>JAVJGI010000057.1:11414172-11448529 GCA_035590275.1 Ibycter americanus | reverse complement strand
TGAAGTATCAAAATAGTGAGAGAAGCCTCAGCAAGTGCAAAGGGGGAGGGGGACGGGGGTCCCAGAGCCAAGGAGGGGTGGGATGCTGGGCTGTGGGACCCCAGCAAGAGCTGGGTGTTAGTGGGCAGGGCATGAGCTGGGGAGGGGAATAAATGAACTTTGAAAGCTGCAGGCTCAATACTAGAGAAATTGAAAAGTTACAAAAATACTGCAGATCTTGGAAAACAATGCAGGCACTTGGAAAGGAGGAGGAGGGCAGAGCTGGCTGGGGCCGCGGGCAGGGGGGAGGCAAAGAGCAGCTCTGGAGACGAACCCATCACATCCCCCCCATCCTGAGCGGAGGCACTGTGGCTTCCAGTCCTGCTCTCCTCAGAGAGGCCCAGGCTGGGGGGGTGGTGGGGCTCAGTGCCTCCCAGGGAAGCTATGGAGGAAGAGGAGGAAGATTCAGCCAGCAATAAGGCATTGGAGGTAAAAGGCAGCTCCGTGTGACAGCTCAGCGGGGGACCATGCTGCTCCCTGCGCACCATCGCACAGGAGAGGGCAAGCCGCCCGCCTCTTCCCCCTCCTGCACAGAGAAGAGGGAAGAAAGAAGCACGAGTAGGAATAAAGAAGGCACACGGAAAAATCCCCTGTAATGGAGGGCTCTCTGGCCCCGCACCCTGAGGCTGGGGGGTGAGCCCTGAGCCGGTGCAGCACCAGCTCCCACCCCAGCCAGGTCCCTCCGGACGCTCTGGCCGTGCCCTGGGTGTGCGTGGGAAGGTGGGCTGGGCAGCGAAGCGGAGTTGCTGGTGCGGCACCGGCTTGGAGCAGTGGCTGGGTTAGTCCTGGTGCTCTGGGTGCAGGCAGAGCTCTGGTCTAGCCCAGGCAGCCCTTCGCTTGAGGCTGATCGTCTTAAATAGGAGCTGGCAGGCGGCAGTCTGTGCGGCGAGTAGTGGGAGGGTGCGGGGCTCAGTTTTGCTCCTCGTCCCGCAGCTCTGAGGGCAGGAATTTGTACTGCTGCTGCCGGATCATGGCCAGCTTCTTCCGCGCCTCCTCCAGCTCCCGCTCCTTGCGCAGCATCTCCTCCTGGGCGGCGATGATCTGCCAGGAGAGAGCCTCAGAGTCACAGCTGTCTCTGACAGGGATGGCTGGAGCCTCTGCTGTGGTCAATGCTGACCCCAGAGCCAGGCTCTCTGGCTGCTGCTTCCTTCCCCTGTCACAGCCACAGTCTCCCTGCGCTGCTGTGGCCCCACACACAAGGGCTGTTGTCCTTGAGGTGGGACCAGAGTCCTCGGGATACAATGGGGAGCAGCACAGCTCCTGGGGCTCAGCCCCATGTGCCCCGTAGAGGCTCTCAGCTGCGAGCCTGTAGCCAGGGGGCAGTGCTGGGACCGGTGACACCCCATGCCAAGCAGCTCTCACCCCTTACCCAACGCTGTGCCCTTCATACATACGCATCATGGACAAAGGGATGGCGTGGGCACTGCACCAAGGAGAAGCCAGGGCGTTACCTGGGAGTATGCACCATCACCAGCTACACCACTGCTACACGTGGCAGGATGAGGGTGAAGGCACTGGCTGGGATGGGTACACCCGCAGCACGTTTGTGATGCTCTCCAGAGACATGCCCCATACTAGTGGGTGGTAGGACATGCTCCTGAGACAGGCACACACAGGTTGTGGTGGCAGCCAGAGCTGCCCCTGACCCATCAGAGCAGCCCCGCTCCTCACCTGTGCAATTCCCCCAACCATCTTCTCCTTCACCACCACCGTTTCGTCGTGGTCCTGGAAAGCAGCTGCCTTCTGCGCTGCCTTCACCAGATTGTCTGATGCTCTCTTCACTGCATTGCCAGCAGCCTGCAGTGGAGAAGAGGGGGAGTGGCAACATAAGTCATAGCCCTGGGGTACAACTGCTGCCTGGGATGGTGAAAGAACCTCTGCCCCAGGCCAGGCTGGTAGGCAGGGCAGGCAGCAGGGTGTGCGAGGAGCTGCAGGCAGGGAGTCCTTTACATGGCTCGATGCCTTACTACTCGCTTATGACCATTTCAGGCGCTGCTGCACCCAGCTGGGCTCTGGCTTCTGTCTGAGCTGTGGGGCAGGGACTGAGGGGTAGCCCAGCTGACAGCCCCCCCGCCCCCCCCAGGCCCGCAGCCCTTGGCCCTGAGGGACCAGCACTGGGACTCCATGTTAACCCCCCAGCGCACGGACATTAACCCCTCGTGTGCCATGGCCTCTGAGGATTAAGGGTGCTACAAAACATGCCCCCCAAACATTAACTTCTCTAATGCCAGTGATGCAGTGCATGCCTTTCAGGCATTCCTGTGTCACTTCATCATCCTTGAATGCCACCCAGCTCAGCAGCCCAGCATCACTCACACACCCAGCACACAGACAGCAGTGAAGTCCAAGCAACCTGGAGCCTGTGCTCCAGTGAGCTCCCTGCTGATGGGACCGTAAGCCCTGGAGAGCACCCACATGCCCTCCTCACCCCACTCCCACAGACCCCTGGGGCAGGCGGAAGCTGGGGCTGGAGGGGCAGCCTGGGACTCACCTGGAGCCGTTTCATGGCCTCCGAGTCGTGGTCAGCCTTCACCTTGCACGCCACCAGGAGCTGCGCTGTGGAGGCAGCCACCTGCTTGGCAGACGAGATGAGCTTCTCTTCACTGGCATGGCCCTGCACTGCTGCATTGGCGGCTTCACACAGGTTGTTGGTGGCAGCAGCCACCATGCGTGCCTGTGGGAAGAGAGGCTGTCAGGAGGGGTACGAGAGCCTCCCCTGGGGAGGGTATGCCCTGACTGGCACCAAGAGGGTTGCAGGACGTGGGACAGTGCCAATCCCATCCATGCCTGGTGGGAGAGGGAACAAGAAGTATGACTGCTTCTTCCACCAAGAAGTGCAAGGGCAAGGCATCCTCATCTCTGCAGCAGGAGCCAAGAGGAGGGTGCCCCCTGTCCCCTGAGCATGACCTTGATACTCACGGCTGAAATGAGACCCTGGGACCACTGTCCATCATCTACTGCGTTGGCAGGGATGGCGCCCACCTGCGAGGAAGGAAAGGAGAAGTGAGGCTCACTGCCCCACGCAGCTGTTGCCATGGGGCATAAGGGTTACAAGCAGCCCCAGAAGGGAGAACCTACCACAGTCCTACATTTTCTTTCTTTCCCTCTTCCAGCCCTACCTTTCCTTGGGCCACTAATTCTCGCTGGGCCGCTGAGGCTGCCTTCACCAGGGCACTCGTGGCTGCAGCAATGGATTTGGCAGCTTCCAGGATCTGCTCCTCAAAGTTCAGGCTCTCGTCTGCTTGCTGCAGGCAAAAGCAGGGTGTGAGTCCAGGCAGGGGTGCTGGGACAGACGGAGCAGAGCAGGATGATGGCTGCAGGGGGCTGAGGGGGCACATATAAAGCTGAATTAAGGGCTGTGGGATGCAGGAGGGTGCAGGCTGCCTGAGGAAAGTCAAGCTGGGGATGTGGAAGGCAGCAGGAACGCAGGAAGAGGGACCAGCTGTCGGATGGGGCTTCACACCTGACTTGAAGCACAAGCAGGAAAGCCCCAGCCCAGCCCCACTACCTTGGGCTTGGCTCTTGGTTTCAGCTGCTCCAGCTTCTTGGCTGCAGCCTCAATGGCAGCTGCTGCCCCCAGCAGCTCGTTCTCAGCAATGACAGTGGGGTCTTCTGGGTCAACCCACTCTGTCCCTAGAAAACAGGAAACAAGGCACGTTAAACCTGTGTGTGGCCTCATTTCTGATTCACCCTACATGCTCTATCAGCTGCTAAGTCCTCTACCCTAATCCCAGCCCCTGGTCCTGCCCCTTTGAGCAGGACATTTCCTTACCTTTCATGGCCTCAGCTGCCTGGATGAGCTCAGTGACAGAGCTGGCCACGCGCTTGGAATACCCTGCCAGCTGCTGCTTCAGCTCGTGAGTGGGCTTCTGCAGGATCTGTGGGGAAGGAGCACATGTAAGCACCTGGAGAAGGGAAACCTCACAGGTCTGTTCTGGGTTCACTCCCTAAGGAAGGAAGGTGGGATCCCCCAGCTCCCACACACATGTGTACACTCAGGCACTGTCTGCAATCCTTTCTTGAGTGACCCTGGCTGGTCTTGTGCCTGAGGAGGGGATGACCTTCCCCTTAGCAATTCTGTACCCTCAGCGCAAGCCTTCCTGCACTCAGCAGCTACCCTCTCCAAGATTTCTTCCCCTCTCAAAGCATTTCAAGCTCCAGAAGGATTTCCCCCTTGCTGTCCCCATTTCAGAGACTTGCCTGCAAACTCAAGCTGGGCAAAGGCAGTGGGGGCCCTGGAGCCACGTACCAGCCCAGGAGGGCTGGCTCTGCTGGGACAAGATAGAAGGCAGAGCCATGAGGGTCCTTCACTGGGGTGGGGGAACAACACACGCACACACCACAGCACACACGTGCACACACATAGGGTTCATACGCACAAGCAGAGCTCACTGCTGGCCTGACTCGCACCGCACAGGTGGCAGCTGCCCCTCAGCTACAGTGGGTGTGAGTATGCAAACACATGGACCCCGAGGTCCCTGCGGACACACACAAGTGCCACCCCAGCACTGGGCTGGGCACACAGACACGCCGTGAGCAAGGCTCATGCTGAGGTTAGACACCAGCAGGCACCCCAATGTCACCTTACTCACCGGCTGACAGGAAGGGAGGGAGAAGAGAGAGAAGAAAGCAGTGAATGTCCCAGCTGGGACAGACAGGTACTGGGGATGGGGTGCACGGGGAGGGTAAGGGAAGGTGGGTGCCCTCTGGTGAGGGGTGAAGGGCAGCCAAGAGGTGTGAATGAAGGATAAGAGGTCCCAGGTGGGGAGCCATGCTGCCATCATTAGCTCATTTCAGCATCACAGGGACAGGTGAGCCAGGGCACCTGGACAAGGCTCCCATGGCCAGAGGAGCCACCTACACTGAGAGCAGCCATGCAGCCACTATTCTCCTCACACCCGTGTTACACCTTACTGCTCCCCACCCTGAATTGCTTCACTGCTGTTTTCAGCCACCAGATCTCTCTGCATTTGGAGGGAGAGACCCACTGCTACCAAATACCAAGTCCCTGTGCAGGTTCAAATTCCTTCCCCTTCCCAGTGAAATATGCAGGCTTTCCTGCTCCTTTGCTGGGAGCCATGTTTTCCAGCCCAAGCCAAATAACCCTCTGTCTCAAACCCTAACCATGCTTGTTCACACTTCATGCAAGACACTGGTTCTCATGGGGACCCAGCGTACAGCAATGGACTTGCTGCTGCCAGGGAGTGAGGCAGAATCACACCCACCATCTCCCCTTCCATTCCCCTACATCCTTCCTGCTCGTGGCTTTCCAGGAACCTGCTGCCCTCTGATAAATGGGACCCATGAGCTTCACTCCTGCCTTCGCAGACCAGAGGGCTGCAGAGGCTGGTGGGGGTGTCATGGCTTTATCCTGAACTTCCGTGGGGCCATCGCAGCAAAGCCACTGGAGCTGCATGTGGCTCAGAGTCCCCAAGCTGAAGGCACACAGCAATGGCTGGTTTGCCCTCATAAGCACACCCAAACTGAATGCCACATGATTAAGTCTGCTATCTGCTCTGACAACGTGTTTAAAACTGCTAAATGGTCTCTGTCTGGAGCTGAAGGCACCCTGGAGGCTATGAGCTTACTAAGATGCATCTCCAGAGAACACATCATGCGATGTAACAATGATATTCAAGAGATGTTGCATAGCAGCTGGACGGTCTCACGCAAAATACAGCAGAATAGCATGTTCCTGCATGCAGGCTGACTTTGGGTACTGCCACACTAAGTCATTAGCCCAATCATCTGTTAACAACAGGTCAGCCAGATAATTTCTCCTCAGCACTCCAGCCTTGCCTGCCATGGGTTACGTCTAGCTAAAGCATAGTCTAGACAGATACTTGATCTAGACGCAGAGGACTGAAAACTCACTGCTTCCCTTGGAACTGTACCCCAGTGGTTACCTCCTTCGGATGAAACCACCCTTTGACTTCCTCTATGCCCAGCTTCAATTTCTAGCCACGGATTCCTGCCCAAGTCCTCTTTGTGCTGCTAGTGCTGGTTACCCTTTGCCTAAAGGGGCTTTCCCTTCAGGAAACCACTGTCTGAGCTCCACTGCCCTCTATCTGGTGAACCTGAACAACAGACTCTCACCAAGCCCTTCTAACCAGCTTAGTAAAACCCTGCCACAGAGCCAACTTGCTCTCAATCTTTGTCTTGACCCTGGTTTGAGAGCTCTTGCAGGTCTCAAAGTGCCCTTGACTCCATCTCTGTGATCTTGCCAAGAATGCAAACCACTGGAAGGACATCACCGGATACTTTCTACTGCTCTACAGTCTTAACTTGCTTTTGTAAACTACACTTGTCTTGTAGGACAGAAAATTAAAGCAGCCCCCTGAAGCCTGTGGGAGTACTCAGAGAGGAAGATCAGATCAAAAGGGTGCAGCTGGTGCTTGCAGTCATCACTTCTGCTATCAAGAGTACTGCCTGTCTCCCACTCTTCTGTGAGCTTAACAAGGTCTGTTTTCACACTGCCCGAAATTTCTTTACTCCCACCGCTCTTACTGGAAGCTGCTTTAGGATTTTTCTCCCATGTTGTTGAATTTCCAGCCTCCATCTGTTTACGGCTAGTTAATCTCCATCTGTCATTAGACAAATACCTTTCTTCAGAGCCTCTCCCACATCTGCTTCCATGGCAGAGGCTCAGCCGTGTGCTGTGCCAGCATGGGCAGTGAAGGGGGCCGTGAAAAGACCTCAGTGAAAGGAGGTGCAGAGCACAGAGGCCCTCGGGGATTTGGGGAGCACCCTGGCTACCATGGGCAGCCTCTGTCCACCCTGGGAACTGGAGTGGAGACACTCACCACCAGCACGTGCTCCAGCAGCTCCAGGTAGCCATCAGCACACTCCTTGCCAAAGCGCAGTGCCCGCTGCCGCACATCCCCGCTCACCTCTGGGTGGTAAGCAGCTTCCTGAAACCCACAGACAAGGAAATTCACTGACGGGACGATTCACCATCCCTGCCAGCACCCACAGCCACCCACAAATCCATGCTAGACCCACATCCCCTGCTCACCCACCTTGCAGGCACGCAGCATATCTGCAATGGCACGGCGGCTCAGGTTGGCCGTGGCGATGACATCCTCCTGCCGACATGAGTTGCCAGCAGCCACTGCTTTGGCCGTGGCCATCGTGATGCCTTTTGTCATACGGATGAAGTCCTCAGGGGTGGAGACCTTGGCAGGAGGCACAAGGGAGGAGAAAACCTGCAAGGCAAGAGGTAGCCGTGAGGCACGGGGCAGCTGGCAAGTGGGATGGCAGCCACAGCACCGCAGATGTACTCACTGCCAGCTCTTGGCGTATGTGTTCTATCGTGGCCTCCAGTGCCCGTGTCCCCTTTGTGGCCTCATCCTCAACAGCCTTCACTGTCTTCAGCAAGGAAGTGACGTTTGTCACCATCACCTGCAGAAGGGAAAAGAGAGCCATGAAGCCCCACGCAAGCTCTGGGCTGCTGCTGGCGCCTGTCCCTCCCTCGTGGTTTGGTCCAAAATGGCCCCACCCCCATAGTCCACTCATATCCCTTCACCTTATTCTCCCACCACTGCCGCCTCTGCATGCTGTGCCCCACCCTTCATTTGGCCCTTCCTCCCCTCTTGCCCTGACTAACCCCCAGTTGTCGTCCTGCCCCCAGACAGGCAGAGAAGCCCCCCTGCTCTTTCTCCAGTCCCCCTTGCCCCATCACCTCCTTCCCACCACACCCAACTCAGACCTTGGCAGAGTTCTTCAGCTGGTAGACAGCAGGGTCATCCCCAGCTTTTCCAGCAGCTGCCTTGGTGGCACCGATCAGGTCTCCAAGTGCCTTGGCCACATCCTTCACAGCATTGATCAGGACCACCTGGGGAGAGCAAGACCAAAGCAACAGCTTGGCTATAGTTACAGTCAGGTTGGGTGTGGTGTGGCCCAGCAGTAAGAAATCTGGGCACCCCAGGGCATACAGGGAGCCCAGCTCAGCCAGCACCAACCAAAGCCCAACTAACCCTTAACATGCAGAATCCAGCCCAGAGCACCACACAACAGCTGCAACCCTCAACCCCTTCAAGCAAGCTACAAGCAGCCTCTGTTCACCCTACACACCCCATCTCACCTGAGTCTCTGGGTCTTCAGATCCCAGGCTGGCAGCACCCAGCTTCACCACCTCCGCCAGGCGGGTTATGGTGGACACAGAGGACTGGGCAGCCTGGGCTAGCTTCTCCTGACTGGCTGTCGCATTCTGCACTAACACCTTGGTGTCCTCCACCAGTGCCTTGGCTGTCTTCAAGATGCCCTCCCTGGGGAAAAGAAGGGAGTCAGTGAGGACGCGGCCCCCTACATACACACATGGTCCTTACGGGGTAGAGAGATTGTGGACCCTGCCTTCTGTACACACAAGATGGAGGGGAAGGGAAACTGAGTCAGCATGACCTGAACTTGGCAGGTCTCCTTGGGGCTGGTCCACAGCTCATAAAGACAGGAGACCATGGTCTCCTGGCATGGACAGAGCTTGACCCTCCACCCCTGGCTGAGCAGAGGCTGGACTAGATGCCTGGGTACCTGTGGTCAGCGAAGGTCTCAGAATTCTCCCGGTTGAGGGTTCCTGCTGTGGCAAACATGATGGTGGTGTCCAGGTCAGCAATGATGCCAGAGACAGCGCTGGCTGCTGTGATGCAGGCTTGCGTCCCGCGGTTCCCAGCCTGAAGAGCTGCTAGCACATGAGACACCTGTGGGGTATGAGTAGGGTGACTAGGGGAGCAGAGGAGGTTCAGGCCACCCTCACCACACACACCTTCTCCAGCACCTCTCAGGATGTAGCCACTCCATACTAAGGAGAGGAATTGAGAATTGTGTGGTCTGGACACCTTCGTAACTTCTGGTCATTTATTTTTACCTTCTGCCTATCCTGTTTGGGGGTCCAGAAGATATTAGACTCTGGTAGTTTTCAAATTAATAATATTTGCATGATGGGCATCAGACCACCACTTGTTCCTTCTTTAGCTGCTAAACTCCATTTCTGTACTTGGGCAAGCACTCACAGAAGAACGAGTTTTGTGACAGAAAGCAGTCTTGGAAAGGCAGGACCTGCAGGAGGTCCTGTGCATGCAGGCACATGCTGGGCACAATGAACAAGTGTGCCGGGCACAATGAGCAAGTGTTTGTTTTGGTTTTGTGATTCCGCTTACAAGCACTGCTGCTCTACCCCTATCAACTAGAGTTTTTAAGCTGCGTTTTCACCTGTTATTCAGAAGTGTACTCTTAAGACTGACTGATGGACAGGATGCTTTCCACTATGCCAGCAAAAGGCAAGGGAGAGATCAATCACCCAGCATGAGCTGCAAGCTTGGCTGGAGACGCAGCAAACGCTATGCCCACCACTGCAAGACCAGATTCAGAGAGTCCCAGGCTGCCACCAGTGTGTAGATCCATCTCCCCTGGCAAGCCATCATTGGCACATCAGCAGGCATCACCTGGACATCACACTCAGCCATCACAGCACCAGCTGCTGCTATGGTGCCTGGAGAGGAGGATCCATCCTCCACCCTGTCAGCTGGGCAAGGTGAGTGTGGTTGAGAGAGCCAGCAGAGTCCAACCCAAGCAGGGGAGAACCTAGTGTCATGGCTCCAAGGGTTCGTGGCTCAATTCAGCATCCTGCCCACATCACCACACTGTCACCCCTCTCTCTGGACCACTTACCTTCTCAGAAACCTTGCGCGCACTCTCTATCAGCTCCTTCTTGGTGTAGGCATCGCTGGGGCTGCACTGCAGGGCTCCAGCCTTGGTGACCAGGGCAGCACAGCCATGACCCAGCTCCTGCACCCGGCGCTTGATGTGGGAGCCAATCTGGAGAGGAACACATGTATGAGAGCACCAGCGGGGAACTAAGCCCCACATCCATGACACCTGCTGGAAACACCAGCCACCCCCATCCAATCTTTCCACTCAGGAGGGGCAAAAAGGAAACATGGCTTTGCTCCACATTTCCACACCGTGTTGCAGGGGAGGTGTGAATGCTGCCTGTCCCCAGTTCCAATGGGACGTTTGAGTGTCCCTGTCCTCTGCTCTCACACCCCAGCAGACCCTGCTCTGCCCCATGGCACGCTCCATCACTCCCCCATGCTCGCACCTCCTCGTTCTCCGCAGTGAGGGCGGCTGGCTTGGCCTCTTGCGCCAGCTGCCCATAGTCGTTGGTGAGCTGGTTGGCCAGTATGCCCAGTTCGTCCGGGTTGGTGGTGGATTTGGTGACCTGTCAATGGAAGAAGAGCAGGAGTTGGAGCAGCCCTACACTGGGACAGACAAGCACAGAGGGTGATCACCTGCCTGGGTGGCAGGCAGTGCTTTCTACAGCAGCAGGCTTGCTTGCACCCACCATCTCCTGAACAGTCACTGCGATGGCCTTGGCTGTCTTCACCATCGTGGTCTGGTAATCCACAAAGGTCCCCTCTGGCTCGCCCATCGGCCCCTCGTCCAGCTGCAAGAGACCATCAGGAGGCTCTGGCTCCTGCTCCAGCCCAAAGACCTTGTAGGGTTTGACCCTGACTCCTCCTCTCTCCCACCCCCAGCCCTCGTCAGGTCCTCTCCACACTCCCCTCACCTGGTTGATGGCCTGGGTGATGGAGTCCACCATACCCCCCACAACACCTGCAGCACTGGCTGCCTCATTCAGGGTTGTGGTCAGGTCCTCCACTGCTTCCTTCATCATCTGCACGGCCTCCTCCAGGGCCTCCTGGGTGTGGGCAGCTTGCTGCAAGGATGAACCAGAGTGAGGGAAGGCAGGCTGCAGTTCCCCTCCCAACAGGGATGCCGCACTCTTATCCCAGATTTCTATGTCTGGCACACACATGTGCACCACGCAGCACCCGCATGCAAAGGGGAGCACACCACTGACATGTGCCCCTCCAGCTTACCTTGGGGTTCCCACCAGCCTCCTTGGCTGTGTACAGCATCTGCAAAGCGGACTCGGCCAGTGTTTTGGTCTGGTCCAGGAGGTTCATCTGCTGCTGGTGGTTGGGCGTTTTGGAGGCAGCGCCGACAGCCGCCATGATAAGTGGCTCAAAGTACTGAGCCATCTGGGACACCTAGGGAAGAGCATCATCAGCACCAGCAGCTTCCATCCCCAGCTGCCTTGTGCCTCTCCCCCCACCATGAGCTTCTCCACGCACAGCGAGCGCCTTGTCAGCAGCTCCCCATCCCCGTGTTACCTTGTGCCCCAGCTGCGAGGCCTCGGCCCGTGCTGCACTGGCTACAGGCTCAATCAGGTTGCTGATCTCCTGGACAGCCGTGATCATCTGGTTGTGCAAAGCCTGTTGCGAAGAGAGGGTGTTGCATGAGGCCGCAGCAGGGCTGGAGTCACTGCATGCAGCTGGAGGGAAGGACACCCGCCCCTGTTAGGCTTGCAGCAGCACATCCCTGACCCACCTCCTGGGAGATATCTTCTCGGGGGGCCAGCTGCTGGCTGATGGCAGCAAGGGAGGCTTGGTCCACCTCCCGCATGCATCTGTTCAGGACCTCAATGGCCTCGTCACACTCCCGCTGTCCTGGAGCTTTGTCCCTGTGTGAAGATGGATCAGCCCAGCACTGGCAAGTGCTATGCAATCCCTTCACCCTCAGCTGGTGCTAGTGAGGGACAGGACCCCTCTTCCCGGGCTTTGGGGCAACCCAGCATCATAAAGCCCAGGCACACTGGCATACACTCCCATCAACCCATGCCAGGGCTGGAGGAGCAAGAGCTGCACAGCTCAAGAGGGACGGCATCTTCCATCCCATCCGTCGCCTCCCCTCACCAGCAGCAGCCAAGATGATGATGAGCCAAAACATCCCCAGGGATGCTTGCTCATAGCAGGGGTACCTGCCAGCAGGGACAGAGCCACAGTCAAGTGGGCAGGACTTTCCTCACCTCATGTTGGTGATCAGCTTCTTGATGGAGTCCGAGACAGTGCGAGAGTGGCCAGCCAGCACCGACCACTGTGGTGGGTCCTTGGGGTTGACAGCCAGAGAGCGGGCAGTCTGGATGAGGCCAGCAGAGCTCTCCAGCATGGTCTTGGCTGAAGAGACGATGGGCTCCATGGCTCTGCGCCCCTGCACAGGAAGACGATGGGCTGGTGAGGTGAGGGACTGTGCATGGGAAATAACTCCCTCTCCTGTGACCCTCACTCTGGAGCAGCCCCTTGAAGCCCAACGCTTGCTGCCATATCCCTATCACAACCCCACAAGGCACCAACCCCACAATGGGACTCTGTCCCAAGCTCAGGCAGAGGCATAGCTTCTCCCCACCCTACAGCAGCCCCTGTCACAGCCAGGCCACATCCCCCCTCCCCCTGCAGCATCCCACCTCCGGGCTGATCTGGGCAGGAACGGTGGCAAACTCTGGGTTGGAGGCGAAGGCCGTCAGGTTATCCACAGCCTCTATGAGAGGGGCGGTGGCAGCACGGCACCGCTCCCGGTTCTCCTCGTTGAACTCACCATCCAGGGCCTGATGTGGAGAGACTAGAGCAGTTATCCAGCCCCCACCATGCCCCAAACCCCATTCCTACCACTGTGCCCCAGCAGGCACACCACACCTTGATGGTTTTCACCAGGTTAGCCGTGCTGTTGGCCACCTCCTTGGCTGACTGGACAAACTGGCGCTTGGCCACAGGGTTGGCGGTGCGGGAGGAGGCCAGGCGGCAAGTGTTGCACAGGGCTGAGGTGTGCTTCGCTACAATGGTGGCTGCTGACAGCACCTGCAGGGAACAGCAGGGTAAGGCAGGATCCACCATGACTCCCCACCCCTGCAGCTCTCCCTTCCCACCAACACCATGTGAGGCACCAGTGACCACAGTAGTCCCTCTTGGGACCCAAAGAGAATCACCAAGGTCCTGCATGCCCATACAGCCCCCCATCTGGACTGTCACCATTGCACCAAAGCTGCAGACTGGCTCCCAGTACAGCTGATGGGGCCTGATGAGATGCTAGCCATAATCTTGGCCAGCTCTTGGGACGCACCTCTTCCAACTAGCCTCACACTCCCTTTTGTGCAAGAAGATGCCTGTAACAGTGCCCACACCTCACACTCACCTGGGACTGGGTGCAGGCAGGGTCCACCAAGTTCTGGCAGGCCATCTGGATGGCTTGGTTAGCTCTGGCAAACTGAGTGGGGTCTACCAAACCCTGCTGTCCAGCCTGGCTGTTGGGGTCCGAGACCCCCACAAGGTAGGCAGCCTAGAAGCACAAAAGAGGCAGTGAGAGTGTGCACACAGTGGTGAGGCTCAGACCAGGCACAGGCTGTGGAGGAGGCTGGCAGCACTGTCCCACAGAGCCAGGCTTGGAGGGGCCGGGGAGGGGTGCATACAGCAACTATGCACCAAGAGTGATGCTCAGAGCTGGGACAGAGTGCATCTCACCTGGGCAGCTGCCTCTGTCAACCCGCAGAGAGCTTTAGAGGCGGCACTAATGGAGTCACCGAACTCAGGCAGTTTGCTGTTCTTGGCATTCTGGGAGATGCCAGCCATGGATTCGCCCAGCACCTGCAGGACATACCATGCACTTGTTACGAAGATCACCTCCCACTCAGGCAGTGCTCATAGGCTCAGAGCTCACTGTGCATCATCAGCAGGGGAGGAACCACCCTTCCATTTGCCCCCACATCCTTCCCAAACCCTCCCTCTGTCCTTCCCCAAACCTCCACTCCCAGCTCAGGACTCACCTTGGAGTTCTCCATGACACTGTCAAGGCAATTGAAGTAGGACATGTCATTGACTGTCTGCGTGGGGTTCTCCAACAGCTCCTTCACAGTCTGCAGGTACACAGGTGTCACATCCAGGCAAAGGGTCCATGCCCTCCACTTGCACCTCCTCTTTGCTCCCTCCTGCCCCTCACCATGAGGCGTAGCTCCCCACTCCCCACTACCTCAGCCCCTCCACTGCCTCAAGACGTGGCTTCTCACCTCCAGCTCCCGCAGGGCATTGTCGCACTCCTTCTGGCCCGGCGCCTGCTGGGTGCACATGGTGATCAGCTGGTTAATGCTGTCGGTCACAGCCCTGCAGGGAACAAGGCAGAAAGAACCATGGATCAACATCAGCCCTGCAACCTGGCCCTACTGCTACAGCAAGCATCTCACAAGAGTTCCTCATACCGTGCTGCTGCCGCCAGCTGATTCTTGAGGTTGGGGGCTGCAGGGTCAGCAGAGAGTGCCTTTGCAGCCAGCAGCAGCTTGCTGGAGGACATGGAGATGCTCTTCAAGTTTGACACCACCTGTGCCTGGTCTTCCTTACTCTGCAAGAAACCAAGAAGAGTTACCCGCAGCAGGTTTCCAAGCTCCACGCTCACCCTTGGTCTTCTCCAGTGGTTTTCAGGCTGAGCCAGTTCCCTGCATCCAACCCACCCACCAACAGCAAGGATACAGTGGCCACACTTGCTGAACTAACCCAAGCCATCTTCTCCCTGCTGCTGTGGTTTTGCACAGCTCCAAGAACCCATCTCACCAGCTGAGCTGGCAACAGCCACCGTTAGCCACCGCTGCCCAGCCAACCTGCCTGTGGTCAGAGACCTTCTCAGGCACCCCAAACTTCTCACCATACCCAGGATCCCCCAACAGGCATTTGCTCTCACCGGGGACTGGCTGGCCATCTCCACTCCCGCTTGCAGGAACTCATTGAAGTCCTGCCCAAATTTGCCGGAGGACTTGGCCAGGTCTTGAGGAGTGCCACGCGATGCCTGCACCAGCTCGTTTGCGGACTGGTTGAGCCCTGCGGCTGCCTGGTTCAGCTGGCTCTGTGCCTCCTGGAAGCTCTTGGTGCTGGGAGGGAACTGGAGGCAGGGAGAGGGGTTAGATGATGCAGTGAGGAGGATGGGGATGAAGGATGAAGGTCTGGCACATGCTTGTGATATGCTACAGAGGAAGCCGGTGTGGACTGACTGGCTTGCATCCCTAGAAGGCTTCCCCCTTCCCCTCCCGTCCCAGCTCAGCTCACCGAATCTGCAAGCAGCCTCTTGCTGGACTCTCCCACCATGCGGATGGCAGCATCCACGTCTCGCTGCCCCGGCAGGCAGTTTACACAGCGGCTCAGGGCCTGCGACACTGCCTTGGCCACCTGCAGAGAAGCAAAGAGCTGTCACCATCCCCCAGCCAGCCTCGTGCCCTTCCCGCAGGCGGGCAGGTCACACTGAGGTACCCATTCTCCCCACCTGGGCCAGGCGCTGCTGGCTCTCTGGGTCACCAGGCTTGGCCACTGCTTTCCGCGCCTCCTCGATGAGGTTGTTGGCTTTATCCATGACGTCGCTGGCGCACTCCAGCATGGCACTCTGTGCCTGCGGGTCAGGGGTGGTGGCCGCCACACCACGGGCAGCCTGGCTGAGCGAGCGCAGGGCCTGGGCCACCTCCCGGGCAGCAATCCCTGGGGGGATGGAGAGGTCAGCGGCTGCCAGCATGGCCCCCTCCCCTCTCCCAGCCATGGCACGGAGGCGGTACCTGTGTAGTTCTCATTGCCCTGGGCTACCTCTCCCAGGAGGTGAGCAATGGCAGAGCTGACTGCTTTCGTGCTGTTCCCCAGGTCCTGGGCACACTTCTCCATCTGCGGTGGGATGAATGGGGACATGCTGGTGGGCTGCACTTTCTGCCATCTCCCTTGCCCCAGCAGCCACCCTGCGTTAGCCTGTGCCACCCTTCCCCACACACTCACCGTCTCTCCTGGCAAAGGCTTGAGCTTGCCATCGCGGGCAGCTGCCTTGGCTTCCTGCAAGTCCCTCTCCAGGCTCTGTACCAGACCCAGTGCGGAGTCTATCTCAAGAGGTCCACAAGCCTCCTGAGCCTGTGATGAGAAAGAAGGGAAGGTGAGAGGGGTGACCTCTGAGCTCACCCTGCTGTGGCAGAGACCACGACCTGCTACCAGGCTGTCCCCACTGTTCCCTCCTGCTCTGCACAGCCGGGGTCCAATCCCTCTCACCTTCTGAGCAGCTGTGCGGAGCTCAGCTAGAGCTGCAGCCAAGTTCTTGGCACACTGGCTGAGCTGCATTGCGGAAGCTTGGTCTGTGATGGTAGGGACGGTGGCCTTAGCTGCAGCTACCATCTTCCCACCAGGCTGCCAGACCAAAACAAAAAACAGTGAGAAGGGGATGAACACGTAGCATCTCTCTGCTACCCATGTGCAGCAGGTTTCCCAGCATCTTAGGAGGGCCATGCACAGTAGGAAAGCTGTTAATGCCAGAGCTGGTGCAGGAGACTCTGGGCAGCACGGGTACCTGCAGGAAGTTCTGGCTGGCAGCAATGAGAGCCAGCTGGGCACTGGGGCTGTCCGGCTGAGACTGGCTTCCTCGCACGCCCTGCACCAGCATCGGGATCTGCTCTGCCACCACCTGCCAGAGAGGAGGGTCACTGGAAAGGCTCAGCCAACAGATGTATCTAACACAGGATCAGTGGCTGAAAGATCAGCTCCTGGGGGAGCTGCATGAGGACCCCAAGGTCCTGCTGCCCACTACAGCTGAGCATGAAGCCCCATGGCTGATGGGAGAAGGGATGGGGAGAGGCAGCACAGGAGGTGCCGGGATCAGGCCTGGGCCCTTACCTTGCAGCTCTGCACCAGTTGCTGCTGTGCAGCAGGGTTCTTGTTGGAGGAGGCAGCGTGCTGCGCAGCGGCGATGGTCTGGGTGGCAGAGGCGGCAGCTTGCTTGGCTGCATGCTGGCAGAGGGAGGCATGAGTTAGCACTAGCAGCGGGGGCAGCCTGCCACACACCGGCACCCAGCTCCCCCTAAACTTCTTCTCCCATGCCTCTACCTGTGACACCAGAGCATTCCCAGCACCCTGAATGTTCAGTATCCCAAAGCAACATAGTGCACACAAGGAAAGGGAAGAGAACAGTGGGGAGGTCCCTGCATGATGCAGGATAGACACTATACATGAAAAGGACTTTATCCCTCTGGAAAGTACATGGGATGAGGGGGCTCCTGGTCAGGTCTTGCTCACTGACCATGCCTGCTTGCCCTCCATGGCCCCTTGTCCAGGGTCTCACCTCCAGCTTGTGCACAAGCTTCTTCTTGATGGCATTCTGGGCTGCCGCGTTGGTCGCCATGCGGAGCCCCTCTGCTGCCTCACGCAGCCGCTGCTGCTGCTCCTCACTGTCTGGGTGGGCTGCGGCTCCCTGGAGAAGGCAGGAAACCCATTCACAACTTACAGGGACCACAGGGTCCCTTGTCTTCCTCAAGCAGCAGCTGTGCTCTGGCCTGCTGCTGGGGAGTTGCCCACAAGGCAGCTCAGCTGCTTAGAAAGTTGGGGAGATGCCCAAAGCCTCTCTGGAAAAGCTCAGCAGCAGAAGAGCTAGCAGCTCCAGGAAGAGCCCCACTCCGTCACACCCGGCTTGGTGCAGAACCTTGCTCTGGGAACTGCTCCCCCACCCAGGGGCTGCTTGTCCCCTCCCCGCACTGAGCCAACAGTGTCAGGCAAGGCTGGAGGCCAAAGCCAGTGTCTATCCTCCCCCATGCCACTGACCTTTGCAGCCTCCACCATCTTGGCAGTGGCATCTGCCAGGATCTTAGCTGCGCTCAGCAGCTTGCGTGAGTTCTCCAGGTCTGTCTCTCCCTCTGCATCAGCTTTGATGGCATTGACGAGGTCAGAGGTGGCCTGGGCCAGAATACGAGCCTGACGCACCATTTCCCCTGGGACAGAAAGGAAGGGTGGCCCGTTAGCAAGTCCCACAGGCTTCCTGATACCTCCCCGTCTACCAGGTTCTACCCGAGGTGACATAGGCTGCTCTCACCAGCATCGCCCATGGAGCTGAAGATGTTCTCAGTGACGTTAAGGATGGTGTCGGTGGCCTGGTCGTAGCGCCCGATGGGCTGCCCGCCCAAGGCGTGCTGCTTGATGTGTTGCAGTAGGTCATTCAGGGCCTGGGTGACAGCTGTGGCTGCCACCCCCACCTGCTTCAGGAGCTGGTCATCGTTGGTGGCCGCTTTGGAGGCCTCCACACAGCCCTCGGCCGACTTGGCCACCAACTTGCCAGCCTCAATTAGCTGCTCCTGGCAGACTGGGGAGCTGATTGTAGGAGCCACTACCTGGAAGGGGAGAGAAAGGCTGGGTAGCAAGCACGGTGGGCTCCTTGTAGAACCTGTACAGGGACAGCTGCCCCCAGCTTCTGCTGGACCTGTACAGGGACAGCTGTCCCCAGCTTCTGCTGCTGCGAAGAGGATATTCAGTGCTTGGGCACAGTGGCACGGACCCTAGCCTGAGGCAGCCCACGCTTCTGGTGCCAGACCCCTAATGTCCCCACCTGAGGACATGTGGTCCTGGCACACCTACAACCCCACCACAGAGCTGCCACCTGCCAGGAGATGCTTGCAGCCATGATGAGGCAAGGGTTAACCTTGCTGCTTACCTTGGTGCAGGCCACCAGCTGGGAGGTGGAGAGGGCACACTGGGTGGCAGCAGCGATCACCTGTGTCTGCAGTGCAGCATCCTCTGTTTTCTGAGCCACGTTCTTGGCTTTGAGCACCAGTGCAGCGGCAGCGCTGGCCACTGCCTTTGCCAGATGCATGAGCATGTCCTGGGGAGGACAGAGAGGGTCAGTTTGTGGAGCCACAGCAGCAGAAGCACTGGCAGCCACCCGTAGGGCTCTCGTGAAATATTCAGCAGGGAAATGTGAGCTCTCGGGGCCTTTCATCCACTCTGTCCCAACACCAGCAGCACCAAACACCTGGAGTGGCTGGCAACGCCTTGACCCCATGTCTATTGTGTGCTACAGTTGGTGGTGAGGCTGTAACTGCCCTTGAGCTGCAGCCTGCACCATGGCACCACCACAAACACCATCCAGAGCAGCATGGGCAACACTCAGCATCACCCCAGCATCCACGACTTGCTCTCTGCCCACTCCCCAGGCAACAACCTGTGCTGAGTCCCTGATTGTACTATAGCAACAACCTTCTGCAAGGCACTGCCAGCACTGCTCGCCTTTGCACGGAGTGCAAAGCCAAATGGCAAAAAAATGACGGACTGCTCTGTGAGAATGGCAGGCACAAGCTGGCTGCAGCACAGTCACACTGGGGCAGCTGCCTGCCCACAGGCTCACCCTACCAGCAAGAGGCGAGTGGGGATGCTGCCCACACTGGTCACCTGTACTGCAGGCATACCAGCTATTTTCTAGCTCATTAGCAACAGACTACATCTCTGCTGTCATTCCCGGGGGCTAAAGGAGAGGTATGACGCAGCAGTCAGCCTTCTCACCCCCAGGGGTGGCAGGGAAGGCATGGGGCCGCCCTGCCAGCACTTAACAGCTAGCAACCAGCCCATGGCAAACTGCTTTCCTGCAGGGCATCAGGCAGAAAAGCACATTGCAGCCTTCAGGATTAGCTCCCATGGCACACTGCTGGTGAAAACTGACAGCACCAGTGCTAGACAGCAAATGCTTGGGGCAAAGACCTTGGTAGGCAGGGCAGCACCCTCTGCCTGCTGTGCCTGCAGTCCTCCTGCCGTGTGTCTGCTCACAGCAAGTGGCCCCACACCCCATGACAGCTAAGCCTCTGGCCACCAAGCCAGAAGTATCACAGCATCCCCTCGCCCCCTGCAAGCCAAAACTACTCCTGCTGCAGTTCGCCACCTTTTCCAGACCGGAAGAGAGACCACAGAGCGCATGCACCCAGCTCCAAAGTCCCCAGATTACCGCATCCAAGCCCAATGAGGGAAGTAGATACACTCGGGTCTGGCTGCTGCAAGGCAGAGCATCCCACTGCATGTGTGCAAACCATCTTCCAGGTTCTAAGTCTGCCCCTTGGGGTTGCCCTGTCCTGGCACTGCCAACTGGATAAGCATGGCTTCCTGTCCTGGTGCTAGCTTTTCTGTTCCCCTTGGCTATCTGTCAAGGCTTTCCTGCTTGTGTTGAGGCTGTTGTGGCTGCCACGAACAGAAACTCCCTTCTGGAGTCTGTTTTGGTCTATACTGCAGCTGGATCCTCCTCTGCAGCATGGTGTGCTCTCTCCCTTGTGCTGGAAGGAACAGTTGTGGGAAAGTAAGCCAGCTGGAAGTCAGCTCAGCCAAAACAAACCACCCCACAAGGCTCCAGCTGCTCTGGGTCTCTGATGGGGGCAGGCAGGCAGCTCCCATTGGCAAGGAGTGGCAGGCAGGAGCTGAGGCAGCTGCAAGGATGGACTCCCAGGGCAGCACCTGCCCAAGCAGTGACCCGAGTGCATGGACTTCTGAGAGCCAACCACCAGAAAAGCAGATTTTTGACAAGAGCCCTTCTACAAAGAGTTCAGTTGATAGTCCCCAGAGGAGCAACCCTCCCGGTGGAGGGGGCAGGGTCCACCAGGCCATCCATGCCTACAGCCCCCCTTTTACCGTCTTTGGGTCAGAGGCAGGTAGGATCCAAGCACGCCGGCTTTCTGGGATCTACATGGGAATCCACAAGATAAGATGCATTATATCACAGCGGCTCTAGGGACAGAGGTGGGCAATGGTCTGTCCCCTCCCTCAGCAAAGTCACTGCTGGGCACCAGCCAAGCTTTGGCCTGGAGCCCCTCCTGCCAGGTCCTGTGCAAAGGCTGACGGTTTTAGGGAGTGGGTGTCCCTGGTTGCCACTGGGTGCACTCACCTGGAACCGGGGGTCAGTGTCACTCTCCCCGATCTGCTGCAGCAGCTCCCCACTGGTCTGGCCCACAAGGCCGGCAGCCTGCAGGAGATTCTGGCGGGGCTGCAAGGAACAAGGTAAAATCAACACCAGGCTCGTGAGCCAGCCCTGAAACCCCATCACCCAGTATCACCTGAACTACCCTTGGCTTCCACCCTCCTCTCAGCCCCACGGCCCCTCTGGCCCCACACCTCAGCACTGGCAGGCTGAGCTGTTTTCAGCAGGTCTGACACGGCGCTCGCCAGGTTCTTGGCTGCCTGCAGAAGCTGCCGCCCGTTCCCTCCCTCATCCTCCATCAATGCGGCCAGCAGCTTCACGCCCTTGGACATCTCCGTCAGGTTGGAAGAGATAGTGGTGACAGCACAGCCGACGGCAGTGTAGTCCGTGTCTGCTGGATCCCCTGCACAGGGAGAAGGTGAGTCAGGATGGGATATGCTTCAAGTGATGCCCCAAGAGTATCCTCACGCCTGTCACTGATATGGTTCTTCCTGAGAGCTTGGGGAAAGCCTCTCTGGCTCCTAAGCCTGGAAGTTTGTCACATCAGCTGAGTTTGGGCAGGAGGGCCTGGGGAAAGAGAGCTGCCCTGTGTCATGGCTGCGCCTGGAGCTATGGCAGGGGACTGGACAACATGCTCCTGGTCCAGAGGATGGCTGGTCAGCCATGGACTGGGAAGAAAGGTCTGGGCTACATAAAGGTGGGGATCTAAAGGCAGGGTGAGCCATGGGGGCATGGTCAGCTCTACAGGCATGTTAGCGGCAGTCGGGGTTGTTCTAGCTCTAGCTGGGGCAAGCTGGCTCCTCCAGTCTCTTAATGGAGGGCAGGAGCCATGACCGTCAGCCAGACAAGAGATCAAGCCTTCCACAGAGATGGGGCACCCCTCTTCCCCAACCCTTCATATACCTGCAGTGAGGTTGACCACTGAGGCTGTGCCGGCAGTGATAGCATCCACTTGGGAGTGGATCTCATGCTTCGACTCATCCATCTTGTTTTTGCGCCAAGCTTTGGATGCCTGAAATGGGGAGAACAGGGTCAGGAGATGGTGCTGGAGGTGGTGTGTAGCTGCACCCATGCTCACACAGAGAGATGCAGGGAAGAGGACACAAAAAGGACAGGAAGAGCTGTGACCACCCAAAACTCCCCAGCCCAACCTGACCAAGCATGTCTCCTCCACTCCTGGCCCCAGAATCAGATACAACCCCACCTCTTTGCAGGCAGCAGATCTTCCCAGGAGCTGCTGACAACTCTCCTAGGAAAGAGGCCAGCCTCACCCAGCCCAGCCAACAACCTCCAGCAAGGTCCCCCCTCAGCATCCTGCCTTCAGCCAGCACTCACAGCATCCTGCCCAAGGGGCGGCAATGTCTCGAAGTCATCCAGTGTGGCCTGGGCTGCATGCACAGCCTGCATGCTGGAGTTGATGGTGCCAGTCAGGGCTTGCTGGGCTGAAGTCTGCAACACAGAGACGGACTGAGGTACAAGGGAGGCTCAAAATCCAGGCTTAAATATTTGGCTCACATGCCCCTCTGGGACATGGTGTAATGTGCTGTTGATGACAGTGCTCTAGGTAGGTGTCTTCACAAAGTGGGTGCACCTAGCAAAAAGGGGATCTCCCCTCTGTTCCTCCCACTAGGAAATGCCCCATCCCACCGTGGGTACAAGTAAGTCTCACAGTTAACCAGTTCTCAGGGAATGGGGAGCAGATGCAGATGCAGTGGGTCCCCACAAGGCTTTTACAGCAAGCCCCACAGCAGGCTAAGTGGGGCCAGAGAAAACAGCTTCCTCGTGACCTTTTCCAAGCACTTCTCCAGCTGCAGAGAACATGGGGGGAACCAAAGCCAGGCACAGGGCTCTGCTGCAAAACACAGCACTGGCAGGGCTGGCCAGGCACTGCAGTCTGGGGCAGCTTAACCTGAAGGAGAGGCTGTGGCCACCGGCCAGGGGAAATTGCCAGGGTGTAGCTCAAGTTTGCAGAGCAGGAGTGGGAGCACACCAGCTCAGCCAGCCAGCGGAACAGAGCCCCTGCTCTTCACAGCAAGCCAACACCTGGCCATGGACACAGATGGATGGGTCTACACGAGCCCGATGGGCAGCTTTCGGAGTTTGTGCCCTACGCTGGGCACAGGGAGAGCTTACCAGAGGAGGCATGTGCCCACGGTGCATCTGGCCACTCGTGATTTGCAGTTGAGGCTGCGGCATCGTGCCCACCTGGAAATTTTCTGGCCCTCCAGCTCCTGTCCGCATGATGGCTGGCAGGGCCACTGAGCCCAGCTCTGCCTTGCCTACACGGTTGAACTGCTGCTGCAAGACAGTTGACCTGAAACAGGGAGAAATACCAGGTCAAGGGATGCCCACAGCCCCAGCATAAGGCTCTGCAGGAGCGCCGGCAGCACTCCCTCCAGACATGCTGTGTCGCAAACTTGGCTAGAGCCCACTTTCCATTCAACTTCCACTTGGAAGCTAACTTGCTCATGGAGGACTTACTTCTTTGGAGACACGGAGTCTTCCAGCATGGTGGACTCCTCATCCCCCTCCAGTCCAAAGTGGTCTTTGCTCTTTTTCTGCAGAGGGGAAAAGAAAACATGTCAGCCAGCACATACCTCCCAGACTTCCCCTCCTGCAGCCCGGGCACCGTACTGGAGCCACAGACTCCCCCTGCCCAGTCTCCAGCTCCCTGAGCGGCACCGTGTGCCAATGGCTGTCTGGAGGCAGCTGCAAGGGGCACCCTGCATCCCTCTCCAGATACAAGTCGGTTATCAGTGCCCCCCACAGCACAGCCTCACCTTTTTGAGGATGATATCAATGTAGCCAGCAATCAGCTGGGCGATTTGCTCCCCCTCCGTCGTCTGCACTGAGTAGTAACCATCCTGGTAATCTCCAAAATCCTGCAATGGCAGGGCACAGGGTAGCACTGGAGCAGGGCACTGGCAGCCATCCTGAGCCCCTCTGGTATGTACTAAGCACCCAAGCACCAGCCTCCAAAGCATGAGCCGGGAGAGAAAGAAGAGGAGGGCAAGGCTGTCCTACCATGGGGCAACACCCAAGAGAGGTGCTGGCATGACAGCAGCACCCCACAGGGGCACCACCGGGGAGGGGGGTGGAAGACGAGGCCTGGTCCCTACCAGGGTGAAGCTCTTGGGTGACGCTGCCCAACGCTTGATGTTGGTCAGGCTCCACTCCTGAATCACTTCCTTGGTCTTCTCATCCACACGCATCACACACTCCTTGGTGATCCCCAGCAGCCGCGGTACCAGTTTGTTCTTCCCCTTCATCTTCTCCTGTGGGCCACAACAGAAGGGTTGTGGGCTGTCCCCAGGACGGATCCACCCAGGCACAGACCTCTGAGGCCTGCTGTGGCTACCAAACACCCCCACAGCCACACTTTCTGGTGGTGACAACCATGGCATGGGGCTTGAAGATGAGAAAAAGTATGAACCAAGTGGTGGGAAGTGGGAAGAGTGTGAAGGCAGTGCACAGGCAGAGGCAAGGAGAGGTGGAGAGTGGAGACCCAGGCAGAACTGGAGTAATGTGGTTGGAGGGGTAGCAGCTGGAGGCATGACAGACAGGGGGATGCTGGAGTAATTTTGGTCAGTCAGAGGTGGGACCAAAGGGCCTGCTGCTCTACCTTGACCAAGAAGAAGGAGACCCCATAGGTCTTGAGGGAACGGGCAAGTTTCACATAGCGAACTTTGGCCTCAATCTCACTCATGTTCCCGCAATTCTTGTGGGCCTGCAACAGCAAAGACAGAAAGAACATCATGCTAGCTCCACAGTCCCCTGGCTGTGGCACCATCGTCCTGTCATCAGTCCTTCCAGGCTCTTCAGGCCCCACCGGCATCCTCTGCCCCTGCTACAGCATCCCTCTGACCTCTGGGACTTCAGGAGCTGCTTTGCCTGCCCACCTACAGCTTCCTGCTCCTGTTTCTCACCCACCAAACTCCTATGTGTTGCCTTCAGAAAAAAGCAGCCTCAACCTTTGGAGAGGAGGAACAAGAAGCCCAGGTCTCAACACTCCCCCTGCACGTACCATGAAGATCTTGCGCTCCCCTTTCTGCTTGATGTACTCCTTGGGCAGGAAATCCTTGAGTCTGCCAAGAGACAGCCAACCCAGCTGTTAGCAGCAGAGCCTGAAGCCAGTGTTTGTCTTCAGCTACAAAGAGGCCCAACCCAGAGCCTCGGACAAATCCCTGCCAGGGCACAGGCTGGGACTTTCTGGGAGCAGGAAGGGTGTGGGAAAGGTTGCTGCAGTAATGAAAGCTGCCCCAGGAGCTGCCCTGCTGAGAGTGGGGTGGAGGTGCTGAGGATGCAGCCCCTCATGCAGCATCAGGGGAGGCCAAATGGTGGGCTGGGGTCCCCACCATCAGACCTGGCTGCATGTCCCTGGGGGGTGCCAGAAGGAATATGATGGGGGGCTGGCACTCCTTACAGCTGGTGTGGACCTCCATGCTTGGGCACTGTGCTGCAGGGA
The DNA here is from genome assembly GCA_035590275.1 of Ibycter americanus. Classification (NCBI taxonomy): domain Eukaryota; kingdom Metazoa; phylum Chordata; class Aves; order Falconiformes; family Falconidae; genus Ibycter; species Ibycter americanus. The sequence continues at coordinate 11,423,469 of JAVJGI010000057.1, read as the reverse complement.
GAAGAGGGGTTGCATCAGAGGCAACTGCATCCCCAGAATCCCATGTGCTGGCATGGTGCTGGGGGCTGCCAAGCTGCTTGAGCCACCTCAAGACAAGTCCAAGGGGCTCCGTGGGACACTCACTCCAGAAAGCCTGGCTTGTGCTTCTGCTCGTTGTGTGGCCCAAACTGGATCTGGCACTGGTAGCCAGCAAACTCGCAGGCTTTGTCAAAGGAGACAGGGTGGGAACCGTTCAAGATGTCATCACGAGCCTGCACGGGAAAGGAAGACAGCATGGTGGGTTGGGCAGCCACACAGCCCTGCCACTGCTCCCCTCCACATGAAGTCGGACCTGTTTTCCAGTCCTAAAAAAAGCAGCCCTGAAAAAGAGGATCTAGGACCCAGCTGTCCCCCACAGCGGGTGGGGGGACACTCTCACCACCCTCACCAAGCCTGGGAGAGGAACAGCAGCAGGACTTCAGAATGGTTCCTACCAGACAGAGGAGACACGGGATCCCCTGGGGAGCTTGGGACTTCACAGAGGGCAGGGCTGAGGCTGCCAGTGTTGGCTCTTACGCAAGAGATCACTGGGCATCCTGAAGGGCCCACAGTGGCTCCTGGCCAAAACCCTCAGCCACCAGACCTGGCAGGGCGCTGGCATAGGGCAGCGGAGCCAGGCGCTCCAGAAACCTGTACCTGCACATAGAGCAGGTTGAGCTGCACAGGATCTCGCGAGTCCACGTTCTGGTCAGAGTAGAAGAACTTGCGCCGCAGCAGCAGCGTTTCATTGTCATCGATGCCTTGCTCACGCAGGGTCCGGCCATGGTCCAGCCAATTTACTGCAGGCAACACCAGCACATGAGCAGGGACAGGCTCCAAGGCAGGGCCAGTCCCCACCCTGGGGCTGTTCACACAGAGCAAGAAATGGATGTCTGTTCGGTGCATCCCGGCTCTCACCCCTCTGCCCTGGGCCTCCGGGCAGCAATGCGCCAGGGAGTGTGAGCACATGTTCCCCCATCACAGTCCTCTCCACTTGTACTGGCTCTTCCCCTTGCAGGAGTTCCTGCTCCCCTCCCTGGCGCCCTCAGCAGGGGCTGACCCTGTCCCCAGCACGTGCAGGCACCTACACTCGTCATCCGTGTGCAACTTCTGCTTGAGCTTCTCCATCTTCTTCTCATCTCGCAGCAGGGTCTTGTCCTTCTTGAGCGTGCCGGTAACCTCCTCCTTCTTCTCTTCCATAATCTCCCGAACAAGTGAGTACTCGTCATAGTTGGTGATGCCTGCAGGAAAGCAGAGGACCAGGCTCAGCATGACTTTGCTGCAAAATACAGAGCCTGGAGCAATGCAGGGGAGCACAGCAGTGTACCCTCCTCAGCGTCACACTGCCCACCCCCTGGACATCCCTGCTGCCAGGTCATCCACCGCAGAGCTGCTCCTGCTCCTCCAGCACCCCCAACAGACACTGCCATCCCTCCACACCTCCCTTCCTCCCCACTGTTGCTGCCCCCTCCTCTCACCAATCCGGGCACAGATTGTCATGAGCATGTCCGTGACTGTTTTGGAGTCATCCACCATCACTGTTTTCACTGTCCCATCCAGCATACGGATCTTCAAGGGCCGCTGCTTCTTCTTGTACTCCATAGTGTCCTGTGTGCAAAGCAGTGCACAATTCCTAGCAGTGGCACTGGCACAGTGCGCCCACATCCCACCATCACACCAACAGCTCCCATCTCCCTGGCACAATTGGAGGGGGTCGTAGGATGCTGCAAGGCACGATGCAAGGCAGCAGGGCAGGCACCCACACCACCTCCACACTGCAGGCACATCCAACCATGGAGCCAAGGCGGGTAACCAGCTGGAAGGATGTGGGATGGATGCTTACCCCATTGCGAAGCATGTAGTAGTCCAGAGCCTTCCCAGCCTCCAGCCAGATCCCTTTCTTTGGGTCTTCATCCGAGAGGAACAGCCCAAAATCATTGGCTGAAAAACAGGTAAAGCCTCTGCCAGGGTAATCCTGAGCAGGAGGGCCACCAAGGTGCCAGCCCGTGCCCAGGGATGTGCATTGGTGCAGCCCAGCACGTGAAGCACAGCAGCGCTGTCAATGCTGGAGCCTAAACCTAATGAGTGGGCAACAAAGCTGGCAAGCAAGCTTCAAGGTACATGTTTTACCATAGTTATCTATGGAAAAAATCATCTGAAGCATGCCTACGCAACGCTGAACTTGGAACTGACAGTCACAACAGAAGGAAGTGATTGGAGTTGTGGTTGACAGCTCTCTGAAATCTTCGGTGCACCGTGCAGCAGCAGTGAAAGCAAGGTAATAAAATGCTGGGGATCACCAGGAAGGGTGCTGGGAACTGGTCTGTAAAACCTAGGCACACCCAGTTTCAGTACTCTGTGGCAGCATGGTCTGTGCCTCCCCAGAAGGACACAGCAGAGTTTGAAAACATACAGAGATAATGTAAATGATGGAGCCTCGGTTTCAGGGACAGAGGAGCTGGGACTCCTCTGTTTGGGGAGGAGGCTGAAGGAGGACAGGATAAAGGCTTAGAAGGTCTCAGACGTAGTAAGTGCTGTTCACCAAACTGTGCTCCCTCGGGGCTGGGATACCTGGTGAAAGTGCTGCTGCTGGAGCCTGGGCAGTGGCACCCCAGCGCAGACCCCACAGACCCCATTTTCATGCTGCGGGAGGCCAGGGCCACGCCTGGCTTTGCCCTGGGAAAGGTCCTTCTCCACCTCTGCAACAACCCTGCGCCGCAGGCTATCTTGGCTAGCTATGTTTATAACGCATCATCTTGTTGGCAGCTCTCTGCGGGGAGGGACGAATTCCTGAGCCGCCCAGCGCCTGCCTGGCTAACACTGCTGTTAGGATCCTACTGAACAGGGAGCAGAAAAATCACAGAGGCTTGCCATTTTATTTTTAAATAATTTTTTTTAAAAAGCTATTTTCAAAGCAAATTCCAAGAGGATGTTTCTAAAGCACTGAAAACTGAGCAGCTTGCCCCAGATCCATATCTTGGGCGGGGAGAGGCACTTCCCAAGACAAAGCAAGAGCAGAGCTGGAAACCTACACCGAAGCTCCCTCAGTCCAAAGGTGACAAAAAACCAGGGCGGCTCAGAAAGGGACCCCCGAGTGCCACTGGGTAAGGAGAGCAACGAGAAACAAAAGCTGCAAGGAACTGATAGGAAAAGAAAAGCTGTGAGCAATTGAAAAGGAACTCGGGAATAAGCAGTTCCCTTTAAGGCTTTCCCCTTGCATTTTTTTTTTTTTTTTTTTTTTTTTTTATAGGCAGGCTGGCTCACACCCAGGAGCAGGAAATGCGGTGCTCCTTTCAACACCACTACAGCCCTGCATCCACACAAACATCCAGACCCTCTCCAAAACTGAAAGCTGTGGTCCGCTGGACTGCTGGCCAGCTGGGCATGACATGAGAAGGCATTTCCTTCCATCCTCAAGGAATTTGCTGCTCCCAGATGTCACTGCACTCCCTCTCCTCTTCCCACGACTCCTGACCTCCTGTTTGCTGCCTCTGCCCGGTGCCACAGCCGCTTTCGGGGGCAGCAGAGACCCAGGAGAGACCCCGAAACGATGTCCCAGAGCTCCAGCCCCCACATCCACCACGGCCACAAGCCATGTCCGCGTGGGCGTGAGTCACATCATGAGCTCATCAGCCATAAGCTTAATTTTGAGCCTAGCGGTAGCAGGAAAGTATTGGAGCTGAGAAGGCTTAGCAAAGTAATGGAGCACCAGCACAGGTCTAGCAGAGAGCTGCTGGTGGGGGACAGACCCAATGGAGGACTATATCCCCAAAGAAAGGAAAAATTAACTTCTACGATTTATTAATGCTCACTACGATCCCTGCAACGGTTTAAACTCACCTAGTCCTGGCTAGTGGTGATGGATGCAAGTAGGAGAGAGGAACAGAGACAGAAACAGTAGCAGGTTCAAATTGCTCGACAAGTATTTCACTTCCAAATGCGGTTTCCTACCTTCCAAACCCACAAATTTCTTCTGGGGTGTCGAGAAGGGAGCCCAAGAAGCTCAGCCCTCTGCCTCAAGTGGGCAGGAGGACTCAGACCTTGCTTCCCCCACCCTCTCACTACTCTGGGAAAGCCCAGAGGGGCAGAGAGACAGGAGAGGAAAGGGAGACCAGCGAAACACCAGGAGCTAAGCTGGTGTGGCCCTGGCAGAGCAGCCAGCCCCACCATGGACTTACGCTGTCCCATCTGAGCCTCGGGCACCCGCTCGCGGATCATCCGGCAGGCATCGTACACCATGGTGGAGGGCTCAAACTGCATTGTCTTCACCACATTGCCAATGCTGATCTTCAGTGAGAGGGCAACCATGGTGGCGGCTGGGCTGTCCCCACTCCTGCGTCACCTGCTGGAGGAGGCAAATGGGTTAGCTCTGACTGCTGGCCCCTCTGGTGCGCAGGGTCCTTCCTCCTCCTCCCCTCTGGCAGCACTGTTGCTCCCCAAAAGCCGGGACCCTGCTTCTACTAGCAAGCAAGGGCTGTACCCTACTCTGGCGAGCCTGCGAGGGGGCCACACTTTCCAGCCTTGTGCTGACCCTGGGGTCTCCAGCCAGTGTTGGGACCCTTGTCTCCTCATCCCAGGCTCCCAAAGACGATTTTACTTGCCTGTGGGAGTGAGAACAGCTGGTACCCAGCAGAGATGCTGCCAGTGAAGAGGAAGCAAGCACATGGGAGCATGCAAGATAAGTCTGGAGAGTGCAACGCAACAGGTTATAATTAAACTTGCCGTGACACAGAAGCCACAAGAGGAAAACCAAGCTTTGACCCAGAGCTGGCAGGGCCCTGCCCCAGCTATCAGGGCCCTCCACATCGCCAGTGGATGGTGCTGAGTTGGCAGCCTGAGCACAGAGGGAACCAAAGGGACGGAAAAGCCCAGAGACGCTCGGAGAGGCGAGATAAGGGCACCAGACACTGAACTCGCCTGTTAAAAATAATTACCTGGGGAAAGCACCACTCACATCAAGTGAGTGCTCAGAGACTGGGGTCTATGACAGCAGCTACTGCACAAACCCACAGTCAAAACCCACAAGGGAACTTGTGCACAAGATGATGAGCAGAAGGGCAAGGGAACAGCCTCTGCAGGTCTCACTGCGAGGGCATGAGAGCCGCATGATGGCACCTGAACCAGACCCCAAGCTGGGTCCAGCTTGAAGGACTGTGTAGATCAGCTTCAGAACAAGCATCCCTCAACTGGGCTCCACAACACCAGGTTTAGTAACACCTAATTAGAACTCCGATATTCTTATAGCACAGTAAAATTGGGAAGAAACAGCAGAAGTAAAAGGAGGTTGTAAATAAGCCCCCACTTGCGTGATGCAGCTTGTAGGGCTTGTAAGAGCCATTTCCTTTGGGTTTAGCTGCTGTGCAGGAGCTTTCAGTGCTTTCCCAGGTTGCCACATACCTCTGGGTTCCCTGCGCCAGGTCCTTTGCCCTGCCCCACTGCTCCCTGCCCTTCTCAGCATTCCCAGCCCCCAGCCAGCCCCAACCCAATGCTCTCCAGCAGTGACATGCCTTTTCCTCTCCCTGAGAGCCTGTTCATGCCAAGAAAGTCCCCTGCTCTGTGTCGACTAAGGCTGCCTTGTCATGAAACCCCAGCTGGTGGGAAGATGCAGGAGCACTGGTCAGACGCACCACATCTGCTTCTTCTCTTTTAAACTGATCTTCTCATACCAGGCTTCCTATTATGGCTGTCAGTGAAAGGTTACCAGCCACATGCATCCTCAGCCTGGCCCTGGAAGGTTCCTGGGCAAGACTCGCCGGCAGCCTCCCTTGCAATGCAGCGGCATGCAGCGAGCCTCTGCATCCCTGCCTGGCGCTGCCAGCTCCAGTCCCCCATGGAAGGGGGTACACTGGTGCAGGCTGCTCCCAGCCACAGACCCAGGTGGGCTAAGGGCTGGATCAGTGATAGATAAAAAGCTCCTGCATCCAGTTTTGGCCTGGACTGAGTGAGAGGGCAGGGGTCCTGCTGCTGCAGAGCCATAAAGCCATGCTGGCGATGCTGGGTGGGAGGCAGGGACAGAGGAGCGTGCCGCCTCCACCAGCACATGGAGCAGCTCCAGCTCCGCATTCCTGAGCTGTTCAGCAATGTTTCTGTGGAGGCCCGCGGCCCCCACTGGCTCCGCTGACGAGGAATGAAATGCATTTTGGGTCCAAAGTGAGGGAGCCTGGCGGCAGCGGGAAGAAGGCAGCAGAGGCGCCCGCCTGTGCCATTGCCATCTATCCGGAAGCACCAGCAAAGCTGCGGAGCCAAAGGGACGAGGAACACCCTACCCTAGAAATGGCTTTCCAAATATTTCCTGCTCAGGGCAGGCTGCTGTGGTCACCAGGCCATATTCGCTATATCTAAAAATATTCTCGGGCTGAGCATAAAGCTGCTTTCCATCCCTCTGCAGGAAAAGGAGAACATGCCACTTCCAGGACAAGGTCAGAAAGCATGGAGGAAGGGGAGGGGAGGACACTGGACAGCAGAGAGGAACTGAGAAGAGCCAGGCCATTTCTACAGTCTCCTCTGCCTGTCCAAAGCCACTCAAAATCAGGTGCTGTGCCAGAGGCAGCCCTTAGCACACCCTGCACGGGGGCCACTGCGCTTTCCAAGACCCTCCAGGAGGATGACTCCTCAAGCCTTCCCACTCCCGAGCTCTTAGGAATTGACAGAGCTCAGCAGGGAAGGTGCTCACGACATCAAGGAAACCCTCAGAGTAAAGGGAGATGGTTCATTTTAATTCTCATATCCTACACAAACAGTTCAGGCTCCAGCAGCTGAACTTTGCTGACATCCATGTCTAAAGCAGGAATGTTTTCTGCTGCATAAGAAGTATACCTCTCAAATCCTGGAGAGAATTTGTCAGCAAACGGGGCAATTAATCATGCAGGGTTTGCAAATCTGCTGCCTCCTGTAAGGGCACCAACATAGGGCTCGGGCCCTGCAAACCTCTCCCCTCCGGGTGTCACTTGTGAAAGGAAAAGCCGGACTAAACACATCAGATAAGACAGTGTGGGAGCCTGGCACTGCAAACCATAAAAATAAAGCAGAGAGACCGCGAAATTCAAACTGTCCTGGAAAAAACAAAAAATCCAAACAAAAAGTCTCAATAAATGTACACCAAATTTCTGTGCTGGCTCGCCTCCAGAGGAAGCAAACCCATTCTCAATCGGTTATCAGTATGCAAAGGCGGATAAGGCACCGGAGCTGCAAGTCACCCGGCCATAAGCCAGACAGCCACATTAACACGCTTCTGCATTTTATAGCAAGCTGTGTGCAACTCTCTGCATCACAAGCATGCTCCTGAGCTGACCCCAGCACGTGGTGGGGGGGTCCCAGCTGCCCCCATCTCACCCCACACTAGGTGAGCAAAACCATGCTAGCGGAGATCCCCGGGTTCTGCTTAAGGGCAGGGGCAGTGCAGGCAGGGACAGCTGTGGGCAGACAGTGCCACACCAGCCCAAGAAACTACCACATCATTGCCGGGACCACTGACAGCGAGTTTTCCATCACGTGACCTAACTGCTATATTTGCATCGGCTGAGTTTAGTGCTGCAACAACGGTTACAGAGAAGGATTTGTATCTTTAAAAAAAAAAAAAAAACCAACCAAAATTCAATAGCAGCCTGCTGGCACACTTACAGCAAGCTTCCAGAACAAGCTGCAAATCTTCAAACACAACAATTTTGCCATTTTAACATAGTCTTTCTAAAGGAGACTCCGGATGAGGTTTGGGTTTGCAGTTTGTTGGGTTTTTTTTTTAATGGCAATGCCAAAATTCACTTGGGAAAGGCCCCACTCCGGACCACCCCCAGACTGGAAGTTGGCTGCAGGAAGCTCTACCAGCTGCAAACCGCCCCACTGCTGGGGTTTTCCACAGGCACAGGGCCGCTGGCCTGGCCAGTGCAGCTGCTGGCACAGCCAGGCTGGTACCAGGCCACTGCAATGCTTGCCAGCAGTAGCTTTGCTGGCACATCGGTGTCTGCACAACAGCACAATGAACCAGGTCAAAAATTAACCTGATAAAAAGCCAGACCAGGCTGTGGCTGGGTTCTGCAGTATGGGGCCAGTATACGCAGCCACGGCAGGCACTGGGGCTTGGGTTGCTTAGCCCCGTGCTGGTGGGAAAGCTGAGCTGGCGGCTCCGGCTGGTGACCGTGCTGCATGCTGCCGAGCCCCTTCAGGCCAGTTCCTCTTTCCCAGATGCACGTCCACACCGGACAGGAAAATGGTTTCTTCCAGCTGAGGCTCAGCTTGCTCCTGGGGACTGTGAGGAGCTGCAAGACCAGCCCCAGCTCCACAGCACCCCAGTGACCACTCGGCTACTGCCCATGGTTGGGGCAGGAGCATCCTCTCACCCCTGCAGGGAGGGCAGCCCTGCTCCCCCTGGGAAACGGGCAGGGGAGGGGCAGCAGGGTCAGAGGACCATACCCTCAGCCTGCTTGCACACTCACCCGCACTGAGGTGAAGCGGCTCTGGCCATTAATTGCCAGTGTTTCCTACCATCCCCTGCCCTCCAAAGGGAGAGGGCACAAATGGTGGCAGCCCCCGGCTGCCCACCACCAAAGCAGGCACGGGGCTGACCAAGGGCAAGACCCCACCCACAACCCCTCCTGCATTCTTAGCAAGCCAGTCCTCCGGCACAGCACCACAAACGCAGTGCTTGGGCTGCAGTGAGCACTCTCATGGCACCTCAAGACCATCAAGTGCCCCGATCCAGGTACCCACACTTGCTAGGGCAAGTGACTTGCCCACTGTTGTGCCACTGGCCAGGCAGAAAGGGAAAGGAAGAGGAGAGTGTGGCTGCATTTTGGGGGCCTTTCTCCACCCAGCAGTCAGCAGACCTCAGCTCTAAAAAGGAATGTGCTCCACAGGTCCCTGTTCCCTCTTCCTCATCCTTCCCACTCCTCATCCCCAAATCTGCTGGGACGTGCCGCTTCAGGATGCGCCAAACTCCTGCCGCTGCCCCTTGGCAAGCAAACTGCAGGCTTGGCTGGTACTCACTGTACACCATCATCTGCTCATTTAGCACTTGGGGGGTTTCACCCCATGGTTGGGGGGGAGGGGGGGGCCTTGGCGGGGGGTGGGGGTGGTGTCAGACCCTTTACCAGGCAACTCGCAGGCTCTAGCAAAGCTAAAGATCCCAAAAATATTTCCCCTCCCCTTCTGAGCAGCGAGGCTCAGGGAGAGAGAAGAAGGGAGTAAACAATTATTGCTACCAAATATGGGTCTAACAGCCAGCGATGAAACCAGAGCAGAAGCATGTAGACATCCTGCCGGCAGATTCAAAGGGCCGGGCAG
>JAVJGI010000057.1:11401579-11411623 GCA_035590275.1 Ibycter americanus | reverse complement strand
TACCCAGCATCTGATACCTACAGCGAGGTAAGTGGCGTTTTACGTTCAGCCTGAATCTATACTGTATGCTAGTGACACAGATATATATATATGTATATATAGAGAGATTTCCAGCTATAGCTTAATTATTAGAAGTGTAGTAAGTAGCACAGTGTTTCACTGCTGTCTGAATTGTTTAAATCATCATTTAAGTCATTGCCAAATCACTGTGTAATTACCATTCAATGACTGCTTAATCACCATTTCATTATCATTTAATTTCCATTCAACTGTCAATTATCATTTAATCATTACTAAAACTCTTTTAGTTAACCCCACAACGATGACTTCTCTTAATAATTTGCCTGCAACAGGAGGCTGGCCCTGCTGGCTGCATACCGGTGGTGTGCACCTTCAGGCTTCAGTGGAACAGCTGGGTCGTACATGCTCTCTGCAGCAGAAAGTCTGGGGCCCTTCCACTTACCCTCTGCGTCCTGCAGCTTTTGCATTCTGGGCAGATGGTGGCTCCTGTGGCTGGGTCCCAGTAGTCTGGTGGGGAAACTGGTGTGGTGGGGCCACCACTGCTGGTCTAATAGCCTTGTTGGGAAGTTCTCATGGGCTGGTCATTACTGCAGGACCCTGGCAGCTGTTGCTGTTGCACAGGGAGACTTTGTTTGTAGGGGCTGAGGGACATCTCAAAGGAGTGCTGTTGTCTCTCCCTGTCTCCCTGTACCTGTGCTCACTTTGGGTGTCCTGCTCAGATGTTGTGGCCAGAGGAACTGCCTGTCCTGACAGATGAGGACCTGCTTGACTTGCTCCTGAAAGATGATGGTCCCTATGCTGAAATCCCAGGGGAGGAGAATGGGCTCCTGCCAAGGGAGGAGAATGGTCTCCTGGAACGCTGTAACCTGCTAGACTCTGAGGTGAGTTCTTTGGGAGGAATTGATGCTGGGTTGTAATTCAGGAGGTTTTTGCTCCCTGCTGAGTAAAAGCTTTTTCACTGCAGCTTCTGGACAAGGAATTGGATGACTTTATCAACTCCCTGCTGAGGCCCTTCGAGGATGAACCAGGCATGCTGCAGGGTTATTCACCTAGTGACAGTGACAGTGGCATTTCTGACAATCAGCATCTGTCCCATAGCCTTGACAGCAATTTGGCCAGCATTTCTCAGAACTCGTACGCTGTGCAGGATGATCACAACTATTCCCTCCATCAGGACTGGCCTATGGAAAGCTTGATGTCTGACACAGCAGAAGATGTTTCTATGGACCTTGGTGAGTGGTTTTGCACGGGCTTTTTCTGTCCTTGCTATGGGCAGAAAAGCAGTCCCACATTGGGGCTTTTTGAGTGGGTGCTAGGCAGCAATGGAGACAAGTTTAGTGCCTTTAAGTTGCCATAAAATTGTGGTTTTACGTTACTCAAAGCTGGCTGGTCAGGTGCTGCCTCACTGAGGCCCAGTGCTTGACTCTTATTCCCTTCTCCAGGGACACAGATGGGTCTGACAGGCAAAAGCCAGGCGCCGGAACGGAGCTCCAGTTTCCCCACTGCTGTTGCTGTAGATGCCAAACCGCAGCTTGGATGTGGGGCCATCATGCAGGTACTGACTGCGGTGTGGGCGGGCCCCAGCCTTTGCTTCTGCTCACATCTTCCCTTCTCTCCTGGCTTGGCTCCTGTGAGCAATATCTCTGAGGAAAGCATGATGCTGCTTTGGGAGAGCTGATCCTGGTTCTGTGTGCTTTCTGCATGCCCTCTCTGCCCTGAGATGGACACCTTTTACTTTGCATTCTCAGTGGGTGTATTTTTGCTGTTTTTCAGTCTGACTTCCCAGAGCTGGTCCTGACAGCGGAGGAGATGCAGCTCCTGAAGAAAGAAGGTGTTCCATTACCACTCCATCTGCCCCTGACCAAAGTGAGTCCTTGCTACATGCAGCCTGTCACTCCCAAACAAACTTGGACCACTTGAATGCTTCAGCCAGAGCAGGGGTTTGAAAATGCAGGATGACACCTTGACAAGAGCATTGGTGCCCAGGTGCTGTGTTTAGGGCAGCGTGTGGCAGCAGGGCGTTGTGTCCTTTTCCTCCTTTCGAGGCCTGGGGGCTGTCCACATGCACAGAAGCGTCTGCTTTGCTAATCAGGCAGATACAAAAAGCAATGAGACCTGGCTGCTGTCAGACTCCCCACGCATGACTGCTTGCAGGAGGCAGTCATGCCACAACTGCCTCCAGCCTATTTTTTCCTGCTTGCCTAGCACCTTGTGAGCTGCGTGCTTTTCATCTCCTTTAGGTACGCCTCACTTTTGCTCTACTGGGGAAGCTGGTGGCCGCATCAGCAGGCCAGAGTTTGCCTTGCCGCTCATTCGGTGGTGTGGGAGGGACAGAGGACAAAAGCACGGAGCTGTGCACTGAGATGCATGCAGGGTTTGTGAGGGTTGGATTGCCAGTGCCCTGGGGTTGCTGCTAACGAGAAATGACCCCTGTAGGCTGAAGAGCAAGTTCTGAAGAAAGTGCGTCGGAAGATCCGGAACAAGCAGTTAGCCCAGGACAGTCGTCGCAGAAGGAAAATCTACATAGATGTCCTGGAACACAGGTATGGGCACACAGCAGTGTCACCTGACACTGAGGGGACAGACAGGTTCTTTTAGGGATACTTGGCAGAATGATGATGGCACTACATCATAGTTTCAATTAAAGCTTTGTTTTCTTAACATACTGGGATTAGTATAGCACAGAATTCATAATTAGAATAGCACAGGATTTCTACAAGCAGAATCAATGTAGTACAACCTATAAGCAGCGTAATACAGAATTTATAATAAAATTTAACCTAAAATTTAAAGTTGTCTAGATCCTAATACAGCTTAATTTATGATTTCTAATCACCTGAACCCTCTGCAGATCAGGTCAGATCTTAAGACATGGTTTGCTGTATCAATATAATGATCATAATCTAGACTCAAAAATGATATAAAGGAATACAAATTGCTCCCCCAAGCATGGGAGGAAGCAAACAATGGTGGGTGTCGCTGGCCAGGGGCGGTCCTGGCTCTCACTGTCCAGCAGCAGCTCCAGTCCAAGTTCCCCCTTAGGACTTGTAACTGCTTGATTTTTATGCACAGTTCTCTGTGTGCTGTTATGATTCCCTGCTCTGTGACAGGGTCATCAACAACCCCGGGCTGGCTGGGTGCCTGGGACCTTCAAGACCAGTAGAGAAGGGAGTAACCAGCCTGGTGCCCAGGGACCTTGAGGCCAGTAAGGAGGGGAAGAAAAAATCAGTTTGGCTTGTCTGTTTGGTGCACAGGACCTTCAGGGCCTGATAGCGAGGGGACTGGAACAACTATGTGACCCACAGTCACAGAGAATGGCTGCTCAGCTCATAAAATGGCATTAATTGTGCTAACCACATTGCCAGCGACCTGGAGGAGGGGGAACTGGTCACAAGCAGCTGTGCTGTGGCACTGCTGGGGTCTTGCTACTCTAGGCAGAAAGTGAAGCTGACCCTGTGGGGTAGCAGCTCCTCAGGGGGCTCAGAAGCTCGGGGCATACCCTTCCCTGCTCTCTTACACTTGAAGATGGCCCAGACCTTGCTTTGTTCAAGCCAGGTGCTGGCCTGCCAGATCCAGCATGTTTCCCAGGTCAGGCTAGTTTGCAATACAGCCTGACATCGCAGATGTCCTTGGGGATTAGTCTGATCTTCTCTGAAGGACTGGGCAGGGCTTACCCCTCCCCAGATGTGGTGAGGGGACTCTCTGGGCTTTGCTCTGAAGCACCCCAAGAGCAATTTTATCTGGCCCAGCCACCCAGAGGTGATGGCTGATTACCTGAGGAGAGACTGGTGAAGTCCCTGCCATTGACTAACAAAACCTCTCTGATTTTCCCCATGTGCTGCTCATCTTTCCTGGGAAGGGTGGCAGCCTGCACAGCTCAGAACCAGGAGCTGGAGAAGAAGGTGGAGGTGCTGCAGAAGGAGAACATGTGAGTTCTTGTTGGTCATGGCAGGAGATGGGGTGGGGAAGGCTGTACCTCTTGGGACTGTAGCCTGTCCTTGGCTGCAAAGAGGGGAGGACGGGAGTGTGCAGCGCTTGGTTTGGCCACTGTGTTAACCTGCGCTGCTGGCTCTCCTGCAGGTCACTGCTCAAGCAGTTGCAGAAACTGCAGGCCTTGGCAGCAGTGTCTACCACCAGAAGTATCATCAGAAGAACCTGCACCATGGTGAGTTGCTTCAGCCCCGGTGTCTCTGAAGGGGTGTCTGCTGTCCTTACAAGTTTGGGAGAGAGGCATTTATTGCAGCCGATGTTGCCTATCCATGTCCTTTGCCGAGGTCTGTGCTGATCTTTGTTTCCAGGTCGTCATTCTGTCCTGCCTTATTATCTCCCCTAACGTCTGGATTCAGAGCAGAGACCCAGAGCTGGAGCTCGGAGGTGAGTGCCCAGGGGCTGAGGTGTGGCTCCCAGTGAAGCGCTGCCCCCCCATGGCAGAGCACCTTCCTCAGAGACAACGTGAACTTTGGGGTGCCTTCACCCAGCAGCCCCTTGCCGGGGGTGACCGCTAGGTTTGGCTTTGCTGACTCGCCTCAGCCCTGTTGCAGCCAGGGGCGGTACAAGAACTGGAGGAATCCAGTCCCTCTTGGAGCACAGGCTTGGCAGCTGTGCTGTGTCCTCTCCCCATCTCCCCTGGGAGGAGGCAGCTCTAGTTGAACAGTTTGTTCCTCTCTTGTGGACTCTGTGGTGGCCTGTGCTCAGAGCAGGACAGTAGAGGCTGGGAATAACAGGGCTGGGTGTCCCTCTCTTGCAGCGCTGTCCCAGCAGATCCACAAGTTCCCAAACCAGGTAGCAACTGTTGTGCAGGAGGATGCTGTGCTGGAGGGGTTCAACCCAGAGCCTGAGGACCCCTTGCTATTTGGCAGCCTCAGGCAATCACGAGAAGAGGGGCAGAGTCCACCCAGCCCTGATCCTGCATCTTCTTTCAGCAGCAACTCATCTTCTGACCCTCCGGCAGCAGCGGGCTCTGAGCTGGGCTCTCTCCACCAGCCTCAGGAGCAGCGCTTCCAGTGCGATCCTTTGCAGGCAGCGGTGCCAGCGGCGTTAAAAGGCAAGAGGCAGGAATGGGTGGAATATGCTGCCGGAGTTGTCATTCAGCAGCACCTTGCCGATGAGATGTGACCACTGCTGCCTCATGCTTCCTGGGGTGATGCAGGGCACCCTGCTGGGAAGGGACAAACAGAGCTGCATTAACATATAATCTATCAAAGCAGATGATTTGAAATACCCTCCTGACTGCGGGCAGCTCAGAGGGTTTACCAGGGAGTCATTCTGACGCTCTACTCCGTATATCTATGGCAGCCCTTTATCTGATGGGGCAGGAAACTCTGGGAAATTTGCTATAGCTGCTGGTGTGGCCTGCAGCCCCGGCTGTGTCCCGTGGCTTGCAGGGATGGGCTGTGGCAGGGAGGGTGAAGGTGGTTGGGCTTGAGGTGCCTGTGCTTGGTCTGACTGGGTGCAGTTGGTGATGGAGGCTGCTGCTGTTTTTCCATGCCTGGGTGGAGGTGAACAGGCTGAGTCCTGTACTTCTTACTGTATCTAGTGGCTGCAAGCATCTGTCCCCTGTCCCTTCTCCTTAATCATGTAGTTTTACCTGATTTCTAGCTGTGAGGGAGTGAGTTGACTTTCAGTGTCCTCAGAGGGAGTGGTGCTGCCGTTGCAACAGACCCTGCATGTTGCCTGTTCCTGCTAGCTTTTGAGCCGCAGGCACAGCTCCTGGCCTGGATAGAGAAGGTAATGTGTTCTTCACAAGCCATGCGTGCTGTTTCCCTTCCACAGGGGCTGAGCCTTTCATCTGTAGCCGTTGGAGCAAGATTTCTGGGCCTCAGGGAGAAGACATATTTGAACCTGAGCAATGGCGGTGCATGGAGCAGGGAGCACCAGCGCTGCTTGCTCTTCTGAAGGCTTTCCTCACCACAGGATGGTTTCAGAGCTGTGTCCTTGTGTGAGAACTTTGCTGTGCTGGCTGATGATGCAGTTGCCTAGCTCTGGTTGCTCCCTGGGGCTGAGCAGAAATCCTGTTAGCTGATGAGTAGTGTCTTTTCTGGAGTGCAACTTAGTGGTACCTGTTGAGCACCTCTCCTTGTTCTACTTCATAGAATCACGTCAAACGGTTCGGGTTGGAAGGGGCCTTTAAATCTCGTCTAGGTCAACAGCTCTGCAACAAATAGGACTAACTTCAATTAGATTAGGATAATAATAATTCTCTTACTAAAAACAGGTAAATGAATACTAACGATGCGTGACTCTGTCTTCTGTGGTCATTTTGGTGAGGGGCTGGGCTGCGTGGTGGAGGCTAGGGGCTGTGCCAGAGGCTGGGAGCCTGGTGGGGGGGAGGAACCGGAGGAAGGCTGGGGGATGATCACTCTCACAGCCGAATGAAGGGGAGCGTGGGCTGCCATCCCTTCCCATGGCTGTGGCCATGTGGAGTGGCTTGTTGCAAACTTGCAGCATGCTTCAGGGTAGTCGCTCTGCTCTCACCCCCCTTCAAGGGTGCCGAAAACACACTTGAACCACTTTTGGAGACAAGCGGCTGTTGTGAGCACCCAACACCCACGTGTGACCAAGCTGCCGACGCCACGGAAGCAAGCGGCTTCCCCAGTAGGAAGCGTGAGGGACTGGTGTCTGCCCCCACCGCTGCTTTTGTAACGGGGCGCTGCACAATCGCAGGAAGCAGAGCAGAGCCAGTGTGGTGCAACTGCCCCCTCGGCCAGGGGCCACGGGGAGGGCCCTGAGTGCTGGGGGGTTGCTAGATCAGGGCTGGGCCCTGGGTTTGGTTGTGGTCACTGGGTCACTGGGTGCTAGGGAGGCACTAGCAGACCCTGAGCTCAGCCTGCGGAGTCCAGCATGGGATTTGGGGACCCTCAGCGAGGTAATAGGTGCAGGCAGCACCACGTTTGCAACCTACCCTGGAAGCTAAAGGTGCTTCTGCAGGCGAACAAGATACAAAATTGAACATTGTGTCTCTGCACCAGGAGGAGAGACAGCCAAGGGGTGGCTCACCCGCAGCCCCTGTCTCAGGACAGGCAGCAGCATGCTTTCAACAGGATCAAGTCACAACTCTCCCTGTCTGGGGCAGGCAGCCTGCAGGCATCCCCAGCGAACCTCTGGGCCTTTTTCCCCAGGAGCCACATGCTGTGGCAGGAAGGTCTAGGACCCCGTCTTCACTTTCGTTTTATTTTTTGCAATTCAAGGCTAGGGTGTGTCATTCCATTGATGTCACCTGGCATCCCTGGCCCAGCACTAATCAATACTATACCAGTCATCCAAAATAAGACGTGGTGGTGTTACCAGCAAAGCCGGGAGCAGCCACTGGAGCTGGTGTTTGGCTGGGGATGATGGGCTCAGCACTGTGCTCTGCAACGGCCTGGCTTGCTTGGCCAAAGGTCAGGACTGGAGATAGCTCTGGGAGAGCAGGCAGGGAGCCAGGCAAGCACAGTGGGATCCTCATCAAACGCAACCGAACACGCTCCGGCTGCCAGGTGCTGCCTGCACCAGCCAGCACAGCCCTTCCGTGCAGAGCACTTGCTGCAGAGGCTGGGATATGACACAGCCCAGAGCTGGTGCTGGTACCGCACTGGGGACGTGTTTGCGCTGGGAGTTTTAGGGATGGTTGCTCCGCAGTCTCAGCCCATGCTGACCCAGGGCTGCTATTTTTCATGGCTTTCTGTGCTTTCGTGCTGGTCCCACAGCGAGCGGCTCTGAGCTAGTGTGAGGAACGAAGCCCAGCCTGGGCCTCACGCCTTGGGTTAAAGGGCAGAGATGATAAAAATGCCTGGAATGAGTCCTCCTGCCAAGGAGGCTCACACCTTGTTTCCATCAAGCAGAGGAGCAGGAGGCGCCTGGTATTTCTGCTACCCTCCTACGTCTCCTTGCTGCAGACTCTCCATGACATCTTTTCCCCTTGGACGCCGCAGGGATCGGAGTGCAGGCTGTGTGCGCACTGGTGCTGCCTGCATGCACACACAACCCTGCGCTCTGGCTTAGCTTGGTGTTACAGCTCGACTTATGAGGTCAGTGTTATGGTCTGACTTAACAGCCAGTGTTACGGTCCAGTTACAGCTTGCCCTCCCAGTTGTGTTCCTTCTGTTATCCCCAAGGTCAGCCTGTCCTGCACTGAGGTCCTTGCAGGTGTCTGTATCAGCAGCAGGGGAGCATGCCAACAGACCAAAAATATGAGCCTTTCAGGGCAAAACATTCTGTTCAGCCCTTGGCAAATCCTGTATGGGTGTTGCTGAGTGGAAACCCTCTTATTTTTTAGCTTGGTAATTCCTCAAGTGTTGGTGGTGCCATCTCCTTTCCAGGATAATGGCACACTGAAAGTTATGAACTTGTGAAATGATATTTGCCTCCTATTGCCATGGAGGGCCTGGGCTGTATGGACAGTACAAAACACCTCCTGATCACAGCTTTAAAGGAATCAATTTTTCCCTTTTCTTAAAGGAATCGGGGTTTCTTGGAAAGATGGGGATTTCAGTCGGTAGAAGTAAAACATATCCTCCTTTTCAAGGGAAAACTAAAACCCCATGTTAGAATCCATCCTATTTTATCCACTAGCACCAGCTGCTGGATATTGGTGGAAACAGAAGAACTAGCAGAAACCTGAGCGCCGGGTTAAAAATGCAGCTGGATATAGAGCAATGGAGCTGCTGCCTTACCCCAGCTCCTGAAACCGGGCACATCAGCCCCGTGGCTGCTGAGCCCCCAAGGAAGCTGGTTGTATCAGGACCACTTTGGCAAGTTGTCTGAGGCAGAAAGCAGAGAGATTGGACTGGGATGCCCAGAAAGAAAACCAGGCAGTGCCAAATGCATCCTTCCCCTGCTCGTTTTCCCTGGCCATGCACGGTGCAGCGGGGGCTTGGCCAGAGACCCCTGTGTGTGCGTTGCTCAGGGGACATGGCTGTGCTGAGGGCTTTCTCTGTGAGCGGGCTGTGTGGGAGCTTTCCCCACCGCTGGGGCAGGAGGGCAGCTGGCAGCCAGCCACCGCAGCGCATCCGCTGGGGCTGGGAACGGGAAGCTGCTGGCTCTGCAAAAGCCATTTGCAGCCGCCCCGTGCATTTGGGCGCCCGAGAAACTTCCTTTGCTCTGCTCACATGGGGAAGGCTCTGCCTGGAGCCTGCCCTGCCTGCAGCCCGGGGACGTGCTGCCCACAGCATCCCACCGAGGCTGTGCCTCATCCCGCTGCCTGGTCGCAGCCTGGTTTGCCCCGCATCCCTGGGGACATTTGGAAGGGAACCCAAAGGACAAGTTACCCACAGCACAGCAGCAGGTTTGCAGATGCAGTGCTGCTGTACACTGCCAGGGAGGGGACACGGGACAGCCCCCATCGCCAGGGACGCTGCTGCCCTCAGTGATGCTGCAGGAAGCCCTGACCCCCCACCCTGCCATGAGGGTGGCTGCAGGGCAAAACAAAGCCTGGGGGTTTGAGGCAGGACAGAAACAAGAGCCAAGCCCTGCATCCCCACAGAAACCCTTTATTTTGCAGCTGGTGCCCAGCCTTCTCGCTGGGCTGAACTTGCCTGGGAAAGCATGAACCTGTGGGCTGAGAGTTGCTGAAATGCAGCACATCAGTGTGGGCAGAGCCTGGCTGGTGGAAGCACAGTCTTCTTATGGTCCTGGGCCTCCTGGATTTCTCCGCTTGCTATTATTTTATCCGGGTGAAAACGCTGGTGCCAATCCTGCAGGAAACCCCAGATCACTGTGGTTCACCCACCCAAGGTCACCCATGCTGTGGTGGAATCTACAGAGGAGAAAGCCAAGAGGGGGCACCGTGTTCCCCGCAGGGTGCTGCATGGGATGCCCCAGGCTCCAACAACCTCTAGCGGAGGCTGCACCAGGTGCTGGCATCATGTCCTGCTCTCTCCCTGCTGGGAAGAGTGCAGGAGGAGTCCTGGGAGGGTTCGGCTGTGGCTGGACCCCGTCCTCAGGTCACCCAGCCTGGGGCACACCTAGGGTGCAGGGGCTGGGCAGGTCACAAGGATGCTTCTCAGCCCCTGCGCATCACTGGTGACAAACATATTTCACCCTCCT
>JAVJGI010000057.1:11389119-11399221 GCA_035590275.1 Ibycter americanus | reverse complement strand
CCCCCCCCCCCCCCCCCCCCCCCCGCCCCGGCCCCGGTGGGTCTCTTGCTCTTGCCCTGGATGCCATGCTCCATCATTTCAGCCTGACACCAGCCCCTGCCTTTCTGCATTGTTTGGCAGGGACAAGCTGCCCTGTATGAGGTGCCAGGGAGGTGGCAGCCACCACTCCACGTCACAGCAGCCGTGCACCCGCCTCACTGCAGCTGGGCCAGGCTCAACGAACTGTATGGCTAGTGTGCTGGCATCGCCGGGGCTGGGTTATATTTGTACAACTTCTGCAAGAGGCTTCATCTTCACCCATGGACCTGCCAAAAACTTTGTGTTGCAAGAGCTGACTAAGCTTGGCAGGCGTCCACAGAGGCAAACAGAGTAGCACTGCTGAAATGCAGTGGCAAAGAAGAGTAAAATCCCTGGTTGTAACCCAGGAGGACATGATGGGGTGGGATGGGATGTGATGTGATGGGATAGGGTGGGATGGTGTACAGTGGGGTATGATGGGATGGGGACTTTAACTGTTCACATTTTACTTCAGGTGCCACACAGTGCAAGGGAAGTGCCTTACCAACCTCTCGCATCTACTGATGCTGTTAGCTTCATCACACAACCCTGCAGAACAGAGTCCTGGGACTGGAAAGGTATCTGGTGGGAGTGAATATGAAGGCATTGCAAAGAAGGCAGCTAGATTTGGGATGCTGATGCCACCTCTGCCACCAGCAGGCAGGTGGAGAGTGATGGTGCGGGGTGGAAGTTCAGGTTAAGTTTAGGTGGGAAATGACCCCACAGAGCTGAATGGGAGGAATCAGGGAGGGATCCAGATGTCCCTGGGGAAGGGCAGTGGTGACCCCTCGCCTCTGCAGGGGTACCTGTGGGGACTGAAGCTGCCTCAGGGAGCAAGGGCAGTTTTTTAAAAAAGACGACCACAGCTGACGTGGTTTTTAAATTTTATTTTTATGTGAGAGTCTGGTTTTTCTTGCCTTGTCGGGGCCAGGCTGCAGCTGGAGGATGCTGTCATGGGGCGGGCGAACACATGTCCTCACAGGGTGGGGAGAAGCTCTGCAGGAGCTTTCCTTTCGCAGTGCGTTTGCGTGTGAAGACGTTTCTGCCCACCCTGTAGGAAACAGAGAGTTATTGTGGGACGACCTGCAGACACTGCCCACTGAATGTGTCAGTGCCAGCAGGTGACAGGGA
This sequence comes from Ibycter americanus, assembly GCA_035590275.1. NCBI lineage: Eukaryota > Metazoa > Chordata > Aves > Falconiformes > Falconidae > Ibycter > Ibycter americanus. The sequence continues at coordinate 11,398,033 of JAVJGI010000057.1, read as the reverse complement.
TGTCACTAAATGCCCCCCAACTTGCCTCAAGCAGCCGCTGATTGCCTCTGGCCAGGGCAAGCCCCTTGCCAGGAGGCATTAGCATCCCCACTGCAAACCCATGCTGGAGTGTTCCCATGGGTGGACCCCTCACCCAGGGGGATGCTTGTCCTCAGGGGTCCTGGGGAGGGCCCCTCTGTGGGGCCACTGGCCCCCACATCCCCCTACTACCTCGTGGCTTTCCAGTCCTCCTCGAGGGACCCAACGGCTTCACGCAGCAGCCACATGGTGGTCAGCGTCTCCTTTCCACCTGTGTCCACGAAGCACTGCCCTGCGAAGGCGGTGGTGGCATCTGGGGGAAGCATTTGGTGGGCGGTCGGTGGGGACAGCATCCGCACTTGCTGGCGGCTTCCCCCTCCCTGGGGTCCTCCTGGCTGCAGCCATGTTCATGCTCCGATGGCCGCACGCCCACCCAACCCATGCCAGGAGGACCTGCCCTTGCCCAGCGGCTCCCTCAGGTGAGACAGGCTCTGTGGCACTGCATCCCCCATGCCTTCATGGGGTCTGGACCCACTGCGGTCACCTCGGGCTGCCCAGCAGGGATGGGTACAAAGACACTGGGTAAGGAGGGGCTGCCCCGCGCAAGCCCAACATTGCCCATTAGCACCAGACTGGGCAGGTGCCGCTGCCTCCCTCTGCTTAGCTGCACCAAAGCATCACCCAGCAGACTTCCCAGCAGAGGAAAAATCCTGCTGATCACCTGTGCAGCTCCCCGTGCCCCCAAAGTGCCATCCCCAGGTGTCCCAGCACTTACTGGAGAACTTGTCCCAGCGCACAGTGAAGGCAAAGGTGGGCCAGCCCCCCTCGCTGGGCTGCTGCTGGGCACCCTTCAGGGGGGAGGCGCAGGCACACCCACCAGCGAGGGTGACCTGCGTGAGGTATTTTCCCTGGAAGTCCCCGTTGTCCCTCAACACCGAAATCTCCATCAGTGAGTCCTGCTCATTCCTCCACAGCCCACTCAGCTGGCACTGAAGGGACACAGCCGTGAGCCCTCTGCCCCCACGCACGGTCCAGAGGGGGGCCCCATCCCTCCCACCACCCCACAGCTGGAGCCACAAGCCCTGCTGCGAGCACAACTGTGGGGCACGGCTCTCCCTGTCCCCGGTTTGGGGAGATGCTCCCCCAGGTTGCTGCAGGCTGCTGAGTGGGCAGTGCAACAAGACCAGCACATCCCAGCCCATCAGCATGCGTGGTACACCCAGACACAGACCCCATGGGAGGGGATGCCCTGCACATTGTCCGCTTGGGCACAGACCCTGTGGGAAGGGATGCCCCATGAATGGTGCCCCTGAGCGCAGACCCCGTGGGAGGGAATGCCCTGTGCATGGTGCCCCTGTGGAAGCAAAGCTTTGTGGAGGTGGTGTCAGCTGGCTGGGGGTGACCCAGAGATACGCTGCCCATTGCCTGGAACAGGTGCTTGCAAAATTTTGCTTCTCCCAGCCTAAAATGGCATTTAAGAGAGAACCTCTGGCTGCCCATGTTGCTTCCCAGTGCCATATCTGCCACATCCCCATCATCACCTGTCCCCGTACCTTCCTCTCCGCAGGGGTGATGCACGCCACCAGGGCCAGGGCAAGGACCAGGGCCAGGGCACTGCTCCCCATGGCTGTGGGGCTGCAAAGTGCCCAGCACGGCTCGCTCCCAGCCCTGTGCCCTTGCCCCCTTTATAGGGCTGTAACCGGAGCCCCACAGGCACCCGGCTGGCAGCGGTGGGGTGGGTGGCCTGGTGGCAGGGTGCCCGGGACAGGCGAGGTGAGGAGGTCTCTGTGACCTGGGCAGTGCTGGAGGAACGCGGGGCTGAGCACGGCTGTGCAGAGGGGTGGAGGCATAGGGGTGATTTGCACATCCACTGTCCAAGAGGGTGGTGTGTCTGCCCACAGGAGTTCATCCTCATGGCAGCCCACTCCAGCATTACAAGTTTCTGCTGCTGTTTCTAAGCTGTTTTTTCTCCTGACTGTGCTGGGCTTTCCCTGGGTCTGGGAGCTGTGACTATCACTGCAGTGGGAACTCTTGGGCACCCTTGAATTAATCCCTCTTGTAAGTGCAGAAGGGCTTTTCTGGAAGATGTATAGATATTAAAATTTGTCCCCATGGGAGGGAATGCCCTGTGCATGGCGCCTCCGTGCACAGACCCCATGGGAGGCAATGCCACATGCACAGTGCTTTGAGGCCAGGCAGGGTACAGTTCCACAAGAGAGCCTTCTCTGAGCCCTCCTAAGGAGTATGGTATGAGGGACCACACTGAAGATGTGGAGGTGGCTTGGTGTCCTCGGACTGCCTGGCTCTTGCCCAGGGACACGGCACAGCCACCTCCTATAAGGTATCTATGCAACCTGGTGAGCATGTCACTGCCAATGCTGCAGGGCACCTGGCTGTGTCCAGGTCGGAAGGGACCTCTCTGGCCCCTGCTCAGCACAGGGGATGAGCTTGTGCTTTGAGAATCCTTCAGAGGCACATCTGCCCTGGCTTTGAAGACACCAGGAGGGCTATACTCTTCCTCTCTGGGGAGTAGGATCCGGCAATGCTCATGTGCAAATTGCACTTAATTTTTAATTAAAAAATGACAGTAGCTGCCTTCAACTCCCACCCCAGGGACTTGCTCCAAAAGTCCTTGGGATCCTGGCACTACTCTCCCTTGCTTGCTTCCAAGCTGGCTCCCAGCACCAGCACCCACCCTCAGGGCTTGGTGCTCCCTTGGGGGCTCCATACCGCACCCATGGGTGCAGCTTCAGCAGAGAGCAGGGATGGAAAAGTGCCCTGCAGCCCTGCTCTGCCTGGGGCTCACCTGCTGGCTTTCCAGTCATCCTTGAAGCTGTTAACCTCATCCTTCATGATCCACATGGTCCTCAATATTTCCTTCCTGTCATCATCCATGAAGTACTGGTCCATGGAGTCGGTGGAGTCTGCAGCCCATGAAGGGGTGGGAGGTAGGAGAGGGTGCTGGTGGGATGGGGCTTTCCTTCTTAGGCAGGCAGCTTGCTAGTTTGAGTGGGAAAGGCTGTTTGCACGTGGGTGATGTTTCCCTCCCATGGGACTGGGTGCATGTCACTAGACAGGTGTGGGATACACAGGGCTTGGGGGAATGAGCCCAGCTGAGCCTGGATCCAGCTCTGCCCCACCTCGTGCTGGGCAGGACCTGCTGGGACAAGAGCCAAAGTTGGAGACCAGGAGGCTGACCAGCCATGCAGCTCTGGTGTTGGGAATGAGGGAGCACCGGTGACACCACAGGAGGGCAGAAGAACATCAGGAACACCACAAGGAGGTCTGGGAAACCCTGAGGACACTGGAGATGGGGGACCATTTGGGTCACCACAGGGGAAGGCAGGGGATCATCAAGGATACTGCACTGAAGAGCAGAAGAACGTCAGGAACACCACAAGGAGGGCAGGGGAGGTCTGGGGACACAAGAGGGAAGGCAGGGGAGCTCTGGAGACACCACAAGGAAGCTGGGAAAGGAGAAGAACCTGAAAAGCTCCAGCTGATGGTGAAGCTGAAGGTGGGCTGGCTCTTCTGGTTTGAGCGGTGCTGGGACCCCTGCAGCAGTGACACCTGGATCTCATTTGTGGTGGCTGTCACGGCCGTGTGGTAGGAGCCACTGAAGTCACCCGTCCCGTTCATGGCCAAGATGGTCATGTTGGAGCCCAGGTCGTTGATCCAGTGCCCGGTCAACACAGACTGGAGCAGAGGGGACTCAGCACCGGTGTTGCAGCACAGCCTGGGTGTGTGCAGGATGGCAGGAGCAGGCACCCCCGGGAGCTGCGGTGGTGAAGGTGGGCAAGCCACAGGTCCCCTGTTCACCCAGGGGTATGTACTGCCAAGTGTGATGAGCTCGGCCATGCGCTGGGTAGGCAGATTGCATCTGGGAGGCTGCCCTGGCTCCCGGTCAGCCCCAGAGAAAAGCCAGCCCAAGGAGAGAGACAGAGGAGCGGAGGAGGGTATGCGGTCCCTACCAAGGGGCTGGCACAACCACATGAACATAGGAGCTATAGGACTTCATTTATAAGTGAAGTTAAAGGCTTGAAAATCAGATTTATTCTTTTGTCATCACTGCAGTGTGGCTGTATACCAGGTTTTGCCTGTGCACACACCCAAACCGACCAGCCATGGAGTCCCTGAGTGATCTGGGAACTCCACGGCTCCATCTGCTTAGGTGAGACAACAGCTGGACTGAAAGAGATGTTGGGCACTAAGATGTTCAGTGTTGAGACATTTGCAAACAGTCGATAGAACAGTCCCTACAGAAATGCTCATGTAAAACAGTCTCCCACATGTGGTTAAGACATGTAAGTGCTGGAGGACTCCTGCAATGGGGTCTCCTTCTCCATTCTAACAGTGACCAACTGCTTGAGGCATTTGATCCCCTAGGTGAGCATTACCCCATGCCAAGAACTCAACAAATCAGTTTTTTTAACAAATATACACCTGTGAGCACCTGTGCAACACAGACGCAGCAGCAGCTGTATGCTGTGCATGATTGCAAGGTGCCTCCTGCCTCCTCCAGCTCCCCATGCCCCTGAAGGCATGCACTGGGCATGAATGAGCATGACCAAGGCTTGCCATGCAGCAGCAACAGCTTGTTTTCCTCCCAGTGGGAGATCTACAGTGAGGCTGAAGGGGACCCTACTGCTCACCTTTGCCTTGCTGATGAGCCTGAGCTGGAAGGAGTCAAATAGTGCCGCATTTGTGGCTCAGAGAGGCAGCACAGACACGAGCAGTGTGCGAAGCACTGTGATCAGGTCTTGCAGCTGGGTAAAATCCAGTGCTGATGAATGCTCAGCACCCACAGGGAAGCATCCTCAGCCACAGCCTCCCCCAGATGCCTGCGGGCACCCTGGCACAGCATGTACTACATCACCTGCTACTCCAAAACCAAGATACTAGATGCATCACAGCCTTGCTGAGTGCCCTCATGCGGGGATTAGCCTGTCAGCCCATGCCTATTGCATTTCTCACCAGCACCATGCCTGCCTACAGGGGTTTACAGACTTCTCAAACCATGGTTAGCACTGCTGCCTTGCTGGAGCACGTCAGGATGGCTGCACAGCCTCCTGGGACCCCTGCCCTGGGGAAATGTTGACATGAAGGCAATAATGTCAGGAGGATGCATGCAGTAAGGCTGCAGGCTTAGTGGGATGCCGCACTGCTGAGCTGGACACACTTCAGGGTGAGAGCAGAGTCTTGTCATCCGTCTGCCACTCTTCTTCCTAATTCTCAGGTTCCTGTAAAGGAGATAAAAGGCTGCACAGACCAAATGACACCATAGCAGGGGGGGTGTGTGGTATAAAAGCATTCTGCTCAGAAAGGCTGTAAGGGAATCAAAAAAGCTGGAGAAATTCAAGGGAGGCACCGAGAAGGAAACGGCAGCATCACTGCAGAAGCAGAAGATGGACCCAAGGGACAAAAACGTGAAAAGCAAACCACATGCAAGTCTGCAACGAGGTGGGCTAAAGCAGAGCAGGTGGATAACTTGCTAAAGCCACAGGTGCAGTTAGTGAATCTCATGCTAACAGCATTCATGGCAGGAAAACCAGGAGAGTAGCGGAAGGTAGCAGCCCCACCAGCCCACTCCTGCCTTTAGGCTGCTCAGATCCCAGGCAGGGTGCCAGCGCAGGGCGTCAGCGCAGGGCGTGCAGCACCGTCTGGGGTTATTTGGGGACTGGACGCCTAGAGGACAAAGTTTCAGATTCAGACCCTGTTGTGTCATGGATATGAGTCTGATGCATGGCCAGGGGAAAAAAGCCCTCCTGTGGAGTCACGAGCTTTCTAAACTCCTTCTCAGAGGGGAATCTAAGTGTGGCTATATCCAATCCTAGTCTCAGACTTGGTCAACGGTGTAGGTCTAAAGGGTTATATGTACAACCACTTATCAGTGTCAACATCTGGCTGTCAGAGCCCTTTCAAAGTCTTTCATTGAAACAGTTTCACAAAGTTGAAAAGATAGATGATCTATTATGGTGACAGACAAATTCAGAATTGCCTTTGATAAATGCACTTACTGCAAAAATTGAGCTCGGGTTAAGAGTTCAGTGCTTTTTTTTAACAGTACTTTCCTGGGTAACATCCAACACAGTGAGAGGCACAAGTCTTGCCAAAGAGGCATCCCTGTGTGGGGAGGAGAGATGCAGGCTCATCGACCCGTCCCATAGTTGGGGTTCTCATCCTCAAAACAGAGGATTCTAAATGCCAGATTGATACTCATGGTGAGGTGGAACTGAGTCAATCAATGTGTGCCGAATGGCCCTCAGCAAGGATTGTCAATTTTGGAAGGTCAGTGGAGCCCAACGGTTCATCACAGAGTGGGGGATTTGGTACAGATATACAGGGGTCTGTCTTCACTGAAGCAGCACGAGACTGTGAGGCCCCCTCTCACCCCAGGCATCGCTCAGTTGATCTGAGTGTTAGACAGCACCTGTCACTTTTGGTTTTGTGCATAAGCATGTTGATCAAGTCAAACCCCACTACTCCCTGCAGACTCGCAGGAACTTCCGTAAAACAGCTGTGGAGTGCCACAGACTCAAGCTGGATTTCCTGGAAATCATTTGCTTTGGCTGAGCGGTGTGACTGAGGCAGCACCGTCACTGCCCATCACAGTAAGTCACAAAGTCAGGATTGCAGAGGCTTGGGCTGGATTTGCAGGACGTCTGATTTCCAGTAAATCACACGTATTTCCCTAAGAGGAGTTTCGGGGCTTGATGTGCTGCAGCTAACAGTGCTGTCCAGCCCTGGCTGCTTGCCAGGAATATGGACACAGCTGAGACTGCAGCCGCCTGCCCAAGGGCTGCCTTGGAGCTGGGGAGCTTTTTGGGGTGCAGAAGGGCTCCCCAGCTTATTCTGCTTCACACTCATCCAGCACTGAGCAGGGAAGAGCCAGCACTGGCCCATGCTTGGTGTCAGAGGGTCACTTTGGGGACACACCATCCCATTTGGGCTGGAAAAGTTGCTTTCCAGGGGCCAGTCTCTTCCTGGAATAACAGGGTTAGAGGTTCAGCCTATACCCACTGCAGTGCTTTACCCAGCTTCCCCAGGACATATCCACAGACTGCACAAGGTTGGGTTTGGAGGAAAAAAAGATAATTTTATTTAGTTTTTGGGGACATCATCCAGAGCTGATAACAATCCCAAATGCTGATAAACACTGATGCTGCTAAATCGTCTCCTGGTCTCCCAAGCCCAGCTGACTGAAGCTGGTTCTCTCTCCTCCTTTCAGCCCACCCGAGTGAAGGTGTTGTATCCAGTCCTGCGGGGAAGCAGAAGCCCATTAGTGCCCAGCCAGCAGAGGGGCAGGGTCCCAGCCAGGCTGGGTGTCCCTTGGCTCACCTGGTGGCTTTCCAGTTGCTGGGCAGGGAGCTGACCTTCTCCCGCAGCAGCCAGGAGGTCTGCAGGAGCTCTTCCCCACCATCTACAGCAAAGCACTGGCCCACGAAGACAGCTGTGGAGTCTGGGGAACCGGTGACTGTTTAGCATCACAGTGGGACCCCAGCTGCTTTTGGGGTTTCAAAAGCACCCATGGGTTTAATGCTCACAGAGCCCGTGTGGGTCCCAATGTTTGCAGGGAAATACTCTGCGGCAGGGATGCTGTCAAAGCAACTCTCAATGTTGCCTAGCCCAAACAGTGTTTCAGGATGTATCCTGCTGTCTGCAGAAACCATCCAGAGTGGGGAGAGATCAAGGAAGGACAGACTGGGAACAGGAGAGAGGACAGAGGGATTGGGGTGGGTGCTGGGACCTGCCTGAGCTCCCCTCCCCATCCCAACACCCTATCCAGGCACAGTGGCCACTGCAGCTACCGACCAGAAAACTTCTTCCAGTTGACAGTGAAGCCAAAGGTGCACTGCCCGTCCTCATCCAGGTGCTGGGAGCCAACAAGGGGGGATGGCTTGATGGGTTTCTGGGCATTCGACACAGCGGTGTAGTACTCGCCAGAGAAGTTGCCCTGGTCATCAACTGTGGACACATGCATCTTGGAGCCCAGGTCGTTCTCCCACCAGCCGGTGAGGTTGCACTGCCAGGGGACAATCAGATGTGTCCCTGGGGGCTGCCTGCACACAGGCACTGCCCCCGCCCTGCAGGCTGAGCCCCCTGCTCACACCCCCCACAATGCCCACAGGGTGCTGGCACTCACCCTGCCATTCTTTGTGGGGTGTTTCTGCTTAGGACCCAGCCACCACTTGGTGTTGGTTGCCTTTTCCTCATTCACACCAACCTTTTCCTCCTTGGGGATCTCAGCTGCCTGGCAGAGGAGCTTGGAAAAGAAGGAGAACAGGGGCAAGCTGTGGGTGGTGACAAGCCGAGTGTCTCTGGAGCCCCACAAGTGTTCACACACTCAGTTTTAAGAGACATGATTTATCAAGTTGCTGCCATCTCAGCCCTGCCAGGTGAGCTGTGCCACACCAGGACATGCCTGCCCATGCCTGTGGGGATGTGTGCTGCGCTTGGCACCACTGTGTGGCACGAGTGGGGAGCCCACTGGGATGGGCAGAGCCCTCAGGTTCATGGTGAGCTCCTGCACAGCCAAGGAGGTGGCACAGCCAGAGCCCTGGAGCATCCCACCTGCAAGGCTCTGGCTCCAGCTCCAAGCCCTGCCGGTCCCCTCCCACGCTGCAGCTCCCCTGGCAGGGGCAAGCCACCCCCCTGGGGCAGGGTTTCGAGGTTACTCCTGCCCCAATACCCCTGCACGTCCCCGGGGACAGGGGTGCCCATACACCCCCCTGCACCAGGGAGGAGGTCCCCATGCACATCCCTGCCGGGGACACAGACAACCCCGGAGCATCCCCGCCCCGCCCCGCCGCCGACCACCCCCCTCGGCAGTAGCTCCCGTCAGTGTCCCCCCCGGAGCAAGGTGTTCTTCCTGCTCTCGGGGATTCCTCCCGTGTAT
>JAVJGI010000057.1:11369235-11380161 GCA_035590275.1 Ibycter americanus | reverse complement strand
ACACTCGGGATTGTCAATTCATTTTTGGCAAAAGGGACCAGAAGGTCCTACCCGCCCGATTGGATTTTACTCCAGGACCTTTAAGGATGCTGAGAAACGATACTCCTAGCAATTCCTCAATGATTTTCAAGGCAGTCACCTAAAATATGTGTGCCTTAATTCCCCCAGTCATGACTGCAAGAGCTGATGGAGCCCTATTCACCAGCAAATGCTCCTTTTCTTAAAATGGAGACAAGACAACTCTCTGTAACATCTCAGAAAGCCTTCCCAAATTTTGCTTTCCCTTTGATCTCACATTTGAGCTCCTTTTTCTCTCCCACAGTAAAATTCATCACTACCCAGGCTGGGGAGCATAGCATTTCTGCTGCCAGCATGTCAACACCACCCTCTCCTCTCTGCAGGAGCCCCACAGCCCTCTTGCACCCCTGCCCACACGAGCTCCCTGGCCAGAGAGCTGGCTGCCTGCGGGAAATTCCTGCCCCAATGTTTGCTTCCCTCTGTTTTATAAATTAACTGCATGACAAGGTATGTTTTCCCACACAGCTGCTGGTTTTTTTAGCTGTTTTTTCAGCAAGCAGGTGCTGCCTGGACCGTGGCCGAGGTTTGTGATAATGAGCACAGTCCTTCTGGGAAGGCTGCAGGGGGCAGGAGTGGCAGCCACCCCCCACCTTGCCATCACGCTCTGTCCATCACCCCTTTTCCATCAGTGCCTTGCCACCATCCCCTTGCCATCCCCTTGGTTTGCCGAGCTCCTGCAGGGACTCCATGGCCATGGGGATGGGCAACATGAGGTCTCCATGCTGGCACTGCTGCTGATCGCAACCCACAGCTCGTTTACAGCCATAGGCTTATTTTAGCATCACACAAAAATATTGGTGCTATCTGGAGCTAGGGTATCTCTGCGGGGTTTGCATCCTCCAACGGGCAACCAGCGAAGTGGTTCAGGGCTGGCAATCATTACCACTGCTAAATCCTGCAATGCTGTGCTTGAGCCCCAGCGCAGCAGGGAGCAGGCAAGGGCAAACGGGCAGGCAGGGAAGAAGTCCAAAGCAGAAAGTGCTAAAGAAGTTCAAAGTCAGCAGGGCTGTAGCTGAAACCCATGTATGTCTGTTAATGAATCAGAAGAAAGGGTTAATGAGTAATTAAACTTGCTGCTTACACCGGGATTGAGTCAGCCCTTGAAAAACAATAGTACAGGCAAATGTTAGAGAAAATCATCTCTCTAACCATGGTCTGTCTTCTCAGCCTGCAGCCGTACCCACACAGAAGTTCCTGAAAGCGGAGCCTATTAGATACAGGTGTTAGTGAGGTGATACAGTCAAAAGAAAAGAGCAGGAATACCCCCTTGATACAGACTGAGCGCCCCAACCTTTGAAAGTCTGCAGGCAGCCTGTTGCCTGGGGTTAAAGAGCGATGCTGAGGAGTCACAGCAATAAAACCTATATCCTGGTCAGAAGCTGTGCTGGCTTCACCACCTGCTTTTGTCCCTTGCCAGCTAGATTCAGAGGTCACCATCCGCGGTGGCTGACAACACAAGATAAATGGAGGCAGGCAGCCCAGGTGAGCTGCACTAGTGCCCTGGCACCCCCATCGCCCTCCAGCCTCTCCACGGTGACCTTAAGGGAGAGCATCTTGGTCCCCCTCCATCAGCTGTGGGCTCTGCCATGCGAAGATGACACCTGCTGGTCCAGGGGGGCCGCATCCGGGACAACCTGCCCTTCCCAGGTAACATGATTCTTCTGCCCAGGCGGATGCAGGAACGCTCCCCCAGGGAGCAAAGAAAAGGCCATTTATCAACTCCTGGCAGCACCGGGCCACCACAGCAATACCCTGCCTGCACCAGCTCCCAGGGCAGGCAAGGGCTAGGGCAGGGGGGAGCAGGACATGGCCACAGCAGGAAAGACAGGCTGCTTCCCACCCCAGCCCTGACACCACTTAAGAATTAAGGTAGGGTTTTAGAGCAAAAAGCTCTAAAGCAAGTAAAGAGACAAATCTAGAGGCATGGCCACCTCCCACCCCCAAACCAGGCAGGTGGAGCCTTTGACTGCTATGCTGGCAGAGAAAGGAGGAAAAGGAAGCGAGGCATGCAGTCCCAGGCAGTCAGGGACATGATTTGGTCAAGGGCCAGCCACAGAGGCCCTTTCAGGAGGAATGGTAGGCTCCTTGCCTTCCCCGCAGTAGAGGACAGCAAAGGGTAGGTCTCACCTGCCATTACATCTGGGGCAGGGGAGCCACATCTTGCTGCAGTTAGCAAGACCCCACGAGAACAAGGCTGTAATTAGGGCTCAACCCTCCCTGCATTCCCAGCCCAGGATGAAAATGGGAAGCAACAAAGAGTCCCTGCTCCAGCTTGTCCCCATGGTAGAGAAGACACACAAGGACAGACAGCTGCACAAATTTATTTAGAACTTCAAATGATTCGTCTTCTGAAACACACTCCACTGCCCACCCCTGGCACCAGCAGGGAGGGGTGCCACGGTACCAGACCAGGATCTGCTGCTTGGGCTCCGATTGTCATTGGCTGGGGAGCCAGGGCTCCCTGGACAATTGTATCTGCCACAGGCTCTCCTGGAGCTGCTGCCTTGGGGCAGAGCCAGTCTGTATTTGCAGTGTTGCAAAATGGAGGGACTACTACAGCATCCACGTGCCTGCGTGCACCAGTCCAGTATCCTCAAACACACATCCACCCACGCATTTTTTTGCCCTGCAGGCCAGGTCCCACTTCATCCAGCCCACTGACTGCAGGAGAGGTCTCCTGTGCTTGTGGGCAAGGGACCAGCTCTGGTTGAGGATGGCTGGGGGTCCTGCAGGTGGCTGGAGTCCTGAGCAATGGGGAGGAGGCGGCACAGGCTCCAGCAGCACCTCCTTATCCCACCCCTCTCCTCTCCGAGGAGATATCACCTGCACCACTGATCCTGCCTCATGCTCAAGTGTCAGTGGCTGGAAGCCCCCTGAGGTGAAGGGCACATAGTGGAGGTAGGGAAGGAAAACAGCAATGTGAGTATTATCAAAGAAGGGGAGAGAGGTGTCCCTGCCCAGAAGCTGAGGCCCCCCCAGCCCCCCAGTGCACCTGCTGCCCTGCTCAGTGGCACCAGGGTCAAGGGTGGATGGGGACCTGGGGGGGCTGCACAGGTGCTGGTGCCCAGCCAGCTCTGCGCTCCAGGGCCAGCTGCATGCTCCAGATGCTAAGTGGTCGCATGTAAGCCAGCGAACGGTAGACTTTCTTCTCCCGATAGGCCTCTGGTGTCTGGAAAGCCATGCCCAGCCGCTCCCAAACTGTCCGGTAACAGCCCTCTGCTGTACGAAAGCCTTCTTCCACCAGCCCCTGAAGCAGATGGAAGATGACCATCAGCATGTCCACAGAGCACAAGGAGATGGCATGTGCCAAGGGGTGCAGCATCACCACTCACCTCCTGGATCATGGTGGCAGCCAAGGCATAGACCACACCAATCCACACCTCGTCAGACTGCACGCTGGAGGTGTCAGGCACCCCGTCAGGTCTCATGCCATTCACTGCTCCCATTGTGCCACCAGCAAAGCTCATGACATTCTTCTCAAAGATGGTCTTGAGTGCACTGATGACATGACTTCTGGGGAAGACCTGCATGCAGAGAGGTAGAAGGGAGGATGTTTTGGGCTCAGTGCTCATGCAGACCCCTCAGGCTGGGTGTCCAGCAAGCAGAGTTAAGCTTTCCATGAGAAAGAGGTCAATGCTGCTTGATGGGTAAATAGCCACCTACGCAAAAAAACAGGAGGAAGTAAAAGCACTTCTTTCCCGCAAAGACCAAAGAAAAGAAAAAAACCAAGAAAGAAAGAAAAAAAAAAAAAAAAAGACAGTTGCTCAACAGAAGACATGCTGAACTTCATTCCACCTTCCTCCTGGGGAGGTTGATAGCTCATCCAACTAGTATGTCTCCATAAACAGCTTCTCACCTTCAGTCACTGGCCCAACACCCCATGTCTCTTAGGGGTTTGCTTTGGGGACCTGGCCAACCACATCATCCTCATCTTGGTTCAACGTCACCACTGCTTGTTTTTCAGGATAACGACTATTTGAGGCCCAGACTTTCTCCTGCTAAGACCACTGTACTGTTCTCTCAGCCCATTTGCACCAGCTACAAGGGGCATTGCAATGCCTGCAAGAGATGGGACACTGGCCAGACGTGGCCAAAAGATGGTCTGGGATCAGTGACATTGGAGGTATCTTCCTGCCAAAAGGAAAGATCATGGCAAAGCCAGTCTGATGACATCAGAATGCATATTGCAGCTGCAAAATGAATGTTGTGGATACTGGTTGGTTTGTTTGGGTAAATGCTGGGAATCTTGGTTCGGGGCAGGGACAGGGGAAATTCAGCTCAGGGGAAAAACAGAAACAGGGCTTAGTTTTGAGTGATTTCAAAAGGACTTTAATCCTTCCAATTCTGTAATCGGGCAGTAATCCATGAGTTTGTGGCTGGACCAAGGGGAGCTTGAGGTGAGACAAGGGGCAGGCCAGGGATGAAGAGGTCAAACTGAGATGTGCAGGTGCCTGATGGTTATCTGCGTCTGGTAGGAGAGATTTGAAACTTTTACCCCAAATGAAAGCTAAAATTATGCAAGACCAATAGTGCTCACTGGATCAACATTTCAGGAGATTACAAGGAGGAATTAGACACCTTCCCCTTCCGATAAGGGAAGAGGTTGTTCAACAAACCACAGCTAAGAGCTCGAAAACAAGAGCTTAAGACAATAACAAACTCAAGACAAAGAACTCAAAACAGTTACAAGAACAGACTGAAGTATCACGCTGAATAAGTCTTGCAGAAAAAGAAAAAGCCCCACTTAAAACTCACAAACAAAACATACCAAAATGAACCAACCCCACCTAAGCACGAAAACACCTGCCAGCCAAACAAAAAGCAGCAGAGCAGCAATGCAGCGAGGACTGCATTAAGATGAAAAGCCTCTGGGCACAGCTGAAAGTAAATAAAGCTTTTGTGTCGCTTTCATTATTGGCAATAAAACTAGGAAGTGTCAGTGCAGCAGAAGTTACCGTCTCGGAAAGAAAAGCAAAGCTCAAGACTCAGTGATGTTGCAAGTGAAGGGCTGGCTCGTCTCCATCCCACACCCACCTAACAGCAAGAAAGTCATAACAAGAACTTTGCAGAGTGACCACGATCAGGAGCAATGCCATGGAGCAACGATGACATCTACTTGCAAGAAAGGGAAGAGCCAGACGGCCCCCAGCTCATCAGCACAGCCCAGGGACGTGCCAGACCTTTCTTGCCAGTCTGATACCACCAGAGCCAGGGGAAGCGGAAGGTGTGATGACACCAGGCAGGAGCTTGCCAAGGGAACCTGGGCAGTCCAACCAGACAGCTCTGAGACTCAAAGGAAAGGCAGCAGATTTCTTTAATCTACACTAAAGCCAAGCATCTGACACACTCATGTTTCCTGGTGTGGCTCTGGAGATAAGCCCAAGGGCTGTTAGGAAGAAGGAGTCAGCAGAGGGGTGGTGTGAAGCAGTCATCTCTGGCAGAAGGCTGCAGGGTAGTTTCTTCAGGACTGGAGTCACAGGCTTCTCCTGCTTTGTATTTCATTACTGACCTGTGCATGCAGCAAGAGTGCATTAATGAGGTTACAAAGAGGAGGGCTGCCAGTCAGGCAGGGGACCAAAATACATGGGGGTGGGGGGGGGCAGGTATGGACACACACCACCAAAAAACCCTCAATGGTCATAGTAACAGGACAGAGAAGTTCACCGGTCCCACTTCCAGTGTGCTCAAAGCTCACCAGACTGTTTCCCCCCAGAAGGGATATCTGGGTATTACAGCATGAGGTCTGGGCCAGATCCTGCCTGAGTCCCAGGCACAGCCCCAATCTCCAAGCTCTAGCAACCCACACTGGGATAAATGCAGGAGGGCATGACCAAGCACCCATTTCTCGTTAAATCCCACAGCGATCAGCACAAACTGCTCCCTTCAGGTCACTTGAAACGCTCCTCTGGTACCAAGACAGTGAAACGGTCCATCACCCTCACACAGCCAAGAGTCATTCCTTCTTTCAGTCAGCCAAAGCGTTTGCCTGTTCAGCACCACCACAGAGATCTTCGGTCTGACAACTGTCTACAGGTAATAAATAATCCATATATGATGGCTCTTCACTTGCCAGCCCTGTTCCAGGCATTGCACCACCAGCAGCTGCTCCTACCATCCCATTAGACAAGAGGAGTCTTCAGCCAAATCTTCTCTTGCAACTGAGGAGCAAGGGACTTTAGGGCCCCAAATAAGCCTCAGTTCCTTCAGATATTCATTTAAGACTTAAAACTGGGCAACAAATAACATGTGGAAAGTTTCATACACCTTTTTCTCCCATTTTTAAACAAGTAGTATCTTGCAGAGGACAAACCCCAGTGGGATCTTCCTCCAAGTGTGCCAGAGTTGACTGCAATTACACACCCCTGCTGCAATGGCCTCTCCATGAAATTTTGGTTTAAGGCAGGTTGCACTGATATGCATCCAAACAGCCTCCACCCAAGCATGCACCACTGTGGGGGAGCAGGCTAGAGGTCCCCACACCAGCCCTCAGTGTGCAAGCCACACCATGTACCAGCCTTGCTTCTGCTGTCCTCCTGCTGCAGGTCCTGTCTCACCCCCACCTACATCAGGATGCCCCTTCTCTTACCTCAAACTCCCCATGGTCCAGGCCACAAGCACCGAGAAACCACTGGCCAGCACACTGGTCTGACATGATGCTGCTGGAAGTGTCACTCCCACTGCTGTCATAGTTGTAGTATTTCCCTGCAAACGGCAGGAAACAGTTTAAAATTGATAGTTTAGGACCCTGGCTCATGTGTGCTGTTCCTACAGTCCTTCCCATGAGGCAGGGGCACAGCAGCTTTTTCCAGAAGGCTTCATTCTCCTTCCTTTCCCAGATCATTACGCCCTTTCTGTTCCCTCCCTGGTACCTGCTCTTTCCCCTCCATTTGCAGGGATAGCATCTCCCCTCCTTCCTCCCCATCTCCTACAAAGCTTGGGTGGCCCGAGGAGGAGCCATCCCCTTCCCAAGGGACACAGCTAGCTGAGTCTGGTTCCCCACCAGGGAGCACCCACCATTCCAGAGCATCCTCTCAAATGCTTCCTTGCCCTTGGTCAGGATGTCTGTGTATTTCTGCTGGATCTCAGCATCCCCAAGCACCTTTGCCATTTTGCACATCATGCAGACAGCTGCCAACCACAGCCCGCCGCAGTAGGCGCTGCCGGAGCCAAAGGAGAGAAGCATCAGCAATGCAGGACACCTCACAGGTTGCACAGAGCTCCCACAACAGACAGGGATCACAGTTCCAGCTCTGAGCCTCCTCTCCACCCCACGCCCCCTATCTCCAACCCCCACCTGCCTCCCTTGCTCACCTGGCTCCATTTACCACCCATGCGTCGTATGTCTGGTCAGCAAAGCCACCATTTTCGATGAGCCCATCGTTATCTGTGTCAAACTTCAGCTCTGACTCCATCACAGCCTGGAGAGGCAGGACATAGACACGCAGCCCCTGCATCCTGGCAGTCCCTCACACTCTGCTCAGGAGCAACCATCCTCTTGGGATGCTGCACAGCTCCCAAGGGAAGTGGGGAAGAGGGATGCCCCATGGTCTGATTCCCTCCCAGTACCTACCTGGCAGACTGGCCACATGTCCTGCAAGTACAAGGAGTCATGTGTCAGGTAGTAGTCACGGTACACCTGCAGCACAAACTTCAGGTTGAGGTCCTTCCAGTTGGCAGTGTCATGCATCAGGTAGGCATTGACACGCTGCCATGGCTCATCACCTAAGCGAGGACAGCACAGATGCAGCAGGGCAGCAAGCAAAAAATGTCCCCTCTCCTACCCAGGAGCAAGGTCCCAAGGGTGCTGTGATCAAAACAGCACTAAAGTAATACATTGCATCCTGTGCCACATCTATCCAGAGCAGCCTTCCCACCACTGCTCAGCTTCCCTGCATCTCCCTTGTACAAGTTCCATGCAGCATCGTCTTCGTTACCACCCCAAACCATCCAAGCTTTTCATTCCCAGATTAAAAAAACAGTGCATTCCATGCACCATATCTCTTTCCCACAGCCTGGGAGGTAACTACCCTCAGAAAATTGTGTAAGGAGCCCTGCACCCCCTCTGCCCCTGAGAAGGCCCAGCCAGACCCCTCACCTGGGTCCCCAATGTCATGTGGCACCACATTTTTCAGCTTCACCTGGGCTGTCTGACCACACATCAAGTACTGCCGGGGCTGGATGTCCTCATTCACCACTGTGACAGCTGGAGAGGACACAGAGCAAGAGACATTAGAAAGGCAGCAGGCACTGCAGCAGCAAGCTCCAAGAACAACCACAGGCAGGGCCACCAGCACACCTGGCTGCTCTTCGTGGCTCTGGCTGCAAGACCACAGTCCTCTGCAAAGGGCTGAGGGGACACCAAGCTGCTCCTAGCCTCCCCTCAGCAGGGGACATGCAGCTATCACCACCCCCTTAAGCAAGGTAGTGGCTGGAACCCCTGTGGGCTCAGCCCTCCTGCAGCCCAGCAAAGGGCCACCACCGAGAAGCCTCCAAGCCCACCCCAAAGCATTAGGGTCTGCAAACAGCTCCATGCTTCTCCTCTGCAAGAGGCAGAGAGAACTGGTAAGACCAGGGACTCCCCCAAGGGCAGGTAGAGCCAGCACCCCCAGCGTGGCAATAAGGCACCCTAGTGCTGCACAGAGAGATGGTGACTGGCAGCAAGACTGGGCTTTTGGAAATACTGGGCTTAGCAGAGGGACTGGAGGGGGATGCTGGCTCTACAGCACAGATTTCTGTGGCAGATGCTGTCCCAAATCCTCTGTCTCTTTCCTAGGTGAAGACATCAGCAGGCATCAAGGCAGAGTCTCCTGGGTCACTCACCAATGTCATACTGCAGGCTGATCTGCAGCTTGGGCCACAGCATGACGAGAGCAAAGGAGGCGTAGAAGTGGACATCATAGGTGTTGTACATCCGGTACTCCTGGCCTAGAAGGACCAGGGAGACAGTGAGGGATGGGAGACCTGCCAAAGGGAAGGGAAAGGAGGGGCAGGTCCTCCCTCCCACATGGCCTGGGAGGGTGGGCTCTTTCACAGCACGGACAGGGGCTCCCGTTAAAAGTGGGTTTTATTCTCTACATATAGCACCCAGGGATCTGGAGAAGACCTCACGCCATATCCTACAGGGCTTGGTCCTGCAAGGGGTTTTGCTGGGAACAGCACTGCTCCCTACTCAGGGTGTGAAAAGCATCCCCAGGGCAGGTTAAAAACACCTGGTGACAGCAACAGGGAGGGTGTGAGTTGGGACCATCCATCACGTCCCTGCAAGTTACCTTCCAAATAAGCAAACCTTCCGTACTCCCGCAGGACAGGGAGCAGGTGGGAGAGGCCAGCCCCCGCCGGCCCCTGCAGGTCCTCAGCACAGCAGTCTGGGGGCAGCTCCACCCAGATGGTCCCCCCGTCCGTCATGAAGTACAGCTCATTGAAGAGCGCCGACTTGTACCAGGAAGGCAGCTGGCTGTGGGCAAGAGGGAAACTCAACCACAGTGGCTGAGGCAATAATGCTCCTGCTCTGGTCAGTCCCAGGAAGCCACCAGGAAGGTGCTCTCATCTACCCTACCTGTTCTCCAAGATGGGCTTCTGCCACGCCTCGATCTTCCTCTCCCACTCCTCATAGTGCGTCAGGGCATGATGCGACAGGGCAGGAGCAGCATCGCCTCTGCTGCCAAAAAAACGGGTGTACCGCCTGCCAAGCGGGGGTTTGGTGAGTATGCTGTGAGCTCAAGCTGGGAAGCCCACCCAGTCTCGGTAGAGGGGCTGGACTATACCAAACATCAGAGTAATGAGACTGCTAGTAGAGGGGCATGGAGGAGCAGGGGCTGGGGAGAGGGTCCCCTCTGAGCTAGCAGGGCTATGGCTGCAGGGAGCAGGTGGCACAAGGTTCCCCAGGCAGCATTCAAGCCTGGATGCAGGGAGAAGGGGGCTTTGGACACATGAGCCAAGCCCCACTGGAGACAACCCACTCACCTGAGATGCAGCTTCTCCTTGGAGCCAAAGTGAACACAGGGCATGTCCCAAGCCAGGGCCAGCTCCAGCGTCCTGTGCCCCTGGGCAGGCACCCTGCAGCTGGCACACACCGCTGCTGCCGTCACCTCCCCCTTCTCTGTCACGTTACTTTTACCTGCCGGGGGGGAAAAAATAAATCAATCACAAGTGACCAAGGAAGCCCTATGGGGGGGGTAACTGATGGTCCCACACACCCTGAGCGGGATGACACAAGGCATGCTCTAGCCCTCTTGCAACCTGGAGGGTACAGCCCCAGGGTTTTAAGGAAGACATTGCCACACGTGAGTTAACTGCTTTTTGCAAGCAGGAAAAAATACCTGTCATGGGCGGAGCGGTTAAAAAAGCAAGCCATCAAAGCAGAGGAACAAATCAGGCAGGAAAAGCCATCAGGCACGAGTGGCAGGGACAGACCATCCCATGACTTTGTATCTGCGCTGTACTCAGAGACACTGTGACTTTCTAGTGACAGTCATCGTTTCCAGCTTTCTGCAGGGTGCTTGAACTGTGCCCATATTTAAGAAAACCCCCGAGGCAGCTGTATAATTATATGCTGGTTCTGACATGTGCACCAGGTAAACTCATTAAAGCAACAACTTTAACAGAAGTACAGATCCTGACTATGATAATGCCTGGCATGTATGAAGGAAAACCACATCCCAATAGCCTGGAGAGCCGAGCGCATCTAGGCAGGAAACTCAGCTTTCCGGAAATATCTGCATAAACACTTTGTTTGCATAATTTAAGCTTCAAGAAATTATTCAAGAAATGTGGCTGACACACCAGAAGGCTGCGCTGCCGTTCAGCGAGACCTGGGCAGTCTGGAGAGTTGGGCAGAGGAACCTCATG
>JAVJGI010000057.1:11339981-11360216 GCA_035590275.1 Ibycter americanus | reverse complement strand
GGTGGGGGGTGTTAGTGTGTGTGTGGCCGAGGCTGTGCGTGTGTCCTCTGCACGTCTGGGGGGGGTGGGGGGTGGATGGGGGGGGCGGGGCTGTCTCTGCCTCTCTGTGTATCTGTGTGTGTGCCGTGTGTGCAGAGCCAGGGCTGTCCCTAACCCCTGTACGTGTCCCTGTGCTGTGTCTAGACCCAGGGCTTTCCCCGGCCACCCCACATGCATGTGCCCGGCCTGGCTGTCGCCATTCCTTCTCTGTTACAGCGCCCAGCCCTCACTCCGTGCCCACTGTTGGGTTTTTCTTGGCAGGTGTGCAGCAGGGCTGTCCGAGCCATGATTGAGGTCTTGGCCAAGCTGGGCCGTGGGCCTGTCTTCCTGGCAGGGGAGGTGCTGGAGTGCGTGATCACTTTCACCAACCCGTTATCGGCCTCATCGACGTCTGCCAGCAGGTACAGCAGCCCATGCCAGTGGGCCCTTCTGTGCATGAAACCTTGAAGTGGCAGAGCTGTCTGGGTCCCTCAAGAGGGAACGGACCTCTCTCCCTCCTGAGCAGCCAGAGGTAGTCATGACTGGGTTGTGGGGCAACGGTGCCAGCTCAGCCCCTGGTGACTTCCCTGCCCAAGGTACTCCTTTAAGGGTGCATTGCGCCATCACTATTTCAGGGCTGCAACTGACATAATTATTCTGGTTTTCTGCCCCCAAGAAAGAGACAAAGAAAAATTATGCAGTTAGAGATGCTCTTACCTTCCCCTCAGGTGAGCCCTCAGTGACAGGATTACTGGCAGAAAATGAAGCCAAACTGGCTGTCAAAGCAGGATGTCTAGTTACACCGGGGTGACAGTCTCACAGGGCAACATCCAGACGACGTCATTATTTCCTGTGTTTATGGAAGGAGCTCTCTCTGTCTAGCAGTGCGCTGACATATTGGTGTAATCCCTGCCTCCAGAGCTGGCAGGCAAAAGGGTGAGCACTGCCTGGAGTGAGAAAGAGGCAGCCTTCTGTGGCAGCCTTTGAGTGCTGCATCTCCCCTGATCATTACTGTGCCCAAAATGGGTGTTGAGGAAATGCGAGAAGATGGGAGCTTCCTATATTGGCTCACAGGGAGTGACTCCATGTCATAAGAAGTCACCCAAAGCTTCCATGCCTGCTGAGTGTATGGCCTTGTCTGATTCTCCAGCAGGTGGACAGTGCTTTCTCATCTTGAGCCCTTCCCAGGAAGTGTCCATTTCCAGCCCTGTCAGGTTCAGCATCTTTTCATCCCCAGCATGCATTCCACACATGACTGTTTTGGTGGGCCCACCTTCAGTACTTGCAGTCTCAGCAGCCGCAAAGCAGTCTCTTGTATTACCACTGCAGGGCTTGATTGCCTTCCTTAACTTTTCCATCTTGTCTTCCTGGTTCCTCTTCCCTGCTGAATTCAGCTTTCAAATTCAGCTCTGGCATAAGTGTCTAGTTTTCCAGAGTTTTGTCTTGTGCAGTGACGGTGCATTTTCCTGGTTCCGAAACGTGGGACTGCAAGGGTGCCAGGTGGAGCAGTTTTGGAGGTTCACAGCACAACTGCAGGAGATTCATTTAGGAACTTCGTGTGTGTCGTGGTCCTTAAAAAAAAATACCTCTTGGAAAAAGGAAAATTTTTAAAATAAAAAGGCAGGTGACCAAATTGATGAGACACAGCTAAGTCAGTGGCAACACCATATAGATTGGTGGTTTGGAAATTGAAGCTGTGAGGTGCGTAAAGGCAGGAGCCAGATCAAAGCACAGTCACTGCAACAGGCAGGTAGGCCTGTCAGGCACTAGAAGCTTTCGGTGCTGGCAAAAGCTGCAGTGTGTGTAGGGGAACTGAGAGGCCTGCATTTCAGACATAGAGGCAGAACTGAAGGATAGTAAGTAAATGGCAGGTGTTGAATTTGCTTGTGGTGTACAAGGCATACAAGAAACAAAGCTCTTCTGCCCAAAGGCAGCATGGAGCACAGCCCTTATGAGCTACAGGATTTGTAGGGGGAGGTAAGAGAGGAGGGAGGTGACCTTGCACCAGGCCAGCTGGACAAGGCAGGTCTGCCAGCAGGAAGGCAAATAAAAAGAAAGAAAAGAAAAAAAAATTAAAAATGCAGTGTTTAAAAGTACTGTAATTATACTAAGCTTATATGAAATTCATTGTCTCTTAAGCAAGACCATTTTTCTGTTTCCATATAGCAGATACCTTGCAACAGAAAACCTTTTGACAGCCCTTATGGAAAAGCCATGCTGGTACTTTTGAAGATACAGAATTACAGTTGTGGGGTTAGAAGTAACTGGGTAGAGTAACCAACGCATGTTTAGGTAAGGGCAGCCAGCACATACGAAAGATCAAATAGCACATTGTTAGTCAGTGGAAACAAATGCAGCACGCCTTTGTCTCTGATTCGTTTAGACGTTTAACTGCTCTGATGTGTCACATCAAGAGATACCTGCGTGCCACAGAAAATCCCTGTGCCACCTAAAACTCTGGTGTCAGTGCTTACTAATCAGATCATGATGTTAGAAAACACCAGAGGAGCCATACACTGGCTGAATTAACACCACCACTATTGAAATAAAGATAGATGAGTGTTTTGGAAACTGAAAGGTGTCAGTAGCGCCGTGGGAAATGCCCTGTGGAATGGTTGAGGTCATAGCAGTGTTCAAAACATAAGACTTTTTCATGCTAGATGCAACCAATTCTTGTGGCTGTACAGAGGCAGAGCAAAATGACACCTTCACCTCCTCTACAGCTGTCAGTGAATCCCTTGCATCATAAGGAGAAAATAGGTCCTTTTTAAGGACCTGGAAGCATCATTCTCTGACGTTCTGACACAACCAGAAGTTGATGTTCTTGAGGGGAACAGTGCTGTGGGGAAGGAGCATCTCTGTGCCCCGCCTGCCCTGAGGAGTGTCGAGCTTGGGGCAGCTGGGGTGCTGAGGGCAGGGGCAGCTGAACCCAGGTTGCAGGTATTTGTTACTTTTGAATTTGCCCATGTCCCTGATGGTTGTGTTATTACTGGCGGCACCTTGGAGTGCTGCTCTGCATGTCAGTTCTGGTTTGGGATTTAGGTCTTCATGGCTAAAAGTCCTCTACTGGGCCTGGCCCATGTGCAACAGCTAGAGGTGCCCTCTCAAGGAGCCAGTCCCAAGCTGTGGCTGATGAGAAAGGTGACCAAGTTAGTAAGCCTTTGGACCAAATCTTGGGATGCTTGACCTCAGCATATTTGCTGGAAGATCCCTATATGGTTCTGCGCAGGCCACCTTGTCTCTGCCCTGTGGAAGGGGTGGCTTCTGACTGCACTGCTTGCTGTCTTCTGGCATGTGTGTACGGTGGGCTTCTTGGGGCAGGGGTGTTTTGTTGCTCTGTGTTGGTGTGTGCCCAAGGTCTTGTGGTTCAGGCTGCAAATATTGCTGCTGAACAAGAGCCCTCAGGCCACAGAGTCAGGCCTTGGGTGAAACTGCTGTCAGCAGCTGGGGTGGAAGTGGGTTTGGGTCAGCACTCCAGCTCAAGCTTGCTCCGAAGGCTTGTTTGGAGCAGGGCTTCAGTGACAGTAAAGCAAGGCCGCCTTCCTTCCAGACAAGCAGTCCCGCATGGAGCTGAGCAGCAAGAGCTGCTCTTCTCCCAAATCATGCTTGCTGTAATCCAAGTTTAAAGCACAGACACAAGTGTTGCTCTTCTTTGCTCTCAGTGAGATGCTGGCGTGGGCCAGCGCCCAGATCCACTGCCAGTTTCACGCCAGCGAGAACCGGGTAGCGCTCCCTCCTTCTGATGGCAACAAGCACGATGTGCAGGCAGAGAATGAGACAGTCTTCGTCCCCAACAGAGGTGAGTGCTATTCTTGTAACCCCGGGTAGGGACAGTGAGAGCACAATGAGCAGGACTCAAGCAGACTGTAATGTGTGTCTTGAGGGCAGCATGCGTAGAAGTGAGTGGAAAGTCCATGTTGCTTTCCTTGTGTAATTCCCTGGTGATGGCTGCTGCAGGACCTGGTTAATACTGGGATCAAAGTGGCACTAGTTTGGAGCGAAACATGAGGGTTGTCTGTCCAACTGTTCTGGGAATGTCTCATGATCTGACCAAGGCATGAGATGTTTCCTCCTCAGCCCACTCCTCCCCATTCCTGCCCACGAGGATAAGGCCCAGCTGGCCTGGGCACGGCCCAAGGCTGGGCAGCATTCACGTGGTTCTTCTCTTCCAGGAGAGCGGGGTCAGTGTATCCTGTCCACCCCACCAAAGATTCTCTTCTGTGACTTGCGACTGGATCCTGGGGAGTCTAAGTCCTGTGAGTCCTGTCTTCTCTTCCCCCGCTCAGAGAGCTCACCTCTGGGGAACCCTGCTCTCAAAGCTGGCTTGGCAGACCTGAGTGCTGCAAGTGGGAGACCCTGGTGCTTGCGGAAGGCAAGATGCTTTGGTGGGAGTGTGAGTGCTAAGGAACTGCTGCATTGTCCAGATTCTGTTCTCCACCGTATGAGGGCTGCACACTGCAGTGTGTCCCTCAGTCCTGCCCCTGGCCCGCATCCTTTGCTGCAGGTCTGCTGTGTAGCTACAAGGCATAAAACATTTTGAAATACCTGGCTGCAGCTGAAGGAACAGTTATACACACCTGCATTACCCTGCCTTTATTTCTTCAGCCACACCAGAGTATTTTTGGGATTTAGGCTGGCGTCGTTCGAAGGTCTGTGCTTCCTCTTCATGTTGTGGCTGTCCTGGAGATCACAGTCTTCTGCCTGTTCTATTTTTCCTGCTGTACAAATGAGCAACTTCTCATCTTCTCTACTCAAAGCTCTTCATGTCTCCAAAGCCCTCAGACAGTGTCCTTCCAATGGGTCCCCTTTAAGCTCTCCTTCATCACTACCTTGCCTTCTGCTTTAGAGAAATTTTTATCCTTTTCACAAGGAAGTTGCAGCAACTTGATTTTGTTGTACCAGGCAGCTTTCTCTACCTGAGTAGACAGCTGTGAAAATACAAGTATGTGCTGTTGCCTCCTTCAGTGGCTGCATGACGCTGTATGTCAATTCATGTTGGATCTCCTTTGCATTCTGGCAGCCCGTGGTCTAGGAGCAACATAACGTTAAGCATTGCAGGCTGCATGTGGAGAGCTCCCTTGGGTTTTCCTAGGGATCTGCTGTGAATGGTTGACAGAGACCTCTCAAGTCACAGAGCAAAGGAAGCAGAGAGGCAGTGCCTGTCGTGGAGGGGGCTCTGCTGCAGTATTGAGCTCTGTGGAGGTGAGAGCAGAGCTGCAAGTGAGACCAAGGCGTTGCAGGCTGTGAAACTGGGACTGTGAAACTTTTGAAACTGGGATCTCCTGCCTTTCTAGGCTTGGAGGGGCCTGACTGGAGGGAAAGGCAGGCAGGATAAAACCAACCTGGCTTGGCTAGATGCTTTGCAGGGTGGGGCAGTGCTGTCGGGGGCTGTGCCTCCTAAATTGGAAAGCCTACCGCCTCAGCATGTTTAGTTATTTAATTAGTATTCTACAGCAGCATGTGGGGGAAAGGAGCTGGCCCTGCCACGTTGGAGCCAAGGACCACTGTGCTTTCTGAAGTGGCCGTGCCAGGGAGGAGGAAGCAGCAGAAATCTCAGCTGGCCTGAGGCTCACCTGGATTCTCCTGTGCTCCTCGCTGCTGGCCGGTGTGGGGCTAGAGCATCCATTCCCTGGGATCAGGGGAAAGACCCTTTCCTAGCACATCTCAGGCAGGCTTGGCAGTCTCTGGGAGAGCAGATTGGTGACTACAGTCCAACCTCCAGGTGGCTGGGATGAATTGAGAAGATTTCCTTGTGTGCTGGCTTTGCGGGTGGAAGCTGTTCAGCCCCCAGCTAATCTAGCGATAGTTTGTCCTTCCTGGTGATGTTGCACTGTGTGTATCCATCCGCTGTGCCACTGAGTGACACTGGCACAAGCAGCCTGCACCTGCCTTTCACTTGGATGCAGCCCCATGGCAAGAACACAAGCTCTTCCACACTTTCAGGTTGCTTTGCTGTATGTTACAGCCTTTCCACTTGGTAGTGTGATGCACGTGTATATCGCACGTGTTGTGTGCGATGCTGCTGTGTGTGGCACTGGGCTTTTTAGAACTGGAACCCCTATATCACAGCCCCAGCTCTGCCAGGCTGCTCACATCGATCCCATCAGCCTGCAGTACTGCTCGTCTCACGCGAGACTGCAGCTAGCATGCTTGCAGATCATTCCTGGGGGCTCCTGCCAGCTCTGTGGAGGCAGAGTTAAGGCTGTGTGGGTGTGTATCTTAATTCTTCATTTCCTGTTTTTCAGAAGTTTTGAGTTTTGCTGCACAGTTTGGAAAGGCAAAAAAAAACCCACCCAGAAATCTTAATTCTGCTTTAGCAAAGTACTATGTTATTAAACTGTAGCCAGAGCTGGCACACATAGCTGAGGTTGTGTCAGGCTGTCTCTTGATAAAGGCCTTGTTTTCAGTTGCTGACCAGCTTATTCCCCAATATCTTCCCCTGGTTATGGTGTCTATAGGTTGAAGTTGACTCACCTCCCATCCCTTTGACACACTGCCCAGACTGAGCTCTTTAAATTTGTCACCATAAAATATTTTCTCAAAGCCCTCAAGTCATTTCTGTGGCTGTTTTTGCCTCCTCTCCAGTTTTGTAATACCTTTAAATATTTGGTAGATCACAGAGAGGGGAGGAAATAGAAGCAGCCTGGACACAGGCCGGCAGCCCAGCCAGAAGGTACAGCGGGTGGGTAAGGAAGGCATCCATAACACCAGGAATGTACTTCCTTCTGGGATAAGCATGGAAGCTGGGACTTCTGAAGCCTCAGCATTCCTGTGCCAGGTAGCAAACTGCCCGTCGTCCTCAGTCAGTGGTGGTCCCTGCTCAGATTATCCTCACTGGGCATGAAGGTCTTTATGAGCACTCTTCTTAAGCCTGGTACAGGCGTTTACAACAGTCTGCTTCCTTCCTTGGAAATACCTGATTTTCCTCCCTGTCAGGACAGTTCTCAGCTTTATACACACCCTGGTCCAGCAGAACAGCCTTGTGGTTTAAGGTGTGACAGCCTGTGGATGCTATGCACTAGCATGGGCTTTTTTCTTCCTTCCAGTCCTGTTATTTCAAATCTAGAAGTTATATTTCAAATGTAACACTAGCTTCTAATCTAAGCCTCGATGTTTAGGATGTACCAAACTTGGGAAAGGATCTGTGGTTTCACAGCAGGATGCTGCCATTCCTCTGGCAGGGTATGTCTGCTGCGTTATGATGGGCAAGCCAAAGAGGTGGAGTCTTTCCACAGTTCACTGTTTGTGCCTTTCTTATTATACAGCATGCGGTTTGGGAAAACTGTAGAAGTGTTCACACTGCGTCAAGAAGTGTTGTGGTTTGTGTGGTGTCCAAGGGGCTTTGAGAGGGCTGAATGTGGTGTAAAGCCAGGCCCCGGCATCTCAGAAGTCTCAGAGTCAGAGGCTTTGTGGTCTAAGTCATCAGTCTGTCAAGGGGCATATGCCACAGGTTGTTGTGAAGGTCTCTTAATTGTTTCTTGGCCATTTAGACCCAGTACTTCAGAGAAGAACACAGGAAGAACCTAATTTTTGCTGCTGAGTTTGGGTTTTGGCAAATATCAAGAGGGGCACATCGGCACCTCGCTGCCACGTGGGGCAGAGCCCTGAGGAAACCTCAGTGTGTGACTGCATCGTGAAAGCGATGTGCAAAGGAAGTGCGCAGAGGCAAATCCAGGTTGAACTCGTGATGAGTAAGTTTAGCTCTCATGTGTTTGTGTTCCTGGATTTTACATCTTTCACATTCTTTTGAGGCAGAGTTGTGTGTGTGTGGTTGTATGTGCTGGAAGCAACGTCTGGATGACAGTGCATGTGATGTGAGGAGCAGTGCGCTGGTGCAGGGAAGCCGGGGATGTGCTTGGCCTGCAGTGGGGAAGACGAGACAGCAGAAAGCACCATCCACTGTCCCTAACTCAGCACCACGGCCCATCCTAACCCTTGCTGCAGGGAGCCTGTGAGCGACAGCTCCGGGAGCTTTCTTTTGGCCTTTGAAGACAGTCTTTTCTGTGCTCCTTGCAGATTCGTACTGTGAGACACTGCCCATAGATGGCCCTCCCTCTTTCCGGGGACAGTCAGTGAAGTACGTGTACAAGCTGACCATCGGCTGCCAGCGTGTCAATTCCCCCATCAAGCTCCTGCGTGTACCCTTCCGTGTCCTCGTGCTGCACGGTAAGGCCACATGCTGCCGTTGCTGCAGACATGGGCCTGGCAGCACCCTGCCCTGCTGACACTCTCACTTTCTCCCCAGGGCTCAAGGATTACCAGTTCCCACAGGATGAGGCTGTTGCACCCTCAAACCCCTTTCTGGAGGAGGAGGAGGGCTTGAAGAAAGACTCTCGCCTGGCAGACCTGGCAACGGAACTGCTCATGGTGGCCACCTCCCGACGCAGCCTGCGTAGGTCATATCCCTTGCTTGAACCTGCTGTTCTCACCTGGGTATGAGGCACAGCTCAGGGCTCACTATAAGAGTCTCTTGCTGGCAAAGTGAAGCTCCAACTGGGGCTGTGGAGCAGCTCCATCAGAGCCTGCTTGGGTCAGAGTTTCTCAGGGTCCCCTCCCAGCCAGTCTCAGGCTCTTCCTACCGCAGCCAAAGAGACCCTCTCCTCAGCATATTGCAGCCAGCCTGTGGTGTGCTCCTGATCACTGCAGGCATTTCTTAAAAGGAATGCCACGTCCAGGGACTGTCCTTCACACCTAAGCAGCAGACGTGGGGTCATGTCTGCTGGGCTCTGTGATTAACCCAGAGTGCTGTATGGAGCAGAGCCTCATCCTGCTGCAACCCTTTCCCCACCTCTTATTGCTCCACAGACCTGTATAACATCAGCAACACTCGTGGGAAGGTGGGGACATTCTGCATCTTTAAGACTGTGTATAAGATCGGAGAGGATGTCATTGGGACCTTCAACTTCTCAGAAGGAGACATCCCATGTCTGCAGGTTACTGCTCGCTGTGGGGCCACTGTGGGGAGAGGCAGGAGTTTCAGGTGGGGGAGAGAGAGAGGGGATTGGGGTGGTATTGGGCTGCTGTGGGGTTTCTACTGAGGGTTTCTAGTGGGACCCAGCTGAGATCCCTTGGGGTGTGGGAATGGGGAAGGGCTCCAGTTCTGAGCTCATTTGGGAAATGGAGGCCCCAGGGTTTTGCATCAGGACTCTGTGAGATTGTGTGACCGTGCACCCTGCCAATTGCCCTGCAGTTCTCTGTGAGCCTGCAGACGGAGGAGAGCATCCAGGAGGAGTTCCAGCGCCGGCGGGGACAGCCGGTCTCCTTCAGTACACATGCCCGCCATCAGGAGGCCTGCCTGCACACAGCCCAGAGCAGCTTCAGCCTGCCCATCCCACTCAGCTCTACCCCAGGATTCACCACCAATATAGGTTAGTGACCACCAGGGAGGGGACCCATCCGTGCTTCTCTTCTGTGACATCCGCAGCCCTGCCCTTGCTCAGCAGGGTTGTGTCCTGTGGGAGGGAGCTGGCCTGCATGAATGGGCTTATTTGCACGTCCCCTTGCCTGGATAGCCAGTGCCGAGACAGCTGTTGTCCCCATCCCTTGTGGTGTTGGCTGCTGACCCCCTCTTCTTCCCCACAGTTTCCCTGAAGTGGAGGCTGCACTTTGAATTTGTGACCTCTGGGGAGTCGGCAGGGACTTGCTTGGTTCGTGGGAGCCAGTCGGAGGCTGTCACCTGGACTGGGGTGGAGCAGATGGAAGTGGACACTTTCAGCTGGGACTTGCCCATCAAAGTCCTTCCCACCAACCCCATCCTGGCTTCCTATGTATGTCAGTTCTCCAACACTAATTCCATCACCATCTGAAGTGGGGACAGCTGGTAGGGGCCTGCGGTGCTGCAACCGTGTGCCACGGTGGGAGTGGTGGGCAGGACTGCCGCTGGCATGCATCCTCTTGGGTTCATCTGGGACACCCAGGTGGGCATCGCGCAAGTGTCCATCTGTGGGTGAAGGAGTACTGTGCTTGTTGCCACGTCGTGTGCTGCAGCCCTTGGCTGGAAGCTGGACCCTTCCTGCTTGGGTGAAAGTGCAAGTCCCAGGACGCACCAAAAAGAAATCTGCCTCCCAGGGAATGGCCCGATGTGCCTTTACCCCATGAGGAGCTTCCAAGAGGGTAAGGCCCAGCCCAGGGAACGGAGAAGGGAGCTCTTCCAGTGAAGCCCCGTACCAGCCTTGGGTGAAGGCTGCGCTCCTACGGGGAGACCCCGCAAGCAGAGATCTGGTGTCCAGGTGAGGCACA
This sequence comes from Ibycter americanus, assembly GCA_035590275.1. Taxonomy (NCBI): domain Eukaryota; kingdom Metazoa; phylum Chordata; class Aves; order Falconiformes; family Falconidae; genus Ibycter; species Ibycter americanus. Next base: position 11,349,959 of record JAVJGI010000057.1, on the reverse strand, counting down.
CTGGCCACCTGGGCTGGGTGGGAGCCGGCGCTCCTGCCCTGGTACACATCCCGTCTCTTGTGAGGGGTGTCTCATGCACACAGGCCGGTGCCCCCGCCACCCTCACCCAGAGCAGGCAGGTCCTGGCAGGCCAGCCCTGCGCTGCTGACACGTGCTGGTGTCCTGGATGCAGCCACACCCTGTGGCAACGCAATAGTGGTCATCCAAAACTGAGAAGCACTTGGTGCCTGGGCTGTTTTCTGCCTGTGCTCCTGGGCATGAAGGCATCCTGCTACTCTCAGGATCCTTGGGGAGCTGGAGTGAATGTGTGCTGTGCATTCAGGAGCTGGGATGGAGGTCTCCCTGCTCAACAGCCAGCTCCCCATTTCTACCAAACCTTCCAGAGTTTTCTTCTTTGCATGGAAATTATTCTAATAAACGTCTGAATGTGCAAAACAGCCTTCCTAAGAGCCTTACTCCTACACTGTTCCCCGTGGTGGAAAGAGTCCTTGCACAACAGTCACAGGCTGGAGACCTCTTCTTTCTAATATCTTTATTGCAAGAACAGAAACATCTACACAAGGCTCTGCACAACACAGGCATGGCACCAGCTGGGGCAGGCTGCCAGGGCGGCCGGCTCCACCCTGGCACATGCAGATTGCTTCAGCTCCCTGAACCCTAGCAGGGCACCCAGCTCTGCGTCCCGCGCCCCTGCTGGGGATGGGGGCCTTCCCTGGGGACATATCTTCTAGTGGTTTCCCCCACTCTGCCACCCACCCTGGGCTGGCTCTGTTGCAGTGTTGCCCAGGGCTGGCCTGCAGTGCTGGAGACCCCTTCCCATCCCGGGAGCTGCGGGAGCAGGGGTGTTAGTGGTTCCAGAGGTGGGTTGTGCCCGTCGCACTCTGGGGCAGAGAAGGGGCTGGTCAGGGTGCGTGGGTCCTGCACCAAGGGCTGTGGTGCTCCCCACCGAGCTCCCAGCAGCTGCTGTGCAGGGTGCTAGGGGTCTGGGGGGCAGGAGGGACTGCTTAGCTTAAAGCTTGATGCGGGACGACAAGACTGCTCCGTTGCAGGCTAATCTGGTCCTGTAGCCCTTTCTTTAGTAGCTGGAGGTTTCCTGCCCACCTGGGAGGAGATCCCATTGGATCTGCGTTCCCGCGGTGTGCAGGGTGTCTGGTGGGGTGGGGGCCCCAGTTCAGTTCAGGAAGCTGAAGGCAGAAGCAAAGCCGTACTGTGGCAGCGCTAGGGTGTAAATGTTAACTCAGTACCATAGTGTGTGGATAGTGGTTTCCCTCGAAGGTGGCGGCAGTGATGTCTCTACGGGATGGGGGCAGGTCTGGAGCATGCGGGGGGTGTGCTCTGGAGGAGGGAGGATGATGCCGAGGGGTCGCGGCGCGCTGCCAAGCCTCTATCTGGTCAGCCCCGCGCCCAGCACCTTGTTGCTCAGCGGCTCAGGGGTGCCGGCTGAGCCCCACTCGTGCTCCATGCTCTTCACGCAGGGCAAGCTGGGGTTTGCCTTCTGCACCACCGAGATCTGGCAGGTCTGCGAGTCATAGTGGGCCTCACACCAGTCGGGGAAGTCAATGGGGTGCTGGGTGCTGTGGAAGAGGGCACAGCACTGTCGGCTCCCCCTGGTTTGTGCCAGGGGGCTGCTGGCAGGGCTGTGTGGCTTCCTGTGCTGCCAGACCCCCAACCTGGGGCATCTTCCAGGTCAGCTTGCCCAGGCTGGGCCACGGCTCCTGGCACGTCTGGGCATCTTGCTGTGCTGAGACACTCCCGACCCCCCTGCTTTGTCTCCCCAACTCACCTCACCACCCTCAACACCCCGGGGGGCTCCTGCCCACCTCTGCCCCTTGCTCCCCAGGGTCTGGTGCCCTGCAGCCCCTTGGGGCTCTGACATTTGGTTGGCTGCATTTAGACCCACACAACCTCCTCCCTGCCATGGGCACAGAGGTGCCACAGCAGAGCCGCAGCGCTGGCAGTAGCCCACCCCCAGTGCCCCTCAGCCCCTCACTTACGTCTCACAGCAGCCCACGCCAATGGGGTGCAGGCAGGTGCACAGCAGGCAGTTGGTGCTCAGCCACGACTCCCCAAGGGAGAACTGCTTCCCCTCGTACTCACAGGGAGCTGCAAAGGAAACAGTGGTGAAGGGCACACGTGGGCCTCCACTGGGGCTCATGGAAGCCTCTGTGGCACCCCTGTGCCATGAAAGAGGGGACGGGGGGAACATCATGACCACCCACCCACCCTATGCTACAGAAGATACTTGGTGGCCTCTCCACCACCCTGCAGATATGGGATGCCCAGGCATCTGTTGAGGGCGATGCTCCTGCCCATCCTCTTCTGGCCATGCCCTGCAGCTCTCCCCACTACCCTGGGGGCCTAGGACAGAGACAAGCAGCTCTTGCATCAATGGAGAGGGCTTACCCTGTGACCCTTGGAGTCTGAGCATCCCTGCAGCCCTGAAAAGACGCAGCAGAGGAAAGACAGGCAGCCCTCCTCCCTTTGCTGCTCATCCTGCATGCTCGGCCCCAGCCGGGCTCCTGCCAGCAGCTCGTCATGGCCCAGCGAGCTGTTTCTCAGCCAGAGCCCTGGGGAGCTGTTCTGTGGTTTATAGACTGCTCCTTCCACTCATCACTAGCCCACGATCATGCTCCTGAGCTCAGCACAGTCCCTCCTGCGCTTCGCAGGCACACAGGGCAGAGCCCTGCCACCCTGGGGAAAGCCGAGGCCTCCTCTTTCCATCCAGCCTCTTCCCACCACACCTCCCCGCTTACCTTTAGCCTGGAAGTAGCATTTAGCCTGGGAGGCCGGCAGCTGGAGGAGGAGGGAGAGCAGCAGGCAAAGCCTGCCCCAAGCACACCCCATCTTCTGTGCTCGCATGGTCACGGCCGGTGTTGAGCTGGGCTTCTTCACCGAGGTTGCCTTGCTTCTCTATTGCCCTTGCTCTTTCCCTTCTCTCTCACTCTCTCTCTCTGTGCGCCTTTTTAATGCTCTTCCCCTGATCCCAACAAGAGATATTTATAAAGTTCAGCTTTACGACCCTGGCCACCAGCTGTGCCCCACTGGAAAAGTTGTAAAACTCATTTCCTGATTTGAAAGGCATGAAAACAAGAGGTAGGATCAAGATTTTTAACAAGCTGTGAAAAGCTGATTCATGCCCTCCAGAAATGTCTCCAGTTGGAAGCCCCTCTGGGTGCAAGGCTCCGCAGCGAGGGGAGATCCAAGGGACCCCAGCGGTGTTGCCCTGGGCCATGCGGTGAGCGTGCGAGTGGTGAGCGTGGGAGACCCTGGCACCCGACCAGGAGAGCTCCAGGCTCCCCTCTGGTTGTGCTAAGCCATCTCTGATCCTCCACAGTTGCTAAGGTCTCAGGAGCATCCCATCTCACTGAGACCGGAGCAGCACAGGTGTCCTGTTAACAACCAGTGTGGGGTGCAATGGCACCATCCTCTGCGGGGATGGAGATGCTTGCACCCAGCTCCCGGGTACCACAGCATGGCAGTGTCACCCCAGGCTGGGCTGTGGCCATGCCAGGCTTGTGGCCATGCATGGGCTGGGGGTGACAGCTGGTTTTTTTCAGCAGGCAGTACAGCGATTGCCACTGATGCAGGGCAGGTGAGGAGGGCTCTGTGCAAGGCACGACCCAGGGCTCATCTGAGCGGTGTGTGCAGCACCCATGAGATGCTGGAGCTGAGCAGCCCCTTCCAGAGGCTCGAGGCTGGCCCCAGCAGAGACAGAGAACAGGAGGGATGAAATGAGGAGGCAAAGGTGCATTTGGGCAACAAGGGACCTGAGAGCAAAATGAGGGGCTTGGCTGGAGGCAAGAAGCTGTGGGAAGATGCCATGCCACCCAGGGACGTACCAGCGGTCTGCACAGACCCTCACCCAGAGGGTCTGCCTATGGGTCGAAGTGATAAGGCTGTTATCAGCTGGCAAAGCGAGGGAATAGGAGAGATGGAGGAGGTCAGAACCCTGGGAGCCACACGGCCCCCAAGAGCTACAAGCAACGGGCTGAATTGCCAAGAGAAATTCACAGCCCTTGTCAGAGGTGCTGCCGGCAGCAGGAAACAGGGCGCCGGGGACGGTCCAGCTGGTGGCTCAGCCAGCACCGTGCCATGCCGGCAGCAAGGCAGCGGCAGTAGCGGTAGCATATGTGGGTCATCTGCCCCTGCATTAAGCTCCCTGCTTTCTGAGAGTTTGGGACAGGTTTACACCCTGACGCGTGAGGCTTAATATCCCTTCCAGAATTTGTGTTGGCATCCGTTATTATAGCTGGATATTTTTGTTATCCCCATAAATGCCCAATCCCTCCTTGAATCCTGCTAAATTTTGGCCTGAGCATTTTCCTGTGGGAGCCTAATTAAGCATGGAGTGAAAAAAAATATGCTTCCTTTTATCCGCTTTGGATTCGCCACCTCCAGATTGGAAGGCATAGACCCTTCATGCTGGTGCTCTAGGCCCCCTTGCTGTCCTGTTGCATCCCTGTCCTGCACCTTGTGCTCTTGCTCCCAAGCGAGCAGCCCTGGCTCTGCATCCCCTCTTCCCTTGGACAGTTACCCTAGCCATCTCGTAGTGCCCTGGATGATGCTGTGCCTCTCTAGCGGTGTGGTTGATGGATGGCAGCAAGGGTGGGATCAGTTGGAGAAGGTGGGTAATATATCAGAGAAGTTCGGAGTACCTGTGAATAACCTGCTGACCACGGGGCTGTGAGCCAAGATGGTGAAGTGTATCAGTAACAAAGGAAACTTGCCCTTCGGTGCAGAGTTCTTACTATATAAGGGAGATGAAAGCATTCATCGTCAGGGCAGTAAATGAATATTCCTATTGTGTGTTTGTAAAAAGAAGTCTGGCACGCTAGCAACCACAATGAAATCATCCATCATTGTTTCATCACCAAGTACAGCAAATGTTAAACAAAAGTGGTGGGTTTCATTTGGAGGCATGCATGATTTAGCCAGGCTTCCAGAAGGGCACTGAAAATCTGGGATGAGAGCATCTCTTGCCTGTGTGGAGGGGCACTGCCCCTGCTCCGCTGGGGACATGGGAAGGCATTCCCAGGATTTCTGTAGCCATTCAGGTTTCCCAAACAGAGGGTTAAGGCTACCAGCACACTAGTGGCCTTTGGGTATTTCATCAAAGCAGCTTGCTGGGTAAATGCAGAGGAGGAGGAAAAGGGGGTCGGGACATCCCTTGGAACATTGCAGAGGGACTTAGGCAGTGAAGTGTCCTCCATGCTGTGGCTGTGTGTCAGGGGACAGGACTGCTGGTCCCTCACAGACCCTGCTCTTCCCCCTTCTGGCCACTCTTCTTCCCACACTTTTGTACCCCTGGGCACTCACCTGGCCCCAGCAACACACTCCAGAGCATTTCGTTCTGGCTCATACAGGAGGGGGCTTGCAGCTTTGGAAAGCAGCAGCTGGAGTTGGACTTGATGCTCAAGAGCTTCAGCTTGGGTACCCAAAGGATGCAGTAGCTGGAGGACCTGACACACTCTCTGGCTGTGCTAGCCGGTGCATCCTGAAGGAGGCTTCACCCTGAAAAGTGGAAGGGGGCAGCTGGTTTTGGTGCTCACATCTCAGTGGGACAACTGAGACCCAGGAAAGAGCCCCAGAAGGGGTGCTGGGGCTGGAAGTGCCTTGCTGTAAGTTCAGTCACTTTAATTTATCAGGCAGAGGCCAACTGTAGGGACTGACTGAATGTCCAGGCATGCCAGTGAGGAGCAGTCAGCACCCCTGAGCATCCCAGGTCTCCACAGAAAGTCACATCCGTGCCTCAGCATCCCCCTGGCAGGACCCCGTGTCCCTGCCTGGCTCAGCTCTTGGACTAGTTGTGCCTGAGAAGGTCTGGGTGCTGCACCCCACAGCATTGCTGGCTTCCTCTGCAACAAAGGTTGGGAGCCCCTCTGCAGAGCTGCTGTTCAAGCCCCCAGTGCCAGAGGATGGGACCCTGTGGGCAGGCAGGCATGAGCACCCAAGCCGGTGGGTGCTGGGATGGGGTGACAACAGCTCACCCCAGCCCTGCAAGAGGCGTGGGGGTAATAAATGATGCTGGACAAGTTGCCATCATCAGGATCCAGGAGTGTTATAAAACCTGAATCTTCTGAGCCTTCAGCTGGGACTGCAGCTGCAGAGCAGGAAGCAAACAGGATCCCGGCTGGCATTGTGAAAGCAAACACCATAAATCCGAGGAAGTGCTGCGATTGCTGTTTTAGGCACTGGGGAGCTTGGCTTCTGCTCCCCACAAGTGCTTTATTTTCTCTCTAAACAGAAAAAAAGAAAAAAACCCAACCCCAACTTATCGCTGGGCTGAGCTGTCCCAGTGCTGCCTTGAGTCCTGGGGAGGCTGTGGGATGTGGGCACCTCTCCTCACCCAGCACCTTGAAGATGCTTCAAGCCCCGAGCCCCAGGGCAGGGTGCAGGCAGCACACAGGTAGATGCCAGCTCCAAGTCATGTCTGCTCACCTGAACGCTCACCACTCATCAGAATGGCCAGACCCCAGGGAGAGGTGAGCAGGGGGGTGAGAGAGAACTGGGCAACCAGAAGCCTGGAAGGGGAACAGGAGGGGACAAAGAGCTACCCAGGGAATGACAGATGGCTTACTCCATCCTTCGTCCCGCAGCTGGTAAGCCAGATGGGATAGCTCTGGGAGACTGGACGTACAGGTGGGATCAGAGCCAGCCCCACCAGACTTGCTCCAAAAATGGGACAAAGCAGAGGGGACATGATGAAAACCTTCATGTCACGTTACTCTGTAGGCTGGCTACCTGCTGCATGGAGATCTGTGTCACTAGAGGAGCATGGGTGGGAGGCTTGCTGGTATGCCCTGTGTCCCTGGCCTTGGCATCCACACTCTGACCCTCCTCACAGGGCAGAGACATCCCCACCCCATGGGTTGGGTGCAGTGTTTTGCAGGGGTTCTACAAACTCAGGTTGGATGGTGTCAGTGGGTCCCCAGCTGTGGTACGGGGTCTGTTGTGGGATGGTGTCCATGGGTCCCAAACCATGGGATGGGGTCTGCTGCGGGCTGGTGTTTGTGGGTCCTCAGCTGTGGGATGGGGTCTGCTGTGGGGTGGTGTCTGTGGGTCCCCAACCATGGGATGGCATCTGCTGTGGGATGGTGTCTGTGGGTCCCCAGTTGTGGGATGGGCTTTGCTCACCCCAGGCTGGGTACCTTCTCCCTGCAGCTGGTGGCAGGCAGGGCTCTGTGGTCCGGGCAGCCCCATGCCGAGGCTCCCTCGGGCTCCCTTGCCCTCTTGCCCTCTCTCACATGGTCTCATCCTCCCTTGCTCACCCCTATGCTCCATCCCTCTCCATCATCCTTTGGCACTCCCCCGGGCCATTTATCCCAGCTGTGGCTGCTCTGTGCCAGGCCAGATTTTGGCACCAGTGGGTTAGCCATGCATCCCTGCTGCCTTCAGCCCTGGCAGGGTGCTGGCACCCCCCCCGGCACCCCAGGTACCGCAGTACCCTAGGTGTGCTGCAGCCTGTGGCTCTGCCCAGGCTCCCCTCAAGGAAACGTGCCGGGAGGGCGCGAGGTGTTTAGGAAAACAGGTCTTGGCAATTGCTGGCCATCCCGGGAAAATAAAAACATCCGGGCGGGCAGCCGCATAGTGAGTGCGAGAGGCCGGCACTCCATAAATCCCCTGGAGCAGGTGCTTTGTAGTCGGCACAAGGAAATGAGCACATTATTCAGCTCAGCTTAAACCCCGAAACGTTTCCTGTCCTGTGAGTCAGAAATAACCCTGGGAGATCATTCCTGGGCCACGCAGGAGCTGCACCAGCCAAAAAAGTGCCATGTGCCTGTTGTGCCTGGGGAACTGCTGGGGAGGTCAGGGGTCCGGGCACCCCACAATGGAGGGAATTTTGTCATGGTCATGCCATGCCACTGGCACTGACCCTGCCTGTGTGACTGCTCTGGGATGGGCTGGGGAGACCCTGGGGACTCCCAGACCTGTCCTGGGCACCATGTTCCAGTAGGTTGCAGTGACAGGGAGAGCCCCAGGGACACTGGGGCTTTCTGGGTCCTGGATGGATCCTGCAGATCTTCTCTGACCTCTCTCTGGGATCATAAACACAGATCCCCCTGCACTCTGTATCACCCCAACGCATCATGGGCTGTTGATTGGCACCCATGGGAGCGCCTTGGAGTGCTACCCTGCTTTAGAGGCACCCTATAGGAAAAGTCACAGATGGCTGGTGGCTTCATGGTGGAAGAGACCACCTGGCCATGGGGCTGGAACCCCTTGTACCTGGCCTGGGAGTCCCAGAGCAGATGAAGGGCAAAGCAATGCAGCAGGTGCCCCCAGCTTGGTGCTTGTAGTGTCTCACTGTGGGTGTGAGGCATGGAGAGGTATGGGTGCTGGGGGCTCTCCCCATGGACACACAGGGACAGCCCCTGCCCTGAACAGGCAGATGATCCAGCTGTCACATTACCCACATTTTTCCCTTTAAAATATTTGCTTCTGTTCAATTTTTCCCACTAATTGGCACATAAACCCCAAATCCAAACAAGGAGCCCTTCAGGTTTCCCAGACAGCAGGAGCACAGGAAGATCATACATGCAAAGGTTGCCCCATGTGCCTGCACCCATCCCTGTGTGCTTCATGCCCACCTGGCCATAGCTGCCCTGACCTTCTGGAGATGTTTCTATACCATTTGGGATGGAGTGGCTCCTCCAGCACTAGGAATGGAGACCCTAACAGGACTCTGGTTCTCACTTGGATGAAGATGGGGATCCTCAGCAGTGCCTTCTACACCCCTGCCCTCTTCCCATGTCCCTCCTTTGCAACCCTATTTACAGTCCCTGGCCTCCAGCAGGATGGTGCCGCTGCCCATTCATGCTAGACCTCCCTGTGACCCAGTGCCATATGTGCCCTGGCACAGCAGTAGCTGCATGACTGCTGTATCTAGCCCTGGTGCAGCCAACTGTGCTGCAGGAACCCGCTCGTGGTGCCTGCTGTGCTCTTTACAGCCACCTCCTGCGGGTGACAGGTTTCTGGCCCTACTCTTGGTGCAGAGGTGAAGGCACTTGGCAGGGCCCTGCAGCTCACCAGCTTGCATTGCTGTGCCCCAGGAGTTGGAAAAACACTTTTTAGCAATTAAACAATCATCAGCTTTGGGGACCTGGGGCTTGGTTATGCTTGCTGGGAATGTGGAAAGCAAGATGGGAACTTCGTGGGCTTGAGCTCCCGAGGGTGGGTGGGCATGAGCTCCCCAGGGCAGGTGGGCATGGCTGTGCCCTTGGTGCCCACCATGCTCTGGTGCAATGTGAGGACCACCGTGGGCCACGATGGACAGTCATGGACTGCCACAGACCACCACAGACCTCCATGGATGACCACAGTCCACCATGGACCGTCATGGACCTCTGTGGACTGCCATGGACCACCATAGTCCACCACGGACGACCATGGATTATCATGGACCTCCGTGGACTGCTATGGACCACTAAAAACTGTCACAGACCACCAGAGGACCACCAGAGGTGTCATGGACCACCAGGGACTGTCATGGACCACCATGGACAGCCATAGACTGCCATGGGCCACCACAGACCACCATGGATTACTGTGGACCACCACAGTTCACCATAGACTACCATGGACCTCCATGGACTGCCACAGGCCACCAGAGACCACCACAGACTTCCATTGACCACCACAGACTGCCACAGATTGCCATGGACTGCTGCAGACCACTAGGACCAGGGTGCTGGGCACATCCCCGTGGAAAGAAAATCTGTCAGCTCCGAGACGTCGGAAGGCAAGTGCAGGAAGACTAAAACTCAGCGTGAGACCAGGGGATGGGGAAGGTGAGATGGAGTTACAGAAACCCTAAAGCGTGGTGAGACCCACCCCCGCACGCCCCAGGGAGCCGGCTGAGGGGACAGCAAGCACACCGAGCCCCATGAGACCCCATCCCCACCTCGGCTCCTCTCCCACCACGTGCACTGGTGGGGGTGCCCCGGTCCCAGAAGGGACGCAGAGCTGGGGCAGCCCCTG
>JAVJGI010000057.1:11293183-11308940 GCA_035590275.1 Ibycter americanus | reverse complement strand
GGGCTGTGGTCCGGGGGTGGAAGATCCCGCGGCGCCGGCCGCTGGCCTGAGGCAAAGGGGCACTTGCTTTCCTCCTTCTCCCCCCGCCTTCCATGGGTAGGAAATCCCGCTCCACCCTCCAGCAATTCTCTCACACTCTGGCCACCGCAGAGGGTCTTCAGACTGACCCTCTGCGTGCAGTCGGCTCCTCCTGCCTTGCACTGGACGAGTGGGCATGGGGAGAACCGTGCTGGGACTGGGAAACTCTGAGTGCTTCCACCATGCCACCTCCTAGAGTTGCATTCAACATCCCCTCCTCTCTGGGGTCCCCTGCCAGGACACTGTCCCCAGCTAGGGAGGGGAGCTGTGGAGTGGCTTGGTGGTTCACGGCGGGGAAATTAGGATCAGTGCTCTTGCACTGAGACAGGTATTTCATGCCTGGCTTGTTTTGCCTGGAAGTGAAGGGGAGGGGGAGCTGCCTTTGTTCCAGGCAAGGAAGCAGAAGCATGTTGGTGTACAGCTGGCTGGGGCTGCACACACGCAGCAAAATCACACGTGCGCACAAGCACATGCACGCACTCCCAGCCAGGTGCATGCTGTGCAAAGCAGCCCTTCTTCTCAGCTATCCCAATCCCCAGTGGACGTGTCCTCCTGGACACTGCCCTGCTCCCAGCCCATTCACTGCTGGTGTCCCCCTTGCCGGCAGCTTCTGAGGAGGTGCATCTCATCCTTGGTGCATCTCTGGGGAGTAATGGCTGGGTCTCCTGGGCTGGCACTTGAGAATTGTGGCAATGGTGGGGTGAAGTTAAAGCTGCTGCCTGGAGACCAGGTCTCCTTTGTTTCTACTGTGCCGAGGAAGTGGCTGCCTGTCTGCTACTGCGGCTCCTAGAAATCCCTGGAAATCAAACTGTCAGACAGTTGGGCAAGGGGAAGTGGCCCCATTGTGTGCTGCGGACTTGAAGGGGGTATCTCGCAGGCATGGGGCTGTGCAAAGCCCTGCACACCCATATATGTGGGTGTGCACGCCTCCACTTTGTTGTGCATGCAGGCAGCACCCACGTGTGCATATGTGCACACATATGTGCACCATTCCTCCTCCGCAAACCATGGGAGAGCTGGAAGGCTGTGCAGGAAGTGCACTGCTTGCTGCTTCTCCTGGCTCTAGGGTGGGACTCTGCAGTTTATGACGGGCTCTGTGCTGAGCCTCCTTCGCAGGCAGAGAAGGGGACATCTATGTCCCTGTGGGAGCTGGCCTGTCATGGCAGGGCTGGAGCCATAAGGAATGGCCCTTTATTAGAGGTAAATGTAGGGAGCAGGTCCTCACTGAAGAGGACAATGGGTTGAAAGAGGTGAGCTGCACCTGGGCAGAGCCTGAGGAGCCAGAGTCAAGGGCTTCTCAGGCTCCAGAGGGTGAGTGCCCACAGCTTGCGGGACTGGGCTTGAGGCAATGCTGAACCAGGCGTGATGCTGACTGTGCCAGGCCTGGGAGGCACAGCTGAGCACGGCTGACATCAGCCCTAGGGACTCGCTGAAATGGCACAGTACCAGCCCCTCCTGCCTCCAGGCTGCTGGTTTTTGGGACATCTTCAGAGCCTGGGTGGGTGGGCCTGGTCTGGGAGGGGTGCTGCAACCCCCCTAGTCCTTCACCCTGCTGAGAGCCCCTTGCGTGTCCTCTACAGATGGACTCTTTGTGACCGACTACTTCACCCGCACGCCACGCAAGCTCAGCCCCTTCCGCTCCTTTGCCAGCATCGAGCTCTTCCACTTCCACATCCCTGAGGACACAGTCATCGCTGTCTGGAACCTCATCACCTTCAAGGAGCAGGGTGGCACTTTCGGGGACCAATGCCCAGATCGTAGCATCACCGTGTAAGTAAGCATCCTGCCCTGTCTGTTTCTGTCTGACCTGCCCCTGCTGCTCCCTGCCTGAACTTGCCCTGGAGCCTGGCTGCTCTTGTCTGTTTCTTGCTTGCACATGCACATGTACGTACATGTATGCGCATGCACACATACAGAGGAGCGCTCATGCACGCACATGCATATGCAGGTGTGCACTTGCGCACAGATGCACACACATGCATATATGCACACACATGCACACACACACACATGCATGCTCACGCCCCATGATTCATCTTCCCAGGACCATTGCAGGCTTTTCTCTTTTGTGCATCTCATACATGAACAGTTTTGCATGAACACCCACCCAGGGAAGCTCACAGTCTCCAGCAAGGTCCCAGCTCACAAATGGCTTTCCATAATGTCTTTGAGCTTCCTAATAGCGTGGAGGACAGAATCCCATGTGTAGGGCATGCTGGCCCTGCCATGATGCCCAGCCTGCACCCTGCTAATTGCTGTGTCGCCTGCAGGTATTTCCGCTCAGGGGCTCCCTCCGTCATTAACCCGCTGCACACGCACTTCCCCAGGGACACAGCTGTCCCTGGCTCCTTCGCACTGACCCTCACCTGGACCTTGCCCAACCGCACCACGGGGGTGTTCAATGTCACCAGCCCACTGCCTGGGGACTGGTTCCTGGCTGCCCACCTACCCAAAGATGAAGGCAAGATCTCCGTCAAGGTGAAGGGCTTGTGGGGACTGTGGGGTGGCAGGGCTCACTGCAGTGCTCTCCTGGGGTCTGACTGTTCTAGGCTGGCATTGCCTGGGACAGGTGTCCCAAGTGGGGACAGTGCCCTGTGCCCCCTGCCCTGAGCTGACTGTCCTGCTGGTGCAGGGGCTCTACGAGGAGTGCCAGTATCTCTTCCAGCCACAGCTTATTGTGCAGCGCCTGGTGAACATCGCTGTGCTGTACCCCGGGTTCATCACTGAGCAGAGCATGGCCCCCCACAACCGCTCCTGCCTTTACAAGTGAGTGTGAGAGGGTCTCCTAAGGAGGAGGCATCCCCAGGGTGAGGAGCTGAGGGTGCCCCATCCCTCTGGCTTGCCTCCCCAGCCTCGTTGGTCCATGCTGAGGGGCAGGACATGACACTGCTGTCCCGCAGGGTGTTTGTGCCCAGCTACACGTCGCGAGTGCTGGTGGAGGTGCTGCGATGCCGCGGGGTTGAGGGCTGCCCGCTCTGGCTACGTGTGAGGGCCAAGGCTCCCCCCCTGCACAACTCCACGGCTCTGGACTGCCGGGAACATGCTCCCTGCCAGCTGACACTGGACCTGCCCTTCTGGCAACATTGGTACTACGTGCTGGTGGAGAAACACCCTGGGGTGCCAGGCACCGTCTTGTTTCAGGTCATCGTGCAGCTCACAGGTGAGGGTGCACAGGGAGGTGTGGGTGGTGGTGGTGGGGCATGGTCTTGCTTCTGCTTAGGTGACTGCTGGGTGATAAAGGATGTCCCCAGGATCTGGCCTCAGCTGAGCACAGGGTTTTACCCGGCTCTGCTGGGATGGGGACACTGGGAGGTGTTGGGCCTGGGTTGCAGATGGAGGTAAGCAGTGGGCAAGAAAGGGAGGCGGGAACTAAGAGGGGACTGAAAGAGCTGTGTGGTGCCATGGCTGATGGCTCTGTCCCCCAGACTGCTCCAGACCCAGCCTGGCCCGGCCACCCTTCCTGCCCTCCAGTGCCTCCATGAACATGCCCCACTCCTTTGGCTCTGCGGGTGGGCTGGCGCTGGGGGACAGCCCTCCACCCACCAGCCCCAACAGCACGAAGCACCCGGTCCCCATCCCCATCACCTCGCCCGCTGGTGAGCGGTGCTGGCCGGTCCGCCCCACGCTGCGCAATGAGCTGGACACCTTCTCTGTCCACTTCTACATCTTCTTTGGGCCCAATGTGTCAGTACCACCCGACCGCCCTGCTGTCTTTGTCATCAACCTGCTACCAGTGCTGGACAGTGGTGGGGTTCTCAACCTGGAGCTGCGGCTCAACGTGGTGAGTCGGCGACACTGCATCCTGGATGGGGCAGGGCAGCCCGGGGAGAATGGGCTGGGAGATGGGTGGTGTCAAAGCTGCAGCAGGGAAAGGAACAGAATTTGGGGTGCTCTTGGGTCATGGGCCATAGTTTGGGAGCTCATGAGTGATGGAGCATGGATTAGGGTGCTCCAAGGGCAGGATGATGGCCTGGATTTGGGGTGGTCTTTGGTGATGGGCAGTAGGTTAGGGCACTGCTAGGTGGTGTGATGTGATCTGGGTGCTGTCAGAGCAGGGGACATCCCTGGCACTGGTTTAGGGCCATCTCCTCCTCTGCTGTCAGAGCTCCCTGTGTGGCGAGAACGTGACAGTGTTCGGGTGTTTGAACCACGAAGTCCCGCTGACATCTGGCGACAACGCCTCGGTCACCTGTGAGACAGGTAGGCTGGGCTGTGCATGTCCATCCTGCCATGGCTGTGGGAGTCGCACCCCTGCATGTGTCTGGCGAGAGGCTGGGTGGGTGATGGCAGAGACCATGGGGGCATCTGGCCCTGGAGCCTGGCATGGGGTGCTCTGTCCCTGTCCCAGCTCTGCCCAGGGGAAGCAGTGGCCTCCTGCGCTGCTCACCCAGAGTTCTACTGGCCCGCAGAGTCCCTGGCAGGCTTCCTGCTCTCCGTCAATGCTACAGCCAGCCTCAGCCGCCTGCGGATCCCCTACCCCCAGACGGGCAGCTGGTACCTGAGCCTGCGCTCGCTCTGTGCCACAGAGCACGGGTAAGAGACTCTGCGTGTCCCCTCCCTGCATGCCCAGAAGGGATGTCCCCACCATGGCCTGCATCCCTGTGCACCGTGGGTCCGTGGGTGCGCCTGGCCCCTGAGCTGCATGTCAGTGCTCACGTGTGTGCACGTGGCTTCACGGCTGTGTCTCACCGCATGAGTGCCTGCGTGGGCATGGATGGTTCTATCTTGTGCCTGCCTGACCATCTGTGGGTCCCTGTGGCTTTTCCCTCTGTCTTGCGTTTAGGAAGCGCCTGGCAGCTTGCGAATGCCATGCATCTGTTGGTGCCTGCCCATCTCCGCAGCAGTGTCCATCTGTACCCATGCCTGGGAGGGAACTGGGCTGTCACTGCGAGGACAGGGCTTGGCTCTCTGGTCAGGCTGCTGTGCCCTTGCTCTGCTCAGCCTCTCTAGGGACTGGTCATGTGTCTGTGGCTCTGCTCCTGGCCTATGTGTCTGCCTGAGAGCCCTGTGGAGAAGAGGGGCTGTGGTGTGTTTGTCTGTAGATGTGAGAGTGCATGTGGGGCTCTGTGCTGAGGAGACGGTGCTATGTGCATGTTCAGTGCGTGCATGTAGGCAGCACTCGGTGTTTGGTGAATGTACGCAGACAGCACTGCATGCGTGTTTGGGTGCACACATGCAGACGGCTCTGTGTGCATGTTTGGGTGTGTGCAAGCAGATAGGGCTGTGTGTGTTCTGCGTGCACATGTGCAGATTTGACTACATCAGCACACATAGGGACAGCAGACAGATGTGCAGACGTGTGCTGTGCATGTGTGCAGACAGCACTGTGTGCAAGTTTGTGCACATCAGGGTGCCTGTGTGTGCACAGGCAGCAGTGGGTGCATGCTGTTGGGACGTGGGCTCATCTGCGCTCCTGCGTGCTGGAGCTGCTGAGGTGCTGGGTGTGCCCAGAGCTGTGTATACGGGAGGTGCAGGGCAGCTGGGCTGCTGTGCCTGCTCTGACTTCGCCATGTTTCTAGTTCTCACTGTGTTGCCAATTGCAGTCAGTCCTTCCATGACACAGTCACATGCAGGCATTGCAGGGCATGGTGTTTGCACAGCAAAATCCAAATGAAATAGGAGCCAGCTGATTGTGTTGCAAAAGGCAAAGTGGGTCTAAGTGCAGCCACGTTCCTCCTGCCTGCCCAGCCTGGTCCAGACAATTGTAGCACGCAAGATCCTGGGGGACCAGCTCTCAGCTGCCATATGTAGTACCAAAGTAGCTTATTTCTGCACTCACCCAGTCCTCGAGCCTCCCATCATCTGCCAAGTGTGGGTGTGACAGGTGCCTCTGGTGGAGGCAGGAGCTGCTCAAAGGGCACAAGGCGAGGGCTGACCCCCCTCTCCTGCATCACAGGTTTGAGCCCTGCACCAACGTGACGGCCGAGGTGTACCTGCGTGCCTATCTCTCACCCTGCATCAATGACTGCGGCATCTACGGCCAGTGCAAGCTACTGCGCACCAACAACTACCTGTATGCCGCCTGCGAGTGCAAAGCTGGTGAGAGGTGCCCCAGGCACCCATGGTGTCCTCTGCACCCAGAAGCCCCACTGGCATCCTCCCTGGGGGTTGTGCACCCTATCGTCCCCCCGCTACCAGTCTCCATAGGGCGCTGGAAAGGGGCTTCCCTGCTCCCTCCCCAGCCCCTGTGAGTGCTGCAGGGGTGACGGTGGCTCTCCCTGACCACAGGCTGGAACGGTTGGGGCTGCACAGACAACGCCGAGGCTTTCTCCTATGGCTTCCAGCTCCTCTCCACGCTGCTGCTGTGCCTCAGCAACGTCATGTTCGTGCCTCCTGTGGCCATCGCTGTCCGCAGCCACTACCTCCTGGAAGCTGCTGTCTACATCTTCACCATGTTTTTCTCCACTGTGAGTATGGCGTGGGGGTGGCTCGCAAGGGCAGGCGAGGGACCAGGGCTGTGCAGGGCCGGTCTCACACCCTTTCCCCGTTACACCAGTTTTACCATGCTTGTGACCAGCCGGGCATCGTGGTGTTCTGCATCATGGAGTATGATGTGCTGCAGTTCTGTGACTTCCTGGGCTCCCTCATGTCCGTTTGGGTCACCGTCATCGCCATGGCCCGGCTCCAGCCCATGGTCAAGCAGGCAAGTGTGGGAACAGGGCACGAGGGGGGGGCACAGAGAGGACCTATCCTGATGAGTGCCCTGCTGCCCCACAGGTGCTGTACCTGCTGGGGGCAATGCTGCTGTCCATGGCTCTGCAGATGGACCGCCATGGGCTCTGGAACCTGCTGGGGCCCAGCCTCTTCGCCTTAGGGATCATGGCCATCGCCTGGGTAAGGAGATGTTGTCCCTGTTCTCTTAGGTCCCCATCCTGGCTGCACGCAGCATCCTGCCCAGCTGTCTAGCCCCACTGTCCCACCAGCATCTCCCCTCTGCTACCCTCACCCTTCCCCGCGAATGCCCCGCTCTGGCTCCTGGAGATGCGGCACTGTGGCACAGGGGCTGTGCCCGTCCCTGCTGGGGCTGCCTCTTCCAGCCCTCCTTTTCCCTACCACAGACGGCTCGCACCATCCGGCGCCGCCACTGCTACCCACCAACCTGGAAGCGCTGGGCTTTCTACCTGTGCCCAGGAGCGCTGATCGCAGCGGCTGCCGTGCTGCTCTATGCCTTCGTGGAGACAGAGGAGAACTACTTCTACATCCACAGCATCTGGCACCTGCTCATCGCTGGCAGTGTCGGCTTCCTGCTGCCGCCCCGCGCCAAGTCCAGCAGGCGCATGGGGCCGCTGCCCCGGCGGAAGGGCTGCGGGTACCAGCTCTGTGTCAATGAACAGGAGGAGCTGGGGCTTGTTGACCCGGCCGTGGCCTCCATCAACAGCATTTGTACCAGCTGATGCCGACAGCATCCCGGACTCCTCTGGCACAGACAGCAGCCCCGTGGGGCCTGGCATCTGCTCTCTTTGCCAGCCACCCATCGCCGGGAGCGGCAGGACTCCTCTGGGTGGGTGCACAGCCGCCCATGCCACCCTGTTCTTGCAATTACAGCCTGGCTGAACTTGTCTCCAGGAGTTGCTGTGGCTCAGTCTGGTGCAGAGCTGGGGGGGCTTGAGGCTGAGCTGGGGCCATGCTCCTTTCTTTGCTGGGCCATGGAGGTGTCCAGGGGACATGGCCAGTGTAAAGGGGGGGAATGGCAAAGGTCTCTCGCTCTTGCTCAGGAGTCTGTAGCAAGAGCTGCCACTCTGAGGTGGGCTGCTCTGGGGCTGACCCAGGTCCAGCATAAAGCAAGGTGGCCAGCAAGAGGTGGGGGGCCAGGAACTGCAGTCTTTTGGCTTGCTGCAGGGCAGGCTGTGGAGCTGGAATAACTTTGCAACGGCACTGTGCTCTCACAGGACAGCTGTAATGTCTGACCCATGGACAGCTATGCTGTGCCAGGGCAGCCAGGGTCCACCCCAAGCTAGGAGGACTGTGGGGAGCCCATAACCCTGGGGGTAGCTGCCACTGGGGATTGGTGCTGATGCTGCCTGCCGTGGTGATACATGGGTCTGAGAGTGTACTGCCTGCAAGGGTCACATCCACAGAAGCACACAGTGCGGTGGTGTCACCTGCTGCCCAGAGCAGCCTCCCTCAGTGCCCCACATGTGGGTACACCCACCCAGGAGCAGTGGAGCAGTGGCCCTGTGTCCCTGTTGTTGCCACCAACCATGAGCAGCTGTCCTGTCTGCAGGGCACTGAGCATCAATGGGAGGGGCCATTGCGTTTGGGGATATACACTGTGGACTGTACCCACCCCATCTGGTTGGGACAACCCTCTCTCAGCCCCTGTTCCTTGTCCTGCCCTGTGGTCAGACCCGTGGGCTCAGCACCCATTGGATCCAGTGATGACCACGGTATGGTGGCAAACACCTGGGCTGTTTGTGTGTGGCTCAGGGATGGGGCATTTCCACCCTGCTCCTGCAGCTCAGAGCGGGCAAAATGGACCAGAGGAGAGGGCAAGCCCCACTGCTCCTTCTCACCCCTCTGGGGACTGCTCCAGCCCCCTGGGCTCTTCCCAGCCTCACAGGGGTCTTCAGGGGTGAGTCCCCAGGCAAAGCTTTGTACCCCAGTGGTCACATCCTGGCTCAGCAGAGCCCACCCGCCAGCAGCCCCCCTCCTTGTACCCTGGGGACAGAGCCCAGCTACAGGGAGATTTACTGGATGCCTAACAGGATTAGCAACTGCGGGTGGGCAGGCAGCTATGTAATAGGATTGCAATCTAATTAAAACTGCTGCTTGGGAGCTGAGCCCCAGCTGGCCTGAGCAGGTGGGCATGGGGGGGCTGCGGGGGCTTCTGGAGGGGATGGCAGGGATGAGGCGGGCAGAGCAGAAGGAAGGGTGAGCTGGTGGGGGCCATGGTGGCAGTGGTGGATTCAGGGCTTTCCTGCTTGCATCTTGGGCCTTGCCGGGGGCGATGGCTGTGGGGAGCCAGCCCAGGGTGGAGGTGTGTTGGGCAGCCCAGGGTGGCTGGGCAGGAGCCCTGGTTACTGTGCAAGGGGGCTGGGCGATCTGTACCTGCTACCCTCCTTCCCCTGAGAGCTCACCCTCCAGCCTTTTCTCTGCCACACAAAATGCCTTGTCTGGTCCAGTCAGGCGGCTGATTAAGGATTAATTTTTTAATTTAAGATGTTACTCACTTCACCAAGTCCAATCACATCCCCCTGGCAGTAGCATCCCCCAGAGAGTGAGGAGCTCAGCTTTAGCTTTCACATCAGCAACACACTGGAGTATGGTGCACATTGAGCACAGGGCTCGTGCCACCCCAGCAGCTGCACAAGCCTGGTGGGTGGTCCTGCACAAATGCACCCCAATGTCATGGGGATATCCCTGCAGAGTCCTTATGCGCTGCCTCATCCCCTGCCTCAGTGCTGTAGGGCTGAAGTGAAAACCTGCTGCTTGCCAAGCCTGATGAGTGTGTGGTAGGATGCACATTCCCCTTGCAAGCAGCTGCACAGCCCCTGGCCTGTCCCACAGCAGACACTATGGAGGTGGCACGTGCAGGTCTGGACACCTGAGGGGTCCTGGCAGTGGCAGGCAGGGGTTTTAGCCAGCAGAGCTACCCAGGGAAGCCTGGAGGAGCCATGCACTGGCTCTGCTGGACTGAGCTTCTCCAGGCTGGTGGGACAGCTCAGCACTCCCTCTCGTTTTAATTAAACCTGCGATGGCATTTTTCATCTCAAGGACAGGCCAAGCGGCTGACCGTGCTGCCAGGGAGGGAGCTCAGCCAAGCAGCGCTGGAGGGGATCCTGGTACCCTGCCAGCCCAGCTCATCCCCCAGGGATTGTAGGCTGCCTGCTGAGAGGTGGTAATCCCCCTCCCCACTTCATCCCCCAGCCCCAGTGGGGCAGAAACACATCCCCCTGCCCAGGAGGCTGGCACAGCTCGGGGAGCATTGTGGTGCTGTGCAAGTACAGGACATACAGTCTTACAGGACTGAAAGGTTTTTGCTCAGTGCTCCTGGCATGAAGCATGGTGAAGCCACTCTTTCCTGTGGGACATCCAGTACAGGGTGTGCGGCACTGTCTTTCCTACCAAGTCTGACTGGGAGCTTGCTGGGACACTCCACAGGACACTCTGCATCCCCTCAGCCTCCCCGCCATTGCAGGGTCAGGAGCACCAGCCTGTCTGTCCCTACTGGATTGGATGAGCTTTACCAGTTCACTCTCCGTGGTGTCTAGCCTCCACTCCATCAGGATGTGCTTGGGGTGAAGGCTGGACTCTGCCTTCGCACCCCTGCTCAGGGAGCTGGGGTCTCTGTGACTCCCATCACCACCCCCAGTGTAAACAGCCTTCCTGATGCTCCATCCTTGCCTCTGCCAGGCACTGTAACCACATAACCATGGCAACGGTGTCCCTATAACAACCAGGTACATCTGACATCCCCATGGCAACCGACTCCCTGAACAGCTGGTGAAGAGCTTTGCTTCCTCCGTGCTGGAAAGGGATGGAGGGGTTCAAGCCCCACCAGGGCAGGTGGCTGCCATGATGTGGGGACAGACACAGCTAGGAAAGGCTTTGGCCTGGTGCCTGGGCCAGCACAAGCCTTCGTGGCCTTTGTCCTGCCAGGGAGGCTGCAGGGGACAGAGGTGATGCAGGAGAAGGGGGTGGCCCTGGGGACAGAATTGCCTCGGCTCAGACTCCTGCATGGCAGCCCTGTCCTGCCTTCTGGCTGTCAGTGCCATCACACTAGGATTCCCTTCTCTGACACACACTCCTTGAAAATGTGTATCCCAAAGGCTGGGACCGTGCTTCCTCCCACAGCCTCCTCCTGCCCCGAAGTCCCACAGCAGGGATGCTCTGCCTATTGCCCACAGACTGCCTTTCCCGTGGGGCTGCTGGGCCCTCCCACCACTGTCTGCCTGTGTCTGCTGGGCACGACTCACCAGACAGCAGCCTTGACGCAGTCTGTCATTGCAGATGGCAATTGCACGCCATGCAACTTTAATGTGTCAGGCCTGAATTATTGAGCCCTGCAGCGGGCTGCTTGCGTGCAGGCAGGACCCATCATCCCTCCTCCTCTCCCTGCCTGAGCACGCCCGAGCAGGCAGTAGCTTGTGGGGGCTGGTGAGAGGTCCCAGCTTTTGGGGTCTCTCCAGGTGCAGGAGGGTGCCATGCCCCTTGCTAGCCCCAGGAGCTGTGAGGTGCAAGTGGCAGGGTGGCTGCTGGTGCCACCAGCTTGGTCGCCTGGGGGTTGGTTGTCCCCAAGCACGGCATTATCTCCACAGGGTGCAGGGACAGGTGTGAAGGGAGGGATGTGCAACCCTGCTCTGTCTCCACCTCAGTATTTACTCCCTGAATCCTCATGAAACCCCATGGCCAGAGGCAGCAGAGCCCCCCTGCTGCCCTGGGAGGTCCTTGCCCCTCCTGCTTGCTGTGCTGCCAGGCCCCAGCGAGATGAAGCCTTTCCACCACAGTCAACGTAAATCCCACTGTCCGTGCCACCAGAGCTTGCTCCCTGACCAGGCATGGCTGTCACGATGCTGCTCTGGGGATGATGAAAGTCTTGGAGAATGGTCCGGCTGCTCTCTTCTTTAGCAATTTGCCTGGTGCACCCTGCAGCCACTCGATGATTTTCTTTTCAGAGTAGCAAGCTTCGACCGCCCTCACTGCGCAGACCCATCCATCACCCAAGGTTGGCACCACCACGCAGATCACAGACACTGGAGCCACCTGCTGTGCTCTGTCCCTGGCCGTCACTCAGTCCTGCAGACAGTGGCCCCACCATGGCCAGCCTGAGGGGAGCAGCTCTGAGCATGCAAAGGGATCCCATTTCCCCTGGAGCAACCCACACAGAGCCTGCTTGCTAACCCCTCTTTCTTCCCCATCCCCTAGCCCTGTGTGTCACCCTCCCCGCTGCCATCCCCAGCCCCCATCGCACATCAGGGACCCCTCAAAGCTTCAGCCCCAGTCTGCAGCATGCTGGGCAAGGGCCAGCTGGGAGCCAGGCACCCACAAATGGGAGATACAGCTACAAATGGAGCAAGCCTAGCCCCAGTGCATGATGCTGCCTTGCTCCTGCCATGGAGCATCTCTCCAGGTCCCTGCTCCAGGGCAGCACCACACTGTGCGTACCTGTATGGGATAGAGCTGAGCATGACAAAGCCAGCCCAGAGCAGGGGTAAAGGGCTCAGAGATGGACCTGGGGCATCGGGAACCAGCATTACCCCAGCAGCACCCTCTGCCACGACACCTGGGGGTGTAAGAAAGCAGCAGCATGGCAGGGCATGCCGGGTTTTGCACGAGGGTATGGGTGCAGGGGCCGTGGAGGGGAGGAACAAATGGCTCAGCTGTACCCACAGGGACTGGAGCATCACATGGGGACTCTGTCAAAGGACTAACAGCAGCTGCCACAGTCGCATGGCTGGAGAGGAGCTGTAGACAGGGGAGAGGGACACCGTGACATGGGAGACCGAGCAAATGTGGTGTTGATGCATTGTGATTTTCAGTCACTGCTAATTAAGTTTCTTGGAGAGGCTGATGGAGGAAC
Source organism: Ibycter americanus (assembly GCA_035590275.1). NCBI lineage: Eukaryota > Metazoa > Chordata > Aves > Falconiformes > Falconidae > Ibycter > Ibycter americanus. The sequence goes on along the minus strand of JAVJGI010000057.1, from coordinate 11,296,342 downwards.
CCGCTGGGGGGTGGGGTGGGGGGGTGGGGCTGGGCTCAGGACTTTATCCCTGGCAATTTAGTAGAGGGCGGATGAAGAGCTGCTCTACCGAGCGGAAAAGCCACTTGAGTTGTCCTTAACTTCATCAAGGGAACTGCACAGGAATCAGGGAGCTTGCTAAAGGAAATTAACAGAGCAGCCAGGAGGGCAGAGTGCCTGCAGACAGCATGGGAATTGCTCAGAGCAGCATGCTGGAGACTTACAGTAAATCAACATGTCTTTCAACGAGATTTGTAGGCCCAGTGTGGCTGAGGAGCAGAGCGGGCAAACGCGTGAGAAAGGTTATTCCTTTAAGGAGGGGACCTGTGCGAAAATGGGAAGCCTGGGAAAGGGGATGAAGTTACCTGAAGCAACTTCTTGAAGTTGCTTCAGGTAACTTGGGGGGAGCAAAAGAACCCCCAAAAAGGCTTTGAGGAAGATCTTGGCAACAGCATAAAATTGCAAATAATTTTGCAATGCCAACTTTGAGGGGTTGCTGTAGCAATGAGAATTTGGAGGTGTCCAGAGGTGCACCAGGGTGCTGCAACCTGGACCTATTGCCTTCGGATGAATCTTGGGGTAGAACTTGTGTGTCCTGCAAGCCTTTTTTATTAGGACAAGAAAGTCAAGTGTTTCTAGCCCCCGAGCAGACATCCAGGGCCCATATATCAACACAGAGGGACGCTGCTGAAAAAGCAGCCTTGGTGCGTCGCGGCCGGTGACTAAGGGAAGGGTCTCCTGCAGGCTGCGACTATGAGAACAAAGTCTACAAGTACGAAGTGCAGCTGCGCTCGCTGTCAACTTGTAGGAAATTAAGGCAGTTACTCTCGTGAGAAATCAGCCCCACACCAACAGAAATCAAACTGTTACAGCAATACAATCCTGGATAAATTTATCTTAAGAAGCAAGCCTGCAGAGGAAGATAAAACCATGTTAGCAGAGGCTGAGAACATTTTCCATGGGATGCAAAGCCACTGTTCCCTTTATGGCTTGCAGATTAAAGTTTTCTCATAAAACTCATTTCCCCCCACTCAAGTACCACCACTAAAATTTCCCTTGAGAGAACCAAGTGCTAAGTACTATGTTGTTATGTATGAACAGTGCTCTCAGCAGAAGCTGTATTAAAGAAATCACATTGAATTTTCCTGTTGAAATGTGAGTGGTGCCTACACCAAGGGGAATATTACAGTTGCTCCTTACTTTATATAAAGACGCTTCACCACCTCCAGGGCTAAAACCCAGGGCTACGCATTTTGAGGAGGAGTATTTTGGCTAAAATTAAATGGACTTGGAACAAGTGCAATCCAGAGGCTCCTGGCTCAGCAGGAGGGGAGGTAAGTCCCAGTGGGCTCCGAGCTCCGAGTCCTCCAAATGAGCTTTGCCCGAGGGCTGGCCTGCAGTCAGCAAATCTCCTGCCAGCACAGCTACGAGCTCATGAGGATTGTTGTTCTAATCAACTAATGAAGGCGTCTCCTGCAGGGAAGATGGATAATCTGAGCTGGAGGCTTCTTCCCTGTTTGGGGAGGGTGGACGTGGAGCAACACCCAGCTCCTCATGAGGGACCCCATTAACATTAGTACACCCCAAGGATCAGGGTGCAGTCCCTGCTGCAGAGAGGTGCGAAGTGTTCCCAGGCACTGAGCATCTCCCTGCACCCTGCCTTCAACTGAATTTCATTCTCAGACCCCGGGTGTGCTGCGGTTCAGGGCTACCTTCGAAAACCCACCCGACCCCATCCTCCGCCTGGTGGGTCTGCAGGCAGCTTGGCTGCTCTCATCCCTGAGTCTTCACTTCTGTCTCACCCTGTCTGCTGCAACACAGAGTTCTTTTCATGCAAATCACATGAGAAAAATTAAGGTCTGATGAGAGTGAAGTCTGTGCAGGATCTCCCTGAGCCACAGCTAGGCACAGTGCAAGGAGGATCCACTTCAAAGCAGGGAGCCGCTTCACTAAGAAAGTGAACTAGGGCTTTTGACATCGAGATAAACATCCTGATACACTTCAAAGCAGCTTCCTCTCCTTGTCCTTAGACATCCTCTCCCACTTCACTCAGTTCTGGATTTTGGAGTTAGGCTTCTGCCTAATCCATCCTGCGCCGTGCCCCAGCAGTGGTTGTGTAACAGGGGAGATGCTGGGCTCTGCTTTGCAGCGTGAGACCTTCAGGGCATGACCACAAATCCAAATACTCCATCATTGCCTTCTGACCCACCTATGAATAGTTAAGAGTTGCTGGTGAAAGTGATGCCATTTTCAATGAAAAACATCATGGTTCTAAAAGAAAGTGCAATAGAGAAGTGCCCGAGGGCCAACAGGGGTGCCTTCAGGCCCAGAGATGTCCATCCCCCTGGACACCCCACTAGCAGAAGCTGCAGACGTATCTCTGACAGCAGGTCGGACACTCAGCAGCCTGAGAGAAAGCGCTGAGGTGTGAACGCTGACCACCTGCACAGAGAGAGGTGTGAGCAGGTAGGAGCAGTGTGTGCACGGGGTGCCTGCGGGAGTCATGCTGCACCGCGATTTACCCCATGGTAATCTTCTCCATCAGCATTTGGAGTTGATGAGCATGATGAGCAGGATTCTGCAAGGCTCGAGAGCCAGGGGACTGTTCTTCAAGCCACCACCCAGTGCTTTTGCTGCGGCCAGGGGTTTTAGCAGGGTGGTCATGGGTAAGCCATGGCCAGGAGGTCTGTGTGTGACCTCACCAGATCACCCCAGGGCTTGGGGCACCCTTTGGTTCAGGAAAGGGAAGAGGAGGAGCTGGTGTAGTGGAGAACCCTCAGGGTTGAGTGCTACGAGCAGGCAACCACAGGGTACAGCCCAAAGCCGCTCTCAGGGCAGTTATTTGGGTCACGGTATCTGTGTTTCTGTTTTGTGGGTTGGGGCCAGTCTCCAGTGGGCACACAGCATTGCCTCCAGGGCATGGCATGCCGATGGTGGCTGGGAGGGGCGTAGGGGGACAAAGGGGTTGCTGCCTGCTTCGCTGGCAGGTTGTCGTGGTTTCAGCTGGGATGGAGTTAATTTTCTTCTTAGTAGTTGGTGCTGGGCTGGGCTTTGGCTGTGATGTGAGAGCAATGTTGATAACGTGCTGATGTTTTTAGTTGTTGCTGGGTGATGCTTATACTAAATCAAGGACTTTTCAGT
>JAVJGI010000057.1:11231264-11243747 GCA_035590275.1 Ibycter americanus | reverse complement strand
GTGAGGAGGACAGAGCAGCGGAAACAAGATGTGATGAACGGAGTGTAACCCCCATTCCCCAGCCCCCGGCGCCGCTCGAGGGGAGGACACAGAAAAATCGGGGAGTTCTGTTAAGCCTGGGAGGAAAGGAGGGGTGGCTAAAAGCTGTTTTTCTGATCTGAATGGTAATGAATTAAACTAATTTTCCCCAAGTTGAGCCTGTTCTGCCCATGACAGTAATTGCAGAGTGATCTCCCTGTCCTTATCTCGACCCACGAGCCTTTCATTAGATTTTTCTCTCCCCTGTGTGATTGAGGAGAGGAGTGATGGGCGGCTGTGGTGGGCACCTGGCCTCCAGCCAGGGTCAAGCCACCACAATGATGCAGCAGGACTACACTTCCCAGCACCCTGTGTGCTGCTGAGCTCAGCGAGCACAGGGCGTCCGCACCCAGCGCCATGGCTGCAAGCTGCAGCAGCTCTCATTCCAGCCGCGAGCAGGGAGTGGTGAGGCCCTCACTTGCAGGCACATTGCTGTCCCCCTGTTCCCTCCCCGGCATTCCAGCTGAAAGGGCAATGCGGGGCTGTCTGCAGCAGGAGGGCTGCAAATATTTGTTGTGTCATTAATTTTCTACAAGCAGAGTCAACACAGCACCTGGCAGCATTTTCTCACTGCCGCCTATAATCTCCATTTGATGCTTTTCATGCCTAGGCGCTGGTACCGTGACATCTGTGGAGGCAGCATCTACAACCCATCCCTGTCTCAGTGGTGGGCAGTGATTTCAATTCCCTGCTCTGCTTCTCCTCAAACAAGCCCCAGTGCCCCTGCTAGGTTGGCAGGGGACTGGGTGGCTGATGCCTGAACCCAGCTGAGTGTGTGCCTGCTAGAAGGCCTGTGGACTGTGATTTTGAAGACATTGAGAAGGCTGGCAAAACAAAACCAATCACCACCTCTGACAATGAGGGACAGGCAGCTCCGGCCATGCCTGCACCACCTGTGACCCATGGTGATGTGACATGCAGCCATGTGAGCACAGCTACATCCTTGCAGTGAGTCAACACTGCAGAGAGCTTCGCTGGTCACCAGGAGCTGGTCACCTCGTGCCAAACAGGTAGGGGCAATGCTACCACCTCCAGTGTCTCCCACCTTGCTCCTGAACTAGCCTGAACAGCTTACCTCCCAATACCTGCCATGCTCCCGTCCTCCAAGGCTGCCCAGCAGGTAACAGGGCTGCTCCTTGTCCTTCTGACCTGGCCCTAGGAAACAGGGCTCTCAGCAGCTCCACACTCCTGCCAGGAGGCTGTGCCAGGCTCGCTCCATCTCCTGTCTCTTGCCAGGCTGTTAGTAACACTCCCCAGCCACAGGGCAGCATCCCTGAAGTGCTTGTGGTTCTGCCAGATGTAAGACAGGAGCAGAGGTGCCAAGAACCTGGTCTGGCTGCAATGGTGGGCTGAGTGGGACCACATCAGAGCAGGTCAAGGACTGGCTTCAGCTGAGCTGGTGGGAGCAGCCCTGTGACCCACAGCACCAGCTGCAACAGAGCGGGGCAGATAGTGTTCGTGGGTCTTGGCTTTCAGGAAGAGCCTTCACCTGTGGTTCATCGCTACCCTTTGATCTGCACAGCTTAATGTTGCTGCAGGGAGGAACTCAGAAGCAGCACAGCAACGTGGAGGGAAAGGCCGGTGAGGGCATGCTTAGCTCAGCACAGTGCCTGCCAGAGACCCTACAGAACAAACCCATGTGCAGAGTCCACCCCAGAGACCCTACATTAACAAACCAACATCCTCACCTTTGCCCTAGCTTCCTTACCCATACCACAGCTGACCAAAGGAAAACCCACTGGAGGAAAGCAATACATCAAACTGGAGAATCATTCCCCTGTGAGGCTTGAGCTTATGTTCAGGGAAAGGTGCATCCCACCCCTGTCACAGCAGCATGGGTGAGAGAGATGCTCCCATTCCCTTCTGCTCTCCTGCCCCCAAGCAATGACTGTGGAGCCCTACTTATTCTCCCACATGTCTGAGCAAAAGGTAAGTGCTGCAGGCAGCTCCCCACCCTTGAGTCAGCGGTCACTCAGGCTACAGCTCTCTGAGTAACTCCCCAGCCTGAGAACAGTCCTGTAATCATCCACACCACTCAGTTGGTTCCCTGACACAGTTTTGGCTTGTGCTAAATAGGACAAGTTCAAGGGAGGTCATGGACCAGGGCCATTCCCAGGAGGAAACATGGACATGGCCACCTCCAAGCAGAGAGGAGAGTTGAGCTGTGTGCCTGTCCTCCCGCAGCTGCTGCCTTTTCCTTTGGCCTTCCCTCTCTGTGCTGGAGCACAGAGGAGCAGGGTGATGGTGCTGGGATCTGGATGTCTGTGAGAGCCTTTTGCCTTGTTATGGTTTAACCCCAGCTGGCAACCAAGCCCCCCACGCAGCCACTCGCTCACTTCCCACACCGGTGGGATGGGGGAGAGAATCGGAAAGGTAAAAGTGAGAAAACTCGTAGGTTGAGATAAAGACAGTTTAATAAGTAAAGCAAAAGCCCTGTGTGCAAACAAAGCAAACCAAGGAATTAATTCACCACTTCCCATCAGCAGGCAGATGTTCAGCCATCTCCAGGAAAGCAGGGCTCCATCATGTGTAATGGTTACTTGTGAAGACAAATGCCAACGCTCCAAATGTCCCCCCCTTCCTTCTTCCCCCAGTTTTATATAGACATACACATTTATATACGCACACATAGAGTGTGACATTCTATGGCACAGAATATCCCTGTGGCCAGTTGGGGTCAGCTATCCCAGCTGTGTCCCCTCCCAACTTCTCGTGCACTCCCAGCCTGCTTGCTGGTGGGGTGGGGAGAGAGGCACAAAAGGCCTTGGCTCTGTGTAAGCACTGCTCAGCTGTAACAAAATCATCCCTGTGTTACCCACACTGTTCTCAGCACAAATCCAAAACACAGCTCCATCTAGATGCTATGAAGAAAATGAACTCTATCCCAGCCCAAACCAGCACATGCCTGAAGGTCACCGATGCCACAGCCATATGTGGACAGTGATGCTCTGTCCAGGTGTGGAATGGGCTGGAAAGTGGAGCATCAGTTCTCCATGCACCAGCAGGGTCAGGAGCTCCCTGTGACTGTGGGGCACTTCCCAGCTCTTTACCTTGTCCCTGTGCCCTGTCCAGACCCTGTCCAGCCAAGGCAGGCTGAGACAGCACGGGCTGGAGCTTGGCGTGGTGTGAGGAGGGAAGGCAGCTGTGCTGTGTTCGGCATGGAAGTCTTTGGTGTGGAAGTCACTGTCGTGCTGCTGCTTGCATCTGATTCAATCACAGCTCTTTACTGCTTCTGCCTGCTGTTGGAAATCTCATTAGATTTGGGGAGCTCCATGAGCAGAGCTGCCAGCCTTTCACATCTCCTGTCCTCTCTCATGACACAAGGCACCCTGTGACCTCCAAGAAAGCGCATCAGCATGCTCCAGGGGGCTGGGGCTGAAAACACATTCTCACACCTTGGCATACGTGGATGGGTCTGACAGAGACAAGGTGTGCCAGGATCTACCACGAAGACAAAGGCAAGGAAAGGAGCTGTGTGTTGTTCTGCTTGGAGACACGTCTACAACACAACAGAGTGAAGGAGCAGGCCTGTCCACACACAGCAGCCTTGTATCCCACAGTGGGTAAAAGATGAGGAAGGATAGTGGGTCCTACTCAGCTACGTTAGTGGCAAACATGTGAGGCTGATGGTCCCAGGCCAGCAGCAGCAGAAGCAAGTGATACTTGAGCCAGGACAAGTGGCAGCAGTGCTGTGTTGACCTGGAATCTCTGCCAGCCCCAGCAAAAGGCAGAGCTGAGATGAATGGGGCAGAGCTTTGATCCTCCTGTGCCCTGCACATTGGGAGCCCTGTTCCCAGGCAGCACCTGCATACCACCACAACACATTAATACCTTTGATTACCATGGCCTAATTTCTGTCCACCTGTGTCATGGGTGGCTGGTCACCCCACCCTGCTGAGCCCTTATTCTACAGTAGCTGATTGCACCAGCACTGGACAAACTGGTCTCCTGGGGTAATTACAGCCAGGAGGCACCCAGTTCTGCAGGCTGTGGGTGAGCTAAGGGTGTCACCACCAGTCAGACACCTGGGATGTAAGTCACACCATGATGCATGGCGAGTCCTTTCTTATGGGACATTCAGGAGCATCTGTGTGGATGCCCTGTAGCCTGGACTCTCACCAAGAAGGACTATCATAAGCATTGTCTCGCCAGGCTCTCCAGAGGGAGGCTGATACCCTCCTCCCAGTGCCAGCCAGAGACTTGACTTCCTCTGTGGCAGGGGTGAAGCAGCATCCACTCTCCCTCCCCACTGCCTCCCATCTGGGAACTTGCCTTCCCAGCCTGCTTGTCTTATGGCCCTGGGCTCTGCGGGATTTCTGCTGTCCAAGGGGGAATAGGCCAGGGTAAGTGGGGATTCCCCATGGGAGGTTGTCGCATGAGATGGAACTTGCCCTTTGCCCCTAGCTCAGCTGTGGCACTGCTGTAAACCTGCTCCAGATCTTTCCCCTTCGCTTGATCCTGGGCTGGAAATGCACATGACTTTATGTGCGTATTTATACAACAAAGGGCAGCTGCTCCCTGGGCTCTGGGCACCGTGCCATCCCCACCACTCACACTGACTTACCAGGATGCAGTGCCCTCCTCCCTCCTTCTCCTCCACTTGTCCAACCTTTGTGGGGAACAGCACTGCACCACGACAAGCCTGGGTCAGAGGCTGAAGGCTGGGGGGCAGCTAGCAGGCTCTCAGAGGGTTCTGCAGGGCCACGCATTGAGGGAAGGGGTGAGCAGGGATCCAGCTCAGACCTCGGCTTTCCAGTGACCCTTGTGAGAGGAAAGCTGCTTTGGGAAGGCACAGCACTCTGCCAATGGCAACCACATGGCCAGGACATGGCCAGGCATCCTGGGATGGATCAGGCGGGAGCTGTGCCAGCTCAGGGTCACCCTGACAGTAGCGCTGCCTCCTCCAAGGCATCATTGGTGCAACACCAGGCAGGACAGTGGGGCTGCACAGCCCCCAGAAGACCAGCTAACACCACTACCTGTTCCACCTTCCCCTCCTCCACCAGTCCACTAGTTCCATTTCATTGGGGAAACAGCTGCTTGGCTTTTTCTTCCCTATTCATCAGGTTCCTTCTTGGCTCAGGATATTTTGGGCACTTCTCTGTTCCCAGCTACCCTGGGTGGTATAGGCGGTTCCTCAGGATTTGCTTTCCTCTGGAAGCTGTACAGGCTGAGAGCTGAAAAGGGGAAATGCCAAGCCCTTTATTTAAGACCCGTGTGTGGAAGGAGACACTCATGACTCCACCAAACACATGTACTCCATCAGCTGCCTATGGAGAGCTGTGACATGTGGGGCCAGCACATGGGGTTGGGTGGAGCATTTGAACAGGAGCAACACAGAAAGGCTTGTGCAATGAAGGAGGTGCAGGGTGAAGGATTTGTCTAGGAGACAGAGAGCTGCTCCTCTCAGGCAACACGAGAGACCACAGGCACAATATGCCACCACCCCTGCCAGAGGGCAGATCGGGGGATGTGGGGATGAAACATGGGAGCAGAGAGCAGGTCAGAAGTGTTGGAATTGGTGCAGAGAGCCTGCCCTGAAAACGGCACCTTCAGGCAGCTGATGTTGGGGGAAGCTAGTCTGGCCTGAGATGCTGCTCCAAATCTTACAGTTTGCACCTCCTGGCATTAGCCAGGTTCCCTGTCCAAGAACCAAGGTGGGACGTGCTGAAGATGGCCCTGGGGATGAAAGCAAGAACAGCTGGAGCAGATGTGGAACCACTCAGAGGTCAGACCTGGAAACCCCATTTCTGAGCACATCTTTCTCAGACCAAAACGCAGCATCCCACATCTCTCCAGCTGTGCTCCACCCTGCTCCCAGCTGCAAACCGCTTATGTCCAATTTTGTGTGCTAAAAATATCTTTCTGGGCAGTCAGCAAGTGTGCAGCCAGATGGGAGAGGGTTGCACTCGGAGAATGAAGAGGAGTGTGGGTGTATGTGGGGTAGGTATGGGCTGCAGTATGAAGTCAGATGGGCCTGGGCAGACTGGGTGGGGGGCCATGGGCTGGCTGTCACTGCAGAGGGACCCGCATCAAGGTGGCAGTGCCACGGCAGAGTCTTACTTGGCTTGGGTCCATGCTTCTAGGGAGAGGGGCATGGCAAGGGGACATGCAGAGATGGACTCAGAAAGGTGGGGAGATGCTGACTGTAGAGAGCAGGCAGCAGGTCCTGCACCCTCCCCTGAAGAGAGGTTGCTGTAGCAGTCGGAGCGGAGGGGAAGGAGGGATGGTTATCCAGCCCCGGCACCTGCCTCAGCTCTGCCCAGCACCCAGGAGTGCCCTCCTGGGAGTCCAGCACCCTGCCGGGCTGTGCCCCATCACGCCTCTGCTCTCAGCCTACCTGTCCTGGGGGAGGCCAGGCCACAGGCAGACCTGGTGGCTCTGTAAGCCACCTTGGGAACAGAGGTGGCAGCCTCGGGTGGCCAGTGCCACCAGAGGGAGTCCCTACCCTGGCTCCTGCTGCCAAATGCGTGGCAGCAAAGATGCCCCAATGCCACCCCTCTTCCAGGCCAGCGCAGATCCCTGTATACCTCCCAGATGTTTCCATCATGACCAGGCTGTCACCCTGGAGGGATACCTCTGCAGCCAGGCACTACTGGGGCTCCCCTTACCCTCCTTCTGCCAGTAGGTCTGGGGTTCTGCCCCAGCTCTGGTGAAGTGCTGTAGGGGATGGGATGTCTGGGTTTTATTGTCACCTTGGGGAAGAGGCTGGAGGGTTCCTAAGTTCAAGGTGGCATGGTGCACTGGCCTTTGTGTCCCTGATGGCACTGCAAGATCCCTGCATGGAAGAAGGTTCAGGGATGCTGGGGTTGGGAATGTTGCTGGAGGCGTGAGGAAAAGCCCACAGCAGGGCTTGGGGCTGGGCTTTATCCAGGATCTTGTGGGCGTTTTCCAGCTCTCCCTGTCAGAAAAGCCTCTACTCACCAGTAGTGCCAGCTGCAGTCCAGTCAGCTGGACTGCGGCGCACGCTGCATCCTGGAGATGAAGCAGCAGCATGTGGAGATGCAGCCCCCCAGATCACACAGGATTATGTGCTGGTCCTGTGCAGGGAGAAGACCCCTGCCTGGCCATCCTGGGGCTGGCCCTGGCTGGGTTACCCTCCCCATGCCTGATCTGGACCCATCTGTGGGATGACATTCAAGCCTGGCCTTAGCCCACCCCCATCACTATGGCCATGTCTGATGATCCATAGGTACACCCCACACTGGGCTCCCTCAAGGACACATATGGGGTGGGGACAGGGATAAGCCCCAAATATATTTCTGTTATTTGTGAGGTCTGAGATAGCAATAAACTTTACTGTAAGGGAATGTGGTGGGTATATTAGCAGTGCTTTTGACAAAGTCTGATCCTCAAAAACCACAGCCGCTTCTCCTTTCCTTGTGGTTTTGTGGATGGTTTTGAGCTGTCAATGTTCTTCCCTATCAGAAGTAAAACTGAAGGTGGTTTGGGTTTTTCTCTGTTCAGTCTGAAGGTCTGAGTCCTTTTAGTTCATTGAGGATTGAACCCTTCAGGAAAGGGCGCATCTATCGTGTTTACAATGATCAAATCCACTGCCCTGGGGCCTCAGCCCCATTAGAGGAAGGTATGTGGCTGGCTGGCTTTATCATGTGCAAAAAAGCAGACGTCCACTGTACACTATAGCAGAAAATCTGCATTAGAAAGCATCTAAGATGTGTTGAGATCATTCTGTGAGACCTTGTCCTACTGCAAGGGCTAGATGGTGTACACAGAGTATGTGCCCACACGTGATGTACTCCTGGAAGGGCAGTGAGTGGCCTCACAGAGCTGGAGCTTGTCACCTTCTGTTGATCATGCCATGCCAAGTTTGGATTCATGAGTTGCTGTGTTACTTGACAATTCCTTAGAAACCTTCTCTCACCTGAACTCTGTTATGTGGTTCCCAGTGAAGTCAGGCATCATCGATTGAACTAGCAGCTCTAATACTCTGTAAGAGCTAGGTGTATGACTGAGTGTGCTGGCTTTCACTACTTCTTCAGCATTTTTCTAGTGCATGCTATACATCAAGACAGCAAATCTAAAAAAATTATAAATTTTGTAAGGGGGAAGAGGCAAAACACAGATTGCTAGGTCCCTGTGCATTTCAGGCTAGGGGAAAAGAAATACTCTTATCAGCTGCAATAGGAAGCTTCTTGCATCACATGTGCATTTTTGAAGCTTAGCTGTTTTCTTTCACTGTTTTTGCTACTTTCATATGGCAAAGAGAGGCAGTGAGAGTGTCTACATCTAATGCTGGGATTTTATGAGGACGTTACCCAGTGGGTGCTGACTGTGGCCATTCTCCTGAGTGCTTGCGCCTTTGCTGGCTGCACAGGGACAAAAAAAAGCCTGGTTCCCCAAAGCCCAGGGAACTGCCAAGGAAACAGGGAGGGCATGGCTTAGTGTGGCTGCTCCCTTGCTGCAAGATTGCTAGAAGACTTTACCCCATTAATCTCACAACAGCTGTATGTGAGACAGCTGGACTTGATGTACTGATGTTCCTGAATAGATCTTAAGGAGAGACCTAGCTTCCAGAAACCCCTCAGTGTTGCTGTTCTACTGTGCTAATGCAGCTAGATACACCAAGCACTGCCCTGCAGTGCTGAGGATGGTGGTTCCTAGGGAAGAGACCTGCCATGGAGCTCTGGGCCAACCGGTCCTAGCCAGGTGATGAAGCACCCTGGGTGACAGCACCTGTTCCCAGGACCATAGAGCAATCTTGCTTCTCTGTCCAGGGTTACAGAGAGAGGTCATATAAACCACAGAGTTGACAGAAGGGCTGCCCAGGAGAGCTGCAACAGCACAGGGAGCCAGAATTCACGGAAGCTTGAAGCCATGCAACAGTGTGTGAGCTGGAAAGGGGCTCAGAGAAGAGCTTGGTGGTGGCATCTTCAGGGACAGGAGACTGGGCAAGTATGAATGAACCAGCCTTGGGATTATGGCCCAAAATCAGGACCATCCAGGGAATTCCCTCCCACACCCAAAGACCCTGCCTGACCTAGCCAGAGACTTCCATGCAGCTCCAGGAAGACCTTTTTACCCCCAGTACTGTTTGCACTTTCCATGTCAAGGTGCTTCACATCCTAGAAAGCATTGAGAAGGTGTAGCTCAGAGCAGGGTAGCACAAAAGGTTTGGAGGAGAAAGGAAACGAGCCACATCTGGCTGGTTCAGGAACTTGGTCAGATCTGAAAGGTCTGTTGGTGGGGTTCAACAGCAAGATTGTTGCAGTTGCGTCAGTTCAAGGTAATAAGTAGAGAGATTTCAAGGCAAAAGTGATTCATGATGAGAGACCATCGTGGGGTGGGCTTGAGTAGGTGAACCAGGGGTGTTTTACTCAACATCCATCACTGGATCTGGAGGGAGAAAGGAGACAGACCTGAGAAGGTTTTGGAAGGGTCTGTGGGAGCAGGGCTATGGGACCCTGAGGTAGCCAGCAAAAGAGCTGGACTGAGGCACCCAGGAGACCCCACTGAGCCTGGACCCACTGCCCTGCAGCCGGTGGGACACTCTCTTTCCAAAGAGGAAGTTTCTTGCACCACATGTGATTTCCCTGTGTAGCTGTTTCATTTCTGTGTCTGCACCTCTCCTGCACTGGGTTACACAGACACCTTCCCTGAACGGCTCAGACTGAGTCCTGCCCGGGAACTTTGTGCCAGCATGGCCCTGCAAGGGCTGACTCTGGCCTTTCTCCTGGTCCTTGCTCCTCTGCTGCTTGCACGGGAACCGAAGGACTCTAGTCCCAAGAATCATGGGGAACCCAGGGAAGCAGGTAAGAGTGGGTTGTGCCTCTCTTAGAGAAAAGGTTTTGCTGCTCCTCTACCTTCACGTTTACTATGTGGCTTTACCCCATTGAGCCTACTATGGCTTTGTTGGGGCGGGCTGAAGCTGGTGTCTGCATCAGTCCTGAGACACTGGGGCATCTGTTGGGTTGTGGTGGGGAGAAGCGTTTTTTTTGGATGGAGGGAAGCAAGTCTCGGTGTGGGAGCTGCAGTGTTCCTCTGGGGAGCATGTGGTGTCCTTGGGAGCAGGGGTGGCCAGTTCTCTGCATGGCAGACAGATGAAGCCGGGGCAATCAGAGCAGTGGTGGCCTTCCTGGGACAATCAGGACAGCATCCCTATTGCAGAGGAAGGCGGCGGCAGTGGTGTTCAGCAAAGAATTGGGGAGATGTGAGATGAATCCCGGTGTCAGCTGGGATGCCTGCTGTGTTCTGAGGAGGGTTGGGGGAGCTGTAGTTCAGGGGGGTTGTTCTTTAACAGCATTGTTCAGTTCTTTCTCTGTGTCAGGAGTGCTAGAGGCACCTCTTGGGTCTCTGCTGGGATCTTCCTCTGGAGAATATGGGCTTTCCTATGGAGACTGTGTGCTGTGTCCTGGGGTTGCCAGTACCTGTTGAGATCCCCATGGAACACAGCAGGACTGGCTGCTCTTTGCACCAGGGACTAGGGGGGCTGAGGTGTGAGTCACCATCTCTGCAGGGAACTGGGAGAAGAAGTGGCTTGCCAAGTCATTGGATGGGTCATGAGTCATGTTACCATGTCGCTGGTGGCTGGAGGGATGCTGCTTTTCCAGCAATGGGCAGCCCTCAGCTCTTCAGGGCAGGATAGAGCCTGTTCCCCTTGACTCAGCAGCAGCTTCTGCCCCATTATTCCATTCCCCAAGCCTGTCACTGAGAAACCCTCTTGATAGCCACAGCTCTCCCCTCGTTGGCCTGAGGAACCCCAGCTGGAGGAGGCTGTGATGGGCTCTCTAGAGGCATTCACTCTGAGTGGCTGGGGGAGATTTCTTGGAGTTGTGTCTGCAGAAAAGTTGCGGGGCACCAAACTGAGGTTCTGGCTGTTATCCTCTACCGTGCCACCGGCAGCACTGAAGGATGCTGTTGGAGTCTGGGTTATGGGTAGCCCAGCAGAGCTGCCTGCAGGGGCAGAGCTTACCACTACCTGTGTAGAGAGGAAAACTGTGGTGCCAAGCCAAGCTCCCTCAAGGGCTTTTGTTGCAGTCAGTGTTATTCAAGCGTCATTAAGTAATCACGTCTGTCATAGACGTGTGCTTTTTCACTTTCTCTTTGTGACCTGTGCCCTTGCTGGCTGGGGATAGCCATCAACATCTGAATGACCCACATGCACTTTCTAGACCAGACCTCAACCACAAAGGCTTGTGTTACTTGCTGACACTGCCTGTGGCCCAGTTTGCTCACTGTCCTCTCCCCACTGGGGTCTGCATGAGACAGCCTCATGCTCCCATCGTATTCACTTGCTACATCCCCTCCTGTGCCTTTGCCTTGGCAGCTGTTTCTTCGCTGGCTGCTTTTGTTGATTCTACTCCCTTAGGAGTGCAACCTGCTTGTCACTGTGTCGTCTTGCACTGCGGGCCACCATCAGGCTCCTGATGGAGCCAGGCTGTGCTGTTACTGCATGTTCCATCCTGCTTCTGTGCAAGGGTGTTTCTGCCTAGCCTTTCAGATTGTAGAGCATCCCAGGGACCAACAGCCTCGGGACCTGCTTCCTGACAAGTACCAATAGGAAAAAAAGGTTCCTTCCCACAGGTGGGTATCTGCTCTTTGAAGCGTGGTTCATTCTCCTGCAGCACAGGGACTCCTCCCCTGGTGTCCCTGGTCAAATGCTTGGTGCTGGGCTGGTAGCCCAAACTCTGATAAGGTGGGAAGGATCCTGGATGTCATTCTGGGGCAGGAGTGTGAGGGCATGTGCGCTGCTTCATGGGGGGTTTAATGATGGGAAGGGGGAAGGTGTGTGCTATGGATGCATAACTAGGCTCAGACTGGGTAGAAGGGTTTCAGGTCTGTCAAGGCTTTTGGCTGTGAAGTGTGTGACCTGAGGGCGCTGGCAGGGATCCAGCTGCAGGGGAAGAAGTTTCCTATCTGGAAAACACATGTGGTCCCAAAGTACAGGGGTGGTGGCCATCGTCCTTTGCGGTGAAGGGACAGGGTGCAGGATTGAGATGATGGTGTGAAAACCTGCTACCAGATAAGGGGAGTGTGATGATGCTCGCGTTCTTGTGTAAGGGATTGCAGCCTCATGAGTGCTGCCTGCCAGCAAGCAGACAGTTGTAGAGAGGCGTGCAGCTGAAAAGGGGTGTTTCATCCTATTTTAAGGGAGGTCACCTCCTATCCTGATACCTCCTCATGCACCTGGTTTGTGCTGGGTGAGCAAATCTAGGGGACATGTTTGCCAGGGCAGAACAAGGCAGTCCGTTTTGGGTGAAGTGCACAGAAAAGGCTGGGTGCATGGGGTGGGGTATGAGCTTTGTGGCCAGTGCTGTGAATGAACATGTGGAGTCTGAGGACAGGCTGCTGGCAGCTGCCTTGTGGGACCAAGGTGGGAGGATGTGCGATGGCAGCATATGCCCACTGGGTCTGGCTCTCCCCCAGCTCCTGTCTCTGGGGGAACAG
>JAVJGI010000057.1:11199938-11214531 GCA_035590275.1 Ibycter americanus | reverse complement strand
GGATGCTGCTGGCCGCCGTGGCCACCTGGGCACACTGCTGGCTCATGCCCAGCCGGCTGCCGACCAGCCCCCCCAGGTCCTCTTTTGATGGGTAGCTTTCCAGTGTTCCCAGGGATTGAAACATCCCTGGCTTCTTAGATGAAGCTACAAGGCACCAGGGTCAAATGCTGCTCCATCAGTCACTGTGTGAGCTTTGTGCATAGTATGAGCCCCTCATGGGTGCTCCAGTCCCTTGAGCTCCTTCACTCCTGGCCATTCACGGGAGGCTCGCGGGAAGCAGCTTGGGGCCCTTTTTCCCCTCATACCCTTCCTAGGTATGTGGTGAAGGAGGACTAGCCTGTATGGTGTCCTAGAGTGCAATATCTCACTATACTGTCAGGGAAAATGAACATTTCTCCTGGGGTCTATGCAGAGCAGGAAAGGGCTAGGTCTTTCTAAGAGCTGCATCTATTGGACTGCAGAGATGCTGGGACCCACAGACACTTCAATTTTGATTCAGTAGGGAAAACTGCCTTGAGCAATAGTAGTCCACATATTCACCCACATTCCTTCCTGTCCAGACTCGTTCTGCTCCCCTTCCAGAGAGCCGAAGTGACCAGTTTTAGCCTCTCGCTTTCTCTCCCACCTGGCTGGTGGGGAGCGGGGCTGTCTGACTGCAGCACCCTTGCGAGGCTGGGAGGGGAAGAGAAAGGAGTGACCCTCTCGCAATGTTTCCTTCACAGAGGTCTTCCAGGTTGTCCCTGGGACCTTGGAGATTTCCAGCACCAGCATCAAACTGAACTGGACCTGCAGGCTCCCTGACACGTGCCAGCATATGCGGGCCACGTGCCGTCTCGCAGGGCCTTCCTCCCCTCCCTGTGAGGCTGAGGAGGTGGAGGGAGAGGAGATGCTACATGGCCAGGAGGGAACATTCACCTGCTCCTCTCTGCAGCCCTTCACTGTATACACTGTCACCATCTCACTGCCCCGTGGCAGGAGACTGTTCATAGGACACCCCAGGACAAAGGAAACAGGTATGTGTCCATCTACATGTGATGTAAAGGTGCCCTTTGCCTGGCAGCTCAGCCTGATCATCTGTTCCCTGCAGTGATGGTCCTGGGATCAGGGCTGCTTGATCCTGTGGGCTCTGGGGACGGGCTGTGCAGGGCCCTGTGCCTTTCTCCTCACTCTCCCCCTCCTCACCACACCATTGCTCTTCGTGCTGTGGTGGCACTTGCAGCCTTTGTGGGGAACAAACCTTGCATGGGGGGTCCCTTTGCAGCCTGTCCCCTGAGCCAGGAGCTGCCTGCACCCTGCTCTGAGCTCAGCCTTTCCTCACCAGCCCCGTGTGTGACCCCATCCCCCTGTGCTTCCAGTGCCAGACAAACCGGAGAAGCTGTGGCTGGATCCCAACACGGGGTCTCTCAGGTGGCAGGCGCTGCCCTCCTGCAAAGGGGAGATCATCGGATACCAGGTACCAGGGGCTTCCTCCCCGGGTCTGCTCAGCCTGGGGTTTGGCAGACTTTGCAGCTAAGTGTGCAGCACTTGGTGATGTGTCTGCTGAGGTGGCCTCCCAGGTCTTCCTGTGCCTCTTGCGTGTTTGTTTCTGGTTCCTGCCACAGAGAAGCCTGTGGTTTGAGTCATCCTTTGAAAACCCGTCCTCTTCTCGGAGAGTTGCACTGTTTCTTTGAGTTTTCCTTAGTGCATGGTTAGAAGTGCCTCCTCTGTCTGGGTTTGAAGCTCTTCCCACAGTGCAGCCCTGTTATCTAGCACCAAGGGGTGTGGGGGTGGGTGTAAGACCCTGATCAGTGTGCCCTGTGCCCTCTCTGAGGACACACCTCTCCGTCTGTAACAGGGACCCAGACATGTTGGTTCTTCCTGCCCTCTTCGCTCTTTCCTGGAGAAACTGGCAAACAGGGGCCTTGATGGCCTTGCTTGTGGGTCCGTTCCAGCTGGTTCCCAGCTCCCAGACACTTCTATTAGTGAAAAGGATCCTTTTTTCTGGTTTCAGTCAGCTCCTCTTTTGCATATTGCCAAGATGCCGTTTCCATAAAGATCCCAACAGCAGCAAAGATGGCGCAAGATCTCATGAGAAATTCGGATGATGCATTGGCAAATGGGGAGCCTTTCTTGTATCCCTTGTGGCAACTCTGTCTTCCACTTTTCATGTAGACAAAGCCTTCTGAATCCAACCTTGCCTGGGGGGAAAGACAAGTTCAGGGCTCCTCTTGTGGGGGATGTCACCACAGTGCCTGTGGTGTTGCAATACCATAGCGGCGACCTGGCCTTGGGCTCATTGCACATATACACATCTCTTGAAAAGAACAGCCTCCCTCTTGCCCTCAGCTCTTCACAGAGGCTTGGTCCTTTGCTGACGGAGGCAGCCACTCTGACATCTTGAGTGTTGGCTCCAAGTTCCTCCTTTCCTCGTCTTGTCTGCTTTGTGGTCCACGCATGGGGCCAAGGCCCCTGCTGGTTCCTCTCGGGAGCCTTCCACAGCCGGGGCAGGCGCAGGGAAGGGGAGGCTTGCAGGGGGCTCTGCTCTGTCTCGGTGTGCTGCGGGCAGGTTCCCAGAGGGCAGGGCGGAGCTGCTGCCCTCCAGCTCTGTCCCCTGTCCCCAGCTGAACATCACGGCCAGGAGCGCGCAGGACGATGGCTTCCTGGAGATGGAGCAGCTGCGGCTGAGCCGCTTCGTCACTGAGCACCCGCTGCCTGGGCACGGCCTCGGCCGCAGCTACACGGTGACGGTACAGGGAGTCACGGCCATCGGAGCCGGGGCTGCGTCGCTGTGGGAGTTTCGGCCCGATGGCTTGGGTAAGGCCCGCTGTGTTCCAGACCCTCGGCGTGGCCCTGGTGCGGGCCCTGGCTGAGGCAGCTCTCTGTCCCCAGCCCCGTGGGCTCCTGGCCGTCGCGGAGGAGCCCGGGCGCAGGGAAGCGGCGCTCCGCAGCCGGCACTGCCCGGGGCTGCCCTGCTCCTGGCGCAGCCAGCCCCTGCCGTGCTGCCTGCTGGTGCTCATCCTCTGGGTCTTGCCTCCAGACACCCCGCACCCTCCCAGCATCAGCTGCCGCAGCGTCCATGACATCTCCCCATCCCAAGGGACGGCCGTGCTCCCCCTCCACCCCATCGCCCGGCCCCCCGAGGTGGCGAGGTGAGTGCAGCCTCCGACAGCTCTGCTCTCCACAGCCCCCGCTTGGGTTTCCCCCCGCAGCTGCCTCCGGCCCGCTCTCCCCCTCGCGTGTTGCATCTCCCCTGACCCTCTCACCGCGCTGCCTTGCAGGGAGCACCAGCTGATCGTGGCCGCCACGCACAATGGCACGGCGGTGGAAGGCGCCTGCTCGGGGGAGCCGCAGCCCTTCAACGCCAGCCGGCAGCCCGACACCTACGTGGCCGCTGTGCTCAACCTCACCGCCCCCACGGACTTTGTGCTGGGTGCCGGGACCCACGGGCAGGGATACCGCAACGCTGCCCTCCAGTCGGGCTGGGACTACACGGCCCTTCTCCGCCTCGTGCAGCGCTCGCAGGGGGTACTCGTCATGGGGGCTGCTGCTCTCCAGGGATGCCGCTGGCGAGGGCCGGGATGCTCGGCAGGGTCTGGGCTGGCTGCCGATGGCGAGCGGCAGTGGTGCCCGGGCTCCAGCCCTGGCCCCTGCGCTGAGAGCCCAGGCGCCTTGGCAGGACAGTGTCCCCGGGGTCCTCGGCCACAGCTGGGGCATTTGGTGGTCACGGGTGGGAGGCCTTTGTCCCCAGGGAGGGTGGTGGGGCAGCAGTGGCCTGAGCTCTCCCTCCCGTCTCCTCCACAGGCAGAGAAGTTCACCTGCATCTGCTACAGCTTCTCTGTTGGTAAGTAAGTGGGCTACTCGCTCCCTGTGCCCAAGAGTCTCTCCTGCACGTCCCCTTTTCCCAGCCTGGCCGCTTCCCACGGAGAGGAGCTGGCTGAGCCCAGGGTCTCCTGTGGGGTGGAAGCAGCCTTTTGTTTCCCATACATGAGACCATCCTTCATCCCAGAAGAAACCTAAGCCCAGGCACACATCTACACTCGCACATACCCTTTGCCATGGTTGGGGTCATTGCCAGAATGTGGCCCATGCTGTGGCACCCACTCCTGGCTCTGTGTTAGTTCCAGGGCAGTCTCCAGGCTCTTGGCGTGGGATTGTGATTGGGGTGGTTGTGCTGTTGGCACTCCTCCTTGTATCTGCAGGGATCCTGTGGTTTGTGCTTTCCAGGTGAGTAGGAAGGGGACAGGTTCAGCAGGGTCATGGGCAACACCAGTATCTTACTCAGGAGTCCCCTTTGCCTTTGCAGGAAAAGGAAGTTTCTGCCCAGCAAA
Organism: Ibycter americanus; assembly: GCA_035590275.1. Taxonomy (NCBI): domain Eukaryota; kingdom Metazoa; phylum Chordata; class Aves; order Falconiformes; family Falconidae; genus Ibycter; species Ibycter americanus. The sequence continues at coordinate 11,210,224 of JAVJGI010000057.1, read as the reverse complement.
GCCAAGGAAGACAATTAAAAAGGTAGGAAAATGCAATTCCCTGGACCACCATCACAGAAAAGGCTGCAGGGCTGGGTGGCAGCTGGGAGGAGAGCAGAGATCTCCCAGGAGATGCTGATCCTCGGGAGAAATATCTGCTCATCCTCTTTAATGACATGTCTCCCCATTTGCCCCAGTCCTGTGGTGCCATGAATGGCCAGAATGGCTCTGCCTGCTAAGCGCCATGCAGCAGCAGAACATGGCTTCAGGTAGTGCTCCCAGCCTGGAGCAGCAGCAGGGGCCAGCAGAGGCAGGCATCCCAAAGGGTGGCTTGTGGCTTAGCCCTTTGAGGGACCCATGGCTGTCATCACCTCCAGGGGAGAAATCTGCTAGGAGGGGTCTCAGGAGGGTCAGGCTGAGGGACTGCTGCTCTCACCTGGGCACTGGCGGGCACCTCTGGGGACCTGTGGTTGGTCACAGCTGTGACGGAGGGGGTGGGCTGTGGCAGGCGCTGCCCTGTGCTCCAACCGGTCTCAGACACTTGTGTGTGCAGGCAGCTGTGGTTGTGGTGTGAGCTCCCCACGCAGCCAAGGGCACACAGCAGTCTCTGCCCTGGGTGTCCCTTGTCCCCACAGGTAAAGGTGGCCAGGCTGGAGATCAGTCACTCCATCCCCTGCCCAGGACCACAGGAAACATTCTGAGCAGTGAGGGAGTGAAGAAGAAGAGAAGGATGACCCCAGCTCAGTACTGATGGCTGCCAGGTCCCCTGGCTCTCCTGTGACTGTGACCAGAACTGGGGATCTCATCCAATTCAGCAGAGCAAGAGGAAAAGGAAGCCAAGGAGGGCTGTGAGCTTTTTCTTTCCTCACCTCCTTCAACTCCCATCTTTCACTTGCTGCTGTTTTAAGGCCTTTGAATGTTACTTTCTGTAGTTCCTCTTTTTTAGGTGTTGCTTTCATTTTTGCTTTCCTGGAAGCAGGAGCAGCATGCCAGATCTCCCAGTCCCTGACTCACACAGGCTCAGGCTCAGTGATGCTCCATGCTCCTGAGATGTCCTGAGTTCCCAGCCCCTCTCACCTCTCTGTCTGCTGACATTCAGCCAAACCCAGGGCTCTGGTGGAGGCTGGCCTGACTGCACTGCCTTCATGACTCTGCCTGCTCTGTCTGGACAACCAATAAAGGCTTGTGGTTTGAAGGGGGCTACCTGCCCCACTACAGCTCCTGCCTGGTCCCCTCATTGCCCTTGTGGGGTCACATCTCCCTGCAGGGAACTTACTGCACCTTGCTGAGGGGAGGCCATGAGTAGGGCTGCTGTGACCTTGTGTCCCCTAGTGGTGCCTGACAGCCTTTCCGACACCTGGGGCTGTGCTGGGGAGCTCTCACATGAGTTTGGATGGTGTGCATAGTGGGAATCGGTGAAGGATGATGTCCCTCAACACACATCTTGGACAGGAGTGTGCTCTGTGCCCATGCTGTGTCCAGAGCTGAGGGATCTGTGTATGCTCAGCTGCTTTGCAGCCCCTGCGCCAGGTCAAACGTGGAAGAAAAGTGATGATCAGAGGTCACCACCACCATGGCCAGCACAGAGTCTTTATTGGTGAGACACAACACAAAGCCAGGGAGACAGTCCTGGCTCTGAGGCCCTTTGCCCTTGAGCAGCAAAGGCAGAACCAGTCTGTGGTGCAGCAGCCTCTGCCAGGACCACATCCAGGATATATAAATTGACCAACTACCACCTGGGATTGCCGTGGTGCAGCCAGACAGGCTGGTGAGGGAGCCTCTCTGGACCTGGCAGGGCTGTGGCACCTAGATCAGCATCAGGAAGATGTAGCTCCAGGAAGGGATTGTGTGGGTTGGGAAGGACCAGGCTAGCCTTACAGGACTGGATTGTCCCTCCTTTGGCTTTTGTTGGCCTTGGGCTTCAAGCTTCTTCCAAAGTAGGACAGAGCTTGTGCTCCTGAGCCCTGTGGATCTTACAGGGGTTTGATGCTGTTTGATGGCAAAACACAGTTCGGGTGCTGGTGGAGCTACCCCATTTTCCCTGGGCCTGCCTGAAGGGACAAGGGAGCTGGATGGGACAGCTGATTCTTTTCATCCCTGGCACAGACAGGTCAGGTCCTGGTGCCTCTGCTCTGGTCTGTGTACTCAGGCCGTGATTCCAGGTAAGTTCCTGTGCAAACTCTGGGCAAAGGGTCAGGTTCCCACTTCAAAGCCTGACCACAATTTGGAGACAGTCCAGCCTGTGCCCTCCAGACATGGAAGACCTTTGGTGTGGCTTTTCAGAGGAGTAAAGCATCTTGGGGCTGCGCACGTCCCTCTTGTCTCCTCTGGTTTCTACTGCTACTGATGGAAGACTGTCAAGAGAGTCAAAGGCCTGGCCAGAGATGGGCTGTGGGCATGCCTCTACTTGAAATTCCCATAGGTTTCAAATGAATTCAAGTAACTGAGGGCTAGTTCATAGCAGAGTCCATACTGCTCCTGTGGACAGAAGGATGCACGTGAGAACCTGGCACACCAACATCTACTGCAGAAAGCCAGCCTTGGTTACCAACAGCTCCCTGAGCAAGCCAGGCACAGGTACAGCCCACTCTCCTCCTCCTAGTTGGAGCCCACCTTCCCTGGCTGAGGAATCACAGGCATGTGCTCCAGTAGCTGACAGCTGGGCTACCCCATTGCTGGAGCCAGCTGGTCTTAGAAGAGCCAGTCTCCATGGCACGAAGCATCTGCTGCTCACTCCCATCCAGGGTGCTCACCCTATCATGGCCTCTAGCACCCAGACCAGGTGGTGAGGTGGGTGCAGGACAGGCATCTGAGCAGCCACCAGTGCAGCCCTCCGCTGAGCAGGCCAGGTGGACCAGAAAGGGGCAATTCAGCCTGCAGGATGCTTCAGTGCCCATCTGGATCTGCAGAACCTGGCCCTGAGTGAGTGGGTATGCCCCAGCAGCAGAAAACAGGGTTTTCAGAGGTCTCATCTGCCCCTGCTGGCCCCAGCATGATCTGAGCAGAGAGGTGTTACAGCAGCTGCTGGGACAGTCCAGGCTATGGCTCTTGCTCTGGTGTTGCCATGCCATCTGGGTTTGAAGTCAGAACTTACCACATCTTTAATTAGCTGTCTCCGCCGCTTCTTCAGCATCCTCACAGCCTGGGATACATCTACCAGCCCCTCACTTTGGATCTGCTCACACAGGAAACTAGCAGCACAGAAGATACCGCTCCGGCTGGCACCATCCCTGTGGAGGACAGCAAAGGGAGACTCTTACTATGAGGTCACCTGTCAAAGCTGAACCTCAGAGGTGTCCCACCAGACTTGCAGGCTCTAAGGATGATCTTGTCCATAGATCCTGCACCCAGCTGGCCTCTACAGGGAAGACTTCCTCCCTGAACACAGCTGAATTCACGTCCATATATCCACCCAAGATGGAGCTGTGACCCAAGTTCACTGACACAGCCTGGGCTGAGCCAGCTCTATGCCATGGGGGCTTCTCCAGGAGACATCACTCACCAGCAGGTGACAAGGATATGACCGTCTTGGCTCTGCCGATGGTGTGTCTCCACCTTCCCAAGCAGGCTGATGATGGTGGCAGGGTGTGGGGGAAGACGATGCTGCATGGGCCAGTCCTTCAGTTGCCAGAACCGGACTTCCAGTGCAGACTTCTTGGGCTAGTGGGAAAAAAGACAGTTGGGTTGGGCAGAGAAGAATCCCGTCAGCTTCATGGAGGGGAGGGAGGATCAGTGCGTGTCAGTCCTGGCTCAATCATGCACACTGGATCAAGGGAGCAGCTCCACAGTGGGGTGGCCCAGTCCCAGACTTTGCCCTTCTCCATTGGGTGCTCTGAGACTGGCAGATGGACAGAGCACAAGGTAAGAGCTGAGCACCAAGTGCAGCTCAGATGAATGCCAGTCCAGCATCCAGCTACCCATAATAGCTGTCCCCATCCACCAACCACCACCGAGATACAAAAACATTATCTATGGCTGCTGTCCTCTGAGTTGGAAGGGTACACAAATGTACCTCTGCCTTGTACCTCTGCCCACAACCTCATCCTCTTGGGACTAACCTCTCTCTCAAGGCGAAAGGCCTTGCTTTGGCCAGTGCCCTTCCAGGACCCCATCAGATCCCTCTGATCATTGTGGCCTCTGCCATCCCTAGCTCTGACTTTGACCCCACACCAAAGCCTGCTGACACTGGAGGCTGGCTGGTCCTCCCAGCTCTTGCAAAAGCTGTTCTCGAAGTACTTCACCATCTCTGTGCAAAGAGCTCACCTGCTGCCTGTTGGTGAGGGCAAGTGTCCAGGCTGTGAAGCCAGCTTCAGGCTCCTCTGAGATCAGGTGGACCTTGAAATGGCCATAGGCAGCTTCACCCTGAGTGGGCCAGAACTCCACATATGTCTAAGGGAGAGACACACATGTGATCACACACAGCTCCAGCCTATAGGCATGCCAGAGCTCAGCACCTCATGAGGGTGTGCTGATAGCAGCCCCTCGCCCATAAGCCACGATAAACACATGGATGTTCTGCCTGACATTTGCTGGGGACCAACTCATGGTGCTGCAGCCAGAAACATAATACTCCCTCAGAGAGGTGTCCTGTGCAGGGGTAGGCAAAACCTGAGGGATGCTCCCTTGCCATGACACTGGGGACACCCCACTGCTGCAGTGTCACAGTGCTGCAACTGTCCTCAGGGTCCTCCCAGGTGGAGCCCACAAGCTTGCAGTGGGCTCCTGCAGCAAGCAGCGCTCTCATTAGAAGAGCTGCGCCGGGGCAAAGGCTGAAAACACACTGCCCAGCCCCATGGGGAGCCAGGAGAGGGGAGGGTCACGCGTGAGCTGCTGACCTTGTCCAGCTCCTGGACCTGGTTCAGCACAACCACCGATGTGCAGGTGTAATCCCAGACCAGAGCCCAGAAATCCACCAGTGTGGTGGGGAAAGGCAGCTGGGTGATGATGAGTCCATCCTCCTCAGTGTACGTCTGCAAAACACACCAGGGAGTGGGGAAGGAGAAGATCACACCATCCACCCCCCTGAGAGCCCCTTTGACAGTGGGAACAGCCCCCTGCCTCCATCTAGCCAGGGCTCTGCAGACTCAGAGGAGAGACCCAAGCCACCCCAGCCCTGCTCAGAGCAGCCTTGCAGCCCACTGACCCCTCAGCACATCGCACCGGCGCTCGGCTCCCAGCAGGCACAAGCCAGCCGCGGTGAGGCTGTGCAGCCAGGGCTTAGGCTGATCACGGAGGCCATCTCCTGGCAGCATGGCCCCAGCTGCTGGGAAGCAGTCACTGCGAAGAAGCCCCTGGGCTGGGACCCCTCAAACCAGGGTGGCATGGTCTACCCCTGCCTTGAGCAGCCATGCGGGTGGAGGGGGTGGGGATGGGGTGGGGTGTCTCTGCTGCTCTGAGCAGCTCCCATCCCCTGCTGGGGCTGGAGCCTTACGTTGGCAAAAACGGCGTTGATGTAACCTGGTGAGCCATCTGCGTTCAGTGAGGACATCAGGATGGGCCGGCAGGAGTCCGCTGTGGACGCAAGGGGCAGAGAGAGAAATGATGAGCCATCCTTTCCCCCCACAGCGGCCTGGGGCTTTCCCTGCATGTGTTGGGGTCAGCATGGATCCCCATGGCGTGGGCTGGAAGCCTTGGATGAGCAGGCATCACCAGCCCCATGGCCATGACAGCTCAGGGCTGCCTGACGCGGGATGTCTGGAATGCCATGGATGGAGGCACAGCAGGTCCACCCTCCTCATTGGTCCCTGATGGCTCATCTGAGCTTCTCCACTGGGAAAGATTCAGCCCAGGAACATGTTTATCTCAGGTGTACCCTGTGAATGCATGCCTCCAGCAAGCTCAGAAGCAAACAAGGATGGGGTCTTGCTCTCATGGAAGAACCAGCCTCATCTCTATTTATGATGACTGGACCTTGGGCAGCACCTGCCAGTGGCATGGAAGCAGCAGGGCAGCATCGTCCCCCCATGCTGCTCTCAGGTGCTGGGTCACAGAGCAAGGGGCTGCCCAGCACTGCCAGCAGTACCTGGCAGGATCCCTGGCTTGCGGTTCTTGGGCTGGTTGGTGGGTTTCTCTGCTTCTCTGCATGGCAGGAGCTGGAACAACTCGGAAAATTTCTGCAGGGCCTGTAGGGATGATTCAATCAAGCAAGTCTTGCCTGTCAGCTCTTCCCCTTTCTCAGCCACCTCAGGCAAATGCTTCCCCATCTCCATCCCACAGCCAGGGGGAGGCACCACAGACCAGCCCCTGCAGCATCAGACCCAGTGTACTAGATATTGGTGGTACCTTGAACTCCTTCTCAAGGACATTGTTGTGCCTTGAGGTCTCAGCTTCTCGCAGGCAGTGGACATGGCTGGAGATGCTCTCCACTGGCACCCCGGTGCTGCCACAGAGCAAGCCTTCGAGCAGCACCTCGTACAGGAAGGCATACTGCTCCTGCATGAGGACACGGGTCAGTTGCACAGCCTGGAGCAGCTCCATGAGGAGCCCTGGAACTCCAGACCCCCAGCTTACTGGCATTGACCTGTGCCAGGTATGAGTCAGGTCCATCCTTCACTTTCTTGCTGTGGGGCCCTGCAGCCAGACACCTCTCAGTGCAGGCAGCCCTGCCCTGAGAAACAGCCAGCAACTGCAACAATGCAGACAAGACCATCTTCCCATGGTTTAATGCTCCCTCTCAGACCAGACCCCTGCTCTGGGAAAGGAAACCCAGAAAACCAGTGAACTAGTTAGTCCTTCTGCAAGCAGACGGATGGTCCTGCCCAGCCTAATTTCCTCCAAAGGGTGCCAGCACTGAGCAGACCAAGGAGGTGTAGTCCCTAGTCCAGGACACAGCTACCCAGAAGATGCCACAAGGGCAGACATCCTGAAAGCCTGAAGGACATGTGGACTCTCGTTCATGCTCCTTGCCTATGAGACAGCCCTTCTACCCCAGGATGACTGGTATGTATTAATGCTGCTGGCACCTCAAAGTGTCTCAGGGGAACATGGATCACCACTAAGTTTGGACACCGCATTGCAAACAAGATCCTGTAGTCTCCATCACCTGGCAGCTCCACTTCCTGTGGCTAGACCATGAATGGCATGGACAGTGTGGCATTGCATGCCACATCACTGAGAAGGGTGGAAAGCAGATCTGCAGCCCAAGAGTGTACAGGGAGCAGGTCAGTCTCCTCACCTTGGTCTGCACCATGCTGACCCGCTGCTCCCGCAGCCTCTGCACGCAGTGAAACACATCCACCTTCCCCTCAGCCTTCCCCATCTTCAGGAGGAAGTCCAGGGCTATGAAGGTACCTGTGCGCCCGATCCCTGCGCTGAGGACACAGAAGACTGGGGGTCAGTGCTGTCCCGGCCAGCTTTGCCCCAGCACCCAAGTGCTGCCAGCCCAGTACCTGCAGTGCACCAGCACGGGTCCAGCAGGTGTTTCCAACCCCATCTTGTTCACCATCTCCACTAAGCACAGGAGCTGGGCAGAATTTCTGGGAACCCCATGGTCTGGCCACAGCAGGTAGTGAAACTGCTCCACCACTCTTGGGGGAGCACAGCCTGCCTGCAGAAAGGGAGACATGGCTGGGAGCATGGAGCAGGAACCAGCCCAGAAACGTGCATGAAGTAACTGCATGACAACAAGTAGGGAACAGTGGAGGAAACCACTTCAGGGGGACACCAGCACACAGTGTTCCCCCCGGCACTCCCACTACAATCACTGCTCCACTACAGGTCATCAGACAGCGAAGGGCAAATTCAGTCAGCACACAGCCACACAATTCACTTTGTTCTCTACTTCCCCGTGCTGTGAAGAGTGAACTCAGAGCAGTAAATGTAGCTTGTGCCCCACAGGAAAAAAACATAAAAATCACAGTTTAGAGTGTTTCCATAGTCGTTGAAACGCCCTGGCTTCCCCAAATAAGGTACTTCCTAAGGCTGGTGCTGCACTGAACTCAATGTAGTAATTTCTGTTACCAGCCCGTTATGTATTTTTCCCTAAATATCACATTTACTTGGCCTGAACTAACTAACTGGTATGTCCCACCACCAGGTGCTCTTGGAGCTTTACCTTTCAGTTACACTTTGCTCTGGGCAAGACAAGAAAAGACAAGAATATGTGTAACTGCAGTTTCTCTGTATTGTACCTGTTTCCTCCTCCTTCCAGCTCCTTCAGTTTCTGCTTTTTTTCTGAGGCATAACTTCAGCAGAAGTACCCATCTTGAGAAATGTCATTATGTAAGTCTTCTTAAACCATAAACTATCTGCTCAGGTTTAGGAGCTTGTAAATGACCATGGAGCTTCAATGTGGACCCTCTGCAGGTTGGCCCATGTGGCAAGCAAGCACCTGTCCCATCATCGTGGATGTAGAGAGATGCCATTTTATACACTTCAACTGCTTTTATACCCTTTGTGATCACCTCATCCAAGCCCTCGAGGATGCATGATCTGCCCATGTGCATCATCAGTCCAGACTCAGCTGGACTGCTAGAGCTGACCCATTGCCTTTGACTGGCACAGAAACCTGGGGCCAATGCCCTGGCATGGCACCCAGTGGTAGCAACGCTGACCTGCTAGTGCTGGACACCAGCATCTCTTGGCTGACAGCTCTCACCGGGTGCTGAAACAAAAGCATCCTGCATCCCCATCTCAGCTACACACCAGCCTTACCTTCTGCAGGCAGAAGATGCGCGTGACGAGGCCTGTGGTTGTCCTGGTGTTGCTGAGTGTCACAGTGAAGTCCCCATAGACCTGCTCCTGCTCTGGCCAATACTGCTCGCACTTTGTCTGTCAACGGTAGCGAGACCACTAAGCACTAGCCAGCTCGTGAGGGGAGCATTGCAAGCCAGCAGTGGTGTGGAGCTGCTCTCTGCCTTCATTGACAGCTGCACTGGGAGCAAAGCAAAGCAAAGCAGGCAAGGAAGACTGAGCTCCGCAGAGGCCCAAGCTGAGCACAGGCTGAGATGATTTCTCTACCTTGTTCTGCTCCACTAAGCCTGTCAGCATCACAATGACTGAGGTCTTCTCCTGCCAGACCATCTGCCAGAAATCCACCACTGTCCCAGGTAAGGGGCCTTGAGGAGGAAGAAGAGAGCCCTGTGCCAGTGCTCAGGCTGTGGAGGTGCAGCTGGCTGCAGCCATAACCTGCGTGTTCCCAGGCTATGAGCAGCCCTGGCCTTCCCTCTAACTGGGACACCGCACAGCCTGGGCACAGCAGAACCTGGCAGGGATTGCTGTGCACTTGGCTTCATCACCCATGTTAGAAATTGGGACAAGGAAGAGGGAGGGCAGGTGAGCCCAAGATACGTCAAAGACTCACTGCTGCTTCAGGGGCTCCCCCATCCACACCGTCAAGAGGACCCATGAGCTGCTCCCGCACTTAGTGTCCTATTTCCTGAAGAGCATTTCTGCAGGTTTGCAAGGAGCCTGAGACCTCCTCACTGCGTGCTGCACAGAGCAGACTAACCCATCCCAGCTTTGCTCCATTGGAAGGCACCTGTCTCTGAGTTCACTGAGTGCAGACTTGTCAGGAATTTGCAGGTTTGTCCCCATCACGCCAGCCACCAAAGGGAACAAATGAGGCTTGCGCGTGAAAGGTCCATGTACTCAACCTGGGCAGTGCAGGGATCAGCTCCAACTGGCTGCTGCCAAACTGCACTTTGGCCTTCCATGTCCTGCAGCAGCTGTAGCCACCATGCAAGACAAGCCCAGGAGATACAGGGCCTTGGACTGAGCCGTTAACAGCTCCTATGCTGCTGTCCCAGTTCCCCATTCCCCAAAGTGCTCAGGGCAGCGACTGGCATCTCGTGAGCATGAGGGCTGGGAGCACCCACCTTGAGCTGCAATGAAGAAGCGTGGACTCCGGTAGCTCTGTGGGGGAGAGGTTCAAACAGCTCTGATCGCACGGGTGAAATGTTTAACAGGGAATGAAATAAAGGACCCCATCCCCACAGGCACCAGAGCCCAGAGCCCTCAACACAGTATGTCCCACGACATTACTCCTGGCCAGCAAGGAGAGAGGGTACCCAGGGGCTGCATCTTGGCTCCTGTCCCCTCACACAGGTCCCTTTTTGTTAGAGATGAGAACTGCACACAAACCCTGGGCAGCTCAGAGAGGATGAAAGGAAAGTGACATCCCAAGATCTGCGTGCACTTGAGGTCAGCAAGTGCACCGCTGGGCCACCCATGTGAGCAGGACTGTCCTCACCCAGCACAGCCAGGCACCTCTCCTACCCTGCCCAGGCACCCCTACCCTGCCCGGGGCAGCAGTTCCTGGCTACCTACATCAACATAGCTGGCATTGATGTAGCCAGTCCCTGTGTCAG
>JAVJGI010000057.1:11154898-11183945 GCA_035590275.1 Ibycter americanus | reverse complement strand
AAACCGCCCACAGGCCCTCCGCCCCCAGCTGTAGGATAGAGCTGACACAAGTGAAATTTCCGTATGGAAAATATGGTGTAGATGTGACCAAACAGACACCTCTCATTGGAAAATATGGTGTAAATGTGACCAGACAGGCACCTCTTACAATGTGCGATGTGTGCTCGCTGCAAAATGGAGAATGCTGAATGCCTAGGCAGGAGTGGTAACAAAAGGTTAGTCTGTTTGCCTCATATAGTCAGAGATTAACTGTTACTTTTTTTTTTTTTCCAACTGATACTATTAAATGAATACTCTCCTTGTTAATATTTTTTAATATCTATGAATATAGGCAGCACTGTACAGAAATACCCGGACTGCCTGTCCCTGCTGCAAGGGAGTGATGAGTGGCAGGCAAAACAAAGTGCCGGCATGCCCCAGAAGCAGATGTTGGGAAGGATCAGGAGAAAGGAGAAACAGCTATGCTGGTAATTCAGGTCAGGCTCCTGGGTTCAGCCCTTTGCTTACCAGCAAAAGGTGTACTTTCTTGCCTTATATTATGCCCTACACAGAGAATAAAAGAGAAGGTGAAATCTAAGGAGCAGCAGGCAAAGTTCAACCCTTTTCCCATGGCAGCTAACAGAGATGACAGCGAAGTGTGCTGGAGTCTTGCTGCGTTGGATGCCATGTGCTCACTGAGAGGAGCTAAGAAAGGCAACCACCATTTCCACCAGTGGAGAGTGGTATTGCAAGCCACTGAGAAGACATCCCAGGGTCTTAAAGCATCTCTGTACTCTTTGATAGCAGCCAAATCTGCCAAGTGGATCTTTGAGAGGGATGGACACTGTTAGGGAGGGAAAGGGGCAGAGAGACCTCCAGGCTGATCTGCTTGGGAGCGGTGCCAGGGAAAGGAGATGGTGAAGCAGGTCACTGAACAAGGCACCATGGGAAGAGCACGGAGGTGGTGGCACTTTAACCTGTACTGCTCTGCCATGCAACAGGGCATCTGACAGCGTTTTAAGAACAGGAGGTGAAATACTTGTTTCCTGCATCTATAATGTGAAGTGGAAGCGTGGTGGAGCACACAGTTCACAGCTCCAAGGATGTTAATCCCCAAGGCACTCCTCTGCAGCATCTCTTAGGGTTTGTGTTTCCCACAGGATTCACTCTAGGCAGTGCTTGAAATTTGAGTCCCACTGGCACAAAACCTTTCAGATTAAGTGTGGCCTTATTTTACCAAGCACCTGAGCACCCACTGGGCGTTGTAACTACACCTCTGGTTAGGGCTTCTGGTTAGCTGCTACTAAATCATTGCACAATGTCAAGCAAGGCTGATGAGAAAGTGGCAAGGGACAGCCTGGATCACAGACCCTGACTGTGGGGAAAACATCCTGTAGAAACTTCTCCACCTGCCTCCCAGATGCACTGGGATTGTAATGGGATGAGGACTTTGTACTGGTGCGGCATCTTAGGGGTGAGAAAACCCCTGCAAGAACAGCACAGCAATACAATAAGGTGACAACAGGACAATGAGACAATGAGCTCTGCTCGCTGCATGGTGGCCCCGTGATGGGTTGAGCAGAGCAGCAGCAGTGCACTGGCTCACAATGAATCACATGTACCAACCACATCCTCTGCCTGCAGCTGCTTTGCTCTTACCTGGGCTTCCAGCCACACAGCATGCACCCTCACCCCCTGCCCAGCGCTGGGACGCAGCTCTGCCATGGCAGGGAAACTATGTGTATGCCTGGAAGGGCACAGCAACGTGCAGTGGGAGCAGCTTGTCCACTGCCCCCACTCGGCTGTTCCCCCTCCCTGATCGTACCCTAACGTCTGCCAGGGTCACGGGAGATGCTCAGGGACCCCGGGGAAGGGGGACTCCTGGGTCATGTCCTGTCCCTTTGTCTCCAGTCTCTGCTCAACAGCTTCACCCTGCCCCGCTGCCGCTGTCTGCCCCACAGAGGCCCATTCCACCCTAACCTGCCCCATCCTAGCCGTCCCCCTTGTCCTGTCCCTCAGTGAAAGAAGGCCCTCAATCCATCATGTGCGAGCCTCTGCACAGGTCCTGGGATGGGACGAGCCCGTACGCTGAGGATGCAGGCAGGGCTGCCTGTACTGCTGGGTGGGGCTGACAAATGTTTATATCTTCGTTCCTCTTTTCACAAACACCAATGTGCAAACTCAGCAATACCATCTCTGCTGCCAGCAGCCCCAGTCTTCTCTGGGGGCAGCTGGGTGACCAAGATGTGCAGAGCATGCCAAGAGTCTGCTGGCCACCGGGTCCCCACCGCACTCCGCTGCACATGGTATGGCTTTAGTGTGACCGTGCAAACAAGCTGGAAAGCCACACAATGCTTGGGCACAAGTGCATATGCTGGCCTGGGAGGACAGCTTCAGTGGGGGATCTGGGCAAGGGGAAGCCACTTTGGGCAGGAGGATAGCCTCTGTCACAGATTTCGCTCTTGCTTTTTTGAGTGACAGCGTGCTGTGCTCACGATCCTTGCAACCACAGGGACATATTTCCCCTGGGAATGGGCCTCTATGGCCCATATCACACAGTACGGACCCTACCATCACTTCACATCAACAACTGACGATATCCTGGTCCCATTCCCTGGTCTCTATCATAGCCAAGGCACTTAACCGGCAGGTTTCTCTAGCCTGCATCAGCTCAGATGCATCCCCGCAGCAGAACAGGACAACACAATTAGATACTAGTTTAATGATTTTTATCACTCTAGCTCCAGCAAGATTGGTTTAGAGAAATACTCTAATTCAGACAGGTGCAGAGCAACACAAGGTCACAGACCCTGGACCTCAACTCCAAGCGCAGACAGTGCAGCCTCCTGGGAGGTCAGACAGCATGTGAACCCACAGACTGACTCTGCTGGGATGAAGGTGTGCAGCCTGTGTAGGAAATGCCCAGAAGAGCTCTGGGGATGCCCTCACCTTCCAGCACCAAGGAAACCTGTTAAAGAGCAATTGGAGTACATCATAACTCCTGCCCCCAGAGTCTCCTGGACACACAGGGGCTTCAGCTCATGGCTCCCCAGGTCTTTGCTGGGCAATAGCAGCCATCTTCACTGCAGTGAGGACATGGCACCTGCACACTGTGCAAAGAGAGACCACCACCTCTTGCTCCTGGGGACAATGTCCACTTTGTGGAGGAACATTTCGTCCCTGGCAGAGGCTTTCCCAGCACACCGAGGTTTGCTGTCCTCCACCCCAAACAGAGCCTTGCCCCACCACAAACCAACTAATGCCCGAGTGTCTTGGCCCCTGGTGTGGACATCAGCTCCAGTCCACTCTGATGCAGCTATTGCATCCTGAACTTGGTAAAGGTACACAGCAACCTTGCAGCAGGAGAACAGCGAAACCTTCTCTTCAGCGGAGAGAGAAGAAAGCACTTACCTGTTTCCTGGGGTTCTCCGGAGGTGTTGGGGTCTGGCTTTTCCTGCTCCTGTGCTGCTAGCAGAGGTGTGAGGAGCAGGAGGAATGTCCATCGCAGGGCCATGTTTGCTTACGCTCCCAGGGCAGGACTGAGGTCTCAGCCCCTCTGGCTGCCTCAACAGCACACACGTCCGATTGCAAGAGGTGCAAGCACAGAAAGGAAACAGCCACGCAGAGAAATCACATATGGTGCAAGAGGCTTCCTCATTGGAGAGGGAACCTCCGCCAGTGTCAGCGTTGCTTTTGTTCTTCTCTTCTGTGCACCCGGGAAGCTTCACATCCCTTTTGCAATCCAGCTGCTTTCTGATATCTTGTCTGAGAACCACAGTTTTCAGACTTTCTGGCAAGAGCATCTACCAGCCACAACAGCTAGGTTGCCTCCTTTCCTGGCACAGATCTCAGCAGTCCCAGAAGGACTTGTGAGCTGTGCTGGTTCATGGCTGGGGTTTTGCAGGAAGATGTAGCTTCCGTACTCACACAGTAAAGTCAAGCAGAGACTACATCAAACAACTGCCACCTTGTTACTGCCTGGTAAGAATCATGATAAAAAGGACTTCTAAAGTGCACTGGCATTTAATTAGCTGGAAGTGCATGCCATGGGCAGGAAAGCCAAGGTTTTTTCAGGACTGGCTGGGTGCTCAAGACTGGACTGAGATCAGATGCTCAGGAACAAGCTGATGAGAACCCTGGGGACCTGGAGCCCATGGGTTGCGGCAGGCTGTGTTGCCAACACATGCAGGGAGTGGGAATGACCACGAAGGGGTGAGAAGGCAGCACAGCCATGGCAGCAGGCAGGCAAGGGGCTGCTGGTGAGACTGTGCAGCTGGAGACTGGTGGCACTGGTCACAGCAGCAGACCCAACCATGAAGAGGTGGCCCAGGGCAGGAGTTGAAGAACTTGTGCTCCAGCTTCCCCAGCCACCCAGCAGCCCTTGCTGGGTGTGCTTGGCCTGTGGCTGAAACACACAGCTGGGAGAAAAACAAGCCCTGAAATCTTCTCTGAGGCTCTGCAGCAAGGCTAAAGCCCCTTGTGATGGCCTTCCTCTTTACTGTGGTCTTCAGCAAGGCCCGATACTCCCAAGGCTGGGGTCAGGCTCTGATTTAGGCTGATGCACATCCTTTGTTTTATTTGTACACCCTGCGACACCTTTATTCAGCAGCATCGAGCAGGACAGTGTGGGGTGACCCTCTCCACATACGCTCTCTCCAGCCACCCCAAAAATCTGAACCTGGGCGAAACGTGGTAGACGCCTTGTTGGGCCTTTTTTCTGAAATTATGGTGCTTGAGGGCAGATACTCCAGCAGCCTTTTGCTTCTCAGGGACAGAGCTGGAATCTGCCCCACCGCCTTCCTTGTGCCTTCCTATGCTCAGAATGGCAGTCTCAGCCTCTTCTCCCTGTTCTGTTTCATCTCTTTCTGCAACAGAGCTAGTAGGACCGTGGTGCCCCCAGTAAGCTACCTTTTTACTTACTTCACTCAGATGTGAAGCTTACCCACAGAGAGCAGGGCACATCCTGGGAGGCAGCTGGGAGGTAGCTGTGCTCCGCCTCAGTGTGGGAGGTTTGTCAGATGGGGGGAAGCAACTGCTCCGCTGCCCCAACAACAGCAGCAACTCAGATATCACCTCTCCCTGCTCCTTGGTGATTCTGGGTCTTTCACGAAATAATCAAAGGGTTGCAAAAGCAAACTGTATCGGTAAGAATAGGTTCCTGGTTTGGAGGATCTTTGGAAAATGAGTAGGGAAATTCCATACATTAAAAAAGACTGAAAAAATCACATCCCTGGTCCCTCTGTGCATCACTCCTAGCACAGTGGTTGTCAGTTCCTGTGTTAACAGTATATGGCATCTCCAAAAGCCCTTCATTACTCTGTCTGAAATTTCAAAAGCCATGGAGGAAGGGTGGCGCAGGCAATTTCCAGGAAGCCCTCTCACTCTTTCATTCTTCACACTTCCCCTTGCTCTACATCGAAAGAATCCAGCCTTGATTGTAACATGGGCTTTTGCACAAAGGATGGAGGAGTGTTGCAAGCTGGTGCCACTCTCCCCAGTGAGTCCAGCAGCTACATGCTTTGTTCAGACAACATAAACCCAAAGCCACAAAGACAGCTTTGGCTTGTTTGCAGCAAGACAGGATGCAGGTGTCCCTGGGCTTCTTGGTTTGGCAGGTCCCACTGCCTCCCCTGTGTCACCCTGCCACAGAGTGCGCCCTGCAGATCTGGCACAGCCAGGTGGATGGGCAGGGTGTATTTTGCCAGGGTGTAGGCAGGGAGCAATGTCTTGCTGTGATGCCAGGGTCCAGACATACTGCCATGCATGTGCCCTATTTCACCACAAACCTCACAGCGCACTGGCATTTGGGCCACATTTTGCAGCAGTCTTGCCACCCTGGGGGATGTCATTCCTCTACTGTGAGGACATGCTCTCTTAGTGACCCTACAGACTTTGAGGCAGATTTAAAGCTCTTGACGTCTTTGCAAAAAGGACAGCTGGCTGCTTCTACAGGCTCTTCTTTGCTCTTTTTTTTTTTTTTTTTTGTTTGTTTGTTTGACTGAGCTTTTACATCTTACCTGCCTGATACTATTTTTTGTCACCTAGATATGACTTCAACTCTTTGAAGGGGCCTGTGTTTCAAATAACCTCTGGCCCTGGCAGTTAGCTCTGCTTGTTCCTCCCTGTGTTTTCATACCAGGAGCCCTGAAAGGCCACCTTAAATCTTTGCAAGCTTGCTGGACATTGTGACCATGCAGCTTCTTTTAGCATCATTTTACCCAAGTTTCCTCATTTCATGCATTTCCCCTTTCTGAAGCTGAACAAGATGCCACTGGACTTTTCAATCTTTGGCAATGAAAGCAGGGTCATGGAAAAGAAGCATGTCATGGCTGTCACCGGTGAGCAGCCCTTCTGTGAGAATATGCTCAGCCCAGTCCTGCACAGACCTCAGTTCTCCATCTTCCCCCTGGCTTTGTGGTACACGTGTCAGACACCGACACCTTGCTTGCCTCTGCCTGGTACAGCAAACCAGCCACTGGGACACTTGAAGACCGACAACAGTAGTACTACCCCATGCCTCTTCCTTTTGTTTGGGATTGCTGTTCCTGAAGGTGTATCAGTGGTGCAAAGAGGTGTTCATTCCTCTTTTAAAACAGGGACCTCATTGTTTGGGCCACATATTGGAGAAAGAGGGCTCCTGCCTATTCCTGGCCTCCTGCCCACAGCTGGAAGTCAGTGCTTGCACCCACATGCACAACTCCTCTGCACGATGCTCTCCAGTACCAGCACCTGGCTTGCCAGTCCTCACGTAAATCTCTCCTGCACTGTCGCCCATGGACCACGCATGGCTGCTGGTGCAGAGAAACTGGCTTTTGCCCCAGGAGCATTGCAGCAAGGGGAAACAGGGGCTCTGGGCCAAGAAAGCCACTCGTGGACAATGCTGCCACTGAAGTTCATTCAGAGAAAACCTTGTGGGTTTCATTGTACAGATGGGGGCACTGAGGCAGAGAGGGAGTCAGCAAAGGGGAAGAGGAAGGAAGTCTGCATGGCAGATGCTGATTTCAGTGCTGAGTCCCAGGATGGTGCCGCAACTGCAGCACTGTTCTTCCTCCGGCTGAAAGGGAACTGGCCTGCACCCCAGCATCTGGTCTTTCCTCAGTTGCTGCCACCAGTGTGGTCACACCAACCAGGGAACTGGGAAGCATCTCCTGTGACCCTAGGCTGGGACAGCCACCATGCCAGGAGCTGGTCTGTCCCCAGGCTATGCTGCAGCTGGGCTCTCTGAAAGCTGTTTTGAGAATGCGCAAGCTCTCAGGAGTTAATATAAGCTCATACACGGTTTCATTGGCCCCAAAGCAGTGGTCACAGAGGTGTCAGAGCCACCTGCATGCCCATCCCCAGCCTGGCAGCCCCTGCCCTGTATGGCCTGGCTGCTGCATGGAGGCTTGCAGGATCTGGGGATGTGTCACTGCCTGCTGAATGCTGGCATGCTGAGCACTAAGTCTGGCTGCCAGGAAAAGCGTGGGAAGGAAAGGCATTCCCTCCCCTTCCCTGATATGTGAACTTTTCCTTCAAACACACACATTCCCGCTTGCGCCTTGTGCTCCCTTGCATAGGTGTTGGCCCCTCTGCTGCCCTCAAGTTCGGTCCTGCCTGCAGCCCTTGCAAGAGAAGGGTCAGTCCCAGCAGAGCATAAGCCCACTTTCCACCACACTGGTGTTTCCCCACTTGCTCAGCTTTTAGTGCCTTGAAAAGCTGCTATGTTTGTGTGGTACCTTCTTTGTTCTCTGTCAGATGCCATGCAGTTGTGGTGATGTGACAGTCACACTCTTCTGCCGGGCCTGATACTGATGGCTACTGAGTCTGTTCAGTGAGACACCCTCTGCTTTCCCATGAGCCTTGCTGGCTGGCATGGCTTGCAGGTCTGTCCTTAGAAACTGTTTGTGACATCCTGGCTCAGCCATAGGGTTACCCCTCTGAAAACAGCTCACTTGCTGCAGCTGCAGACCCCCAGGGCCTTGTGCTCATGCTGGGGCTGCTTGTCCTGACTCCACGTGCATCCTTGACCCATATCTTCCTACCTGTTCTGCCTTGTGCACATCCTTGTCTCACCTCTCCCTCCCTGTCCTGACTCCACGTGCATCCGTCTCCCACCTGTCCCAGCCCGTCCTGCCCACACCTGCATTCCCATCTCAGCTCTCCCAGCCTGTCCCCAAGGCAGCTTGGCAGTTCTCTGGCACTCAGGTGCCTCCTCACTTCCCAGTCTCCCACAGCAGCCTCTGAGAGCTACCAGCATTGCTTCAGCCCTGACAGGCATCCATGGTCACAGCCTTTGCCCTGAAGGTGAGCCAGGTCCTGATGACCTGGGCAGAGATGGTCCAAGGGGACCTGCCAGAACCCTCTAGCACTTGGCACCAGCAGGTCTCTATCTCTCAGCTCGCACATCAGGTTGTCATGCACATCTGGAATCCCACTGCACCCTTAATCCCCCTCCCAGCCATGCTGTCACCTCATGCCTTTACATCCCCCACTGCTGGATCCCAGAGTCCCTGGCCACCACTCCAAAGCAGACCCCCGTACCGTAAAGCTGGGCTCCTCTTGCTACTCACATGCTGGATGCTCTGCTCCCAGGGTTCATCCCCAGAGCCCAGAACTTCTTTTCTAAGACCTGCTCTGCGATTTGCAAGGAGGCCAGAAGCTGCTTGCAAGGAACAGGAACAGAGGACACTGCTGCTGCCCCAGGACCCCGCACAGGTGACATGAGATGGGCATCTTGCTGCTGGTCCAGAGCTGCTCCTGGCCTCATTGTGCACCTCAGGACACGCAAGGTGAGCACCAGTGCTGGGGTAGTACTGGTGCTGGGGTGGCACTGGTGCTGGGGCTAGCGACTGCCCTGT
This sequence comes from Ibycter americanus, assembly GCA_035590275.1. Lineage (NCBI taxonomy): Eukaryota > Metazoa > Chordata > Aves > Falconiformes > Falconidae > Ibycter > Ibycter americanus. Next base: position 11,175,129 of record JAVJGI010000057.1, on the reverse strand, counting down.
GCCTGTGAGGACGTGGGGCTGGCCCTGGCAGGCAGCCTACCACCACGATGTTGGGAAGGGACTTTAGCTGGTGCAGTAAGCAGGCGAGGGACCTGCACCGTTTGCTAGTGAAAGGTTGCTGCATTTGGGTTCAGGGAAGCGCCCAGGGTGGGTCATGCATGCAGCATGACCATCTTACCTGCTTCCACCTCCTCTGGAGCTGCTCACGAGGCTCTGGGCCAGCACCCATCCCTCTCCATCACCACCCACACCCCACAGCACCCACCCTTCTGCTGCTGTGTCACAGATGAAGGGATGCCAAGGGATGCTGAGCTCCCTGTGTCAGGGGGCTAGCTGAGCTGCCCTCATAGAATCACAGAACAATCAGGGTTGGAAGTGGCCTCTGGAGATCATCTAGTCCAAGCCCCTGCTCAAGCAGGTTCTCCTCAGACCAGGGGATCCTTTTCAGACCAAAACCTTCCCCAGACCAAAACCGTGCCCAGACCAGGGTCAGCTTCAGCACACAGCAGCACCTGATGGCTCCTCTCCCTGCTCAGCCTGCCCCCAGTGGTCCCACGTCTCCATCAGGATTCTGCAGATGACCCTCCAGGACCAGACCAGCAGCAGAGACACCAAGCCACAGCAGCAGTGCTGGCAGCTACTGCCCCATACACACCACTGCATGCCTTCCAGCCCCGCAGGCTTCACAGGCTTTGTGCCCCATGACAAGTTCCTGACTGGGACAGGCTATCTGACAGCCATCAACCATGACCAGCTTGAGTTTAGCTGGATGATCCCAAAGAAGACTTCAGCAGCTGCAAACCCCATCACAGCAACCCTGCATCCAAACCTCTGACACCCTAACCAATCCACTATGCCTCCCTGGCATCCAAGGCTGCCCCAGCAGCAGGCACCCAGTGAGCAGCTCCGTGTCAGTGCAGCAGCGCAGGCAGCTGGAAATCTCCTCTCCTGCCCCGGAGCTGACTCAGCACCCCGCGGGCTGTTTGCCAGCACACAGTCCCCGTCCCCACTCGGGCCAGGCAGTGCATGTGGGGAGAACAGCTTGGCTCTGTGCAGTTTGTGAGCAGCCCTGATCATCCCCTGCTCTCAGAGGTTAATTAAAACAGCCCATGTGCAACCCCTGGCTACTCTGTGCCGCTCCAAGCCAGGACAGAGGCTTATGCTACTTAATATCTGGATTTTTTTTCAACTGTTTTGAATCACTCCACCACTGCAGACAGTTTGTCAACATTGATGCAACAAATTCCAGTGTGGTGTTCTTGCAGGAAAGGCTGGAGCCTCAAGCAGAGTTACCCCATTCTCCCGGGAGCTACTGAGGAAGGGGTGGGCTCCTGGGGCTCATTCCTGCTGGACTTGGACACCCAAAACTGGTGTGAGTCTAAGTTTAGAAGTCCCAGAGTCCTTCCTTGTGAGTGACCTGCAGCCTCTGAGCCTCATGGCCAGGTTGTGCGAGGCTCTGGGTCCCAGCCACACAACCCACCCATCACTGCCTCCTTCCCATGCTGCTCAGGACTTTCTCCTGCTGCCCACAGGTGACAAGTTCCAGTTTGGCCACACCTATGGACACCTTACAACACCCTGGAGAAGCAGATGCTAGACTGTAATGTGTGTGAACTCCTGTCTGAAACCTGCTTCTGTCCCTGCAAGCACGCAGAAGGTGCAATGACAGGGAACCCTGAACAATGCTGCCTCCCTGAGACACAATGTAGCCCCCACCCAGCCTGAACTGACAGGTCTGGTACCTGGGGGCAACCTATCTCCTTCTGAAGGTCTGGTGTTGGCTGTGGTGGGGGCTGGGCAAAGCCTGCAGTGCAGTGTCCCAGCACAGGTAACCCTCAGATACTTCCCAGGGATGGGCTGAAATCACAAGACAGGGTAGCTGGGAGCTCAATCAGCACCTTTTTTATTAATATGCATCATAAATAAAGAAATAAATAAAGGCGAGACACCTCGTTCTAACAGGGAAATACAAATTAAATATGGTGCAACGTCTGCTAAGCAATGTACAAGCAGGAGGTAACCTTGCAAGACCAGGGCCCCTCGCCATGGGGAAGCCAGCCCAGGCACGATGCTGCAAGCAGCGTCAACCCGGCCAAGGCACCAAATACTGGCATGGCCTTTCTTTAACACTGTTCCCCACCTGATGGGTAAATGAAGATCCCCACCCCAGCAGGTAGCATGAACATGGCAAGGAAGCGGTTGACTGGCATTGCTTCTACCGAGGACCCCCAGCATCCCCTTGTGCTTGTGCACATTTATCCCCCACCACCCTATGGCACTGCTCAGCAAGACCAGAAACCTATGCCAAGGAGAGCACCACCCCTCCCTCCCCAGCTCCCCGACTCCCTCTGGGAGCACCCTTCGATCTACCTACTGGGAGCACTGCCCCCAACTCCAAAGAGCACCCCTAGCCCAGTCAGGGACCCTGCCCTCATCCCCTCCCCTCCAACTCCCCCTCCACTGAGCATCCCAGGGCTTCCCAGGCGCTGGCTGCCTGCTCAGTGTGGAGGGCATGGGATCACTCCCCAAAGAACCCATTTCCACACAGGGTGGCACTACTCAGCCTGGACCTACGTAACACTGAACATCCACACACCTTCTTCACGACCCCACACACCCCTTTGCTCCGCACACACACATATACCCTGTCCCCCTTCTCTGGCCACGGCTGGGCACAGCCTCAGCCCTGCAGTGTGGCAGTGCCAGGCCACTTGGCTTGGTACAACACACCAGGCAACACTATAACTCATTAGGACAGGGTTGGGGAGCCTACCTTGCAGCCCCCCATCAATGCAACCCATCAGTCCAGCCTTGCAGAGACCCTGCTAATGCGTAGTGGCTCTACCCCTGCAACTGATGGTGCCAGGGATGCTGAAGGCTGCAGACTGCACTGCCACCCCCAGGGAGGGTACGGCCAGCATTCTGCACCCTCCAGCATGAAACTGAGCCAGGCAGCAGGGCAGCACTGCCCTGGCAGGGACTGCTTGGGTTCCTGCTACATACGAGTCAATGGCCTACAGGTGCTGGAAGTGACATGGGGTGGAGGGGGCTCAGGCAGTCCCCGGTGTGGTTGCATGCATGGCGATGCCTGGCAATATGAGGTGCAGCTCACATAAGACCCCACGGGCTGAGACGGCCTTTGGCAGCTGCACGAGGAGGAGCAAGAAGGAACCACCTACGGTTACTGTATTCTGTAATGGCAAGAAAGGTAAGAAACTAGCAAGAAGCTGTGTCTGTTCCTCTGGCAGGGTAGGCTTCCCCAGAGGAGCCTCAGCAGCTCATGGTACTGTGCTCGGCCTCCCAGCCACATCAATAGTCCTCGTCCTCCGGATGGGTGACGTACATGACGGGCACCAGTCCCTTCTCGGAGCCGAGGCTGCACTGCAGCCAGTCACCGTCCACCTTGGAGATGACCTGCAGGATGTCCCCCTTGTTGAAGCTCAGCTGTCCTGCCTCAGTGGCAATGTGATGGCAAAGAGCTTTCACCTCACTGCAGGCAAAAGGAAGGGAGGAAGGATTAGCTCAACACAGGACACTCGCCCTGCTGAAGCCCAGGGACCACTGCAGGCACAGGGGAGTGAGAAAGACACCCACTGCCTTCCTCCCCAGCCAGGATCCCAGCTGCCCCCCAGCTCCCCCTCCCCTGAAGACTGCAGAGTTGCAGCAGATGGGTGCAGAAGCTGCATCATTGTCCCAAACCATCCCCTTGTCCACAAGTACAAAGGTGGCCAGGTGAACTGCAACAGGCAGAGCTGTGCCAACACCACCCACGACACCCCAGCACCTGCAGGACTGCCACATGGTGCCACTCACCAGGGAGGGTGGGGAGACAGCCCCCGGGCTGGCTGCGCCATGGGGGGCACTTCAGGTGGCTCTGGCCGGGAGGGCTCTGGCTCAGGAGCTGCTTCTCGCCACATACTTGCCCCAACTGTTTGGGCCACCAGCTGGAACACAGATTTGTCCAAGCTCAGCCAGCCAGAGGGCAACCTGCAAGAAGAAGACAGAAGCAGGTAGTGTCCAGGAAGCATACCTGGGGGCAAGGAGCAGCTGATCTCATGGCAAGGTCACAGCTTAGAGGTCTGGCTCCATGCATGAAGTACACTGCAGTCCCCAGGCTGTCTCCTGGCAGGGAGGGCTCAGCATCCTGCAGATGCATCATGGCCTAGACTGGGAAGGACATTTTCAGTGGCCATAGGAACAGTAAGGATATAGATGGAGAGGCAGTGCAGGGAGGTCTCAGCTACACTAGGAACTTCATGCCTCCTCCTCACCTGTTGCGTGCAACAGGGATGGCTCCATGTGCCATTCTCATTAGGTGTTTTTGGGAGGGATGAGATGATGATGGGGGCCATGCAGCCAGGGTCCTTCCCCTGGAGAGGGCGCTTAGGAGCCGAGGCAGTGGTAGAGCTCAGGCAGAACGGGAAAGCCCAAGAGGTTGATTGAGCAAGGGTAGCAGCTGAAGGGGACAGTGGTGTGGGAGGAATTAAGGCAGGCTGGCAGGGGTGACAGACCTCTCGGTTCACACACTGCCTCTGATGTACTGCTGTGGTGTAGCCCAGCGGTCAGCTGTTGGCCTGACTTCCACCTGCACTACTGTGACCACAGATGAACCAGCCTCCCCCAGCTCCAAACCATCCCTGCCCTTACCTGTTAGGCTGCCTGGGCTCTTTTTGAACTTTCCTGGACCCAAACAGGTGTCCCCACTTGATGGGCTGGCTGCCCTCTGATGCAATGGTGCTGCTCTCCTCTTGGGGGGCTGTTGCTGCTCCCACTCTTTGCTGAGCCCCAGCCTCCTTCTCCTTGCTGCGCTTCAGCTCTGTAAGCACTGAGTCTGGGGGACTGCCCATCCAGAAGGGCCAGCTCCGTTCCTTCACCTCTTCACTGACCAGCACCTGCTGGGGCTTTTCCAAGGGCTCTTCCATGGCTTCAGGACTTGGCTTGCTGGCAGCCTTGGGCCTCTCCTCCAAGGTGCCCTCAGCAATGGGGCAAGCTTCTGCACCCTCCACCACCCCTTCGCGAGGAGGTGGTGCCTTGTGGGTCTCTGCTGACCTAGGCACAGTATTCAAAGTCTTCTTCTTCTCATAGCGGATGAACTTCGAGCCTTCAGCTGAGCCCTCAATGTAGATCTGAGAGCTCTGCATAAGCTGGTACCACCAGCCTGCCTGCTTGTCCTTCTTCCTCTCCCACGTGCTCTCTCGCATCTTCCTCCGCTCTTCCTCCCTGTCACCGTCTCCACAGGAGGCCCCCACACCCTTGACCCTCTCACTGGCAGCTTGCTGGGGGATGTGGCCTGGTGAGATATCACCATCTCTGGCACCCACTTTGCATGCTTCAGGGGCAGTGCTGCAGCCGTCGGGGTCCTCACTGCTGCCCCGCGTCCGCATCAGCTGCAGGGTGGAGTGTGCGGAAAGCAGCAGGTCCTGCTTCACACGCAGCAGCTCCTTTTGCTGCTGCTGCTCTTTGCCCATCTGCATCAGGTGGTGCTCGAAAAGCAGGTCTAGGTTGAACGGCAGCAGGGAGAGAGGCTGGAGCAGGAGCAGGAGCTCCTCGAAAAGAGGCTGGCACACGCTGTGAGACAGGCACAAAAACCCCACCGGCTGGTAGTGTGCCAAGACGATATCTGTAGGGCAAGAGACATTAATTAGAGGCCCTTGCCACTTTCTCCAAGCCACCCAGAAGCTGCTGACGCTGTGGGGAGAGGAGCTGGACACTAGCTTTTGTCACAGCTGTGGCTGCAGCATGAGGCTCGGCACTGGGTCAGGTAGCACCAGGTGCTCTGTGAGCTCCTGGCCAACCGGCCCAGACCCTGTTCCCAGTCGTGCCTGCAGCCAGCACCTGCCTGGCAGACTATCCACCGGGATGACCTCTGCTACTGAATACATGAGAGTATAGTGTGAATAAAGAGCACTAAAGTCTTTGCATGTGTTTAAATTCTCTTCCCCACCTCCTGGAGATGAACAAGGAGCTGCGGATCTGGCCAACACCAGTCCCCTGCGGAGAAGGGTGTCAGGGGCAGCTGAATACAGCCTTTTCAGGGACACAGCTGGGCTGAACTGCGGATCCTAACAGAAAATGGACTAGTATGTCTACCTGCAGCATTCACCCTTCACTTCATCCTGCAAGGCCAGGTTGGATGGGGCTTTGAGCAACCTAGTCTAGCAGGTGTCCCTGCCCGTGGCAGGGGGGTTGGAACTAGATGATCTTTAAGGTCCTTCCCAGCCCAAACCATTCAATGATTCTATGATTCATCTGACCACATCTGCAGTGCCCCCATACTCCAACCTTCTTGTCAGGTGTCACTCCCAGGGACAGCGTTGGGAACAGGATTTATGGCCATCTGGCCCCATTGAGATAACAAACATACAGCACAGACAGGACTTGCACCTTATCTCTAACCCCTTTGCCTGGCCTTCCTCATCCTGACAGCCCTAGCTTTTGCTCACACTTCCAGGTCTTAATGATGGCTTGAAACAGATGGTCTTCCGCCCCAGAAAACCAGGATGCTTTCTCCTGCTGCACTGCTCAGTACAAAGGCAAGTCTGCTCTCCTGTCTACTCCAGAGAGAAGTGTTGACTGCACACGCACACCTGGGAAATGTCTGCTGGCAGCCCCCAAACCTGCCAGAAGATACTGGGGCGGACTTCTTGCAGTGCACGGGGCCCTGGGCTGAGCACAGGCCGAGCCAGCAGCATCCTCAGGAGATCCGGCAGGTTGAGTCTGTCTCACTGTGCACTTAGCACTTAGTCATGCTGCTTGTAGACATCAGGCAGCTTGGTCACGCTGCTGAGCTATCTGCACACTTTATAAATATTTCTGGTTGAAAAAACAGATACATCCAGTAAAATTTTTGGGTTTTTGTCAAGAGGTTTTCCTTTCCATTTCGTTCCATTTCCCATGCCTGAAGGGTTTCAGTTAATGTGCACATCTCCATCTGTACAAAGCTCTCAGGCACTGAGCAGGGAACACAGAAATTTGGAGAGGGTTAGATCTGGTCTCCTGCAGGTAGACTGAGGGATCTGCATTGGAGGTGATATCCTTTGGTACCAGCTGCAGCTGGGAAGGACATGGCTGGCCAGGCTCAGGTGGAGGGAGCTGCATGGAGCTTGGACTTCTACCTGGGACTTCCCCAGTAAACTGGGTCTCTGTGTAGTCTGGTCCTTCAGCTCAGAGCAGAAGGGAGCAGCCCAGGCTGAGAGAACAAGAGAAATGCATGCCCCTCCTGTGCTCTACGCTGGGCAGAATTTGTCGCCCACTGCAGCCCACAGCCCTCAGGCTCTTACCTTCATGGTTGTAGAGGTGGTTGAACCAGAACTCCAAGGACCGGATACTGCAGGAAGGGAAAACAAGCAGTGAAAGAAAGAAAGAAAGAAAGAAAATGAAAATCGATTCATCCCCTTCATCCTTTCTGTTCTACAAAAGGAAGTGTGGCTGGAAAAGGGCATTTACACAGCATGAGCCTGTGAACCTCAAGACCTAGTGAAAGGACAGTGGCTCACTCGCATTAACATGCACTGATCACAGTCACCCAGCCTGTCATGGAGCCATTCAGTTTGCTTTACATGAGGCATTCTGCAACCCTAAAGCCTAACAACCACGTTTCCAGCAGGTTTCCTCACCATTTAGCTTCTATGTCCATGGCAGAACTTAGCTTTTCTGAGAAGGGCTCACATGGAAGAGTCAAATAATTTACAAACATAAGACTATTGCTGCAGTCTTGGCCCAGAATATGCTGGTATCCTGCGCTGGCAGGGGACAGCTGGGCCACCCTGGGTAGGGAGAGCAAAGCAGAGCTTGCTCCTGCTTGTAGGGGTCCCCCAACATTTGGAGATCTTGGGGACTCTTGCTACTGTCAAGGCTCTTGCTGACCACTGGAGAGGAGCAGGGAAATACAATCCTAGCAGCACTTATCCCTTCACCGTCAAAAAGACATTGCTGCCACCTTCTGTTTAACACTAAGTGTTAGTGTGCACACGCCTTATCCAACCCGGAAGGGCCAGTCTTGAGTCCTGGAGCAGGGCAATTTCTCCTTCAGAGCCTCATGCTCATTCATTGAAGGTCCACAAAGCAGTGATGTAAGCAGGAATTTCCAGGAGTAATGTATGCATATGCTATGTCTAACCTTGTATGAACCCTGACAGATTCTTCCCACTTAATGTTCTGGGGCTAAAACAAACTGACAGTGTTCTCCAGTGGGCTACAGCTACCCCTTCTCACTCCTGGCCTGGTTGGGTAGGTTTTGATTCTTCTGGAGTTCCTTGAGGCTCACAGGTTCCTCCTTTCCTCACCTACAACTGGAGAACAGCTTCCCACGTTTCTTAAGTCTTTGACAACTGTGCCTGCCTGCAGTCAGGGACCAGCACCTGCTGCCAGCCCTGGACAGTGACATGCAGCCAGCCCAGGGAGCCTACTTACTTGAGGAGGCCAAAGATGAATGCGTTGAACCTCATGGTGTGGTTGGTGAGCTCCGTGTACTGGCTTATCTTGCTATAGAGGCTGTGCAGCAACTTGGTAGAGGGGCCTATGGAGAGAAGCAAAACGCTGAGATTAGCTGTGGTCACCAAAGCCAAAAATGGTACCATGGGAAGGAGCATCAAGGCAAAGGCAGACGTTGGCTGGGTGCCCGTGCTTGTATGTGCATTGCCTCTCCACCAAATACCAAGATGAGCTCACTCCATCCCAGCAGTTAAGACTCCACAAGGGAGATGGGTTGTGGTCGTCCCAGACTGCCACTCCAAAACTCCAGGAGAGTTTCAATACCACAAGGACCTGCCTTACAGACTTCAGGGACAAGCACAGCCCTTGGCTCAAAATCAGCAGGTACACAGAATATTGTGGTAGGTGCTTATAATTTGGAGTGTCTGAAATCACAGAGGTAAACACAGAGCTTGAGATTAGCCACAAACAGGCCGGGAGACTTCCCAGCCCTGGATGTAAATTCTTCATGATGCAGAAATCAGTGTGGCCGTGCCATCTGTAACCTCAGAAAGGAGTGACAGCCACTGCCACAATCCAGGGTGCAGCCTGCTACCAGCACCGAGTACAGGTGTTGTGGGCATGCTTGAGCCAAGTGAGCTGTGAGTGCAAATTCTCTTACAGACCAGGCTGGAGCACATCTCTGCCTTATACAACAGCTGTGCGAGGCTAAAGATGGTCTAGAAACACCCTGGAAACTTAGAGGGGGGGAAGGGCCATTCTTTTGTTGGTTTGGGGTTTTTTTTTCTTCTTTTTTTCATTGCTAGGGCCTGTTATAGGAGAATTTGGAAATTTCAGGGGAAATGACAATAAATATTTGGGCAGAACAGAGCACTGGCTCTCCCATCTTGCAAGAGAAGGTCAAGCTGCACCCTGTTCCATGCAGGGAGACGGATGGGTATTAGTCTGCATTCCCATCCTTATAATCAACTTTCCCTAGCACATCCCAGCAACAATGTGGCAGTACCGCAAAGCAACGGGCATTGCTGCACGTCCTCCATACCTAGCTGAGTGGATGCCTCCACCACGCTCCAGGGGATGTTCCTCCTCTGGCCAATGATCATGTCCAGGACGTAAGCCTTGAGCCCGTCACTCAGAATGTCCCGGACAGCAGGGCACAGGTATTTCAGGATGAGGTGCCCCACGTTGGGGCTCACGGAGCTGTTCCCAAGTTTGGCCTAAGGGACAACAGGCAACAGGGAGAGTGTTGGTAACTGCTCTTCAAGGTACAGATGCACGCAAACAGACCAGCCCCACTTGCCTACTACAGGCACCCAGCAGGCAATATTCAGGCTATAATGATGCTGAGCAGCAACTTGAACAGGCAGGCTCTTCTTCTTCACCCCTGCTGCCTCATACACCAGTTCTGGATTGCTCCCTGCAAGGTCTGCCCCAGGCTGGGATAAGGCAATAGCTTAGGAAGAGAATATCCCAGCTTGGGAAGAGGATATCCCAATTATAAGGGATGCCTGGTTCTGCCTACAGGTACAACAAGGCTGTCCTGCGGGAGGAAGAAAAGAGTAGGGGATTTTTCTGCTGCTGTAGATTTTCTTGTTTCTATTTTTGAAGCAGAAAGCAACAAGCCACATAGGAACTACCAGTTCCGAGGGGTTAAGGAACACTTAACTCAGTGACACGCCATGCTGTAATTCCTAAGGATTACTATAAATAAACAGGGTGAGGGCAAAATGGATGGACGGAGCTCAGGTTGAGGAGAGGAGCACATAAGAGCCCAGCATCAGCAGAGCAGGGACATATTCTGCTGCATACAGCCTTTTAGCTGCTGAGGAGTCTATCCAAACAGGTCAGCCCCAGGCCGTGCATGTCACATTGGTGGTCCCAGGCAGTTGTGTTCAGGGCGCACAGATTTTAGCAGCTGAGCTGGAATTATAGTAGCCAGTTGGCACAGGTCCACAAAGGCCCTGAACTGAGATTGAACTTCTGGGTCAGGAATAATCCTGTCAGATCCACGGAGTGTGGGAGCATCAGGGACGGGTGCTGCCTTTTGACAGGTGAATGCTCAGCCCTCGGCACGCTGAACATAACGAAACCCCACGTCAAAACCACAGCATTGTCTGGTAAGTAAAGTAATGGGGGAATGTTGCCATCACTCCCTAAACCAACACGGCAAAACCAGGAAATTCATCGTGAAGCCTTAAAAAGCTGTGGGAATCCCAACAGCTCTGGTTAGGCTGCACAGCAATCTCTGCATCAGCAACCATTGTAATTAGGGGCAAATTACTCTGGCCTCTGAGCTAAGATTGAATGGGCTTGGAATCTGTCCCAGAGAGGTTTCTCCGTGGGGATGGCACTCCAGGTCATTGTTGTCCAAATAGTGTCACATTGCTGCCCCAGAGTCCCCTGACAGAAGCAGAGCATTCAGCATTGAGAGGAGGCACCACAAACATGCTGGGTGTCACAGGACTGCAAACACTGCTTGGTACAAACAGAAGCAAACTTGCTCTGCTTCTGTGTTATTCCAGAAATGGGAGATGAGGGGAGCACAGGCCAAAGACAGCCAGTCCCACGGGCAACCTAGATGCACTCTGAAGCTAGTGCGTTCATGGTGAGGACTACAGATGGTGCCCCCCTGCCCCAGATGGACAACGATTGATGCACTTTTTTGTCATTACGGAGCCCTGCAACACATCGAGGGACTGGGGACACTGTGCCATGTCCTGGCACCAGTGCCAGAACAGAATCATGGGATGTGTGGAGGAGGGAGACACAACTCTGTACTGTATGAGAAAAAAGGGTTGGTGTACTGCATCAGACCAGAATTCCAGCTGGCCTGGTATTCCTTCTTATAAAGAGCCTTAAGTAAGTACATAAGAAAGAGTCAAACCAAAGCAAACATATATAATATCTGCCCTTAACACTCTCACAGCCTACAAGTACTTTCAACTCAGAGAATACCTAAGCTAGACATTATTTCTATGTATTCAGCAGACCTCAATGAACTTCCCTTTCCTGTGTTTTCCTCATCTTCCCTTAATTCCACGTACTCTTTTAGCACCCCCAGCATAGTACAGCAAGAACTGTCACAGATTTACTATCACCCGCTGCATGGTGTACCACCACCTTTGTTTGGTTTGTTCTTGGTACTACTACTTTCATTGGATACCCTGCAGATTTTGACTACAGAGGATGGAGGGGCAATCTTTCTCCATCCTCTCCATGTCACTCATCATGTTGAAAGTAAGACATACCTTCACACCTGGATCCCTGCTGGTTCCAAAGTGAGCCACAATCAGGTCAACAGCAGTGTTGATTGCCTTCACCAGACCTAGAGGGAAAGAACAAGTCAGAGAGCTGCCTGAGGGACTTCTAGGACAGACCCTGACCAAACACTTCACGAAAAAATCAGGCAGGGGCATTTCAGGCCCATGTCAGCATGTGTGACCTCTCTGCCAAAAACATGCAAAGCCTCTCCTAACTCCTCACCAAATCTGTATGTGCAGGTTCCAACACTCACTTACCAGCCCAACAGTAGGACAACTTTAGAAGTGGCTGAAGCATAAGACACCCTGTCAATATTCCCAAAGGACATGGACTGTCACCTCCACACACCGTCCCTTGAGGGAGGAGAGATGAGGTCTGAGGCAATTAGTCTTTTGCTGCTTTGATCCTACACAGTGGCAGGGCAGAAGCCATGCATTTGTCAAGCTATGTAATGACTTTCAGTAACAAGCCAGTGGTGGGTTATCTGACATCTGCATCAGTACAGTGCAAGAACAGAATTGGAAGAGGGGAAAGCTGTCATCCAGTAATCACCACACATAGCTGGCAAAGGCAGGGGAACCTTTCTGCACATCCCTCGTCCCTGAAATGATACTGAGTCAGCTGTCAACAACCCAGTTCCCAGTGTTGCCTCTAGCATGGGTCTCACTACAGCCTTATCTAGTCCTGCTTTGGAATCCTTTCTTCCACCCTTTTATATAAACAATTTACCAGGTAAGATCCAATATACCTTTTATCTAAATTACAAAATGTCAGGCTAGCGCATCTGCAACACCACACAGATACATAAATCTGTCCCTGTATACTGAGACAGGGCTGGCAGCATGCTGTGCTTTAGGGTCGTACTCCTGTGCCTGCCTGCTCTCTCTGCCTTTTCTTGTGGACTTAAGACCCTTTCTAACCACACTGGGACAAGCAGCCCAAAGATACTCCATGGCACACTGCATGGTGCAGACACCACAACAACCCCCCACGGAAACTGCCATCAGTCCAGGGGGACATGTAGTTATGATGCTACAGTAGAGAAGGGCAGGGAAATAAGTCATTATGTCTATAGAGATGAGATGAGATGAGACACAGAGAAGCACTGTTCGCCTCATGCTGCACTACACCACACTCAAATCCATGAGAGATGCACAGACTCACCCTTCTTCTGCAGCAAGTCGATGGAGATGGACTCTGTGTTGCCATCTGGGGAGAGGCAGAACTCAGCAGGGGGTTTCTCTGCTAGTGAGAAGTAGTCAGGGAAGAAGTCAGTGTAGGTAAGCTGGAGTTGCCTCATAGACTGTCCTGCAGGGCCAAGACATGGGGGAGAAGGATCATACCACAGCCTCTCCCACATGGTTCGCTTTTTCCAGAAGCAACCTGCACCAGCAGCCGTCTTCACCCCTGCCTGTCCAAGGCTGGGACAGCAAGGCTACAGGCTTTTTACTCTCCCAGTAACGGTTTGCAATGTGAGCCTGCACAGTTCAACCCCACGGCCCATCCAGCATCTAGTTCTACCTTGACTGGGAGCCCATGGGCATGTGAAGATGCTGTGGGAGGTTCAACCTCATGGCCCGGTGCTATGGGAAACCTTGCTGCACCAGTCTCTCAGGGCTGCTGTGTGGATAGCCCCAGCAAGTGGGGTTGAAAGTAGAGCACAGAGAGAATCCTTACTTGTCACACAGAGGCATCCACAGGCAACAAATGACATGCCTCTGCCTGTCCCCTGGGATGGCCTCTGTGTTCAAGGGGTGACTTCTGCAGCAGCTTCTTCATGTGCTCAATTTCCACCTGGTTGATTCCCCAGCCCTGTGCTACGCATCTTCCCATAAAGGAGGGATGGAGAAACTGGATTGGCAGAGTGAGGTGCAGAGCTTTGTGGAATTCCCTCCTCGACTTGAGGCTGGCCTGAAGAATGCTCTCCCTCCCACAGACAGACAACACTGCTCTCCCCAGAGGACTCTCAAAGGTTCAGCCAAAAGCAGCCTGCCCCTCTTAGCCCTTCCTGCACAGGTTTTGGAGGATAGGGAAGACCTTAAGGGCAAAGCAAGAAGACAGAGCCCCATGGAGCTCTACAGTGCTGCCAGCTGCCCCGTGAAAGCTACAGCCTAGCACCTAGCATGCTGCCAGGGTTGGGACAGATGCTGTGGGGCACAGACATGAGATTTCCAAGGGCCACAGCTCCTGTGTCAGTCCAGGAGCACTTGCTGAGGTCTCAGCAGGCTCTTGGGCCATTCACTTTCCCCTTCAATCCAGCCCAAAGCCAGACCTCACTGCTCTCAGCTCATGGAGAAGAGGGGAGGCTCCACACAGATTGTACCCAACAGTGAGGTAATTTTCACCTTACTCTTGTACCCCTCAGCCCCACTGTGAGCAGATCCATCATCCCTCCTGCTCGGAGCAGGCAGAGCAGTGATAAAGCCAGGCTGAACCTGAGCCCCAAGGTCACCTCCCAAGATCCCCCAGCAGAAAGGTGGTGCGCACCGTTCAGCTTGCAGTGGAAATGGCTGGTGTTGAAGGTGCCAGGGAGCTCAAAGATGGGGTTCACCCAGTTCAGCCGAGGCTCTTGCTGTCTCCTGTCTAGGCTACCTGCTAAGCCGGGCAGCCCTGAAACGCGGTCCAGACCCAGGGGGTTCCTCCGCCTGTACTCCCGCCACTTCAGCGCTTGCGGAGAGAGGTGGTTCGCTAGGATGTCGCAGACAGTGAGCACCAGATAGGAGGATGTGAGCAGATGGGAGTACACGGAGTGGAGACAGGGAGAAAGAAAATGAGGAAGAAGAAGGACAGAGAAAGAGAGACAGCACATTAGTTAAAAGTCCAGCAGTGTTTCAGGACGTTAGCACATGTACATGGAGGAGGCAGAGGCCATAGCCTGGCAGAGCGTGGCAGGAGCCTGCGTGGCCTCGTGGCTGCAGGCATAGAGGGACCAGGTTTAGGGCACCCCCAAGGACGTGGCATGGGGTGCTGTAAGAGCAGGAGGCCACGCTGCCCTCTCCAGAAGTATAGTGTAGGAGTCAGGACTGGAAGGACAAGCTCTTAGCATAGGACTTTCTTTTGCAGACAAAGTGATGGTAGGGGCTGGAGGGCACTGCAGCAACCAGATGCAATTTTGCTGTGGGCTGTGGGTATAAGAGAGGGTGGTATGATGGGGAACAGCCATAGCCATAGGGAGCTGGCGATGCTCCAGAACAGCACGTCCTGGTGGATGGTACCTACCATTGATGGGCCGTATTGCCAGGCTGCTCAGGGGACCAGGGCTGTTGCTCTCACTGCCACTTCTCCAGTGGGGATCTGCATGGCCTCCCACTCTGCTCAAGGGCACACCACCCACCGAGAGGGGCGGGAGGGACCCAGTGTGGAGTCGGTACTCAGACAGCGGTGGGCTTGGCTCCAGTGGTGCCTCCTTCTTGGGAACCAGCTTGGGGTTCTCCTTTTGTCTCAGGGCATCAGCTTTGGTGGCTTGGGAGGGCTGCATGGCACTGACAGCCGGGGAAGACCTCGTGGGAAGCAGGCTGGCAGAGATGGGGCAGGACCTGCTCCTGGGGGGCTGGCTCTCTTCAGCTCTTTCTGCAGTGGGCGAGGAAGAGGAGTCCATGCTTTGAAAGAAAGGCACGTTGCATCGCACAGGAGAGTAACTCCCAAGGGGGGACGGCCGGGTTGTCTCCGGGGCAGGCTTCTTAATGCAGCCATCATTGCGGGAGGCAGCACCGTCTGCTGAGCGCTGGGTCAGAAGTGTGCTGTAGGCTTGGCTCCCCGCCACTGCCGCCTGCTCTGCTGAGGTGGCCAGGGCTGAGGACTGGGAACTGGAGGAGATCTGTTGGTTGGCAGGTCGGTTGCTGGACAAGCTATAGAGCTGGGAAAGGCTGGAGGCAAAATGGCTGTGCAGGGCACGGGCCTTGGGTGGCTTGCTGAAATGGTGCTGGAAAACAAAGGGCTGGATGGGCAGAGTTGTGGGACGCTGGTCCTTGCTGTAGCGTACCACAGGCTTGCTGTCTGTGCCACCACCTTTGGGGAGAGAAAGGGGTACAAAGTGTGAGGACGGGCAGAGGGACAACCATTGTCTGCCCAGAATATCACAGGCAAAAGGGAGTGTGCTCTCAGCTGTGAGAGGAAGAGGATGAGCTAGAGGCCAGTGAGACACAAGAGTGGTTCGAGTCTGAACTGATTACACACATCATGAGCTGGGAAAGTAAAGACATGTGGCCCCAAATGCAGAGTTCCCAGCTGTTTACAGCTGTCTAGAAGAGTAGAACACTGCACCAGGAGCTTGTCTCTCCTTGTAGGGTCACCAGCTTCACATTCCTTCCCCATCCCTTGCTCCCAGGACAGCACAAAGCCATGGCCCCAGGCGCCTGCCTTCGCCCTGTCTCCACCCAGGCAGTTCCAGAAGACATGGCCCAACACACTGTGGTACAGCCAGATTTCTTATCCTGAGGGACTGTCCCCTCCCACAAGTGCTGAGATCTCACCCAGCCGAGCACAAGCATTACATGCAATAGCACCACAGCCCTGCATCCTGCATCACACTTGGTGCTGTTGGAAAGGCTGCTTGCTTCCCCTTCTCCCTCCCTCCCCCCCCTCTTCTTTCTCCTCTAACTGTCTCCCCTCTGAACACACAGCTCCCTTTATTCCCCTGCCTGTACCAGACCTAAGCAGGACATTCCCAGCCAAATTGGAACTGCAGCAGAAACAGAAGAGCTTCCGACCCTGGGAAGTGGAGGTCTGCTCCAGCAAATGGTGGACGGGGTGTCCTAAAGGAGTGTGCTGTGCTGATCTCCTATTCGTGCATGCTTCCAGCTCCTGGTGGGGCCACAATATCCTGAGGGACACAGCTGAAGCATGACACACTGTGTGCTCAGTGCACAACAACAACACACACACTAGATGCACACACAGGGATGACTGGGATCCCTGATCACCAGCCACATCGCATCCTAGCATAGTGTGGCACCTTCTCCTTTGCTTCCGCTCCACTCTTCCAGCCCACAGCAAATCTTGGGACAGAAGACCCATACCAAGCACAGCCCTGGTGTTACCTGCTGCCTGGGGGGTGTGTCAGACCCTTCTCCCTATAACTAGTTTTTAGCAGGGCTTGTTTTCCCTCTAGCCTCTTCTCAGACCCTCTAGGCTTGCACGCTGCTCTCAGCTGGAGCACACCGCTCCTCTAATCTCTGCAGGACTCATGCTGCAAGTCCTGGCAGAGACTGTGGGAGCTCCCTGACCCTGCACTGACAGGAGCTTGCTGGATCTGCCTCTTCCCTCTCCACCTCTGCCCCATATAACTCCAAAGAAGAAAGGCTAAAAACTCCTTAATGGTTCCCTTTCCTTCACCTGCTGGCAACATGACTGCTGAGCATCTACACATCTCTGTCTTAGGAGCTAAAGGCAGGTGATTCTCATTGACTGCAGGAATACAATGCCCTGGAAGGGAGACAATCCTCCAAGCTGCGCAAACACTTAAGTGTTAATGCCATGTTCTTCCTTACACAATATAAGAGGTTTGCATAAAACCTCAAGAGGCTTTAGAAATACAATGACAAGACACTTGCACTGATCTGGGTCTGAAATAAGCACAGCAGGGCTCTGTCCCAGGGAGTGGTAGACCAGGAAACAAACTGCACAGGCACTGGTCTCCCATCTCCATGCAGGTTCCTCTGCTGCTCCCCTCATGTCCCAAAAAGCAGCCTTTCTTTTTACTTCTCCATTCTGCCTAGTCTGGCTCCTTACCGTCTGCTTGGGCTCTAACATCTCTTTGTCCGTGGTCACCGGCAGAGCCACCTGAGAAGCTGGCATCTGCCTCCGTCAGCAGGGAGAGAGAGGCTTGCTCACCTGCCCCATGCCCACTGGGGACCTTCTCATTGGCGACTGAGTCTTTGGTGGAACACAAAGCCTGGCTATCCCCAAAAGTGTGATTCAAACAGAAGCCCTCGCAGCTCCGGTTCAGGCCATGGACGAAGGGCATGGGTGGAAGACTCTGGCTGCGGCGAGCTCGTTCTTCAAGGAAATTTGGGCAATCCCGCTGTGTCTCAGGGATAGGAGAGAACTCCAAGGAGGAATCACCACTGGAGCGGAGTGGTGGGGAGGTGCCATTCTTTTTCCGGCCTTTAGCCAGTTCAGCAAAAGATGTCACCCGCTTCGGGGGAGAACTCTGGATGGGTATTGCTGGACTTTCACTAAGCTTGACCGGACAGCTCACCATGCGTTCCAAAGAGCCCAGCCTGCTGCTGGGACTCCTGTCCAGGTTCTGATCATAGCTCCTGGAGCGCTGCCGGCTTGTGTTGAGGTTAGGTGGTGACACGTTCACATAGAGCTGACCCTCAATCATGTTCTGGGTGGATCCTCCCTTTGCCTCCTCTTCACTGCACTCCACATTGCTTTCCTCTTGTCTCAGGTCAGGCCTTCTGAACAGATAATATTCAGTGGGCTGGGCTGGGCTACCTTTGGTATGGTCTTCCGAGCAGCTAGTTATGGAAGATCCTGCTGGGCTAGGAGAAGATTGGGAAGACAAGTCACATGTGACCAACTTGTAATAATTCTGAGTAGCCACAACAAGCCGTGCTTGGCTCTGGAAGCAGGCAGTGAGGTCTGAGCTCTCTGAAGTGCAAGGCTCACAGTGGAGGTGGTAGGAGTTGCAGTTAGCATCAAGGACAGGTGAGGAGGAGTGTTGACACCCACACACCTTCCCTGAACTCTCTGGGTGATGCGACTCACAAGACATCTTGGATTCTGTGGGTGATGAATGCAAATCCAGGTAAAAAGCTCCTGTGTCTGAGTGGCTGCAGAAGGAAGAATCACAGGACAGGTTGGCTGAATTCAGGTTAGATCGAGAATGGCCATTCATTTTATTGTAGAGAGCACTGAAGTTCACCAGCACGCCATCAGAGCTGTTGCAGGAAGAGTCGCTGATGTAGCCCATCTGTTGGTCAATCACTTCAGACTGACTTGATGAACTGTAGCAGCGACAGTGCTGGAGCTCTGAGCTGGAACAGCTGCATGTCCGGCTGTGCAGGGTGTCCTGATTCCTCAGTGATTCACCTGTGTTCTGGTTCCACTCCTGGTCGCCACCATTGAAGGAGAAGGTGGAGGAGCTGCCACGATGACAGCTGCATTCATCCAGCTCCATGCGTTCTGAGCCCTGGTGGCACCTGTTCCCATTGTTCCTCTGCTGGACATCATCACTGCTGATTTTGTCCTCTTGCCCATCTACCACACCGGACCGGCTGGCCATGTTCCAGGATTTCACAATGTGGTTGGAGTCGTGGAGGTGGAAAGGGGGCAAGGTCAGCTCATGCAGATGAAAGGGAGGCTTGCCAGCCACAAGTGAGTTGTGAAGGTGGAAAGATTTTTGACCCAAGTCATCACCAAAGATGCTGAGGTCTTCACCCTCACTCAGCAGGAAAGGGTTGTGTCGCTTACTGATGCTAGGGACAATCAAATCCCTTGCTTTGCCTTCTTTGTTTTCTGAGGCCTCTGCTGAAGTTTCGGAGGTCTGGAGAAAGCTGCTGTATACCAAGGAATCAGTCTGCGAAAGGTCTCTGTCTGGAAGGGCAGAGGTCCGTGTAATGCTGAGCTCTGGCTGGCAGAAGGGGTTGGTCCTTTTGCTCATGGAGCAGCACTGTCTGTCAGGGACCTGGCAATGCACCAGGGGAATGTGATGGACAATCAGTGTCTCACCAGTCAGTTTGGGTGGACTATCCATGGTGAGGAATGCTCTTCAGGACATCAGTTAAGCTGGTGCTACCCATGGACAGGTAGGGCTTCACATGAGAGGCAGGGAGGACACTTCTCATGAGGAACTTCAGATACCTAGAGAGAGACAAAACCACAAAGGACATCACCTCGCAGGAAAGGCAGTGACTATTTAAAGCATCCTTGGTTTGACTGAAGACTTCATGTGCTGACCAGGACCAAACAGACTGGTTCATGTCAGCACAAATACCCGTGTACAAGGTCCTGAGCTGTCCTTCAGGGAAAGCATCACTATGTAAGACAAGCACGTCCCCCTCCCTGCAGGCTCCTGGGACAACACTTGTGCTTCCAGCTGACACTCTCCAACTTATCTGAAATAATTGTTCCCCTCAAGTGGCCGAAGGGCTGCAAAGGCTTTGGGCTACATGAAGACCTCACCACGGATGGCACCATACACTCACAGGACAACACGGAGACAGCACCAGGTCTGAAATGAAGTGCTGCACTCTGATGAATACACACATCTTCTCGCACTTGATTAATCTTTGCTCCCTTTAGGTACCTTGAACTTTCCTGTAAGAACCAAACACTGAACTGCACCGCCAGGCCTTGCAATATTAGAGACACACAAGTCCAGGCAGAGACTGGAAAGCAGGAGCAGACTGGAACAGGAAAGCATCAACAACCACTCCTCTCCAACATCCAGGAGGCCCCATGAGGTCCTAAGCTCTGTCAGCGGTGCCAGGGAAGCACGCCAAAGTATGCAACTAGTTATGCACACAAGGGTCTCTCATCTGGAAAGGAGCAGATGACTTCAGTGGGGCCATGGGGAGCCACTAGTGATG
>JAVJGI010000057.1:11136416-11154887 GCA_035590275.1 Ibycter americanus | reverse complement strand
CACATTGCCTTCTGCTGACCTCTTGCTGATAGCTAAACCTCAGCTCAAATTGGCCTCTCTTGTGATCCAGGGTGCCTGGTTCACAGTCCCCTGACAGTCTGCCACAGCACCTGTGGCACTTACCTGCTTATCTTATTGCCTGCTGCACTTGGTAATGGCACGACTGCCACAGACCACAGTCCCAGGGGCCATACAGGCAGGGCACTGAGAGCCCAACTCCCTCAGTGTTCAGTAAACAGCAGGTTCTCATAAAGCTAGAGAAGCATGTTCACCAGCATTTGGTATGGGAGAGCGGAGAACATATTCATTCCTCCTCCCCTATCTAACCTAGACATGCAGCCTGCAAGCCCTCCAGGACAGTCTGGAGGGGGATTCCCTCTTGCCTTCCCTTCTACATGTCAGAGAAGCCAGTGCAGAGAAGTGCACTGGAGGGCAGCCAAGGCAGCAAGGAAAAGGAGAAACCACGAAAGACAACAGTGATCCAGGATGATCCTGAGGGATTAAAAAATTACCTAGTGTTCTCATAGATCCACCACTTGCTCTGAAAACCCTGGCCCAAACACCCTTGGTCAGCAATCCATATCCCATATCTCATCCAGGGATCCTCAGTGCTCACAGCACCCTGACACTGCATACTGTGATCCTTGTCTGGACTCCAGGACCCTGGGACTTCTGCCATCACTGACCTTCAGACTCTAGAAGGTGGCATTCGCAGTACCTGCCTTTGCATACCTTACCCCAGCATTTGTGACTATGGGATGAAAATGGATTTGGAGCAGGGCTGCAAAGGCACATGGGAGCTCAGGAGGGAAACTAAGAAATATGGGATAAGTGAAGTTAGAAAAACAGTGTAAGCAATGAGCCAGCTCCACAGAAAGATCAGGAACTTCAGTTCTTTCAGCTTCATGGCATGAGAATAGCTATTAGAAGATGCTAAAAAAAAAATTATCAAAAGAAATACTTCCCACGCATAGTAGTGCTTCTCACAGACACAGGATGACGCTGGCAGGAAAAGAAATACAAAGATGGAAATGGACCTAGTGTTTACAGTAAACACCCAAAGATGTAAAAGTTAATGCTAACACCAGTGTTAGCGAACAGAGAAGCCTTCTGGCAGACTACCAGAGATCATTATGAGACCTGCATGAGGGGCACACTCACTCTCATGTCTGCTTCTGCTGGGATGTTTCACCCAGGATTCGGCTCTGAAGTAGAGAGGTCACCTGGACCACTTGGATCACATCCAGCTGGACTATGGTGTGACCCTAAACTCTCCTCCACCTATAGTCTCCCTACAGCACCCCTCACTTCCCTCTCAATGACTCCTCTGTATTACAAGCCTCTAGCTTCTTTCCCACAGCTGCTGCCATGGAGGCTGGGAGGAATGAGTCTGTCCTCAGCTCAGTTCCTGGGGGGAGATCTTTTACATCAGGGATTCCCAAGATCACCTTATTTAAGAACCACCATGGGTAACAGTAGCTCTTGATTGTGCCCAGGACACCCACATGCTGAAAGTGGTGTTCAACAGCTGGGGCAGTGTTCATACCCTGTTTTGGACCTTATGCACCACTGATGGTACACGTAGCAGCAGGAGCCCTTATTTCTCCTGTCTCCTGCCCCCTCCCAGCATTGTATGAAAAAAGCTGATCAGCCAGTGCCTATAGGCTCATGCAGACCTCCCCTGCCCTTGTTATTGCCTTTGTACATGATTGTAATAATTACATCACATCTCTCTATAAGGCTTTGCTATATTTTGAGTGTTGCCACAATGCAACCACTTGAAAAGCATCATTTTGAGGATACAGACTGTGATGACAGCACAATTCACTGCTGAAGTACTAGGTCTCCACCGATGACGGGAAATGGCTGCTTGGCAGCCGGCTCCCAGCACCAGCACTGGGTCTGCTGACAAGCCCAGCTGAGCAACACACACTTCATGCTGGTGCAGAAGCTGCTGTGGAAGGACAAGGCTTGCACAGGCACACTTTGACATTTGACAGCAAAATGTCAAGAAAGCTGACACACAGCCATTTCCCAGCTGTCGCTCTGGAGCTCTGGCTGCAACATGCAACTCTGCCCAGCAATTTGGTTTCAGTGGCAGCACAGGCTCCCTGGGTGGACTGTGATTCACTGGCTGTCACAGATGCTGCAGCAGACAGATGCCCACTGTGCCTGCACCCACAGCCTGCTCCCAGCACAAGGGTCTGCTGTCCAACATCACAGGTGGCACACAGCCAGTGCCTGCTGGGAGCCATTCTGACAGCTTCCTTAGGGATATGTGTGACCTTTTTTGTGCCCTAGATACCCCTTCTCTCTCTCAGGACACCTCTTCTGACAACCTCCTGTCTTAGGGATGCAGGGAGGTTGGCAATGGCACTGCCAGCGGAGGTATTATTCAGTTCCCAACACCAGAGCACCCTCCCTGGCCACACATCCCCTGACTCTCCCTCCGTGATTCTGGAAGACTGTAGAAGGATCCTCCCTCTTCCTCTTCAGGGTCTGGTAGGCTGGGATTGGCACCGGGACATAAAACCCAGCAAGCAGAGTAGTTTCGGATTCTGCTGGCTTTGATCAGCTCTTTGTAGAGCCCTCACACCCCTTTGCAAGCAGAAATTTCCAGATGTGGATAGGCAGTCTGCACCTGAACACTTTTTGCCAAATCAGTTCATTCTTCTTATTTATCATTTGCAATAGCACAAGCTCACAGCGTGCTGAATCCTGCTCAATCCTACACATACAACAGCAAACACAGCATCCAGCAATGATCCCTGCCCAGAAAAGCACGTCGTCATGGCAGTGAAAGGCAGGGAGGCATGTGGGGAGCACCATGACTCTAGACACATCAGCACAACAGCCATTTTATTTGCAAATCTCAAAATTCTTTGCCCTCTCCATAATGACACCATCTGCTGCTACATGGGAGATAGGGCTATTTATTCAGTCAGCTCTTTCTTGAGGTGCTAAGATTACCTGGAGAGGGTGAAGGCCAGACATTGCATTACCTGTGGATCCTTCATTCCAGTCAAGGTAATACAGAGCAGAGAAGGATGGCTTTTTGTGAGATACCTATGGTGTGGTGCGGAATTGCTTATGAATGCTTGTACCCCCATGTATGTATATATACATGACAAAAACTCCTTAGGTGCAGCAAAGCGGTAGGTAAGTAGAAGGAGGTGAGTGCTGAGTAATAAAGGATAGTTCAGCACTGATCCGAGAGCCTCCTACCAAGCCCTGCCTGCACTTTAGAAAGGAGGCAGTGTGCTGAAAGTAACAGGGGCATGCAGCACCTTGCAGAGCTGAGCCCTTCAGGCTCTGCCCATCATGCCTTTTAAGTCCTTGCTGAGTACTACAGAGAGGCCCTCAAATCCCTCCTCTGTTGTACCCTCCAAGACTGAGGACACTGTGCTAATTTGAGGGTGGTCGGTGCAGCTCCATAGCTTCTGGAGCACAACCTCCTGCCGCTACAATGCTGCCGAGAAGATGCAGAAGCCATCAGAGCTGGCTCCAAACTGGCTTGCAAGGCTCTGCTTCAATTCAAAAGGGGGCTCGTGCAAACACCAGCCTTGCCTTCAAGTGCTGATGTGTTAGGTGTGGTGCTCACAGACCTCCAGGCATGCCCTGCTATCTGTTACCACTCCAGCCATGCTTTTGGAGTTCCATCACCGATTGCTTAATACTCTGCTTAATACTCTGCTCAGCACTGCCAGCTGCATACGTGGGGCCACAGGGTTCAACACACAGAGATACAAGTTTCCCCATAAAATGTAATGCAATACTGTAGGAGGCATGCAGAGATTTAAGCAATAAATGTGATTTAAATGCCAAAGGATTGCACATATAGCACGGAGGACGAAGAGGTAGGACCAAGATCATCAGAACCGTCAGCTGGAGGCAATGATGGCTTTTTGGAGACTGGCTCTTCTGAACAGATTACTGTTTCCACAAATCTCGGTCACTTTGCCTATGAAACTGAATGCCCAGTGGAAACCTTTAACTGTGAGGGTTCTTGCTGCCTCTTTCTGAATGGCTGTGGTTGCACTATCATCATCATCTTCCTCAGAGGCACCATCACGTGACTCAAGGGTGAAAGACAGAAAAACAGAGTTAGAAGCTGGGCCTTCAATTTCATAGATGAACCAGCAAAAATCCTTTTGTATGGGAGCTGCTTGTTCTCTGAGGGTTGTTTCATGTGAATATCTGACTCTAGAGAGCTTTTGTTTATATGTGCCTGAAGAAACCACACAGCCCTACAAAACAAGCATGAGCAGAAATGCTGCAAAAGCAACGGTTTGCGTGAGCTTGCAGACAGGGGCACAATACAGACATCTCCTCCTTGCTCTGTGGGGAGAGATATATTCAGTTTACTCCCTCTAAGTCTTCCTCCAGGCAAAAGGGCTAGCAGACGAATCCAGACTGAAAGCCACTTTTCAGACTGGGTGGAGGATCTCAGGGCTCACTGGTTCCTGCACCAGTTTCCAGGGTCCCAGTAACGCAGTTTAGTCCCTGCCCCAGCTTTGCCACTTCAAAAGCTGCTGGAAAGCACTGACTCGTTAACAAAACCCCCCCCCCAAACCCAAAAAAACTTAACAGGAAAATTTCAGGAGGCTGTAGGGCCTTCAGGGAGCAGCATCAGTGAAGAGGATGGGGGTGGGGCACAGGGTCAGTGGCCTGGGGATGGGTCTGAACCATCGGGGTGAGTAAGAAGAGCGTGGAGGTGAGGAAGCCAGTAAGTTGTTGCAGGGTGGGACTAGCTAGTGGTATTTGTTTGGACATTGGTTTATTTCTTGCCAGCTAATACATCTCTGCCAAATTCACGCCTTCATTAAATGCTTTAGTAAATCATCCAGCACGTTTAATGAAAGAAAAGGTGTAAAAGGAAATACTAGTTGTTTGACTCATCCTAAACCTCCAACTCTCCTTCCCTGTCTCAGGGAACAGGGAACATAGTAAGGGTGGTCTGCCTGGTCCCAGGGTGAATATTCCAGCACCCAGTGTCTAAAGGGGGCTGCAACAAGACAAAAAGACTAAATACTTCCTAAATTTCTGCCTCAGCTCAGGCTGGCTCCTCTTGTGCTGAGCAAACTGATTTCATTCCTGAAAAGACCACTTCTCTTTTCTTTCCACAATGAGTTGCCGCCTGGGCCAGGGCTTTTTCCAGAGGTTTCCAGGACAGCCTGGCTAAAGTATCATTACTAGCCATGATTAATGTATCATTATGTCCCAGAACTACACAGGATTATGATGTGTTCAAAATGGAAACTGCAGCACGTGACGATCAGCCACAGCCCTTGCGCCCGTGGCAGCAAGGAGCCACGCAGGTCAGGGATGAGGGGCTGGCCAGTGGCGATGAGAGGGTGTGTGAGGCAAAAATAAGCAATAGGTGTTATATGTATTCCTGCCGGTGACACAACTAGCATGAGGTAGGTACTGCCTCCCAGCCACAGGAAAAGAAGCCCCAGCTGCTTTGTGTATTCTGACTTATGCAAGACATCAGAAATAGCTCAAGCAGCAGATATATAGCAGCTCACTCAGAAGCTGGACAGTGACCGAACCAGTTTCTCCCATTTCTGTGCTCTCTTGCTCCGTGACTCATGATTTGGCATGTGGGCACTCGGCAGGAGCCACTTACAGGCGGTGACTCATGAGCATCCACCGAGGTGATCTGGGCTGGAACCTGCTCCTCCTTCTCCCCACCGGCCATCCTCTGCCCCAGCCCCCACCACATACGCTCCTAATTACTATATGCAATTCCTCGAGTGGAGAAAAAGACTGATGTTTCTAGCTGTTCCTATTGCACCAGAATTGCTACTGAATTAAAGTGCTGACACAGTAAATGCTTCCCCATCACAGACATGCTAGTAGCAGCAGCAGCAGCAGGAGGGACTACACTTCTACAGCACCTTTCTGCCCGAGCACTCTGAAAGCACACTGAAGATCTTACAAGAGCAGAAATTACACAATTCCTTTCTGAAACATGGATTTTCCTGGGTGCTGGACCCTGGCTGCTGCAGGGTTCCCAGAACCCTCAAGAACCCATGCAGAAAGAAATAAAATCCTATAAGCAAATGAAATTGCTGGGCAGAATCAGTAGCTGAAGATGCCAAGCTTAACTCCTCCCTAACTGCACAGCGCTGGCCAGGGCTTACCTGCAAAGCTGGCTGCCTCATGAACGTGCTCCTTTTACAAACCTGCCTCACCTAGGAACCAGAGGCTGCACCTGAGTCATGACAAAAACACCGCCAGCAGCTGCAGGTGAACCAGAGTCAAAGCCTGCAGAAGCGCGGACTGAAGTTTTCCCACCAATTTCTACGCCTGGGAGCTGTGAGCTCGAAACTCCCCACCGCAACAGCCACAGCAGGGCAGGGAATAAAGCGTCCTGCTGAGGGAGTCAGGCAGCAAGCAGCACAGCTTCATAAATCAAAGCTGGCCCTCTGACCTGTGCCTGCAGGCATACAAGATGGCAAAACTGCTCCTGAAGTCTGTTACACGGCTACACGCAACAGTGAGCGAGCAGCTGTTCTCGCTCAGGTGCGCACTGCAGGGGCGAAGGCTCCTGAGGTGACAGCAAG
Organism: Ibycter americanus; assembly: GCA_035590275.1. Classification (NCBI taxonomy): domain Eukaryota; kingdom Metazoa; phylum Chordata; class Aves; order Falconiformes; family Falconidae; genus Ibycter; species Ibycter americanus. The sequence continues at coordinate 11,148,318 of JAVJGI010000057.1, read as the reverse complement.
AAGTGGAGAGGGCATGGATGCCTCGTATGGATGGAGATATTCCCAATAGCACTGGAGGTTTCAGGGGTTTCTGGGGATCTGAAGCATCCCTAGAACTACTATACTTAGGAAATACCTCTCAATGAGGGGTCATGAACCACTTCCACTGGGCCCTCAGGATTTTCCTCCCTAACATTTACTGGAGTCTGGCATCAGACATCTTGGCCTTGCCCAGCCCACGGCAAAGAGAGCCCTGCTTATCCAAGGCTTATGGGAGGATAATTTAAGAAGCAAGTTTCATCCTCACAAAGAATAAACACAGGAGGACAGCTCCACCTCAGGCAGTCCTAGATCCCCTATCGTGATCATGATTTGAGGAAAAAAGATGAGCTAAGGCCTAAAAGGGACAAAGAAGGTCTGTCTTCACAGTGAGTAAGACCTCACTGCAGTCAGTACTGGTCAGCACACCCATGCAGACTCCAGCCTCTCCAGGGCTGTGCATCTTCACTATTGCTTCCTCTGTCTGGATTAAAACTGGCATCGCATTTCTGACCAGACCACACACTGCAGGAATCACATCTGCAAAACAATCCTGAACCCTCCCTGCAAGGCAAAAGCATCAGCGATCACCAGAGAAAGCCCGACAAATAAGCAATTCAGTCTTGAGATAACTCAGTTATAGAGGCTGTAAAATGTTCCCTGTCTGTTCAGCCCAGAGCTCTGTGTACACAGGAATCACTGACTATCAAGTGAAAACCAAACACTTCTGGGATGGCAGATTGCAGATGTACAACCTCATGTAGCAACACAGCAAAACATGGTACAGAACAGGTAGCAAAGGCAGCTACAGGAGAGCGAAGTAAAACTATAGTAGGGCCAAGTTCTTGAAATAAAAAAGTATCACCCCATAACCCACCATAAATAAAGTGGCTAGCGATGCCAAAAATCCCCAGCAGCATTATTTTCAGACTTGAACACAGCCGTGGTGCAATGGTTTGCTACCAGGACTAGGTAGCCACGTCCCAGTGAATAGGAGAAGCAATGCAGGTATGGCATTACCTAGCAGTGATGGGCATCATTTCTGCCAGCCAGCCAGAATGCCTGCATCTGCAGAGCTGTATTATTTTTATGATGCAATGGAACTCAATACACACTGCATGCAACCAGATCAGGAGCTCCAAAACTGAGCACAAACAGAAAACATCCCAGCAGCAGCCTGGTTTTATTAGATGTTCCTTTTCACAGTACACATCTAAATGGTTTTTCAAACAGCAGCTGTGTCCAACAGCTGACTCTTGCTAATACTGAAGGAAAATTTAACCCTTCCCAGCTCTAGGTAGTTCTGCCAAGACCAGAAACAGTAAGTGGATACACAGGAAGAAAATTTCTGTCTCTCCAAAGGAGGAATATGCAATACGCAAAAAAAAAAAAAAAAAAAAAAAAAAATGTCAGGAAGCTGGCAGCACCCTGATTTGGGGATGATAGCATGCTACAAAGCAAAAAGGCTGAGTATCAGCCCAATAAAGGCAGCATCTGATGAGACTAATGCATCAAATTTATCCTGCCCTCTGAAGGACATCAGGACCACATATATTTTTGCTGATGATATCCAACTGCTTTTAGACCACAGGCTGGATTTTGCAGTCCCTTGAAGATTAGCTGGAGGAAAGGACCCTGTAGCACACAGGTTTGGAAAGGGAATTTGCCTGATTATTCTTAAGATTGTGCATTTCTTGACCCTTTTTTGGCCAGGTCCCTGAAGAAATAGGTTCTCTGCAATCATGTCCAAATGCTGTCTGAATCTCACTTCAGCAGAAATCAGGGTGGGCAAGAAACAAAAAAAATGGCAGAATGATTCCCATGATGGTGAGAAAAGAAGCTTCTGATCTGGGAACAAATCGTTGGACTGTAGTGAGATTGTGCAAGGTTAGAAATTGTCCTTTGCACTACACAGCAGGTCTTCACATGACCTCCCTGGCCAACACAAGTCTATTTAAAGAATGCTTTTCTCAAGAAAGATGAAATCAAAGGCAACTGTTGCCACCAGTTCAGAAGCAATGGACAGACGAACATACTTAGCCTTCACAGATCAACTGCTACCGGGAAGTCTTGATTTCAGCACAGGAACACAGACATCCATGGACTGAATCAGATGGGTAAAGCCTCTTCTTCCACCTTTGCCAGCACAATTTTGATGCTCTGCACGAGGTTTAATAACCCCAAAGTGGGCAAATGGGTGACTGACTGGCTGCTCCATTCTCCCTCCCAGTCACAGGCAGCCTCGTCCAGATGAGAAGAGTTTATGTCTAGATGTGGGTTTCATAACTGGCCCATAAAAAGTTAGGAGCCTATACAATCATAGTATTATATATTTTTGACGTCCCTTAGAGTGTCCCTTTTTTTATTAATTCTTGCAGCTTTTAGGGCTTGTAACTTCCTGAACCAGTGAGCTCCACACCAAACTACTAGTTAACTGTCAGTCCTTTTGAACATACGGGTATTTCATTGCTTCATTGCTTGAATGAAGGACAAGAAATTCATTGCTTGTCCTTGGGCTAGGGCAGGGAGAGTATCATATTTTCTACTGTGTTTGCCACCCCTCTGAGTACTCCCAAGCTTTTTGTTCTGCTCATGTACAAGGGTATTCCCAGATCCTTGGTCTGGTCATCAACCTCTCTCCAAGTGTCCTGACGTGTGGGTGTTTCTATGTTCACGTGACCGGCAGCAGGGCAGAACTCAAGAGGATCTGGATAAAACTGGAGCATCAATTTACGTAAGAGTATTTTCCATGTAACAGAACTAACAAAAGGCAAGTCAGGACCTTAATAAAATACTTATGAAGCAGACCAGGCACTCTTAATGATTACACATACTGTTCTTCTGAGAGGAGAAACTCATCCTTTGCAAGGGCTGGCAACCCAAACCAAACTGAGCTTGTAAAGCTCTATTCTGGACAGTTTATTTTAGGATATCACTCCACAAGACAGCTCATGTGCTAATTAGGCTTGGAATGACTGGGATTAACAACAAAGTATTAAGGGTCTAACTAACTAAATCTGATAACTCTGGATTAACCAAGGTCTTCTGCTGAGGAAAGTCTTGCCAGGCTGCAGAAGATGCATAGACCTGTTCATTAGGAGAAAAAAGGAAAGCAAATGGGATGATCCTTGGCTCTGTACTGGAGGAGTATAGCAGGTCAGGGTCCGAGGGGACACACCGAGTCTACTGCAGGGATGACCACTCTGCTTTCAATCACTTCAAGGGTGTTACAGAGCGCTGAGGAGACACCTTAAGACTGTAGGCTCCCAGATCTTCCCAGCTGGGACACACTCACATTTGGACACCTCCTTTCTTGAAACGGTTGTGTCCTCCCTGTACCTGATGTCTCAGAGAAAAAAACAAGTGGTGAGGAAGAATTTGCCTCTCCGAAGTCCTTGCACTGAAATGGGCCTCAGCTCAACCAGGAGGTTTCAAAACTCTGCAACTTCTGAACACGTACTATAAATACACTGGGTAGTCTTACTCACACAAATGCCAAGAAGCCATTTGGGAATATTGCTGGGCTTTGAAGTTTGACAGCAAGATTCACAGACTAATTAATCACAGTATGTGAAAATTATTCCTATTATCAGTTTCAAGTAATCCTCCTTAATTTCCTGGAATGCTTCCATGTTACAAGCAGGGCACCTCATAAATACTTACTGTCTTTCTCTGGACTGCTCATTATTTTATATCACAAACCCTACAGTTCCCCGTTTAATACAAATAATTCCCATTTCTTCAGTCTCCCCTCATATAAGAGTTTTCCAGGACTCTGGGCCGTTTCCTGGGCAGTTTCTTAATTCCCTCCAGCTCTGCAATCATGCTTCTGAGCTGGGGTGACTAATTGCACAGTTTCCCAATCAATGGTGGGATGGCCCCTGCCTTCTGTATCAGCATCAGAAGACTCTGTACCATAATCTTCCATTCCATTTCTTATGTACCTTAGCATTCATATTTGGACACTTTCTAAGTAAAGTCCCTTATGACCAGTGTGACGTACAAGTACTTTTTGCAGTTTAATGACATCACTTTAATGAGTTGGAGTCAATTTAATCAATTTAATCACTTCAATGATTTGGAACCTGACAAAGTGTGCTTTTATAACTATCTTCTGTTACACACATTTACATAACTTAGCATTAAGCTCAAAAAAATCAAGGTTTACAACAAGACTAGCCTAGAAGAAACCAGAGTATTTTTCTTAAATATCTGTTCTCTGAGGGAAGAAGTTTCTTTTTGCGGAGTGTGGTTTTGGGGGGTTTTGCTCCCCCAGGTTGCACAAATTCTCAGAGTAGGCTTGTGAGGACAGGTTTGCCATGTCCCCATGCAAATTCTCTTTGCGGTCCCCCAACAGATAAACGAGTCTTCAGTATCTGACTAAGATCTGGACTGAAGGATATTTTCCCTGGTGAATTTGCCTCATGAAGTCAGTGAGGTCTGGTGGCTTCCTTCCATGAAAGAAGATTTCCCTTTCACCTTGATGAGCAGGCCAAGAGGTTGTTGTGGTTTTTCTTTTCAACCTCAACCCGTGCCAAGGAGAAAGCAGACAACAAGGCAACAGACCAAAATACTGGCTGTCAAACATGCTCTGGTACAGGGGGGAATCACCTTGCAGTGCCTCCAGGACAAATACAAACACACTGCTTCATTTGGTGATGTTCCTCCACTGTGCAGTACCAAATCATGTCAGCAGCACAAAGCCTGGAGAGGTCAGGGTTATGGAGATGAAGATGTTCTTTGCAGTCTCTGAAGCTTGTGCAAAGTCACCAACAGAAGCACAGGTAATAGAAACCCCAATGGATCAACAACTGCTATCAGTGTCTGAACAAGATATGGTCAAACATAAACTGAACGACATGTGACTACAGCATTGCCACCTTTGTGCATTAACCACCCTCACGGCATTGCTTCTCAGTGCTGGGACATACCTGTTTCCGGCAGTTCGTCCTCTCCTCTTCTGTTATCATGCCATGAACTGGCTAGCCCTACTGCACTAGGAAACCTCCAGGGATGTCTGAGGTCTCCCTGTGCTTCATGCAGTCTCACCTTTCCTCTGGTCCAGTCCTCCCCCAAAACCAGCCAGCATAACAGGAAACAGGGAAGGGAAGCACATGGGAACAGAGAGGCTGTCAGGCTTACTGTAAGAAGAAGTAGTCACCACCTTCAGAGTGCTTTATATATACAGTAATTATAAATAGCAAGCGCCTGCAGAAATGAAAATGAGGCATATGACAAGGAGCTGAAGGCAGGAGACATCTGGGTAAGGAGGATGGTCTCCTCAGTGGCCATTTCAAGCACTATGACCTGCAGCTGAAGCATAAATCTCAGCAGCAGGTTAAGCTAGATGCCGCTGGCTGTGGACAAGGGAGAAGAGCTTGCTGCCAGTAGAAAATGGCTAAATGCAGATGCATGCTGAAATCCTCTTGCTGTTCTTCCAAAGGGTCAAGCTGCAATCACTGCTCACGATAAGCCACGTTCAGGCAAGAAAATCCCTTAGAAGTCACTACAACAACTGACATCCTAACAAGCAAGGAGAGGTCAACCGGAGCAAGCCAAACCCCAAGGCAGTTGTGTCACTCCAGGTATTGATCATTAGAATGAATCAGGCAAAGCCAAGGAAGATATGCTGCGTGACCCAGTAAGATCCTGGGACCAGAGATATGAATTATTTATATTTCTCACTGGATCTTCTATGCGGGTTTATGATTCTGCCACTTGAGTTACTGTAAATGATCCGAGGGTTGGACTACAGGGAAAAATGCCATGTAAGCAGACACTGGAACTAGCCTCACTACTAAGAACAGAAAATTGCACTAGCACAATGGTCCACACAGGTCACTCTCCCTGCTGAGAAGGACATCTGTGAGGACAGCTATGCTATCTCAGCTTACACAGAAGACACATGACAATGCAGCATGAGGCACACAGCCCTGCTCTTTGCCATGGGAACCCCACAGAGGGACCAAAAGAAGGTGGCCTGCTAAACAATTCAGGTGAATTGGACCTACTAGGTAAAAGGAGGCCAAGTAAGCATGTGGTTGGTCCTGCACCAATGCAGGCAGAGCAGAACAGAGAAGAGCCTGCCCACTGAAGGCATTTAGGTTAGCTTTTGCAGAAGTGATGGCAGCTGGTGCCAGTTTACAAAGAATAAGGTGCAGTTCTGGATTTAAACTGATGAGATTAGTCTGACTATGTAGGGAGCAATGTATGTCCCTGCTCCCTTGAAGAGTAACACCTGAAGAGCTGGTCCCCTGAGGGTCAGAAGGAGCTGAGATTATCTAAATGTTGCTGAACTGAGTCTGTGTTAGCCAACACTCACAAGCACAGATTTTCCCCAAGGTTGACTGCATCACAGTTAAGCAACTCATCAGTTCAAATCTCACATCACAACTTGAGTTCTTGTGAAAAACTCATTTTCCTGCAACTGTACACAGTTTTTTTTCCAGCACTGGTATGCAGGAGAGTTCCTGAGCGTTTGCCAGAGCCACAGATGCTCAGGTGGGTCTCTTGCACAGCTGGGAGCCAAGGGGAAGGCAAGTTTCCCAGTCCAGTACCCATCCCTTTCCCCTGTGTCCCACCCTTCCCCAAGAACAGAGCAGGGTCTCGTCTCAGGTAACAGTGGGTCCAGGGCAAGTATCAGGTGAAAATTTGCCAAGGTCTTCCCTAAAGGCTCTATTTTTTTCCCCATGTAACTCCCAGAGGAGAAACCCCCCTCTTACCAGAAGGAACCGCTAGCTCTCATCACCCTGAGATTCCTGTGCCACTGGCCAAAAAGCACAAAAGCAGGGCAGTGACACTTGCTCTCTGCTTCCAGACAGCATCTTGTGCTGGACAGTTTGGTGGTAGCGCCAGCTTCCCATCACTTGCCAAGCAAAGCAAAGCATTGCTGCCATCACTCAAGTATTTATTACTTACCACTCAAAGGTACTGCCATCCCCATGCCCTCAGCACTGCACAAAGACCAACACATGGTCTCTCTCCCAAGAGGTCAAACTCAGAGGGTGAGCCTAAGCCAGAAGTTGCCATAATCTACATTATGGCCACTCACCTACATTACAGCTCTGCCTTCTGTTGCCCTCCCATTTACACCAGTGAACAGCTGCAGGTGATTTTGGTGGGTTTTTTTTCCTATCTACTGATAAAACCACCAGCAGCTTTGCCCAGTAAGGAATATTTGCATGTGTCTGAGGGACAGAAAAAAACATTGCCTACATGACCCTGAGGCTGAGACACAACTGCAGTGGGGAGAGGAAGAGTTTGTGGACAAGCCTGCCCTTGTGCTTATCTGCACAGATACGTCTCTGCTTTGACCCACTTCTTTCAGAAAATGAACATTAAAATAATTTTCATCAAGAGAGGAAACTGGAGCAGAATTAGGGGCTAGAGCCATTTTGACAGCCCGTTTCTTTTTCTTTGGAGAGTAACCAACTTTCAGAGGAGTGCAGGGCACACAGGGAACCTGCTCAGCAGATAACCTGACAAATCCCTGCTAAGGCTAGTTACCAACACAGCTGTCACTGGTCATTGCTGTGGGATTTCACTCCCTGCCAGACAAGCTCCCTCAGCTCCTTCAAACTGTATCCTGCAGCCTTTTGCATAGCTCTGGAAGGGGGTGAACCTCTGGCTCTTTTGGACTTACAGTCTGACCTGCCAGAAGCCCTTTATCCACATCATGACTCTTCCTACTAAGCAGCACAGGTAGACAAGTGAACTTTCCCACTACTGGCCAGGTTTCAGCAGCTTCCACAAACACAGGGACAAAATCTTCTCATCTGGTATTGTCCTGTGATTCCACAGCTGACAGTGAGGCACCTCCAATCTTCTGCCTCTCAACCACCTGCACAGATCTCTGCATCTCTCACTTTCGGTTTGCTTTTCTTGGGTTTAACCGTCAGAACCATGCCTACCGAGATGAGTTATCACCCAGCATCTGCAATATCGAGCTGCCTTTGAACTGAGTATCTCAAGATGACCCAGTTTATATTAAACAGAAGGGTAAAAAGCAAACACCTCTGTAATGAAACCTTTTTTAATTTTTAAAGAGCAGATCTCTGGTGTATCAGGAAAAATAGTTATAAAAACAACAAGAACAAAGAACTTGGAGAAGTACTGCAGAAGTCTTTTAATGTACATCCTAAGTAAAAAAACCAAACTGGAATCATCAAGCACAGCAAGAAAATTAGCAGAGCAGAGCTCCTGACCAACCTGAATGAATAACTACACCAAGAAGGATATTAGAGGTAAGTAAAACAGCATCTTTGGTGCTGTTTTAGCAAGAAGAAGCATCCTAAAGCTGTGGTGATGACAGGTTAGATAATATAGAGGGAAGAGGGTGCAGAAAAGGGAACAAGTTTTTGAAGCAGAAACAAATTCAAGATTAATGCAGTCAACTCAGAGGCACAAGATATTCTTGATCCTGAAACAATGGAAGAATAGTTGCATGACTGCAGCTGGAAACAAGACTTTTGATAAAAATGTCTGTGAGGAAACAGAGGAATGAGGGAAAGCTGTGTGGCTGGCAAATAAAGGTAAAGTCTGTACCTGTTCTAAAAGAGGAAGGAAAGTGACCCACAGTACATTTATCAACCTGCCCTTAATACTACATAAGGCTTTCAGAAAACATTGAAAAAGAATAACAAGACTGGGAAATAAATGAAAAATGGGGCAGTGCACAACATGGGGTTGCAAAGGGAGGCCTACTGTCTGGCTGTCAGGAATAATACCAGAGTGAGATCTTGACCCACAAGAGGCATCAGACTAGAAGAAAATGAAGGTCCCTGGGACACAGAATTCATTCTTTCTTTGCTATCACAGCCTTGGACACGTGCGAGGTGGCAATGGAGCCATGGGCAGGCCACTCCTGAGTCCATGGCATATTCTCCTGGGCCACCTGCACTTCCTGCAATGCAGGTCCAGGTCCCTCGGATCTAGAGATCCAGCTGCATTTTACCTTCAGCATCCTGCATCAATGCAGTGAGGAAGACATACACCAGCAATTACATCTCCTTCCTGTGAATCATTTTGGTCAGCTCCAGTCACCAGAAGCTCTTGCCCATCTTTTAAGCATCTCAAGGCAGAGATTATCTGTGCACTCTCACTGCTTAACAGATGCTCTTATAAGAGTGGCAACTACCACCTAGGTACAGACAGTATGTCCTGGGGAGTGTTCCCACCCCACGCAGTGAAGGAGGCTGCATCACCTTTTTATTCCTTTAGGCAAGCACCATACACACAAAACTAGATAAATTTTTTCTTCCATGCCCCAATATAAATATGTGTATCCTGCATAGATGCATCCCATTGCATATCCTGTCCTCCAGCCCAGGATGCACCACACACACACACATGCTGTTGTTACCCTCCAACAACCTCCTGTAGGAGCCTGTTCTGCAGCAGCACCACAAATGCAGTCTGGTACACGCCTACAGCACGTATCCCACTCCCTGCTCCCATCGGCCTGAATGGGACAGAGACCTGGAGACACAGAGAGGGTTCCCAGGTCCCAGGGTGAGACAGGGATGAGAAGGAGCTGCAGTTCAGGAAACCCAATGGTGCTTGCAGGAAATTGTCACAGAGCTGCGACAAGAATGCACTCTGCTCTGTGATTTTGCTGGAAGCCCTCTCCTTCCCACCTGGTACCCTGCACTGAAACTTTGGGTTTATCTTCTTCACCTGGCGTAAAGGCCGGAGAGCCTTGCCACTCCATAGGGATGGAGAGGGAGCAATGAACTGAGAACCTGCAGCATCAAAATGGTTCCTCCGTAAAACTGCTGCAGAAAAAGGCTGTGCTGATGATCGCTCCCACCTCTACAAACTCCCTGGGGCTGCACACCACACTGGCCATCCCAGGGAACACAGTGAGAGGTTGGAGAATGGCAGTACAAATGACACATTTACATTCCGTGACAATGACAGCTCTCAGTTTCCTCCTCTGTGCTCTCTACTGTTGGTCTCTGACCCAAAACTCCCTGTTCCTCCAGCTCTGCAATGCCCCTCACACCGGCCTCTTTTGCTCCATGGTTCCTCTACAGCTCTGACAAACATTTACCATTTTACCTACATTTTTCCTACCATCCTGTTGCTCCTGATAGGCCTAAAGGTGCTTTGTCTGAATTATTCTTGGGTTACTGGCAAACTGCAGAAAGTTTTTGTGAATATGTAGACCTGCCAAGCTCGCTCCTTAGCAACACTGGCCTACAAGGCTGTAGGTGTATGGAATAAAAAAGCAGATCTCTACTTCCCCTATGCTCCATACACCTTAACGACACCCATCAATCCAGACCCTGTATGATCTGTTCCCCAAAGGCCAATGCTAATGCAGCTCCCGTTAACACCACATTCCCCCCAAACACCTGCAATTGCAACCTCACATGCTCAGCACCTTCCATAACCCCAAAAGACTGCGTCTGCTATTTGCTTATCCCTTTGTTACCACACTCCCACGTGTACATTCCCCTATAGCCACATCACTTTACCACATATACCAAAATCTCATTCTTTCACACCCTTGCCTTTTTGCTGCTGACTGTTACCCTGAATATCACCTCTCCGGCATCCATATCCCCACCCCACATATATCCTTCTCTTTGTCCAAGCCCTTCTCCCTTTGCATTTGCAGATGCAATTTGATGGAAGGATTTGTGCAGAGGGTGAGGGTGGGAAGAAAGAAGGTGGAGAGGAAAAACGGGGATTTGGCTATAACAAAACCATGTAATTAAGCTCTAGTAACTGGCACCCAGCCTGAACCCCTCATTTCAGTAATTAAAACCAGTAATTCCTCCATTCCTAGATAACCTTTCTCATCTGATCTGTGAAAAGCGGCAGGGAGAAAGCATCCATTTACACAGCAAGCACAGACACGCCCTGGGCAACACAAAGGACTCCAGCCTGCACAGAGCCCACGTATCTCTTAGCAGAAGAACAGAATTTTACCTGCCAGAATATTTTATCTTAATGCCTTTCGAGCAACTGATTCACCAGTATTTGGGGGTGGGGGCGGGGGGAAGTCAAAAGCCACACTGACAGCAGCCTTTCCTCTGTCTACATCCTTTGTTTCTGGCTTTTCATGGAAGCGCTGTCTGTCAAAACAGCTTTTGAGCTGCAAAGCAGCATCACCACCAGGGATGCACAGACAGCATGGTAGCTGGAGGGACCAAAACAATCCGTGTGGGCTTGGCTGTCGTGGCAGGCACAATGGAGAGCTGTGCAACAGCATTGCTGGGGCGAAGCACAGCTCGCCTCTGCACAACCAGCCCCAGACATGACAACTGCTATTTCATAGCTACAATGGACAAATACACACTCTGCGCAGCAACATCAGCCTCCTCGCTTATATACATCCATTATAATCACAGCAGCTCCAAAGCAACGCAGCCTCTGAAGAGACAAAGCAATCCTAAAATCCCTAAGCTTCACTGGGTAGCTGGCAATGTCTACAAAACCAAACCATCCAGTTTGCAGGACAATGAACAGCCTGAAAAGCATCAGTACGACTAACGCCCACCCCGACCGTTTCTCCATCTCACCTTTCCACAGATGCTCCGTTCCCTGTCTCACTGAACACGCCCTGCTCCAGCACTGCTGAGCACTTGGATTCCAGCGGGCTCCGTGCTCTCTCACCAGGATGCTGTGGGAAACAGAGAGTCAATTTTTTTCCTTTTTTTTTTCACAGCTGCATCCCTGGCAATGCAGAGGGTCTGCGCAATCACATCTCCAATGCTCCTGATGCTGCTGCTGTGACGTTGCTGCGTGTGAAGGAGCAAGCATGCCCACAGCACCACCGCTCCGGCTTGCAATCAGTCCCTGCGGAACCTCAGAGGAGGCAGGGGATGGGAGGGAGCGGAGAAGGAGAGGAGGGGAGATAAGTCAGGCTGGAAGATGG
>JAVJGI010000057.1:11119404-11131885 GCA_035590275.1 Ibycter americanus | reverse complement strand
CACAGGAGGGAGGGACATCTTCACTCTTCCCCACATGCTGGACCAATCACTCACGAACAAGGCAGGAGCAACTCAGTGCCTTCCCACCTTGCTTACTTATTGCTCGTGGCACAAATCTGAATCCCCAAGACATGGCAACCCCATCCATCACTACGGAGGCCATTTCAGCCATGCCAGAGAGAGGGATGTTGATCAGAGCTGAACTAAGAGTGTGGTCCTGCTCAGCTGGAGCAATGGGGACCAGGACACAGAGGCCAACAGGAAAGCAGGAGATGCTGAAAACTTCATAAAATCCTCAGAAAGGAAAACCAAAATAATTTCCCATCCCTGCAAGCCCTGCCCTTCAAGGTCAAACAACATTTCTCTCTCAAACACATAGAGATCAATACAGACTGATCATTACCAACATGCGCTTGACAACTTTTCTATTTGGTGGGAACAAATACAGGAGCTTTTGAACAAGGGGTCAAAAATCCAAGCAGATTGATAAAAGCACACATTAGCATAGTGGCAATGCCTGCCCTCAGTCCTTGCATTTCCCCAGGGGGTCACCAACGGATCCCTACTGAGCCTGCCTTCCCAGGCACAGGAGACTGGGGGGTTATGCCGGTTGCAGACACGTTCACAACAGCAGGATTCAGAAGCCTCCCACAATGATCCTGCCCCAGCAAGTGCTGCCCACTACCCAGAACAGCAGTACTGATTTCTTCAGGGCTAGCAACACAAGGCAGGAGTCATACCTCCAAGTAAGACAACGGCTTGAAAAGAGAAAGTTGTTTTTTCCTAAAAAGTTGAAATTTCTTGTTGCTTGCTAACGGTCTTCTAACAGAATTAGTTCCCCAAATTAATTTCTTTGATGTTTTAAGAACATTCTCTGAATTTCCAGCTTATCTTTATCCATGCACAGCTCACCCCTATTCACTCATATTCCAAAAATGAGCTTTAACGTCAGCATTTATCCAGTCTGTGTTTAACGTTATATCATCTGAGTTCTTTAATCACTTCACATTAGGTAGGCTCTCCATTTCTTTGATCATACCCGTATCCCTTCTCTGCACCTGACCCAGTTTGCACACAGCCTTCAGAGAGCGAGTGGAAATGTACACAGTCTTCCAAGCAAGGTCTCACCATGACTTAATATGCTAAAAATTCCCCATTTCTGCTACAAGTATTTTGTCCAATGTGTCATGTTGGATGACATTTATCTTTTTCATGGCTGCAGTATACTAGACGCTCACAGTTGTCCTGGACATCACTGACAAATCCTGGGTTTTCCCCGTCTCACTTTCCCCAGTGAGCTCCCAGCTGGAGCTGAACTTTTTGCTCATTTCTCAAGCCCACAACCATACAATTTTGAACTATCCAATTCCCATTTGTATGATTCCTGAAGGACATCCAAGTTCTTCTTGCTGAATAACCCTGAACTCCCTATGACGATGCATCCTAGCTTTCTGTCTTTAGGAAACATTACTAGTAAAATTTTAATGCTCAGAGTGTTATTTGAAGTATTGAGTACCTTCTGTTTCTAGGCTTCTCTCCACTAACAACTTCTTTTCAGACAAGTAGTTCTTCTTTCAACATTCATGTTATCTTCCTCTAGTCTGTTTACTGGTCCTTAGATCTCAAAGGCTATTACGGATAGAAGAAGTCCACATGGGTTCAAGGGGAGGCAAGACAAGGACTTGAGAGACCATTTCAGCTTACTAAACAGATAAAATATAACAGATGTTGCAAATCCCCTGGAAAAAATATTATTGGGATATGAGACCTGCTTGCCCTGCTCACCCTCCTCCCTCGCTGACCACCTGCAACCACTTTTGGAAAAGTCATACTGGGCAAGGTGGTTCCTTCATCCCAATCACTATCTCAATTTCTACCCTGTATTCAGGTCAAATGCTTCCTATTGCTAGCAGCTGATGCCTCACTGCCCAGGAACAGAGGCTTTCAAAAGCTCCATAAGAAGTCGCAACTACCAGATAGGGCTAGTGCTGGCAAGGCTCCCCACAGGTCTGGGCTGAGTTCCACGTACTTCTCCAATACTGAGACAACTACGGGAAAACGAAACGCAGCCCAGAAACAGCTGTCTGTCTCCAGGTCCCTTCCAGCCCAGGATTCCACTATGTTCATACTCTTTTCCTAGCAAAGTGCTGCTATCAACATTTTCTACACAGGACACTGGGGCAATAAGAAGATGTGAATCACTTGGAAGGCTGTGGGAAAAGGAGAACTGATTCTACAACCCCAGTGCCCATCTTTTAGCCCTAATACTTAGTACTGCCCAAGCCAGAGCAGGAAGAACTTTTAGGCTGAGGGAAATCAGGACAAAAGCAACAGAGCAGCTCCTGATTCATGCCTGAAGCCTCAGCTTCAATGTGATAAACCACGCTCATAAAACTGTACAGCAGACCGTGAATTAAAGCAAAGCCTGGATGTAACTCATCCAGCCTGAGACTTCAGAGTGTTTGAAGCAGGAGCTCAGCTCTCAGAGGAAATCTCTTTTTTCAAGCACACACTCAAATATTGATGATATACTGAGTGGGAATATAAACTCTTACACCAATCAAAGCCTTGGCAAAAGGAGCCAAAAGGGTATTATTACAAAAAAGATACGCCTTCTAATCTGGCAATAATTGGTCTGAGCAACGCATGGTAGCAGTGGATATTATGGTGTTATTGGCTTCACTCTTATTAAAATCAGTTTTTAAAATGGGATCAATGCTGCCTCTACAGCACAATTTACCTAAACCATTAGTTTCACCATAACTTAATACTTCCCCACAGCCATGACGAAAGCCTTAAGTTGCCAAATTACCTACTGTACTGGAGCTGGTGAATTTGGCAGCCGCAGTTCTGCTGTATTCACCAGTTTGTATTCTGACCTCAAATAAAAATTATGTATTTCCAACTAAGCAGCTGAAAAGCCGCAGGGCTGAGCTGAAACTGCAGCCCAGAAATGGTTCACTATCTACATACTAAGTACAACCACAGATTGCTGTGTACACAGCATGCACTGCTCAAGGAAGGTGACTGCTTATAGTTCCTGTGATGTACACTGAAGTGACATTCCCTTCCCACTGCAGGGGCATTGCCTGGCTGACTCAAAGTGAGGGTGACTGCACCGCATACGAGCCTCAGCTCACAGAGACTGCAACGGAAGGGATGCAGCAGGAAAGGGGCAAGCAGAGGAGAAGAAAAACATCACTGTTGGACACATGAGAGGCCACACACAAGAACAGAAAAAGCTTCGTGCCCTCCTGCTTCAATACTGAGTGTCCTGGTTTTGGCTGGGATGGAGTTAACTTTCTTCTCAGTAGCTCATACAGCGCTGTGTCTTGGCTCTGATGTGAGAACAATGTTGATGGCACACTGATGTTTTTAGTTGTTGCTGGTAACGTTTATACCAAGTCAAGGACTTTTCGGTTTCTTGGGCCCTGCCAGCCAGAGGGCTGGAGGGGCACAAAAAACTCAGAGGGGACACAGCCAGGACAGCTGACCTGAACCAGCCAAAGAGGTGTTCCATACCATGGGACATCATGCTTGGTATATAAACCTGGGGGGTTGGCTGGGGCCTGGGGATCGTTGCTTGGGCACTGGCCGGGCATCAGTGAGCAGGCAGTGAGCAGCTGTACTGTGCATCACTTGTTCTCCTTTCTCCCTTTTCCTTTGGATTTTACCCTTTTCCCCACCTTTCCAGTATAACTGTTATTATTGTTGTTGTTGTTGTTCTTACCTTTTTATTCTGCTTAAATTATTAAATTGTTCTTATCTCAACACTTGAGTTTTACATTCCTTTCCGATTCTCCTCCCCACCCCTCCGGGTGCAGGCAGTGAGCAAGCGGCTGCGTGGTGCTTGGTTGCCGGCCAGGGTTAAACCACAACAGTCCTTTTTGTGGCGGCCCCACACCACAACTAAAAGCATCAGTGTGCTATCTACATTGTTCTCACAGCATAGCCGAAACACAGCCTGTATGAGCTACGAAGAAGAAAGTTAACTCCATCCCAGCCGAAATCAGGACACTGAGTCATAAATATTGCAGTTTTCCAAGGCAACAGCAAGTAGGGAAACTGCTGCGGGTTTCACGCAGAAAGCCCACACTCGCCTCTCTGCGCATTCCACAGCACTTCCCTGCCATCGCTGCTCAGGGCCACAGCAGAAGTCAAGCGGTGAGATCTGCCAACTCACCACAGAGTGAATTCCCAGCAGACATCCCTGTTCTCAAACACTCCCACCTTTGCAACGAAGCCCAGTGAATACATAACCACCAGCTGATTTATTAGAAACATGTGACATTAATTGTGGTTGTTTATACTGATTTTTTTTCCCTAAGTTTCTCCATTTACCACTCAAACTGGACATGCAGTGCTGCTCTGCCAGCGTGACCTGCCCTGTACCAGCTGGCTATGTTTTAATGGCAAATAGAGCAACATCTAGACAGCTTGTGCTTCTCCAAAGCACTCTGTGATTAAAAGAGGCTATTGAAGGTGTGCTCAAAAACCACCCACTAGCAGCAATGCCACAGCACAATATTGGCAGGCACAGGACTCCAGTGCCACTGAAGAGACTACCTGTGCTCCTGAGCACCCACATCCCAGCAGGCACCTAGGAATGCTGCAAAAGGGAGAGGAAACAGGACCACTGAAAACTTCTGCTAAAAACCCTTTGTAATGCAGGCTTGTAACTAAATTCTGGAGACCCCATCCACCACTTGTGCATTTAACCCCCTGGCTCTCAGGTGGAGTGGTTGTTTTTTAGTCTTCATCTGTATTGTCTACGGTACTGACACTGTTAGCTGAAGGAATAAGGTCTATACATAAACAGCAAATTGACAAAAATTATAACCATTACCGTGACACCTCACACACCACAGATTGTACATCCCCACCCATAATCATCATGCATGACCTGCTCATTTAGAAGGGATCTGTGGTTACTGTAGATCACAGGCTGAACTTGAGTAACTACTGGCATTTTGCTTTGAAGCTGACAAACAGTATGTAGGGCTGTATGAATAGGCATGTCATATGCAAGACGTGGAGTAATCCTAATCCTTCCTCTCTGCCCAACACGCCTCATGGACATGTCCTACATGTACAAGCTGATCAGAGTTCAATGAGAGCAAAACAAGAGTAAATTGCAAAGCAAGAGGGTTAGTCCCTTGCAGAAAACTAGGGGGCACATGCAAGCTACTCTGAAATGTATAAAAGGCTGCTGCCAAGAGCAAGTGAGTAAGCTGTTCTCCATATCCTCAACAACAGGAACAGGCTCCCTGAGGGGCAGCCAGGGAAGTTTAGGTTAGACATCGGGTATAACAGATAAAACTAGCTGTTCATTATTCTACCAAAAAAGCACAGCAGTCAGGAGATAAGACTGGTTTTCTTAATATTTTGCATGGTCTTGTCTGCCTCAGCAGCTCTTTTCTTTACTTACTTAGAGGCGTGCATTCCTGTTAATTTTCACAGGCTTTTACTGTCAGAAAGTGGAAACTATCTGGTTTTATGCCTTTGCCACTGAAGAAATGGTCTTATGGTCTTGGTCAACCCCATGTGCCATGGCATCAGGAGACAGTGATAGAGGGAAGGGACTGGACTGCTAAGATGCAGGATGCAGCAGCTAATGTACCAATCACTGGGAGCTTCTGGAGAGACGAAACAAAGAAACAAGGAGTGGCATAGCTGAAGTCCACTATGCCTGGGTCAGGGAGATGCAATTTTACGGCTTCTGGAGGTCTTATTCTCATGTGATTTCTGTTTGACTCAGAGGAGCAGGAAGCCTCTAATGCAGGATTAAAAGCCAAGAGCAGCTTATTCTGTGAGGCAGAATAGCTGGAGAAACAGAAACACGCTCTTGGAAAGACACATCAAACCTACAAGTACTGCGTGAGAGTGGAAAAGCATCCCATGCCAGCTGACCCAGTAGCTAATCCGCCCAGCTGTTAAAAACATACTCCAGGTGGGGTTTTTTTTCCTAAATGGAATATGCTTAGCGCCAGCTTTCAGCCAGTGGATTCATCCTCCTTTCATCCACCGCAGTGAAGAGACTTCTCATGAATTTGGTGTTGTTGAAGATGATCCTTGACTAAGTTTTTCTCTGGTTATTATTAACCTCTTCCCATCTAATCGAGCAGGCTGTCCCGGATCATCAGTCAGCTGTACTTGACGTCTCCATGCCAGATCAGCCCATGATTAAATGACCTTTTGGGTGTATGTGCTTATTGGTGTGTGCTTAATTGGCACAAAAGAGTCTAATCTGCAGCACGTAGCTGCTATGCAGCCAGTTGTACAAGGCCTGCCTCCTCCAAAAGACATGTGGAACTGAGAGACAGCCATCCGTATGCAGGCAGGCACACACAGCCAGAAACGGGAGGCACATGCCTGTCAACTGTGCACAAGAAGTTTACTGAGGTTGGAGAAATGGTCTTTCTCCATGGCAAAGGGAATGCTATAGGGATAAAGGGGATCCAGGTGGGGGACAAAATCCTGCCATGTTCTTTAAAATAGAAAATAAAAGCTGGCAGAGGCAAAGCCCAGGCACCAGTGATGAGGCAAGCCATGAAGGCAAAGCAGCTCACAGGAGATGCCTGAGAAACATGCCAACCTTAGACTGTGTTGGACAGGCTGGAACAGGGCTCAGCCCCATGTGAAGCAGATGAAAGGGCTGAGGCACATTGCCCTGCAGGGCTCCCCGTGGAGACTCTCAGCGCTTGAGGAACTGCTGGAAACTGGTGCGGGGCTCTGGCACTGCACAGAAGACTACTGATATATGCCAAGCAAAGAGGTGCTTAAAGATGACAAACATGGTCATGTGTCCCCATGCACCCTAGACACATTCCAGTCAGGGGAACAAGAGCATGCCAGGGTGGAAAGAGCCCTGAAAGAGCTCTCAGGAGCTCTGTAATGTACGATGATACTCAGAGACTTGGCTCAGGACTAATAATAAGCAGCAGTGATGATGACTCAGACAGCAACTTTGTTGGCTGGACATGGGAGAGGAGCAGGAAGGAGCAGAGGAATGGAGGAGCAGGAAGCCCCTGATGAAGGACTGATTGCCCAGAGCACGTTCCTGGAAAAACAGAAACATGCTTTTCATCTCCATGATGTTTTTCCATCTCTGGACAATTCTGAAGCCTGATTTCAATACATACTTAAGAAAGGACCCCATCCTGTGCAGAAACCCAGCATGCGCCTCTCAACACACAGCAAGGAAAAGAGAAGACCAGAGAAATGGTGAGATGGGGAAGAGGGCTAGTGAGGGCTCAGCATGTGAGATACAACAGTCCAGGCCAGAAGACAAGCAGCTGCTCTGCTCTCAACTCATCCTCAGTGCAACAGCTGGAAAAACTCTCTGTCATGATGTTTTAACAGGACCTGCTCTCCATCCCTGGGAACACCTGCCAGAATTAGTAATCCTGTATCAGAGGAGGTGAAGCATAGCGTGCCAAACAGCACTTGTGACCTTTTTAGCAATTTTTGCATGCCTGCTGTTTTCACAGAAACTTTCTGTATCAGCTTAAAATAAATCCATCCTTTCTGAAAGCAAAGTACTCAGAGACTGCAGAAGCATCTGGCCCTTCCTCTACAAAGCCAGGAATCAGCACATATGTATCTGGGGATGCAAATGTGGAGGCCAAGGAACTACAGGCAGGGATTAACGATGCAGTCCTGAACCCAGCATCTGAAAGTGTGGTCTCCCCTGACCATGACACTGCTGCTTTTGACTCTGAGCAAACAGGTAAGCCCAAGCACTGCCCCCACGTTTGCAGCTAGGAGACATCTCAGCTCTTCTCTTCTGCATGCAAGGCTCCATGTATTAAGCTTGTAACAGCAACAGCACAGGGTGCTCCACTCCCACAGGGGGTAACTTATCCTACATCCCATATTAGACCAGGCAGGATAGGAGCCACATCATCTGTCTGCAGAAGGAGCATCTCTGTCTCCAGATGGGGCTTCTTTGTGCATGAGCCCTCCAAGAAGCACTTCTACGAGTTCTAGGTTCTATCCACTGAAGACAAGGACTCAGTGGGGTCTGCTGCTTTCCAGTGAGGTCTCCTGTTTTCCAGAACACAGCAGAGGCTGATGCTGCAGCAGCACGAGAACAGCTGAGTTGCATACCTAGCATAGGACTTGACCAACAACAGGCAAAACCCTGCCAGAGGGAAACAAACTGCAGCTTCCAGCTCCTCAGTGGGACTGTGCATCCAGCACTGGTTACACAGCCCAGGGAGCATGGGTCCTGAGCAATCTCTGTAGCATGGTCTGGTTTTCAGTTATAGGCACCAACCACAGCATGAAAAGGGCAGGATTTTGGAATAACTATTGTGTTTCTATGGATAGCAAGAATATCCTGAGTTGTAGCTGTTAATTCAACATACAGATTTAATATGCCTGCCCCAATTAAACTGATCTCCAGCTACCAGTCCTTGGGATAAACCTAGAACCCCTACATATGCCGTTACTACAGCCCAGGACTTTCTAGTGAGGCAGCTAGCTGTGGCCATCATCAGGGACCTGGCAGCAGGCTAGATTAAAGCCCAGGTTAACCCCTCTTGGAATGTCCTACCTCTCATCAGACCTAGCAATAATACTCAACACACACAGGGAAAGCTCAGTAGCAAATAGCCCAATTAGAAGTGAAAGTCTCATATCCTCTTGGTGACCAGCACATCTGCTGGACCTGAGGGTCAGTGTCCTCTGTGGCCAGCAGGGCAGCAAGAGGAGGAAAACATGGGGAGCCCTGCTGGACTCCCTCCTGCTGCCCCCTCCCAAGGGTCCAAGGCTGCTCTCTATGGAAGATTCCCAACACTTTGGCTGAAACAACGGCAGCATTTGGGCAGGGCTCGGTGTTATTTTTAACACTTGCTCACATAACTCTTTGGATGAATCCTGGGAAGAGCTTGTCACCAAAATAGTATACTGTGGGCACTATTTATACACCCACTGGCAGCACAGCAGGATAGGCTGAGAAGGGAAAGCTAGAACACCCCCTTCCCTCCTCACAACAAGGGATACAGGGGCCCCTGAAACACGGTTTGTTGTTTGGGCTCCTCCTCGTAAGTAAACCATCACCTGCAGAAGGCCTGATATCCTTGTGTGTCCTGTTTAGGAGACTCTTATCCACATGGGAGGCAAACCCAGGTACAGCAAGCTTGGGGAAGATGGATGGCTGTGTGTACAGGGGCAGGTGCATGCCAGCTGCTATGAACTAAAAAGAGAACAGTTGTGCCTACACACCAGCCAGGTCAGAAGAACGTGCTGCTCCCCTCCTAATTATCCATCCTTGGCTAGTACAGGGAAGTCCAGCAGTGGTAGGGTTTCTTGGTCATCATGATTGTCATGGTTTAATGCCAGACAGCAACTAAGTACCACGTAGCTGCTTGCTCACTCCCCTCCCCCCACAACAGGATGGGGAGGAGAACTGGGAAAAAGGTAAAACTGGAAGGTTGAGATAAGAACAATTTAATAATTGAAATAAAAATATTAATAAGAATAATTGTAATGAAAAGGAGAGAGAAGGGGAGAGGAAAAAAATCCAAAGAGACAGGAAAAAACCCAAGTGATGCACAATACAATTGCTCACCACGTGCTGACAGTCCCCAAGCACCAATCCACAGGCCCCAGCCAACAACCCCCAGTTCCTTCAGGACTGAAGGAAAAAAAATAACCCTTTTGAGACTATTCAGGGAAAGGGGGCTCTTCCTCTGTCTCATATTCTGGGGTAAAAATAAATTCTCTAAAGCCATTTCCATCCTTACTGAACTTCCTTCATTTTTGTCTTCCATGAGTTTTTTCTCCCTCCCCCTTTCCCCCAAGACACAGTCAGACTGCTCTCTACTTTCACGTCTCCTGGAGAAGCAGGTGACATGACCTGTAGAACATGCACAGGATGCTGCGTGAGAACAGAGAAGACAGACGGGCTCTGGAGCACCAGCACACCATCCCGGAGTAGAAAGGGAGCCAGAGTTTGAGTTACCAGTGTGTAGCTGAAAAGAAAATGGATATATGCATTTTCTTTCCATGCAATAGAGGCTACAGCCTGATCAGCATGCTGACTGTTCATCAGAGCTAAACAACAATGCAAAATAAAGCCACATACACAGTGCTAATTGAAGCATGCTCTCCAGGCAGGGGCAGGGTTGGCAGCCACGTTACATTTAGCAGAACAAATGGAACGGATCAGCTCCTACTTTGCCAGATGCAGTCTCCCCAGATTATGGCCTCCGCTCACTGCAGCATGAAGCTGGGGGCAGCAGCAACAGCATGAGAGCAGCAGGACAAATACAGCACACAGAGCCTGTGATAAACCAAAGCAAACCCAGCTTGTGCCCGTGTTGGCTCAGGGATCAGCGAGCTGTGCTATGGGAAGTCTCTGCAGGCTGCTCCCCTGTTGCTGCAGGATGGCGGGCGAGAGGCTACATGACAAGGCACTTCTTGCAGATGGGAGCTGGCTGAGGGATTCCTCCCGCTGCCAGGCACCTGCCTCTCCTTGGGCACAGCGGTGCCAGGGTGCCAGTCTCACTCACAGAACATGTGGGCAGGACAGAAAAGCGAGGGCTGCGGGCTGCTGGCAATGCAAGGGCCAGATCGCTCATGAAAGCCCCAGTGTAAATACAGATGCACTGTGGAGAAGACTATGGCAGAAATGCAGCTCGTGTTACAAAGAGCCATTTACAGCAAGCTCAGAAAGAAGCCAGCGAGATGAGGCTGTGCAGGCTGGCTCCATGGACTGCCTGCTTAGGCAGGGGGGTGGGAGCGCAGCTGCCTGCAAGGGGAAGCCCTGGAGTGAAGTGACCACTAATGAGGGGAGACCCCCCCAACTCTACACTCTCCAGCAGCTTCTGCAACACCATACAGAGCACCTGCTAGCAGTAATGCAAACTTCAGCAATTTTCTAGCCTATGCCCCACACAGGGCGGCACCAGCCCTACAGCTGCACTGGTGCTACAGCAGCCCATCATGCCTGGGAGAAAGGCTGATCAGAGCATTGCTTCATCCATGAGTGGGACTGGCTGATGGTCGAGGAGCCCATTCCTGTTGTCCAGGCTCTCTCCCCATGCTCAGGGGCTCCACATCATTGGGACTTGGAAAGAGAGGCTCCCTCTGTCTCCCATTCATTGCCTTTGGCACCTCCTGCTAGGATTCTTCTTTCCCTGACATTTCAGGATAACTTACAAGCTGTACTGCAACTGGACTTGATGGCAGATAAGGAAGATGGGGGACAGGGACTAGCTTGGCAAGGAACCAATGTGTCCAAGGGTCTGGAGGCTTTGCCTCCACTGTGCCCACAACTGGAAACAGCAGTATGGGGGTTTTGCAGCTTTCAGCCACTGCCCATTAAAGGAGCACTGAAAGACCTCAGCAAGAGGCTGAGAAGGAGCTTTTTCAGGATGCGTACCACAGCAGGCATAGCCTGTTTTCAGTAAGCCCGGAGCCAGACAGGCATATAGCTCACACCAGTGATCTCTGGGTGCAACTGGTGACAAAAGAACAGGCAGTCCATGTAGTTCGGAAGCAACTAAAGTCTGTTCTGTATAGGCTGGGGGGACCTCCTTTGAAAAAATACTTCCTAGCCTCAAAAGAAGTAGTTTGAAAACAATTGACTTAGGCCAATTGCATCAGTGAGTGCTGTTAAAAACCTACCTTCAAGGACAGTGCTGGGGCCCCAAGAGTAATAGGTGTATGTGCCCGTGATACCTATCAGAAGGGCGAAGCCAGCCAGGGATTATGCCAGGCTGAAATGCTCCCTGTTGATGAGAGCAGCCAGGCTGTATTCTCTATCGTTTCCTCTCTCCAGCAAACTGCTGGTACGGACACTAGGCCTCCGCCCAACTGAGAAAGCAGGGAACTCGCAGTTCCTGCACATGCTGCTACCCTTCCCCTGGACCGGCAGTGCCTGTGACAAGGAAGGTGCTTTATGCTTTCCCCTCCGTGGTGCAGAGACTCTCCACTGCAGCCCAGCCCAGCTGACCTTGGGATGAGATTCATGCTCCTGGCAATGAGCTACCCTTGCACAGGAAAAAGGGAAAACTTCCCAATGTAACAGCAGTGACTCTGGTCCCAGATGCAGCTCCCCAGGACTGTCTGAGACAAAACAGAGCCACGACTTCATCACCAAGTATTCATCAACATGGGCAAGAGGGCTCCAGAGAGGTGGCTGCATCTCCAAACATGACGAGCCTTCATGACTTATTCCTGCTGTGGTGGGTTTGCATGGCAAGGTTTTGGTATCACAGGGGGGCTCCGGGGGTGGCTTCTGTGAGAAGCTGCCAGAAGCTGCCCCCGTGTCCGATACAGGCCATGCCAGCTGGCTCCGAGACAGACCCGATGCTGGCTGAGGCTGAGCCCACCAGTGACGGTGGCAGCACCTCTGGGATAGTATATTAAGAAGAGGGGAAAAAAAAGAAAAAAATTATCTGATCTGCATCAGTGGGAGAGAGGAGTGAGGCTGTGTGAGCACAGCAGCCCCGCAGCCCCCGGGCCAGCGCAG
>JAVJGI010000057.1:11097843-11110499 GCA_035590275.1 Ibycter americanus | reverse complement strand
CTCCGCCCGAGAGTGTCTGACGTTTCCTCTAAGTTTTCTCTAGAAACATCCTTGATAGGATGCAAAGCTTGGGAATTTGATTGTTCCCCAAAACCAGAATACTGCATGAAAAGCGCTATCACCTCGGATTTCATCCTCGCACTGACCATCCTCCCGCTTTAAGAGGTCCAGGGGTAACATACACATCCGGTTATAAACGCCTTTCATCAATTAACAGAGCGGCAAGGAATCAATCATCTCAATAGTCTCTCTTTATTTAAAAAAAATTACAAAATCAGGAGTGATGTAGGACAGACATCACTGCCAGCTGATGTGTTTCAAATGCTGATCTTGTCAAACCACTGAAGTATTTGTATCTGGCGCAAGCTCACCAACAGCTCTATTATCCCCTGCACGTCCTATATAGAGCACTTGCAAATCCCCTTCAGCCAGAAGGTGAGTGCTTTGCATGTAAACCTAAGAGAAGAGTGACAGTCTCAGAGTTGCCTTGCTCTGTCAGCAAAAGTTCTGCTGCCTCTGCTGCTCTGCATTATATTCTGCATTACATACTAGGAACAGCTTTGCTAGAACTCTCAGTCTGCAGACCAGTCTGGGTATCGTGGGGCTGTCTGCTTACTTTCATAAATTCTCCTTTTCCCTCTAGCCCCAGGGAGGCTGACTGTGAAAGACATAATCCTCATCAGAAAGCCACGACTGCCTCTGCAAAGTGAGTGGTAAATCAGAGGAAGGTGACAAGCACTATCTATCACACCAGTTTCCTCAGTCAGGGTGCAGGCTCTCATTTTACTTGGGTATCTCCTTGCAGGGGAGATCGCTGGATTAGAATTTGCTCTTTTCCCTAGCAAGCACCTCCTGGCCACTGAAGTCTGGATCCAGTCCCAGCTCTAGTTTTGCACTGGCTGTACTGAAATTCTATACCACAGTTTGTAAGATGCTGCCCGAATCAGCAGGTGCAACAGACTGGTTTTTTTCTGGGCTGAGTTCAACCCAGGGAGATGAAACCTTCTATTAGAGCTTAAACAACCTTACAATAACTGCTGAAACTGGGACCACAGGCAGTAAGGTGTTATACGCAGACCGGATGAAGCGACTCAAAGCACAGACCTCCAAATAAATACCAGATGGTTGCTGTGCGAAAAAATCCGATTCAAAACAAGGAAGGAGTCTAAATTTGTAAAAAAGAGCCAAAAAAACCCAACCAGTCAACGCTGCTTAGTCCCCTGCACAAAAAAGCTCCATTTAGACAGCTCAGCAGTGCTGGCAGGACAGACTTTCACACTGCCACGCTGGCCTTCCACCCAGTAACCCCACTGATGATGGAGCTGGTGTAACAAAACAGTGAGCAAATCCCAGTCCCTCAAGATCACCATGGCTTTGGCTGTGTCTGTGCATCTTAGGTCCCTCTGCTGGCAGGCAGACTGATAGGATTTTCAGCTCTCTGCAAGTCATGATTGACAGATGAACTGTTCCCAAATAAAATATTAGCCAGCGCAGAGAAACTGTGCAGAGGCTCCTGAGCCCTCGCTGAGTTCCTCTGAAACTTGACCACACCACTCGTCAGGGAGGGTGACGGAGCCACCAGGTCATGCTTCATCCCTTACACTGAGCGACAGCACCGGTGGAGCGAAGGGCAGGACACCCTGCACTCGCTGTGAAATAGCATCTCTGCCTCCGATAACTGCCTGTGTGATATCCATCAAGTCAGATGTGCATGCGCCTCAGCCTGTTATGGTGGGAGAGACACCCGGTGCTGGCAGCTCATGTGAGCCATAACCATGACACAGGCTTCTCAGGGCCAGATTTTATGGCTTGATCCATATGGGAGCCTAAGCTGCTTCTGCCCTTTTAAGTCTAAATGAAATGGCTGGCTACAAAACCTGAGAGGGCTCTGAAGACAGTGATCTTTTACAAGAACAGATTTGCAATGCAGATAAAACAGGGCAGGCTGATGAATGTCAAGTCCTTGTCCCTTGACCAAGTAAGGTTTTCTCTGAACTTGCAGCACTTCCCGATGGCAAATGCGGGAAGAAGGTGGTGTTTGGGGACTGGCCATCTCTTGAGAAACTGGATTAACTGTTAGTGTGAAAGGAAGTTATTTCCAACTCATGCCTTCCAAAGTGCCTGTGTACAGTCTAAAGGCTACAAAATTACACATATTACAAAGATTGGGGGTTTGGGGGTTGTGTGGCTGGACCTAAGGCACACCTGGGGTCAATACTGTCACCCCAGTTATATGGCCCAGAGTGGATTCATGACAGAAACAAAGGCACGTGAGTGAGAAAGACATCGCCAATTCAGCCTTTTCCTCAGCCTGGACTTCTTTTTGCTCTGAGGTATGTTGTTAAAGGGAGAAAAAAAAAATAAACCAGCATTATGAACAATTTCAGGGAGCAAAGATGCCTCCTGCAGCGTGTTCTCTCTTGTTCCAGGGAGGCCTTCTGGGATACCATACAACAGCTCAAATCCACCCTGCCTGCCTTCTGCAGCAGCAGCACACATCTTTGGAAGAGATGCTGGAGTCAGAGGGTGCCTGTGGGTGAAAGGAAAGGCCCAGCTCCTTGATTTGGTATCCTGGAGGGCAGAGCTCTGGGCAGCCGTTGGCTCATTGCTTTGTAGTGAGCACAGCCTCCTCTGCTGACACACCTTTGCTTTGGTTTGCTTTGTTGTTTTTTGGGGTTTTTGTTTTGTTTTGGTTTTGGTTTGTTTTTTGGTATTGTTGTGTTTTGTTGGTTGTTTTTTTTTTTTACTACAGTCCTTTGTGTTTATATTTCTCACTATTTGGTGAAAATGTTCCTGTTGTGGCAAAAGGTGATTTTGGCCTCATGTTTCTCCCAGACATAATGAGTGCTCCAAAGCCATGCTGATGGGAGAAGGCGTAGCCGGAGCGGCGGGTGCTGGTCCGACGAAGGCGTCTCTTGGGTGAGGGTGGAGGTGGTCGCTTCTTGGCTTCTTTGATCTTGAGCAGAACCTGAAATCAGAAAATAAGATGTAAAAAGTAAGAAGTGCATAATTATTCACAAGCACAGTAGAAGAGGAGCAAAGAAAGGGAAACAGAAGCAGGGGTCCAAAGCCAAAAATGATTGACAAAACAGGGGAGGTGGCAGGAGGGGTTGCAAAGCAGGAATCGAACTGGCAGAACAGGATGACAGCCTGGTAAAAGGAAAATGCAATCTTATTCTAAAGTCATTAATGGGAGTGTCATCTGTAAGTCATGGGAGGGGATGATTTCAGTGCATTGTTCCTCACATCTCTGTGATGCCTCAGTTGGGGCATTACTGCAGCATTTTAGTCACTGTGGTCAAATAACCCAAAATGTGCAAGTCATCTGAACAGTAGCCAAAAGTCCAGAAAACAAACACGGAAACATATAAGAAATGGCTTCCTTAATCTAGAAAGAAGGCTGCTAAATGTGATCTCTGATACGTGGAAACTTTCTGGTGAATGGTGATCAATAGATTCTCATACTCTTTGGCAGAGGGAGAGAAATAATGCACTTTATTTGCAAGTAGTGGGCTCTCCGCTCTCACATGGCCACCGAGATCATCTGTGGACAAGCATCTTTTCAGAAAGGGGCTGTCAAAAGCTGGAGGTCAGCCATGACTGCCAGTGGCTCGGCAGAATCCCCAGCCGCTGGATCCCTGTGCCTCTTGCTTGGGACAATGGCAACTGTAGGTGCTTGGCCTCTCTAAACATCAGGTCTGCATTTAAGTCCCTCTCACACTGCCAGGTGGGGATCTCCATACAGCAAGGAACGAACACTCCTCTCCGGTGGCAATTCACTTCCCAGAGGAGGTAGAAAAGTAAAGTAATTATGCACTAGAGAGAGATGCTCAACCCGAGTGCTGAGACTGGGATTCTGGGTGACAGATGTGTTGGGGATTGTATGCAGCTGAAGGGTACACTCAGCCCATTCTTATTCATCTGAACAGCCTCTAGCTGTGCCCTACCGAGCAGTCTTCTATACCACCCATCTACCCACTCTGCAAGGGCTGAGAATTCCCCTTCGCTCATTTCCCACAGTCCTGGAGCACCTCGGGAGCCTCACAGACATCCCGCGGAGGGTCAGAGCTGCCCCTGAGGAGCACTGAGGTGCATGCCCCCGGGGCTGTGCTGAGCGGCAGGCGTTTCTCGCAGCTCAGTGCAGAAAGAGGAAAGCAGCACCAGGTGGCAGCAGCATTTAGCAGATGCTCTTGTCTGACAGCGAGCCCGGGAGCTGCGTTTGTGCCGGTACTCTCGAGGGGTCCATTAGCGACAGCGAGCTGCGTGCTCTCTACCCACCCCATCTCTCCCAGCCTCTCCTCGCCCCAGTGGCCTCATCTTCATATTCCTGGGGATGGGCGGGCAGCTGTTTTCAGAGGGGGCGTATAACCGTTGGCTACGAAATCAAGTAAAATTTTAAGTAAAAAAAGCCTCCCCAGCAGACACGTATGCCTGGGTGGAGGGTGAAGGGCGGTGGTCTGCCAGGCTAAAAACCGTATGGCAGCAGGGCAGGAGGAACGTGCCACTCCTTTGCCACTGAGCCACAGCACTTAAACCCCACACCTAAAAATAGTGCAGCTTCCTTGCTCCAGTGCAATTCAATCCACATCTAAATAATCTGAACCTTGGTCCCAGCTGCAGATGAAGTGTGCCAAACCCCGAATTCAATCCTCCTTCTCAAAGGGCTAGGGGACAGATGGATGGCAGCACTTCGACCTACAGGGACACACACCCTGAGCAATGCCAAGCCCATGCAATAGGGCTCCACAGCAAGCTGAGGTAGTAGTGAGCAGTATTTCTGGTTTGATAAGGTATCTCCTTACTTTATCACTGGGAGTTGGCTTTAACTGAGCCTTCAGGAATCGAAAGCCAACTACAGGCAGCACACAGAGGGTAATGCTGAGGAAGATTGCTAGCCACACGTTTGGTTGGCTGAGGGTGTTTCGAGCCGTACCTGAAAAACAGAAGTGTGATTAAAACTGCAACAGCAGCACCTCTCACCATCATTCACCTGAATCTTTCACTCTCTGTGATTCCAAAGCACTTGCCAAACAGAACAAAACATAAAGCAGACACCATTTCCAACAGTGAAAGCAACTTGCTGTAGAAGGGACAGCAACACCAACATCACTGAGATGAGCAAAGAAAAATGCGACGTCCAGACACAACGGCAGCAACAACTCAGGGAGAGGATACCAGAGTGAATGCTTCATCTCTTTAAAAAGAGTCATGTCACTGCAAAGGATTGGCATAAATGTTAAGGAGACTTCTTCAGGAGCAGTCCAGCCCTCTCACCTTTTGTCAGGACTCTAGTGCAAAAGGAGCAATACTATTTTCTTACTTTTCAGCACCATTTCCTGAGGCATATGGAGTACTGACTCCAACTGCCCAGCAGATGACAGCCCTTTACGAGAGGAGCATGTGTTGCTCTGGTGTCTGCATGGACAGGGTAGCCTAATGCATGTACTGGCAGAGCAATTGTCATGTGCTGGCGTGACACTGCCACCTTCTTTGAAACCAAAGTGCTCGCTTCTGGCTTCTCCAAAACTGAAGGAATGTAAGATAGAACAAACAATCTGCAAAACCCTCATTACAGGGCTTAATGATGCTTTTGTTGGCAGTAAAGTTGCTGAATGTTTCCTTTTCAGTTAGCCAAATTCTGCTGTAATACAATTCCACTGAAATTAAAGTAAACAAGTTGTCTGAGTCCAAACTAGAAACACTTCCCTTAAAAATTGTTTCAGACTGAGACCTTATTAAGTGGCTCTTAGCATTATGGCTAATTTGACCTACATAGTACCAACAGAATAGCAGATAGAGATATCCCTGACAAGTAAGTTATTACCTGTCTTTGGAAACTGAGCAGGCACTGTCTTCTTTCACTCAGTGTTTTTGATGCTAAAAGCTGCCTTACAGTGGATGTGACCATCTGCTTGGAAAACATGTTGCAACAACTGACCTGCATCCCAGGAATTTCTAAAATGGCCAAGCACCTTGCTATTGCGGTGAAGATGGGCAGAACAAGTCTTGGCTTAACAATTCATCCAGAAATACAGGCACTGATTAATGCATCAGTCCGAGACTTGAAACAAAAGGCATTTGGATTTCAGAGGTAGAGTCTTAAAACAATGCTGTATCAATATTGGCTATGGATGCACAGAGCTATTAACAACACCTGAATTACTTTGCTAAGCTTTCATCTTCCTCCTGGTCAAAGTCTAAGGAGATGGACTCATTTTTATGTTATCCTTCACTTTTCGCACATGTTCAGAAATCTGCTATGTAGAGTAACTCCAAAGACCTGGTCATCCCTGGAATTCTTTTTGCTGGGAATTTGCATTTAACTCAGCTGAAGGGTCACCATAATCACATGACATTTTTCTCATGTCTAACTGGATTTTGTACTTCTGTGCTTTCCTATACCAATATACTAATTTATTTACAAAGCAACATGCATCCCTCTGCAAACAAAATGCTCCTAGACATCTGTAAGGATTGGACACCTGGAAACAGAATATGAAAGAGCAGCAGAAAGCATTCCAGCTAGCTCAGTTGGTTTATTTAAAGGACCATTCTTGTGGCCACCTGTGAATGTGCATTATTATGTAAGGAAGTGAACCTGGCACACTTTCACCTGGATGGATGGGATTCAAAATAAGCATTCCCAGATGCCCTCAGAAATACCCTAGCATTTCTGCTAGAAAATATAGTCTGTTATTGCCTCTAGACAGGCAATAACATGTACTAGAAATACTCAATACATTTCAGTCCTGCAGTATGCCCATTTTGAGTGCAATCCACATTTGTCCTGGGGCTTACCAATGAAGGGAAAGGAGGCTGTGAAGATCAGGTACATGCCATCACTATACATGGTGAAGGTGATAGCAAAGTAAACAGAAAGGCTGCCCCAGATGAAGAACTGGTTCACAACTGTCCAGTAAGAGGTGTCCAAGCCAATCTGAAAGAATGGAGCAATACAGCTTTTGTCAGTGCCGTAATTATTTAGCAGATCTGTGCTGAACACAGCTTGTCCTCTGCTTGGTACCCCTGCCCCCAAGGCTGTTATTCATTCAGGTCTCAAGAAACAACAAGCCACAGATCACAGGATGCTGGGACACTATTCAAGGCCAGCATTGCTATGTTTACCCTGTTGTTGCCCTCTTCTCAAGCATTGACCAGTGGCCGGTACTGGAGACAGAATACTAAGTTAAAATGAGCCATGCTTATGTCCCCACCCCCAAGCTGTGTTCTAGCACTGAAAGTTAGGGGAAAGAGCCTACAAGACCTCAGACAGCAGAAACCATTATCTAGGGAGGTGTGATTGATTAGTTTTCTTTTAAGAAATTTCTCTCACCGGGCTAGTACCCTCTGAATTTTGTACCACCCAAGTCTTAGCTATTTCTTCCAGCAAGTGCAGGCCTAGTAGCTGCATCATGCATGGGACCTGGCTAAAGGGACAGCCCCATAATGTACACCCTATACATAACTTCCTGATAGCAGACAGACAGTCCTGTGCTTCAAACCCTTCCCATAAAACTGGAATGAGTTGTTCTCTGTTTGCAGCCTTAACTGTTTTGTCTGCTATGACTGCAAACTTTCCAAGGCAAAAACAGCTTTCCTGTCACCCTGATCTTTCATAACATATGAATCTGTTGTTCTGCTGAACTGAGGAGAGTAATCTGGTGTCAAGAGACTTTTTTTTTTTTCAAGAATGCAAGATGCAGCAGAAAATACAGTGCTATCAAGATCCCACGTGGCCCTCCAGATGGTGCCTTCAAAAACCAATGAGTAATTCCTAAAAATATTACCTGGGATGCCTTACCTGTACAGACACCACAATCAGTAAGCAGGTCTGGGCCATCAGTGCAAAGGACTGGTAGTCAGCCACGGCCTTTCCATCACTTCTTATGGTATTGTACATGGCCCCGTAGGGGATGAAGAAGAGAATGAGAGAACTGTAGATCCCTTGCAACATGCACGTGACAAACACCATTTTGTTAAAATAGAGGTTTTGCTGGCCAGGCACATATAGCTGAGGAAATAGCATGCTCCAACGATCATCCACATCCTGGAAGTAGAGAGGAGGTGGTCAGATTTGCTGGCAGCTGTCCAACTGACCACACAAGACCACTTCTACTTAGGGTTGCCATGTCCCTGTGACATGCATTTCCATGAGAAAAGGCTTAGTGCATAATTCACTCGATTATGCTGACTAGCATGTCACATCCCAGGGTCACCTGGAAATATTTTCCATGTTGAATTTCACTTTTCTTGTGTGGAGAAAACTGACAGGTGCTGAAAGGGAAATGAAGTCTGCTTCATCTTAAGCAGACTGCATGGTCTGCTCTCCAAAGACTTGCCTGGAAGCTAAGGGATAGAAAATACCTCCCCTGGGGCCACACACAGGCAAGGCTGTATGACTTGGACCCCTTAAGTGTCCAGAGCTGAACACTGTGAACCACTGCGGAGTAGCATGTTCCAACTTACTTAACTTGTAAAAGGCGTATAGGAGCAGTTTTATTGTTTCTGTGTCTTGCCAAACAGTAATAATGGGGTAGAAATGTGTATGTGAAATTACTGCAGAAGGATTTCCACTAGGAAAGGGTGAACCGGGAAAACCTGGCTTCAGAGATGTAGTTCAATCATTGTTTTGTGTCATCGTTAAAATGTCACTTGTCAGGGTTCAAGCACAAGGTAGTATGATGTAACTACTTCAGGGGAGTGTTGCAATAGCAGCTTTTACTGTAGTCAACAACCTAACCTGAAAGTCTCCTCACACACTGAAAACCACAGGCCAGATCAGGACAATACACCATCTCCTCCCTGGTGCACCCTTTTTTTATGCTTTCAGGTCTCACTGGCAGGAAACGATTTCAGGAGCTAACACAATAGCTAGCCGAAAAGTCAGCTGCTTTTGCTTCATGAAACCAGCTCAAATCACCTGGAGATGAACCCCCTATAAAAAAAATCCAAGTGTTGATAGAAACAGTACCTGATCGAAGAGGCTCATTCCTAGCACTGGCAGGGAGGTATATACCAAATTGTAAAGCGTAATGAACCACTCATCATAGACAGTCTGAAAAAAAACACCAACAGACGGTGAAGTTAGCAAAAAGCTGCCTTTCCTATCTCTTGGAAGGTATACACAACTAAATGCTGGAACATCTTGGTTTGAGGTGCTACTGAGACCAAAACTGTAAGGTGACTCAAGCTCAGCAGCCCTAAGCAGCTATGGGAATACATGGGGAAGGATCATGTTATGCTAACCCTGTTTGCTCAGCATCCACTGCTGGCTGCAGCCAGAGCAGGACCCCCCGGCACTGTGCAGCAGGCAGGGCTGGATGGCAGCTCCCTTGCCTGCACCTGTGCACCCTCAGCCCTGGGCTAATACTTGCATGCTATCTGTGCTTCCTGGGGCTGGATTTAGTTGGAGATTGGTTTGTCTTTAACACCAGATTTCTTGCTGCAGATTTGCTCCTCTTGCAAACTGTTGAAGCACGCAGGCATCTGGGTGTTAAACTGTTTGCTTCAAATGTGCAGACAGGGCAAACACAGGTCTTACACAGATCTGTGCCAAACTAGTCAAGCCTCTGTGTAATCTGCATCTGTGTTTGATGGCTGTATTTGAAATGCTGCAAGGGAGCTATGTGCTTCATAATGCACCTAAACGTATTCAGGCATCTGTCCTGTACCAGCAGCATAATGAAGGCAGCAATATCTGCTTTATATTCATACAGCTGAAGAAGACAGACCTGTGTGCTGTTCAGTGAGGTGTGGGGAATAGCTTAGTTTATTTCCTTTTAAAAATGCTTCCAGATACTTTGCTTGAAAATGCTAGACATGACCATGAGAAAACAGAAGCTGGACCTACCTGGGCTGAGAAGCCAGAGAAGAAGCCATACCAGAAATGCACTAGTGTGAAGGCAAAATTCTTGTAGAAGAAGTATTTGAGGAACTTGCACATGCGGATGTAGGACCACCGGCCGTGGACCAAGAGCAGGCGCTGCAGGTAACGGAACTGTGCAAAGGAGAAGTCACTGGACAGGACTGCCTGCATCCCCTCCTGGCCGCTGATACCAACCCCGATGTGGGCAGCTGCAATGAGAACATTATTGATCATGTCATTACACGGAGAGTTGTGATTACCCCATTTTTTAAATGAGTTCCCTGCATTCCCACTGGGACACTGTGTTAGTTCCCTCCCACCCTTCATAAAAAGTCATATGTAAAGATATTTAAAAAAAGAAAAAATTTTGGGGCACTAATTCTTTCATCAGCATTATGATTTTGTCTGTGGTGATACATTTCCAGTAACTGGGCTTTTATTATTTGAATAAAATTACACCCTCAGTGACAATTAATGTTTTGTTTCTGAATGTTTTCAAAAAGTATAAATGCTGCTATTCGTAACAGCTGCTGTTATGAAAAAATAACTTTAATTTATATTGACATGTGACTTGTATTTACATTCATGCATGTCCATCCAGCAGTCTTAAAACATCACTCCAGACAAGCAAAATCTTCCAACCCCTTACAAATTTCTCAGACACAGTGCTACAAGGCAGACTGTAGCCTTTTTACATTTCCTAGGCTTTATTAGTTCGATCAAATAATTAGATAGAAGAGTCATGTCTTTTTTAATAGTAACTTGGGTTTATTAAACATGGACATAAGTTTAATGTGACAGCTAATTATACAGATTTAATTAATGAGAACAATCTTGGTGGCTGGAGGTTGGTTAGATTCCGAGGTTTCCACGGAAGAGTGAATTGATAAAATCCCAAAGTCCCAACCCTCTTGTGGGGGGAGCGGGTTAGTTTCTAATTATCGTGTACACTTCAACTTTTCTTATCCTTTCTTTACTGACTGCCTGACTTACCTCCCTTGAAGCTCCCTACTTAGCCTTTTCCTTCTTAATTAAAAGGCTCCAGTTAATCAATTCCTCGGAATTAACACAAGGAAGATTAGCAATAGGCCCTTCTCAATAATCTTAATTTAATTATAGCTAGTTAGGGGATTTTTTTCATAAATTCACTGAGGTAATGCAGCATCAAATGATGCTCAAGGACGAAGGGACCTAGAAGCCTGTGATTTATAACTCAAGGGAGATAATTAACAAATGGCCCTACCACATGGAAATGGTGAAAAAAACCCATGTAACATTACACAGATTATTTACAGGCACGAAGAATTTCTTTCTCCATTGCAGACAGGCTGAAACAAAGTTTTTTTGTTCTTTGTATTGCCCTTGTGATGGTGGCCATGCAGAGACAGGTGGACATGTCACAGCCATGGTGGGCTTTTCACAGAATCACAGCATCACAACATGGTCAGGGTTGGAGGGGACCTCTGGAGATCATCTAGTCCAACTCCCTGCTAAAGCAGGGTCTCCTAGATCAGTTGCAGTCACATCCAGGCGGGTTTCAAATGTCTCAGAGGAGGGGATGCCACAGCCTCTCTGGGCAGCCTGTTCCAGGGCTCTGTCACCCTCAAGGTGAAGAAGTTCTTCCCCAGACTCAGATGGAGCTTTCTGTGCTGCAGTTTGTGCCCGTTGCCCCTTGTCCTGTTGCTGGGCACCACTGAAAAGAGCATGGCCCCGTCCTCTGGACAT
Organism: Ibycter americanus; assembly: GCA_035590275.1. NCBI lineage: Eukaryota > Metazoa > Chordata > Aves > Falconiformes > Falconidae > Ibycter > Ibycter americanus. Next base: position 11,098,909 of record JAVJGI010000057.1, on the reverse strand, counting down.
TGGTCCTGAAGATATTTGTGTGCATTGATAAGATGCCCCTCTCAGTCTTCTCTGCTCCAGGCTAAAGAGGCCCAGTTCCCTCAGCCTTTCCTCACAAGGCAGATGCTCCAGTCCCCTGATGGTCTTTGCAGCCTCCGCTGGACCCTCCCCAGCAGTTCCCTGTCCCCCCTGACCTGGGGAGCACAGCACTGGGCACAGCACTGCAGGTGGGGCCTCACCAGGGCAGAACAGAGGGGGAGGATCCCCGCCTTGACCTGCTGGCCCCGCTCCTCCTCATGCACCCCAGGGTCCCACTGGCCTGCTTGGCCACCAGGGCACACAGCTGGCCCATGGGCAACTTGCTGCCCACCAGCACTCCCAGGTCCTTCTCCGCAGAGCTGCCCCCCAGCAGGTCAGCCCCAGCCTGTGCTGGTGTGTGGGGCTGTTCCTCCCCAGGGGCAGGACCCTACACTTGCCCCTGTTGAACTTCATGAGGTTCCTCTGCCCAACTCTCCAGCCTGCCCAGGTCTCGCTGAACGGCAGCGCAGCCTTTGGGTGTGTCAGCTGCTCCTCCCAGTTCTGCATCATCAGCAAACTTGCTGAGGGTGCGCACAGTCCCTTCGTCCAGGTCATTGATGAATGAGTTGAACAGGACCGGACCCAGCACCAACCCCTGGGAGCACCGCGAGCTACAGGCCTCCAGCTGGACTCTGTGCCGCTGATTACAACCCCCTGAGCTCTGCCATTCAGCCAGCTCTCAATCCACCTCACTGTCCACTCATCTAGTCCACACTGCCTGAGCTTACGTGTGAGGATGTTACAGGAGACAGTGTCAAAAGCCTTGCTCAGGTCAAGGTAGACAACATCCACCACCCTCCCCTCATCTACCCAGCCAGTCATTCCATCAGAGAAGGCTATTGAGTTGGTCGGGCATGATTTCCCCTTGGTGAATCCATGTTGATTCTTCCTGATGACCTGCTTTTCCTCCACACGCTTCAAGATGACCACCAGATGAGCTGTTCCATCACCTTTGCAGGGATGGAGGTGAGGCTGACCAGGCTGTAGTTTCCTGGGTCCTCCTTCTTGC
>JAVJGI010000057.1:11081632-11097743 GCA_035590275.1 Ibycter americanus | reverse complement strand
GTGTGTCAGCTGCTCCTCCCAGTTCTGCATCATCAGCAAACTTGCTGAGGGTGCGCACAGTCCCTTCATCCAGGTCATTGATGAATGAGTTGAACAGGACTGGACCCAGCACCGACCCCTGGGAGCACCGCGAGCTACAGGCCTCCAGCTGGACTCTGCGCTGCTGATCACAACCCCCTGAGCTCTGCCATTCTGCCAGTTCTCAATCCACCTCACTGTCCACTCATCTAGTCCACACTGCCTGAGCTTACGTGTGAGGATGTTACAGGAGATAGTGCCAAAAGCCTTGCTGAGGTCAAGGCAGACAACATCCACCACTCTCCCCTCATCTACCCAGCCAGTCATTCCATCAGAGAAGGCTATTGGGTTGGTCAGGCGTGATTTCCCCTTGGTGAATCCATGTTGACTGTTCCTGATGATTTTGTCTATTCTGAGGTAGAAACAAAGAAATAGGCAATAAGTGCAACCTGAGCTTCCTGCGATCCTGGTGGTGGAGGCACAGCAAAGGGCCCTCCTGTCCAACCTGAAAGGCAGCAGGCACAAGCTGGCTATAGTGACAGTGCTCTGTAGAAACCTGCCAAAACCTGGAACACAGCCACTTGCTGCCACAAAAAGGGTGTCGCAGAAGGCACCTCAGGTATGTGTTCCTGCTGCTAAGCCACCCACCTCAAAGAGCAAATGCATCAGTGAGTCAGTTTGCTAGAGCATGCTGGCGGTTGGCCATCACTCACTTTTGATCATGCTGACATCGTTGGCACCGTCTCCGATTGCCAGGGTCACAGCCTTCTTGTACTTCTTCACCAGCTCCACCACCTGGGCCTTCTGCAGCGGGGTGACCCGGCAGCAGATCACCACTTTGCACATGCAGGCAGTTCTCACCAGCTCCAGCTCCAGATTCCCTTCCAGCGCATAAGCCTGAGAAGAAGGGGCAAAGGGGGGTTCAGGTCAGACTCGCAGCAACTCATGGCCTGACAAAGAGGGTGCAGCGGGAAGGAAAGGAGAACTGAGAGAGTTCTTCCGTTCGGCACAAGGAAGGTACGAGATACTCCGTCGCAGGGAGCATCCACACCGCACAATCTATGCCACCCAGCGTACACCTACAAGTTTGCACCTTGGGTGCACCACAGCTGGATATGCACAGCTGTTCGGGTCGATGTAATGTGACAGTGCAGGCAAGTGTCAAACAACAAGAGCAATAAACTAAGGAAGCTGCTGCTGGGCCTGAGACAACCCTGCGAATCTCCATGTGAGAGTCTCTGCTCATCCCTCTTGGTTTATTTTTTAAGCTCTGGGAGATCTGTGTATAAATAGAAGATATTTCAATTTTGGAGTACTTAATTAAAAAAAAATATGGAAAAAGCTGAGCTCAGGTGGGCATGACAAAGCAAAACACAAAGCCAGGGAGAAGACAACTTTGCTCTGAGTGCTGATCTTTTAAATCAGTCGTCTGTGTTATTTCTATTTGGAAAGTACAGAAATAATTAGATGTCTGGTCCCCCCTCCAGCTCTGCATGAGGATGACAGAGCAGCGTTAGCTTTTCATGTTTCTTTCAGATCATGCTTTTTGGCTCTGTTCTTTGGTGTCTCTTCTCAGTAGACATGTGTGGAAGGAATCTACAGGGCTCTCCCCTCCTCAAAGCCACTACAGCAAGCCCACTGCCCTTTCTGCATAAGACAGACAATCCTTAGGCCAGATATACTTTATTCTTGAAACAGAGAGCTGTGAGTCACCAGCACCAGCAACCCCTCTTCCCTCCAGTCAGTAGCAAGCAGGCTTGCTCAACAAAAGAGACCTTTTCATGGTTTAGCTTTAGTACCAACTTCTCAGCGTGGTTGGAGATGGCTTTTGCCACAATATCCTCACTGCACAGCACTAGTAAAATGTTATCACGTAGTATATTAATGGTACTGCACACAAATCAGCAAGTATGGTGATGCCATTACAGGTGCTGATGTGCTTCTGTTCACTCACTTTAAGTGAGACCACATGTCCGTGTAGCCCCAGTGCTGCCATCCCACCCATTTGCACATAGGGATACAGCACTGAACAGATGCTGTGCTTGACTGCGACAGTATCAGCACTATTACCATTGTCCAAGCTCTAGGTTCATAGAAATAAATAAATAACATATAGTTTTGTCCACAACTGTCCTTGTGGTCCACATCTAAGTGAGAGCCCTGGTCTTGGTGAGACCAGCTGTGTCCAGTCTGCTGCAGGCTATATGGACTGACTGCTCCCACATGGCCCAGATTTGAATTTCTTTGCCTGGGACATCTCCTTGCTAGGGTGTGGGTAAGTGTGTGGTTTTCCAGGAATAACAAGAAAGCTTTGTCACTGCTGCCAGTGGTGCTTTATAGCACAGCGCTCAGGGTGTGTGCTGCAGGCTGAAGGAACGGAGTAGGAACAGGCAGGGGCTTGTGGCTGGCCAGGATGTCAGAGGATTCGCCCGTGCAGATGCACTGAACTTGACAGAGCTCTTGTCTCTTTTGCATTGGGGATCTAAAGGGAATTAAGGCCCTGGAGTTAAAGAGTGAGTTACTGTAAAAGAGGGAGAGAGGGTACTTGGCAATGTAGACACTGCCTGAAAGTGTCCCATCTAGTCCAGGGCCTGTCCATATACATGACACACAAGCCAAAAATGGAGTAAAATGAGATTTTTAAAATAGCAATTTGCCAGGTTGGTGTAGAGCTGGGAGTTAAATTTGCTGGACTGCTATCAAGAGAGGTAGCAACCACGGGGAACAGAAGCATCTGGTCTCTGAAAGGCAGCACCTCCCAGCTCTTTCCACATCTACCTATTTGCTTCCCCTGCAATCTGGGAAAACAAAACACAATAGACAAATAAATCTGATCTAGATTAAGCCTTCCTCCCAGACGGTTGAAATGTATCTAAATCGTTTTTTTCTCTGAACTGCTCTAAAAGATTTCCAAGGATGGAAAATCTATTCCAGTGCTTCGCTGTTCTCACTAGGAAGACATTTCACCCCAAACTCTCTTATCTCGGTTTAATTCCATTACTATGTTTACCTATTATTATTTGAAGAGTATCGCTTAGACTGATCAGTATTCTCCAAGCTCTCTCACTTTCCCCCTATGCTTTCCAGATCATGCATGACTACTCTTACAATTTTCTTTGTACTCTCCCTAGCTGGTCTACATGTTCTCAAAGAAAATGGCCCAAATAAGCTGAATTATTTCAGGTAACACTTTACCGATGCCAAATGAAACAGGAGGCTTTCTTCACAAGTCTTACAGATGATGCTCTTACATACATATCTCTGATTTTGTATGTGTGTAGTTGATTATGTGAAAGTGGAGAACAAAGCATTTGTTCTTATTGAATTGCATTCTCCATTTTTCCGAAGTATTTCTGCAATTTGTTAAAATTGTTTTCAGATCTGATCTTGAACTCCTGTAGTTTCTCCCAGCCTGGTGTTACCTGCTCTCTTTTTCAGCAGTTAATGCAAACACTGAATATCAAATAGATGTGGGATAGCCCTCTGCAGATGCAACTTAACTGTTGTTTTAAGTGAGCCCTTAAAAGCCATGCTTTCCAAGCAGCCTTTCATTTGTCACTTAGTAGTTTCATCAGACCGTATTACTTTAGTTTGTTTGGAAGAACATCATGCGAGAGAGCATTAAACAATTTATTTGTTAAGTTATAAGATATATATTCTATCGGTTAAATATATCTGTTATCAGATATATTTAGCAGAACATGTTCTTGGAATATTGAAACCCTTGTCTGATGTGATCTTATCTTCTTGCCATAAACTGCCTGCTTATTTTTCCAGTATCTTTCTGGAAATGAAAATTGATCCAGCTACTCTGCGTCTCTTGTTCGCCTAACATCAGGGCCAACTCTTCCCTGTTCCAGTCTTCTGAAACCTTGCCCATCACCTATGATGCTTCAGATAACCACTGAGCCTAATCTTCAATTAGGAAAAAAAATAAAAATCCGACCCTCTAGAGCTAAATTTTTAAAGCATTTTCAACTTCCAGTATGTCCCTATCACATTAAGTTCTTCAGAGAACTCAGCCCTAACATGACTGAACCTTCCTTACCAGGCTGTGGCCGGTGATAACCAGACCGTACACACCATTTGCTTGCTCATCAGGTATACTTTTTGGTTTTTTTGAAGATTTTTCAAACTGAATGTTGATTTCATCACTGTCCAGAAAGGAGTCTGGCTTCATCTTTCTCCTTGCATTCCTAAAAAAAATCCAGAATAATAATGAAAATCTTGTAAAGATATATATGTTTTATTAAATAAACTTTAAGAAAATTAAAACAATCAGTGCTTCCCTTTGACATTTTAACTTTCCCTGTATCCCTACCACAAGATGCATTTAGCAGCTGCTGCTGTTTGTGCAGATCATTCGCATTTCTGAAGCTCTAACAACTGTGTGCTAAACCTGTGCTGATTTAAAGTCAAACAAATCATCTGAGTGTCATGAAGGACAGTAACCCAAAGGGCATCCCAATTTTCTGTGAATATTGTCTGGCAACCACCAGGACTGAAAAACTTTCCCGTTTTCCACCTATATCTAAGAACTTGTGTCTACTGAGCAGGCTAGGGAGGAAGGTAGATTTCCAGATAACGTTAGAAAAGGACCATATCTAGACAAAGGACTGCAATGTGGATGAATGGCAATAGCAGTAGAGCAACCGCATAGCTCAAGCCTGGAGCCAAAGCCTTCGGGCTCCAGATCACTTGTCTTTGGCAGTGAATGAATGCCTGCCTGGCTCTGCTTTCTTATACTTTATATAGATTTGACCTGTTGGATCAAGAAGCTTCAGAGTTTATCCTCAGAGATTTCTACATTGTGTGTAGCTGCTGGATCTTCAAGGGAGCCAGCTAGCCCTTATCTAAGGTCGCTGAATGAACTGCAACAAGTTCACAGGAGAAAAAGGTGGAATAATACAAAATACAAACAGTGTCAGTACACAGCAATGAAGCTGTATATTTCAGCCATTTACCTCAGCTCATTAAGTACATCATCAGACGTGTTGCCTTCAACAATGAAAACATCTTCCATGTCATCATTCAGCAAATTGCAGGAGTAACCAATGTTCATTGCCGTCTCTGGGAAACATAAACCAGGAAAATGACCCATCTTAGTGGTCCCAAACTCACCCACCGTCCCTGTGGCCTTTTTACATATATGACAAAAGCTCTTTCTCTCAAAAGTTCTGTCTTTAATTTTCCCTCCCCCTATTCCCAGAAAAGCCCCAAACCACAGTTCTGCAGAAGAATATCAAGACATGTTTTTTCAGAAAATTCTGGGGGGAAAAAAGTATTTTGTTATTTCATAAACAAAACTATTACATTTGGAACATGACAAAATGTAATACTTCTTTTTTTTCAAAAATTTTCTGCTCATTTCTTGGATTAAATTATTTGCCAACACTTTTGCCCTCCCTGAAACACCATGGTTCCGGTGCAGTTACTATTTCTCCAAAAGAATTCACTGGAGTCTATTTATTGTTCTTTCCAACTTCATGCTTTCCCCAAAAGCCTATGTTCCCTCCATTTCTATTCTGGATCATTAATGCCAGGGTCGAACTGAAACAGACCCAACATCCACTTTAGCACTGAAGGTCCTGGAAAGTGGGACAAGATTTTTTCTACCTCCTCCACCAGGACGGTCAACTGTACTAAAGTGACACCTTCTCACGGCATATGACAGGGACCATGGGATGCTCACTGTCCCCTCTCCAAAGGCAAAGGATGCTCCCTTCACACGGCTTTCAGCCTCAGGACAGGAAGGAAGAACAGGTACTAGCTACAGTTACCTGGTCTAATTACAGTTACAGAGTTTTTTACTTATTTAATTAGTTTTATTAATTATTAATTAATTAGTAATAATTAATTAGTAAAAAATAGTAATTATATTTTACTTATTTAATTAGTAAAATTGGTTTTTACTGATTACAGAGTTTTGCCTAGTTGGCAATGAAACAAAGCTCTGTAAATTTGTCTTCTGTGCAGTTTCCAAAGAAAGAATGAGAACATGGGTCTTAGCAGAACCATCCCACTGGTGGGGAAGCAAACATCCAAAGCTGTAGCCCCTTTACCTTGCTTGTCTCCAGTGAGAACCCATATCTTAATGTTGGCTTTGGCAAGAGTCTCAATTGTCTGAGGGACTCCGTCTTGTAACTTGTCCTCAATTGCTGTGGCACCTAGCAGCTTAACAGAAAATAGCAGGGAACTGGTAAGTCTTCTCATTGCGAGCAAAGGAGAAAGCATTAGACCTTCAGATAATTACTCAATCAAACACAAATGAAATCCAGGAATAAGGTTGTACTGATTTTCATTCTTCCTTAGCAAATTTACTGTACAGAGTAGAGCCCTGATCTGGCAAAAATTCTAGTCTCTAATCCCTCAGGCTCAGGTGGATCATGAACATGCATGAAGTTATTTTCCAATAGCTTTGCAGACCTGCAAGTCTCTGTTCTTCCACATGACCCCTTCACAGCAGATCGAGCTTTAACTGAGGGACAAAGACAGCTGTGGATCCATGTCCCCAAACCTCCATATGCATCCTCTCATGCGGAGCTTGCTCCCAGCTATATTGTACTGCAGCTATGGCTGCTAAACATCTTCTCTAGCCCATAATAGACCTGTGCCCGGGCCTGCTCCACACTGTCACACAACTAAACCACAGACTGCTCATGACATAAACCTTCATTATTTTAAAGTTATTTCTTTTTCTGCATTTTGGAGATACTTGGTGGCTTTAACCTATCATCAAAGGGACATAAAGGTTTCACTGCTAGCTCAGGTTTAGACAGCATCTGCTACCACCTACCTCCTGCTGTACGGAGACTAGATTCAGAAGTTGGCTTTAAGCCCAAGATCCCTTTTGGCTCCCTGGGATGTTCATCATTCATCAGCTATAAGTGCCACCAATGTAGACAAGAGCTCTGATGGAACTTCTCTATAGGATCCTCAAAACTGCACAATCTACATTTTACAGCCCCTGGTCTAGCTAGTGAGACCTTAAACGCTTGTAGCATACAAAGCCACCTCCTGGGAGCACCTGCTCATCTTTGGCAGCCTGAGTCTAAGCTGGAAACCCAAAAATGGACATTTATGTCAAATGTGCCTGGGAAGAGAGAACAAGGTCTAGCATTTCCCACAGTCGTTGTCTTTCTGGTGCCCCAGAAAGGCACAATAGTATTGTTGACAGGGCTTTGCCTGTCTGTCCATGGCCTGGTGTAAGAGCAGCTGGAGGGACACTCATGATGCCTTCCTGACTGTGGATCTTCCTTAGTTTTTGAGTCAATTAATGATAAATGGCATTTTTACTAGTATTGTCTGAATCTAACCATGTGCCATCCTCTTGTGTCCTTATATCCTTTGCTCCCTCTAAGCACCTCTAGCAGAAGCCTGCCACACATAGGACTTCTGCTCTTGCCTCTCAACTAGACTATGACACTTGGCAGTCCTCTACACCTCCACGAGACCCATCTACTTCCTTGCTGACTATAGCTCACACACCCAGGTTTTCCTACACCCACCTTCTGTTCTTCCCACAGCACCTTCAGGAAGCAAAGTCACTCTTATACAAAGTACAGCGTAGGATTTGGTGTTAACAGTGTTTTCTTCTGAGCCCCTCTTCTTCCTGCGATGAGACCATGACCTTTTCTCTACTCAGGCCACGAGCTTCATAACCCTTTTTTGCAAAGCAGCTGGCGCCTTAACCTCCCAAACTTCCACGTCTTCCCTGCTTTGAGTGTGACCCACAGAGCATTTGCGCAACATATTCTCTGGACTGGAGGATCAGCATTTTCCACCACTCCATTGAGACTCAGAAGGGCAGCAGGTTCTGCCTCATGGACTATGTAACTTCCAGAGGTCAGCATCTCCTTGGCTCACACTCGCTTCTTCTCAGGGCCTGCTGGCATCCTGAGCATACAGCTAGTGGAAGGAGCAAAGGTGGCAGCTCCCAAGATTTCCGAGATTTCAGGAAAGCCCTGCTGCGAGTGCAAAAGCTGAATTGCTTCCCCCTCAAATCCCACACATCCTTTTCATTCTATATTCATTAATCTAAAGCACAAGGCAGACTCCCCAGGGCATTCAAAAAGCTGTAACAATACTCAGGGAGAGAAGAATGATGTGAAGATTACAGTTTAGCCCTATTTTCAATTGTCACAAACATGTTCACGGTCATCATCTCCTCATCCCACCCAGGGCTGCAAGAACAAAGAGGACACTCTCTGAAACGGAGGGGCACTGGCGATTATTCACTGCCTGCCATTTCAAAGACAGGAAAACACGTAATCAGCCATTTGCACATACAAAGGATAGCTATGAAATATTTGTGTCCACGTCATCTCTGACACCCACGTGAGTTAAAATAAAACTGTTCCCCTGCACTGGTGGCTGACACCCCAGTTATGGGCTCTTGACGGAGGTGCCAGTGAAAACCCAGGACTGCCATATTCTTCACTGCTCCTGTCACACAACCCACTTAGCTGTTTGGAGAACAATGTTTACTGAAGTCATCCTGAGCTGTTTATTGACAAACCGCCATGCTCGCTGCCTCCCCCAGAGTTTGGCCCAGATTCCCTGAAGCACTAACCATTAGGTCTTTTTCAATCTCTTCATATAGCTCTGACAATTTATCTTCCCGTCCTTCCAAGGCAGTGCTTGCTTCATGGTGACGCCTGATCCAGTCCTGGAAGTAATCTTCATCCAGGCTTTTATAGGCCACCACGAGTGTCCTCAGACCTTCACCAGCAAACTCCTGCGAGACAGTGGTGAGGCAGAATAGGTCAAAGAAGAGCAGTCTGCTCACCTGGGCTTACAAAGGACCCTTGGAAAGCAAATGGCTACATGTAAAAGCTTCTTGCCTAAAGTCCACAGAGGAAAGGTGAAAAAATCACACCTCAGACCACAAATCTTGGGGTACTTTTTAAAAACTAGTCCCAGACCACTTTATCATTGACACCCATAGTCCTTACAAAGAACAAATACAACAGGTCTTTCCTACTTTCTGGTTTTAAAGCTTTAGTAAGACCTAAATAAACACTGAACACAACCTTGACTTTTGGCCTTGGGCTCAACCTTTTTAGGGTACAAGTGCTGGCTGAAATGTGCAGCGTGAGCACAGTCAGTCATGACATCTCAGCAAGTCCTTGTAACTGTACTTTCTGCAGATTTATGATTGATGGTATGGATCTCAGTGTTTGGTGGAATGACAGAGATCCCTTTGTGAAAATTGGGGTGTTCTCCAAGCTTGAAGTAAAGATGCCTCAGGAACAGGCCACATCCACAGCTCTGCTCTGCCCTCTGCTTTGCCAGCAACTTTCTCTGGCTCCCCCAGGCAGTGAGCAGAGGTGTTTTTGCTATTGCACAACCTCTCTGGCAAAATTTTCTGTTATCTTCTGCTCCGCACTGTACCAGCAGGATCTGGCATCACAAGGGGGAGTAAATATTGGCCAGAACATCCCCTTGTGTGAGTAAGCACCTCCCTGTTCACACCATCAACAACATAAAAGGCCACAAGTCTGAGTAATGCATTTTCCTTGCTGCCCAGTCAATATGCCCCTATACGATCTGGAAGAAGGGGAGGTGAGTGAGAGTATGTCCCAGCACTTTCCTGATCCCTTCTGACTGAGACCTCTTGGATTGTGATCACTGCAGATCTTAATTTTATTCAAGAAGGTAAATGGCTCTGTGGCCCTTTACTCATCACCTGAGTTATTCTGCAAGACATGCTTGAATGCATTGGGTGTATGTGTTGTAGAGTAACAGCAGGCTTGGATGAAATTTAGTTCTCAAAACACAGATTGTGCCATTTCAGGTGTCTCACCTATCCTGCCTGACTTCTAGTTTCTACTCCAGAGAAACACATATCTTCTGAATGTCCTGCATTGTATTTGCCAGATGTCCTGGAGCAGTTCAAATGGCACCTGGTGCCCACGCTTAGACAACTAATCTGAGACTGAAGGGTTTATAAATTAATTCCTCTATATAGTCCATAACTTAAAAAATTGATGCTTACATTCTGTTTCTGAAATCTGTGTTTTTTCTCAACACAAAGTATATTTCCATGCCTGGTGAAAAGGAAACCATCAAATGCAGAGATGTAGTGCAGAAGGGAACACTTACATTCAGGTGTTCTGTGGTCTCCTCTTTTAGAGAGTTGCAGGATGAATGAAGCAGTTCATAAAGGATGGTGTCGGCCCCCTTGCAGTACAAAGTCAAGTCACCTTCTGGACTCCGCACTATGAGGAAGAGGAAAAGAAATGCTACAAATCCCAGAATGAGGCACTTGGGATTCACAGCACTTCCATCAAAACAAAGAAAGGTTTTTAGAGGTGTCCAAACTCCACAAAGTTTTGGCAAACTCCCAGGAATCAAGACAAGCTTTGCTTAGAAAAGAAAATGATGCAACTACTCTTTGCCTTAGTGGTAGCAACACAGACAACTGTACCCAGACTGCACTGGTCTGAGCAGATGCTCTGTTGGACTGCGTGATTCCTAAAGGTAGCACTTTAGGCAGGGCATCTGCATTCAAAAGTCAAGAGCAATTTGTTCTTAGGGAACTGGTCCTGCTGCTCTTATTGCTTCTACCAGTAAAGGTACTACTGCTCTCTTGCTACAGTTACCATATTCCAATTCATGAAATATCTGAGGATGTTGGAGAGTTAACGAAGGCTACACAAGGTTTCTTGAATAATTTTTGCATTTTCCTTTTGGGAAAGTGGTGTTCTCTACTTGTCCTTGCTTTCTCCTTTCCCACTTTCTCAGATTTCGCTGATAATTTTAAAGCTGGTTAGAAGGAAGGCCTTTCCTGCATTGTCATGAGGGAAGTAAGATATGTAGAAAGCTTATTGCCTTCAGGAAACTGCTCTGTCATTGTGGTCCAGATGTTAAGATACTCTGCCACCTGCCTAAGCGAGGTGTTTACCTAGCACCGTTGCTGTGTAATTGAAAAGTCAAGGCAGCCATCTCAAGCGCTCAGAAGTAAACGTTATTCAGAAAGCACTGCAAAAGATGTCTCCTAGGAAAAGGCATTACAGCAGAATGAGGGCCAACTTCAGAGCCTAAAAAGTCAGCAAGGAAAGTAGAGAGCAAAGGGAACATACCAATAACAGACATTCGCTTGCGAACATTGTTGAAATCAAGAATTGCCAGGAGTTTGTAGATTTTTGTTTCTCCCATTTCCACGACAGTGATGGTCTCCGGTGTGCGAGCCCGGAACACAAATCCAAAGTTTCTGGCAGCAGTGACGAGGGCTCCCTCGTCAGGAGATTGGGCCTGATACACCAAGCTACCTGACATGCAACAAAAAAAAGGTAATGTGGCTTCTGCCTTGTTTCTGAAGCTCAACAAATACAAAATTAAAGACATTGTATAGCAGTTAGCCTATTGCTTTTCTTTCTATCCTCAGAGGTGCAGCACTAAAAAGCACCTTATGTCCACATGTCTCCATTAAGTCCCATCAACCCATCCTCCAGGCCAGTGCAAGAGGCTTCCTAGACTCTTTTGGGGTCTTTTATCATTCTCTTTGAAGTCCAACATATCTCACCTAGATGACAACTTCCTTGGGTTTAGTACTTTCTAGTTACACATGCATGTATTTTTCTCATTATTATTTTCACCTTATATGTGTCAATTAATGGTTCTATAGCCTTTAAAGAACAGTTTTCACTCTGTCTTCGATTTGAGGAGACTGACCCAGTACCTGTGGGAACAGTGGGTGAGTGGAGCTAGTGGGTCTCCAAGTGGATAGATGCTCTATGCTCTTTGCTTTACGGGACTTAGTGCAGGGTAGAGAAACAGTGGGGCAAGCCATATGCCACCTCAGGGAAGCTGTGGCACCTGCAATTCCCGCAGTCCAGAGATGTGGTGTTTGCAGTAGTGTCAGCTCCACCACAGGAACACACAGGGAGTGGAGGCCCTGGTCCTTTCTCTTCCCATGTGGTATTTCCAAAGATAATTGATTTATGTGTAGCCATATACTACAGAAAATCACCAGGGAGCCAAAAGGACCAGTAACAGCTTCTGTGGGGAGAAGACATACTGTGGTGCAGGGCAAACATAACCACTCAGTCTGGTGCCTTCAACAGTCCTCACCTTCCTTCTTCTCTTCTGGCATCACTGTGTGACAAAGTGAGAGCAGCCGGAAGAAACTATGCGTCGGGACATCGCTCCGCTTCACAGCTTCAACCAGGCTATGGTCATAGAATGCAAACTTCGGGTCGGCTAACTGGTTGTATGAGAAATCAACCTTCTCTGTGTTCTGCAGAAATATGGCTTGGTGTTATTTGTGGAGGTCTCATATGCCTGTACACCAATGCCTGCCCATCATAGCCCCTCTCTCTTCCTTGCATTTACAAATCGCCCTCTCCTGCAGGGCTGTTCATGACAGAGACTGATGAATCTAAGTGGAAGGTCAGGAAAGCTACTGAATCACGGGAGAGAACAGGCACTTGAGGTGGCTTTCAGAACAGCACTCAGGCTGAGAACCTCATTAGCTAAAGATGCCTCTCTGTACTCTGTACAACAGCAAATGCTGCTGCAGGACCTCCACCAAAGGGTTTCCACAGCAAAGAAATGCCTGCCTTCCAACACATGCCTGCTTGGAGGCATCATGTTCCTGATGTCAATGGCTGCCTGTGATAGGGGAATGTGGAAGCCCAAGTTAAAAGAATTCAAAGGGCTGTGTTCTCCACCCTGTTCTCCCAAAGCAAGAAAAAATCCTGATATGGAAAAAAGATGACAGACAACAGATGTAAAGCTTCAACTCCACAGGCACTGCCTGTTTTGTCTAAAAACAAGGAGCCCCAAGCAGACGGGAGTGTGCTGGAGACATGGCCAGAAGCTCACAGCACGATGTGTCATGGAGGAATGCACTGCTGAGCCGGCCTCGGGATGATCCGACTCCCGCCCCATCCCTGATGAGCTCAGAGTTTCCAGGATGGGAGTCATCCTTTTTTGACCTCTGCTAGCTGACATTTAGCACTTACCACAAGAGCACAGACCCCACCCACCCACACACTCCTATGTGCAGCGTGGTCCAGGCACTGCCACACCACGGATGCGGGGACAGCAGGGCTGTGCACCAGCGAGCACCAGGGGCAGGAGGAGCTGCTGGGCAGCCCATTGGCAGGAGACCAGCATGTGTCCCCAAGCAAGTCCGCCCTTCATGCTTTGCTGCCTGAATGAGGGCAGTCTGGAGGCACAGCACTCAGCATAGACAGACAATTTCAGTGGGTTATTTAAGTTTTAAATGGCCTGGACATGAATCATTGGAATGAGGAGAGAGATTTTCATCATCATCTTGCCATTTGTTACTAGGATTACTGCATGCAGTTTTCAGATGTTTTACAAATCCAAGACATGGTTTTGTGCCAGCAAGCAGGGGCTAGAAAGAAATGAAGAAGTCACCCATTTTCATACTTTCCTATGTCCAAACATTAGGGAAATTTGACAGTGACCTTGTTATCAATATGAACTGAACTCACCAATTCCCCACCAAAGCTTTAACTAACTGCCAAGCGCAATAAAATTCACCAGTGTCCAAATTTCCAACGCCAAGTATTCAAGAGGAGCTGTGCATGCACTAGAATGAAGCTGAGGGAACAGTGGGCACTCAGGCTACCCAGCCTGCAGGTTTAAATCAGGCCTATTGGAAGGGAATGAAACTGTCAATCCTCTGACGGCCACAAGAACACACAGCTCTGTCTTGATCTGCAGGATCAAGAGCATGAGCTGTGCCTGGGTGGGTTGTGTTTACCAGCACTTAGGCAGGCAGGTTTACTGAAAGCAAGATCCTGATCGCACTTGAGCACTTACCTCATTTATTTCTATCCTTTGCCCAGACATATCATACACATCACCTGCAAGCAAGAAAGACTGAGGTTATAGCCCCAAGCTCCAGGTAAGCGCAGTCTCTGAGCTTCTGTACCACAAAAATAGGTTAAAGTGTTTTGGAGATAGTATCTAATTAAAAAGTTTCAGTAAGCATAAATATCTTGACATAGGCACTGGAGACTGATGATTCATATCAATCAGTTTCTATGTTAATCCATGACAAAATCCAGAGACTGACAGATACTTGAAACATAAAGCAGTGACCGTAAAAATGACTGGCATTTGGATAAAGAAGACTTGGCTCAAGCTGAACCCAGAAAGGATGTAGTGCTAGGTAGGAAATGAAGGTGCTTTCAGGGGATGACTTCTCTTGTACCTTCCCTTTGGAATATGAGACAAAGTCCAGCTCCTGGATCATACAGGGTTTGCAACAGTCCCTGGTCAGCTACAGAGAAGGAGTTGTGAAAGCCCATTCTTCCCATGTCTAGGTTACATTTTTTTATTTGCCCTAGAGCATTATTATGCTCTATTAATCTTCCCTGAACTGATGATCTGGTCACAGAAATGGAAGATATCTCATCTCCAGGAAACACTATTGAAACTTCTGTCTGAAGGAAAATTTCACTTGAAGGCCTGGACTGTGCCCAGCCCAACCAGATTCAACACTTCATTGGAATAAGATTGAAACACAGGGAATTACAGGAATGATAGATCCATACCCACATCAGCAACCTCAGCTGTGACCAAAGTCAATTGTAAGTACTGGTACTCCCTGACAAAAGCCCTGAGGATGTACAAGAAACTCAGAAATCATCTTTCCTGAGAACTACACACCAGTTGATCCCCTGGGAACTGTAACTGAGAGGCTTTTGTACACCTCCTTCCCAATGGGAAGCTTAAGCTTCCAGAGTACCTTCCCTGGCAGCAGAACTAATCCGTCCTTTCTGGCCTGGCTTTCCCAAATGCCCCTGAGAAGCAAATCCAAAGCAGTACATTCCCAGGAAGAAGCTAGGCATTTAGAATACCATGGGAAATAGACTGTCTGCCTTCTTTCCATGTATTTCCCATTCGTTTCTTGAAGCCACACCCTATACCTATGTTAGTGGTGACATCCACTTTGGAAAAGTCAACTGAGGACACATAAAGGAACAGACCAAATATTTTTCAATTTCAATTTCAATTTCAATTTCAATTTCAATTTTAGCAGCATTAACGTTGGCTAGCACAGCAGTGCTCTTTGAGATATGGTGGTCTCCAGATATTCACAGAACAAGATTTATAGGAAGAAATAACTTCATTTATTAGGCCAGCTGATAGCAGTGAGAACAAAAGACAAGCTTTCTAGCACACCTGTCCATCAGCAGGTTTGATACAGGCAAAACAAGCATCGATCTACAGATAAGCAGTGGCTAATTTCTCTGGGGAAATTTAATGATATTAATCAATTAATCACTTTGTGAATTGTTACCGCCTCTTGCGCAGTGCGAAGAAAACTGCCTGGGTCCATACAGTGAATGAGCCATTTAAGTCAATGACTGTTAGGATCTAACAGAGCTAACAACTTCTGTTTCACTTTTTTTCCAAGTCCCTACAAACTTTTCTCTCTTCTGATAGGTGAAGTGTGCCAGGGCTAAAGACAAATGACCAGACCATTGACTAGATGCCAACTGGAGGTTCAGCTACCTGAACAGGATGTGGAAAACCGCTACTCATGCCATGAGAAACTGCTGAATGTAGAGAGAGAACAGTGTGAGAAACTGATAAAATACGCAGATAACCCCATGAGGGATGGACGAGTTCACAAGCGGTAAAGAGGGAGTTAGATATGTGAGTTATGTGTGGTGTTTTGCAGGGTTAGCAATACCTGGGTAACCGTGTCAATAATACCATAAAAGACTGAGATTACCTAGGTAGTGATATCAGAAAAAAAAAACAAATTTGAGTACAGATGTAGTAAAACTGGGACCAATGAGGAAAAACTAATAAGGTGCAGGTTCTTTAGTTGGGATGATACTGGGGTAGAAAATGGAAGGTAAAAGCGTGTCAAAGAGGTGAAACAAGGGACAGGAAAAGGATATTAAGATATGCAAATGATGTGATCAGGGCTGTCCAGGCATCCCTGATAGGCAGCCCTGTACTTGATCACTGCAGCTTCTTACAAGACACTTTCTTCTGGATATCACTTTTACTCCCTCTGGACCAAGAGGCATACAATGTGAATAACACTTGGAGAATAAGACAAACAGGCAACGTACCATAGGATTTGCCATTGATGGAG
>JAVJGI010000057.1:11065031-11077600 GCA_035590275.1 Ibycter americanus | reverse complement strand
ACTGTCTCGGTTTCTTTATTGGTGCTTTGATTTCTGCTCTGGGATTTGAAGCAATAAATAGCTTAAGAGGTGAAGGCAACAGCCCTGTTTCTCTGAAAACATCCTCCCCGCAAGCCTGCTAAAAAGCAAGTTTTGCAGGAAAAAGTGTTCCTGAAGCTGGCGTGTGCGTCCCCAGTGAAGGAACATTCACTTCTCTCTCAGATCACCGAGAAACACTTCCAACCATGAAAAAACAGCTATGGTTGCCATCTGGAAAGGTTCACCCCAGATTAACCCTTGTTGGGACAGACCAGGGAGACGTTATCCAGGACTCCGTTGGCAAGCGCTGCTTAAACACTGATTTGTGGCTGGAAGTTTTATGGACAATTAAACACAAAATAGCTTTGCCAGTGTTAACATGGAACAAGTTTCATTACACTGAAGATGAACTATTTATAGCAAGCTGTGGCTGCTTTGTATTTCCAAACTCAGGAGTGCAATATACTGCCTCTTTTTATGACAGTGCTTTGTAACCTTTGACCACCCAGTGAGCTGGAAGGACCTGATGCCACATCCCCTTAGGTGTGCAGAGAGCTTGGCGCTTAGTGTAGGACAGAGCTTTACTTAGGCACCAAACTGTTAGGTGCCTTAAAAATGTCTAGAGGAAGAAACCACACCCTTGGCTCCATCAGCGCCCAAGAAGCCAGGCAGAGGCTGATGCAATCGGCTGCAACTTGCCCAGTTTTTAAAAATGGAGCCAGAAGGTAAATTCATCTCATTTGTGTTCATGAAGAGACTGAAAGCTCTGGGTTGGACCCTTGACTTGTGAAAGGAGATCTGCCAAATCTTTATCAAATGCTAAATTCCGAGTTCCCTATTTAGTTTTTCTCTACTCAGTTTCTGTGCCCTGTGGATCCCCTACATCCATCATCATCTCCAGCCACAGCATAGCAGAACACCTAAGAAAAATGTGAAGTTTTTCAAATGTTTGTAAAATTTTGAATCTAGGGGGCCCAAACCTTTTTTGTTTTTGCTGTCCCCTTAAGGGAAGAAAACACTGGGAAAATAAGCTGATGATGGTAATCAAAATTTTCACTTGGCAGAGATTGGTGTAATGTTACTAAAGTCAAGGGCATGTCCTTATTGTACATGGAGCAAGGACTCAAGAGGGGTTGAAGATGACCCTGGAGTGTCTCTCTGCATTGTAGCACTGCTTTACAGCAAATATGCATGTGCACATGTTCAGAACACTGCTTCACATCTCTAGGAGTTGGGCTAACCACTCCTGCTTTGGTACAATTTCAGTCTTACAGAGGCACAACCGGATCTGTCCCCTAACATCTCCAGCTCCTGGGCCCAGCTAAAGAGCTTTTGGGATCCTGACAAAAAAGCAGGACAGGGCCTGGGATGAAGTGGCAAGGTTGAAGAATGGTGCCATCCTGGAGACGTTTGTGCTATAAGCCCGGGTGCTGAGGAGGCATGAAGTCATGAAGGCAGGGAGAGCTCAGGATAGCCTTGCTGTGGTGGACAGACTGCTGCTGGATGCCTTCGCCAGGGCTTGCTCCAGCACCTGGGGATGGATCCTGGCCTCAGCCTGGCTGTTCAGGTTGGGCTGGAGAGCAAGAACAGGAGGGAAGAAGAGGGAACAGTGGCCATCAGACCTTCTCAGTGTCATAAACTGAAGGTGGTACAGCATGCATGAACAGGCATAATGAACTTGCATAAAACCCTGAAACTAAAGAGCTTCTCTTCAAGCAACATTGAGTAAAGCAGTGTCAAACTGTATGTCTTCCTCCTCTGAGTGCCTTTGAACTCAAGCAGTAAGATCTTGGGAGAGTCTGTAAAAGAATCACTACCTCTGCTTGGAAGTATTTGCCGTTTGTTAAAACCATTGACATGTTTAACCCCCAAATCAGATCTGTTTTCCAATTTGAGGAGAGCAACTGCTATATTAGATTAGTGTTCTCAAATTTTCCAGCTGCTAAAAACACTAGTTTCTGAGTATTAATGAGACCATGTCTAGTATTTTACCCTAATGTGTTAAATCAGATGCTGCTGTCAAGTAAAATAACAAACTCAATTACCAAGTCCTATGCAGATATCACCAGAGATGCCAAGAAATCAGGAAGAAGAGCGAGAACTGCTAATGTTTATTTAAATATAAAATGACAAAATTACCAGGAGAAAAAGGCATTTGCAGGCTTCAAAGTGATGTTCACAGAAACATGCAGAGCAAGGGAGAGCAGTGCAAATGAAAAGCTCAGAAGGAAGGTCCTTAATGCTGTTGATGCAAGGGCCTTGCTTTGCAAGATGGGCTGGCAGAGGCACTGCAGAACTCAGGATGCTAATAAACTATTACGTAATTTCTCTTTTTATCATTAGTCACTTCTGATATTCCCTTATTTGTGTGAACAAAGAGGTGGAGCATCTGGAAATGATGAATACATCTGAGGAAATGAAGACACATTAATCAGACTTACCACCAACACAAGGACATTCATGAGCCGATCAATGCTCGTTCGTTTAAAAGTTGTTTTTCCACTGTTCTGCATTAGTTTGGTGTCTGGCCCTGGAGACAAAACACACTCATTAATTTTAGTAATAAAGCTTAGCCATTCTAAAGCCGATTCCCTCTGAGGCCCCACCATGCCTCAGCATACACAGTTATAGCATAAATACCCATCACAGTTTTCTTGAAGCCAGGTACGTACAGTTTACAGTGCTGGTGGGAAACTTAGGCAGGTTAAGTCACTTGCCTTACATTATATGGACAGAGTCACATAAAGCCATTAATTCTGGATTTTGACCCTGCTCTATTCTTTCAACAGTTAATCCTCCCTTTCAGGTTTAATTACTTTTAACAGAATACCTGATACTGCTGTGTTATTGGTGACATGCTATACATCATCTCACATGTCTGAAGCAGTATAGAAACAAAAGAAGATCTGCAATCATAAAAAGCATAGACCTAATGGTCTACAATAATATTATTGATGACCATGATATGCTAATATGGATTAAAATCACATAGAAATGATGTGGAATTTTTAATCAAATACACTTAAGAGTGAAACATTTTGAGCAAGCCCGGGGAAAGAAAGACTCCAATTGGCCCAATGTAAGCCAGTAAAGGCAGATTTAATTCAGCTTTAATTCTTAAACAGATTTAACTCTTATTCTTCTTATTGATTAATCAAGACTTGTCTCACATTATTTGCTGCCTGCATTTCTGAAATAAAAGACTACTTGTGCTTACTAAAGCACTTACAGTGGAATTGGATGTTGTAATGTAGCATTTGCAATCCACTTTTTTGTTATAGACCACTATAAAAAAATATCAGATTAAAATCCACTGTAATTTGCATAATTTCCAGAGTTTAGACAAGGAATCTCATGTATTTTTTCCTTTTGTTCCTGTACCTGGTAGAAGCATATTTTTCAAAGAGGAAAATACTTTGTTCCTTTGTGTATGTGTATACTGGGTGTGATGTACTTCCATGCTAATACTGCTGTGCTCCACAATTCACATGTCAATTTTTCTACATACCGGCATAAATAACGAGGCCAAAGCACCATTCTGTGTTCCTAATAGTACAGCCCCTCAGCAACATCTTCTCATTGTCCAGGGCATACTTCTCTCCTCGAAGAGTAAGAGTTCCTGTGAACTTATCCAGTTTGTTATTTGGTGCCTCACATTTGACCTCACCTGTAATAGGAAGGTAAAAACAGAAATGGAAATCTTGGCCCAGAACGATGTCAGTCGATACTGCATTCTCAGCTGTTTCCCAGACAGGGAGTGTTTCACACTGTAGCTGCAGTCCACTCCTGACCCTGTCATTCCCATCCTGTATCCTATATTTATGGATGGTTTGGGATATTGCTTCTTCCCCATATTCATGTCATAATCCAATGGACCGCAATTAACTTGGATTTATCCTATTCTTTGAACATGGCACTTTTTTACTGGTGGAGTACAGAACAAAGTTTCCACAGCTTTTATGTGAGTGAGAAGAAATGTTGAACCAGCAACATACTTTTAATCCTTTCACAAGCAAGTTCATATTGGTAGGATGTCACTGGATAACTTTCCTAAAAGTGCTGAACTTGCGTAATTCCTATTCCATTTTCTTTAAAACTGCAGGAGCCCAAGCGAGAAAAATCATAGCTTGAAGGCTGCAAAAGAGTAATTAAGTGAGGTGTCTTTGTTCACTCTTTTTTAATTTCATCTGTTATATAACTTAAGTCCCAGTGGCATAAGAAAACAGATACTGCTACCTTCTTTGGCCACACAGCTGACACTCTTCAGTGGTTGGAGAGCCTATTTCTATTTCCACACTTTATTTCTTGTAATAAAATGTGTTCATTTAAAACTGTAAACACAGATACTTTGGTGTAAAAGTGATTCTTTAAATCAACATTTGCACCTGACATCTAAAGATTCAAAGCAGAGCCCTGTGGATGTGTTAAGAACTGGCAAATACAAATACACCTTACTGAAAGGGAACCCAAGAGTAAAGTCTGTTCAGCTAATCAGCAGGAACATTAAAGTTATTTTGATCACAGGCTGCAAGAATCTACATAAGGACTAGCATTTGCAAAGCATACAGCTCTTCCAGCTGTTCTCAGATAAAACACACCAGGTTCAAGAGACTGGAAACAAAATCCAGAGAAGTCCAGAAGAAAAGTACAATTTTAAGCATTGTGGCGGTCTCCACCACTGCAAATTTAAAACTCAGGAATGGATGTTATTTTCATTTTCCGTTCCATTGCCGAGCTCTACTCTCGGGCAGACAAATCGTCAGACTTGAAAGATGAAGCAATCACGAAATTCAGCGACACATGCGACATGAGAGCTCACACTAACAACTGTGTTGATCTTCTGTTTTGTCACCCAGTTAATCCAACAACAATCGCTGCAGCCCCTGCAATGCCTTGAAAAGCACAAACTAAACAGAAGCTTTGCAGTGCAAGCTGAAACACAGCACAATGAGACTTAGGTGAACCAAACCCAGGGCATGATCCCCCACCAGGGAGACCGTGCCTCTCCTCATGCCAGCTGCAGGGTAACACTGGTGTGAGTACCTTGCATGTCAACACCCACATCTGCTTTCCAGCAAGCGGGTGGGTCTGGGTTACTGATACACTGATTCTGAGACCAGAAGATGTTCATCCAAATTAGACTGATCACAAAAAAGTGGGAAGCTCTAGAGATTCACCCAATATACCTGCACTGACCACAGTAACTCTGCAGCTGAAGATACCTCAGCGAGGCACTTGCTCTTGTCTCTTCCTCCCATTAACAGCAAGAAGATATCTGGAATGCACTTCACCTGAAAGACTTAAATACTGCCAAGTCTACATGTGATAAGTAGTCAGTAACTGAGAAGTGTTGTTTCTTTCTCATCTCCCAGTTCCCTAAATCAAATAAAGTTCAGTGTTTTGCAGGCGTCTTCCTTATCTGAACCATAGTGATGTCAAGAAACATCATAACTCACATTAAGCATTCCACTGAGTGCCTGTATTAGCTGCTCAACCCTCTCCTCTCTTCCTGTCTTAAGAAGTAATTAGATAAAGAGTTACATAAATATTTAAATACTTCTACAGAGGTTTGCTAAGGGAAATGCAAAGTTGGGTCTGTTTCCAGGCACTCTTCCCAGTACTCTGCCAAATATAAACCATCCTGGGAAAGATTTTATTCATTTTAAGTATTGTGAAGAGGCCACTTTTATTTACAACATAACTAAAATAGAGATTTGGAGGACAAATAAATATCTGAAAAGAAAAGTTTCAATTTTCCAAAAGACTTTGAAACATTTTTTTCATTATGTACTTTCGAGACTGCAGTATCCTTAGATAAGCATTACAAAGAAAATGCTTGGAAAATTATTTAAGATTAAGATCTTGCTTACAAATTGGTATACAGAGCAGCCTCTTCAGGAAAATAATTAAGGCATGCCAGTCTGACCATTAACATAAAGCACCTGTAAAAACATTTCTCAAGACCTAAACCACTCAAAACCTCAGCCATCACTTCGGAGAAATCCTGATGTACTGAGCTGACACTCAGCCAAGACCACACACGTTATGGCATAAAACCTCAGTGCAGAAGGTAAAAGAAAAGCCCATGCTTTTGGATGACTCTACCAGAGACAGTCCCAGCTATGCTAACTCTTTGCCACATCCCCACCATTTGTCCTGAAATCATCTAGTTGGTTTTGAAGAGAATTTTTAAAAAGTCATTTTTCCTCTTTATCTAAAAATACTTCCTGAGAGCCTGTAGTCCTTGAGACATTCCAAGGATAGCAGCACTCACTCCACCCCTTTCCGTACTGACTCTTCCCGTAATCCTGCCCTCATACCTAAGCCAGCAGGGCACTGTGGAGCATGATTAACACCACCTGGTCTGCTTCCCCATCCTCTCTCTGCAGACAGATGATGTGTGAGCACAGAGCATTCTGTTTTTGACAGGTTTGGCTCCTTTCTGTGTATGTGCTGTTATATATTCCCTGGGATCCAGTGACAGGACGTGTGGGACTGGTTTAAAGCTGCACCAGGGGAGGTTCAGACTGGACATTGGGAAGTATTTCTTCACCAAGAGGGTAGCCAAACACTACAACAGGCTTCCTAGAGAGGTGGGCAATGTCCCAAGCCTGTCAGTGTTTAAGACCCATTTGGACAACGCCATTAATAACGTGGTTTAACTTTTGGTCAGCCCTGAAGTCGTCAGGCAGTTGGACTAGATAATCGTTCTGACCCTTCCAACTGAAACATTCGGTTTCGTTCTATTCTATTTTATATGTAATACACAAAACAGTGCTAAGAAAGGACATGTTGCCCGTTAACTATATCTGTACTGCTTGTCTTTAAATATCTTAAAATGTAGTCTTTATTGTGGCACCAAGAGAGGAAAGAAATGCGGTCAGGGTGAGGCTTCGGGATGGAAAGCAGTCACCTGGCTGGTGCGCACAGTTAGTCCTCAGGTCTGCATGGTGTCTGGAAAGTGCTGGTGCTCGGAAGCTAAATGTAATCAATGCATCAGCATTGCTGCATCAATGTAAAAGTGCAGTGTGAAAATGTTTTGAGGTCATAACTGAGCATAAAGTTTTGGGAAAACAGTTTCCACTGTGCAATTACATGAGCTCTTGCACTGAGGTTCAAGGTGGGTCATCTCAGCACGTACAGACAGATGTTAAAGAGAAGTGTGCAGCCAGAAGGAGAATTGCCACCAACACCATTTCAGGTTATAGCCACACACAGCATCAAGACCTGCAAGCAAGGAGGGACCTTTTTCTCTACATATGCTGTTGACACCTGTTGTACAGGCTGCAACATGACCACTCTGTTTATCTGCTGCTGCATCTAGAGGAATCCTAGCAGTGAGCAGCAGACAGCCTGGAAATAAGACTCCCAGGCACTGCCTGGACTCTGGTGTTCAGGCAAATCCTCTGGAAAGTGAATTTGCCATGTAGACTTACCATTGAACTCTGTCAGTTTCTGAAGATCTTCTCCAAGCTCTGCAGTGACTGACAGTGCCTGCTTCACCTTCAGGTTTGTTTCACTGTAACAAATGACATGAGACAAAAACATGAACTTGAAAGCCATATGTGAACTGAAAGCTTCCCCTGAAAGCCAATTCTGTTCTTGAGGACAGTCGTCTTCCTTAGACATCTGATCATCATGTGTCTTTTTTCACCTGGCCAGAGGGTGTAGTTGTCTCAGTTGCAAAGACAGGCAGTCCAGAGGAACTCTGGACATGGTACCATGGTACCAAAGAGGGTGAGGTGGCTCGGTCTTCTCAATTTCACAACAAAGTGCAAGACCAGGCATCTCAGCTCCCTGAGCATCTCACTGTCTACCCTGCTCCTCATGCCTCACTGAACCCTGAGGTATCTGAGCATATGTGATAGCTCTGGGTCTTCTCCCATGATATTCTGGTCCTGAAGAGTACTCCAGTCCTGGGACTAGCTAGCTGGGGAGTTTGAAATGCAGTGTCAAAGAAACACTGCATTTGTTCAGGGCCTCCTAAAAGTGTCCCCTGGCATGGCGTGTACAAGAACTACAAGCTCCTGTTTAGCAGAAATTGAATGGGGAAAGATCAGAGGGTCTTGGGAGAGACAAAATTTCTTGACCTTTTCTGGTCTTGCTTAGTCCTTCAAGCAGATGCTGGCTCCAAACAATGCAGAAAAGGTAATGCAAATTGGGTCATAAAGGTTGAGCTCAGCTCCAGTTTATTCTGATTAACATAAATTAGTTGCAGTCCTCTAACTTGTAGGCAGTTGTGCCCCAGACTAAGCAACGTCTGGAAACCTTTGCAGTGTGCATGCATTAATATTATAGTGTAGCAGTCCAAAGGAGATTACTGGAGCTATTCATTGTGACTATCTCACCCAGATAATCTGGCTAAGAGAAAAGACTAAGGGGGATGCAAGAAACAGAAAGCTTCTGCCAGTTACCTGTTATATTGCAGGAACATGTTTCTAACTATGTGTTAGAGGAACTGCCACTGAAAATAAAAAGTTAAGTCCCCTCCTCACATGACATTTGCACTGAAAGAGGCAAAAGTATCCACCAGAGTATGTTATTTTCAAGGTACCTACCCAAAGTTTATTCTACGTATTAGGAAACTCTTGCTATCAAAGTTATTTGCAGGTAAGCTTGCAGCACCCAGGGTCACCAGAGATTTGGTCTGGCACTGGTAGTGGTGATTACACGCAGGGTCCAGGCTCACTTACCCGTCCAATTCAGCTGTCTCAATGTACGTCAGGCTGTGCGGCTCGCTGCTTGACAGTAACAGTAGATCGGCCTGAACACGGACAGACAGACTTGGCATGAGTTCACATGGTCAGAAGGCACGGCACCGCAAGGTTGCTTGTGGTTTCTGCACACTGCAGGTCTCTGAGGCAGTTATCATGACGACTGACTAATTTTCTTGTGAGTGGTAAGAGTAATTACAGAGACTAACTGTGAGCAGGATGGAGAGAAACTGTACTCACCGTCACAAAGTTGTTGTTTTCTAGTTTTATTATATCCCCCACTTGAACATTCATCCATTTTTCATCCTTTAACCTGCAAGAAAACTCCTAGTAAGTAGGCACATCAAGCAAACACCTCTTGGGAAAGTAGGATACTCAGCTGTTCTCCTGAAGCCAGACGGTAGGTGCCATCAGGACTTGGGCTGTTGATCAGATGGAGCAGGGTCTGCCATGATGTGACCTGATCCATGCTAAGCTAAGGGACTACCACAATACCAAAAAAAAGCAGTAACAGTGGTTGGAGAGACCCACGCAGGGTTGACACCAAGCCCCACAACAGCAGCACAGTCCATGTGCACTGTCCCCTCTGGACTGACAGCTCCCTTCCTTCTGCTAAAGGGCCACATTGTCTCAGCAAACACCCTCTCTACTCAGCATAACATACTTCCCAAACACCTGCGAAAACTGCTGGTTGTGTCAGCTTTTCTAGGTGGTATAAAGGGCCAGAGCAGCAGACCCGGCTCCCGCGGGCCGGGCTGGCAGGGAGGTCGGTGCAGGTGCCCTGGCTGTACATGGCAAGTGTCCGGCTACGCCTGCGCCTGCAGTGGCCACCACGGCACCGAGCAAGGCGTGCACGCAGGCGGCCGGCTAAACTGCAAGTGCCAACGCAACTAAGCCACAACAGCTGTATATGCAAAATCTAGAGAAGGGAAAGATCAAGAGCTGTAGGAAAACAGGACTGGGTATTCAAGCTTGAGTTCAGCTCAGCTTTGCTTTTCAGTGTTGGTCAGGGCTGGGCAGGACCTATGCTTTCCAGTTTTTGAACAAAGGCAAAATACTAGAAAATATCTGTTTCAACGTATGTTTCCTAGACACAGTAACTAATACACTGTAAATGAAGAAAACCGTTTACTTAGCAGAAAGCACAAAAAGTATGTTCCTATTCTTCAGTTTCCAGTTATATTTTTAACTGTTTGATCATCTGTTGGAGTTTACACAACGTACTGCTGTCTATAGTACAGAAAAAGAAGTCACCAGAGACTACACAGCTGTACACAGCTGTGTACAGCTGTGTCCTATGCACAGTTAAGAGTCCATGGAGCTGCAAGTAAACAGCTCCTCTGTCTGCCACAAAAGCCAAAGTCTCTGCTTTTTTTTTTTTTTTTTCATGAAAGAACAGTGCTAGCAGTACAATGTCCAAAGCACACAGCTGAAATGTTTTGAGTACATCTAAGTCAGAAATGCTACACACACTCAAAGTGTTATGACTTGTGTGAGGAAGCTATTCCTGCTTCTTAATTTAAAATAACTTGTTGATAATGCCTAGTTTTGCTTAATGCAGAAATAAATGCTATAGCATAAATGGACACGGGAAGATAATCGTGCTTGTCACTTCTAGGGTAAGGACTAAAATAATACAATACTCTCAAAGTGTCGCTTACTTAAATATATATACACGCAGGAACAGAGTTTACTTTTTGTTAGTGCAAGGTCACACCCATAATGACTACACAGATTGCTGTACTGTATCTTGGGTTCATTAATCAGACACATAGTCCAGAACTGCACAGTGAACTAATGGTGTGAAAGACAATTCAATTTTAAATTTCTTCGTGACTGTTGGAATCACACAGAAAAACATTATCATTAATAAAATGCTCTTATCAGTCAAAATTGCCACAAAAGAGAAAGGACTTACATGCCATTGATCAGGACCTGGACTGGGCGGTTGTTGACGTGTTTGTCACTTTTGTGTCGATTCTGAAAATTTGATCAGTACATTAAAAGGCATTTCCAGGAAACCAAGCACACAAAAGCGGTAGGCAGTTCATTAACATTTTAGATTTTCACCCAGCTGGCTGAATGGGTCTGTCACCACAGAGTCACAACTGAGTTATAGTCAAGCCTGTGTTTACACGGGTAGCATGGGGCATAGCTGGACTGCGAAGAGCGACAAGGCAACACAGGGCTTGCTCTAGGAGGGAAGAAGGAAGGTAGAGCCTTATATGTGACTTTGCACAGTCCTGACTCAACTGGTGTGGTTCTGCTCATCAGTTTTGTAAACACTAGAGAAATCCATTCCTCTGCTCCGACTTGGAAAGTGATTGCAGATGTTCTGGTGTTGCTCCCTGGGAGAGCACCTCACCACCTCTTACCTGGCTACTAGCAAAGTTGCACCGAGCCTCCACAGACCACTGGAATTATTTTAACAATGAGAGAAAACAGATGCTAAACTCAGCTCTAACACCACCCTGTGAAGTCAATGGGACTTTGACCATTAGCTCCGATGGGAGCAGGCTGGGGCCAAAGCTGGGCAAGTTTGAAAAACCACACGTGGATTGAATGCTTATTTTCTACCAGATGTTTTTTCCACCTACATTACAGCTAGATGACAGGGGATGAGTTCTCCGAAGTGGAATCCTAAGAACAGACATTTGTATGTGTGTCCAGACATATCTATCAGTGACCATGTTTTTCAGACACGCTGAGCAATTTCAGAGAAAGTTAATGGAGCTGCTGGGCCACTCACCAATTTGGAAATTCTAGCTCATTTTTAGGTGATTAACTACAGGTTTGGGGGTCTAATCTCAGATCCCATCTTGGCCACAGGTCAGGTCCCCAGCTGCCTGTCACTGGCTGTGTTTAAGTGGTTTGCTTCAGCCATTGTGCTGAAGAATCATGGGCAAACTCCGAAGTACAGGTCAGCAATACAGATCTTACAAAATCGTCGATGGCATCCTTGACTCCTGATACAGCCAGCACCAGCACAAGGGGCACCACTGTTGTAAACCAGGCCAGCGAGGAAATCTGAGGAATCAGCTGTAGGAAGAAAAGACCTGAGTTGAGAAATTTCCTGTCAGTTCAGCAAACAGATGGAAACAAACAACTGTTTTCTCTGGAGGTTGCAAACAACATTTTTCTATGGTGCCTGAATACAGAATGAAGACAGAAATGTCTTCATTTCTATCGCTTATACCTGAGCCCACAAAGGTGGGAAAGCCAGGGAACCCATGCTTTGCTTACCAAAAATGTCGTAATTTAGGTTACAAATATGGAGCTGTTGGGAAGTGTAGTGGGTTGCTCTTTCTTGTTTGTAAAATTAGGATTGCAAAATCCCCAGTGGATTTCTTTGGAGGTAGTGGCATGGGCAAGCCTGTTCCGAGGGACCCAACAGCAGAGACTGCTGTTCAAAGCCTTCAAATGCTTCTGGTTGTTTCAGTAACTCTTCACATTTTGCTGAAGTAAACTTTATATCAATAAACAACACACAGCTGTTGCCAGGGCTGACCTGGCTCTTCCAAGACCAACAGAGTAATTTTTCCCCCCACATCTTTAGTAGTGAGAGGACCCAAGAGTTGAAGGTGACTCTGTCAAGCCTTCAGTGATGCAGAGATGGATGTGATACCAGCATCACTGTGTCCATCGGATTGGATTTGGGCAGCATCAACTCCATGTGCATCATGAAGCTCACATTTATGCCACTAAGGCAGATGCTTAAGGGTGTTGCTCTTTGGGATTGGTCCTTCCGCTGCACTGTTACAACCCAGATCCTATAGGCACCACCCAATCGAGCCAGGAGGGAGGATCCTGAGGGGCCCGCACAGGACTGCTCAGTTG
>JAVJGI010000057.1:11036012-11064931 GCA_035590275.1 Ibycter americanus | reverse complement strand
GATACTGAGGGGCAAGCACAGTACTGCTCAGTTGTGGAGGCTGCAGAGACACGTAGCTGCTGCCTTCTCACCTAAGTGAGAATATGCATGTCCTGCTGGGCTGTGCCAAAGGAGGGAGGTGGGGGCCGGGGGGGGTGGGGTGGGGGGCAGTGCAGAGTCCCCACAGCCTAACAATCTCATCCACTCCAGATGCTGGAAGAGATACTCCCAGTGCTACAGGGATGGAGTGAGTGGGTAGAAGAGAGAGAAAAATTAAACAGAGGACTACGTAAATATAAAAGACTAATGGCTGCCCTCTTTAGTTTACCTTCATGCAGGCAGCAGAAAAAAGCTGTATGATTTTTCATATACAGTCACTTTTAGATGGTTCAGCAAAAGACACTGCAGAATAATTTAAGGCAAATCGTTTGAAATACTATGAATTTGATATACAAACAGCTAGAGTGCAGTACAATACAGGAACAGTGCTGTCAGCTTAGCTGAAAAGGTACTTTCACTAGTTTCCTGAGAAATATACATGGGCTGGAATTTCCCAAATTCATTCCCTGTAAATAAGCAAAGAAGATTGTATGTAGTTTACTACAGACCTAAGAAAATTTTGCCCATGCTTTTTTGAGCTGAAATGTAAAAAGAGGTTTTGAAAAAGGTACTTTTGCAAACTTGTGTGCACTGAAATGGTCAAATTTAAAATACCATACTTGAAACATAATCAAAATTGTACCCCTTTTTTGGCAACCTGTATTCCAGTATGACTCAGCAACATCAGAGTACACTGCATTTACCCATATTGTAGCAAAGTGCAAAAGGGCAGAAATCCTGATACCGATTTCTCCAGTATGTTCAGCTTTCCGACAGAGTAGTATTACCAACAGCAATGGGCAAAGTGCAACACCGTGCCAGTATGAGCCACAGGGTTTAATAGTGTTGCCAGGGTCTGGCACGCTCCATATTAGACACCCTCCTTGCCCTGCTGAGCAGGGAGCAGCAATATTCAGCTTTGTGTGCACTAGCTCCAACCTTGAGCCTTCCTGATGTTAACTCCTTCCTTCCTAGGGACACAGTACAGGTTTCAAATTTGATCTTGCTGTTTTCTTTGAGGCTGCCAATGGAATTTGCCTTTAAACCTATGGATAAGAGACAACTTCCTTTTATACTACAGGAGGAAAAATTAATGCAGATCTGAGGACAGCCAGGAGAACTCTGATTCAGACACAAAGGGGTACTAGAACAGGGCATGAGAAGGGTATACAGTTTGTTGAAAACTTTAATTAAATTTTCTCCTTCATTTAGCTCAAACCCGCATATCCAAATGTGAGAGAGGAAATTGCTTTTTTTTCTGCTCTACTTTCTATTACTTTTACATTTTACTAAGATGCTAGCTCACAACAGGGATGTAGCTTGCACTTTATTACAACTATCAATACATAAACCAGCTTTGACAACAGATATCACACTTTGCTAGAAACAGCCCAGTGAATTCATACCTGCAAAATCAGCAAGAAAAGAAAGTAAGCATTGGCTATTCGCTGAAACTGTTCAAACAGGTTGAGAGGCAGGAAAGTGAAGAAGTTGTATTTTGATGTTTTAATTGAATTGTTCTGTAGGGGGAAAAAAAAGGAAAATAAATAGGTTTGGTAAAACAGGAAACAAAATTAGAGCACAACCCATTTCAACTCTGTTTTTACTTGCTTATATTTAGCAATAGCATTGTTTCCAACAGCAGTTCAAAACCATTTCCTTTCCCCCACACAATCATGCCGAGCCTGGATAAACAGACAGAATTCCTCTCGGAACTGGTGAAAACATGATGCTCAGTTTATGGCAGTGCAACTGCAGGTAGATACAGGTACATGTAGTTGCTCACAGAAAGACACATTTTCCCTTTATTAATAATCTTCCTACCTAGACAATGCAGAAATAGAATTAAAAACTGTAACCAGAACATAGCAATTTTGTGGGTAGCATCTACAAAGCAGTGTCAGAAAACACCTGTTAGGTCAGTTATTGATAACTTTTCTGAGACTTTGAAGCACCATTCGGCTGGACAACCTCACAGAAGCTATAGGTCCTCCCAGGAGCAGAACATATTATTTTCAGCTGATTCAGCACAGCAACTTGGAGACATTGCTTGTTTCTATTCCACAAAGATCACTTGAATGTGGTGTTGTGCAAACAGCCACTAACAAAAGAACTCACCGTTTCAGTAAGCAAGTTGCAGTTTTGTTCCCTATTTCCAGTTTCCTTTTCTAATTGCAGATGTTCCCTCCAGCCACAAGCAATGACTCCTCCTGCATCTGTCTTCTTCAGATCACAGAAAGACCAAAGCTCGAGATCACAGAACTGGGTATTTTCTTCCCTGAAGATCAGAGCACTCTGATCCAGTTCTTGCCACCTGATAAACAGGCTCAATCCATCACACTAAGCCCACCAGCGTGGGCTGTTCCTTCACCTTTTAGGTGCACTAGACCCTCTTTTCATATGAAGTTTATCAAGCTCTCATCCAGGTTTAGTCCTGGAAGCATGTATGCCATCTCTTGCCATCATATCAAAAATTTCTCCCCCAGAAGCTCTCCAGAAGATGCCTATTAACCACCTCCCAGGGACCCTAAGGTGTGACAGTACATGGAGGCAGACATTACACAGTGTACCTTCATTCAGTAATAGGTGTGCTGGTTTGACAGAAGAGAAAATGGTGATTGTAGTATTATAATAGCCTTTAGCTACTGCTAAGCTGGTGGGAAGACAGGACCTACTAAGTATGAATCACAGGCCACTTCCAATCCATGCATTAATCAGGGATCTCAGCATCTAAACTGAGACACATCAGCATGTTTCCACCATTAAGCCAATTATTTAAGATCACCACTGTAAAGTGTGTATGGGGAAAACTATTCCATTTTAGGCAGTTACTGGATTTTGCTATGCCCAGACACAAAGTACAGCAACATTCTTCAGCATTAACTTCATGCTTTACCCCTCGTACAAGCCAAAGAATAAGTCTCTGAAAGAGCAGAGGTGGAAACGCCCTTCATGGAAGAGCTAGCCAAATCCTCCAGCAAGAAAAGATGTTTATCAGTGATCACCATATAAACAATATTGCTTGTCTCCTGGCATCATGCAGCCATCTCCGGGTGTGGTTAACTCTGCATGTGATCTAAATGTCATGACACATAGTTTGATTTAGTTTATTTCAAAATTCTTCACCATGGGATATGTGCTGCACACAGGCTCCGCAGACACTGCTGAAACAGAAGCAATGGAATACTGTCATCCTCTGCAAACCCAACATACAGAGAACTAAACTGCTTGAGAAGTCTGTGTCCAGCAGACAGAGTCTGGCAGATTTTTTAATAAAAACTAGTTCTAAAGATGCTACCTGCCCACTAATCTGAAGAAAAGTATCACTGCCACTTACTTAAAAAAAAGAAGACAGTAGCTGCAGGAAAAAGTAAGTACAGGGGACCTGACCTTTGTGCGTCAACAGATTTGAGAGGGTCACACAGAACATGGGAAAAACTACTCAGTAAACACTCACATAAAGTTTATAGATCTTTGTCTGCAAAAATCTCAGAGGGGGATAAGAAAAGAATGGGAGTGGTTTCTTTCAATTCCTGCCTTCTATTTCTGTCCATTAATTACGTCAGGAAAACCACTGAATGAACCAGAGCCATTCATTTTGTTTCCTATTGCCATTAGGCATGGTAAAAACCTCAGACATAACAGCTTTCAAATGCTCAACTGCAGGAATATGGACATCCAATATTTTCTCCATAATAGTTCAGGATTGTGACATTGTTTGACACACATTGTCTTTTGGGACACTGGGACACTACAGACCTCAGGATAAGGACAGGGAGTATTATAGCAGATGTTCTCATTATTCTAGAATCCATAATTAAAATGAAGCAGCAGAAAAAAAGAAGTCCTCACAATCACTGTGAACATTTTTAATTCAACAAGTAACTTGTTCATGGCCCTGAGGGGCTAAAGGAATATCAATATTAAATGATAAAAACAAACTGGGGAAAACTTCAGCCTTTTCTATTCAGAGCTCTGCATTCCTGCATCATGGATACAGTTGAAGCTCTTTCTAAGATAGCATTGATGTTTTCATGCAATACACCAGGGCTGCGTGCTTTGACAGCTCGGGCTCTTGGTTGATTACAGAGAAATGTCAGTTGGCCTCTGCTCTTGATTTTATCCTGCTCCGTGATGCTTACCACCATCACATCCTTTCACTGCTTGAGAGCTGTACCAGAACCTGACTCTGGGGTGGGAGGGGTACTACGAGAATCTGCGGCACCTCAGTGTGTTGAACATTCCATATGCAGCCATCACCTTATAAGCAATGCCTCTAATGCATCACCTGCCTTACCTCCCTCATGTTCTGCCTTCAGTGAGGGAGACTCCCATACGGGAAAAGTGACAGAAAGGAAATATCTTTGAAGCAGCCTTTAGGTATTAAGACACCTTAGCAGAACTTCTGATTCTCCTACAGATTTATAAAAATCAAACATCTAAGAAAAGCAGCCTTGTGGGGCAAGCACAGAAATGGGAACTTACTCCCAGATCTGCCTTATACTTCTGGCTGACTGTGGGCAGCCCTTGCACGCACCTGTGCCCTAAATGAGCGGGCTCGAGCGTGGTTACCCACCGTCAGCCTCAAGCTCCCCAGATGCAAAGCTTGACATGAGAGCAGCGTTGTCTGTGGGTGAGGGATTATTCTCATCTGCTCTTTTCAGGGGCTCGATTCACACCTCCTGGAGGTGTGACTCCACCGAAATGCTGCCCCTAAGAATAGTGCTCATTGCGCCACAGTTACACAAGTCCAGATACGGCAAATGAGCTGTGACTTTGGGGGTGTTTTCAGATGCCCGCTTGTGACGTCCGACTGCGGGCAAAACTCAGCAGATGGTCCCTACCTTTGTTCACCGAGCAAACAAATCATCTCCTTGCCATACAAGTCACTGGAAATACGAGACACTCTGCTTTTGTGGCTAGATTACCGGGACTAAAGGGTGACACCCAGAAAAGGCAGGGTATGGCAAGTTATTGACCATCTGAGTTTATACCCCTGGCTTAGTGACATTTTAGTTTCTTGTAGCCGGACAACCTGGCCCAAAGCAAATTTTAGCAAAATGCTGGCAATCCTGCAGGAAAACTGGCAATTTAACCTGTGTAGCACAAGGTACAGGCTGATGAGGCAGCTGAGAAGCAGAAACAGCTTTTCTAGGTCCTTTGACAAAGCCTTGCAAGGAGGTGGTGGGAGTGCGGTTCAACGGCACTTTATTTAACAGCAGCAGTGGAATTTGAAAGCACACACAAGATGCCATATGCAGAAATGTGACAATAGGGCTGTGAATGTGCTCAAGGACATGTTTAATAACCTCATGTAACTCATGTTCATCTGGTCCCTGTAAAGATCTCATCCTGACTCCCAGAGGTAAAGGGCTGGCCAAACACCAGAAATACAAAGATCTTTATACAACCCACAATCCTCTTTTTTTTCTTTTTTTCTTTTTTCTTTTCTTTTTAACAGCTTTGGGAATTTCTTACATATGTAACCCCTCAACCCCCTCTTGGCAGCAATAATGAAGTGAATTCCAGGATCCCATCACATGTTTGGTATTCCAGGAAAATCTCTAGGAAAATGTGGTCACTGGTTGTGTTTTCCTATGCTGTTCCTTCTGCTTGCTGTCATCCCATTACAGAGCAGTTAATCATCACTGTGGTGAGTGTCCTCATCATGCTGGTGCAGAGGAGGACACAGAGGCAGACAGAGGTGGCATGGCTTGATGACCTCATGCCATTTCTCACAGACAGGTAAAGAACAGGATCTAAAGGTCTTGTCTCTTAGTTGTCTCCTTCAACTACACTGCCTTCTCCTCCCATTCAGCTTAGCACCTGAAGCTGCTGCCAGGCTGGGAGAAGTGAAGGGGAGGGCAGAGCACTGCTGAGTGATGGCAAACTCCAAACCACTGCACCCTATTCATTAAGGTCTCACACAACTATGGGAGGTTTCTTGTCTCCATAAAGTTTAAGCTAATATGAAGAGTGGAGGACTTGGTCCAAAGGAGTCTATGGACTTCACTGCAGCAGTACTTCTGGCACAACTCAATGTTTCTGTGCTTGTCAGGGCCCTGATACGCCTTAAGGGTTTTGACCTCACCTGGCATCTCCATCCACACCCACTGTCCAGGGCTCAGGAGCTCACTTAAACCTAGCCATGGGCGTTCAGTCCTTGCCTGAGCTATGTTGTAGGAGTACCAGTCTCCAGCCTGACATCTGTCCTAGTTTCCCAGGTGGACCTATCCAGCTGTGTCTCCTGGATGGACCTTGGACCTATGGTACAGTCTTGTCTTCAGCTCTGTCTCCCAGCATCCATGAACTGGGCTCCCCGGATAGACCCTGGACCTGGTTCATCACCTCACCTTGTCTCGGATGGTCAGGATTGGCCCCCTTACCAGTATCCTGCCATGTCCCCGTCCCCCATAACCAGATGCTGCAGGATTGCACCCTGGTCAATGAGGGCATTGCCTGGGCGGGGGTCACCCTCAGCTCCCAGCTTGTCCGCTCTCATAGGGCAGCCCTGCCCTGGCTGCTCCCTGACAGTGCCTCAGCTGATCTTTGGAGGAATCCAGCTAACACATTCCTAAATGCAGAAGGAGCTGTGCAGGTGGCTGCTGTAGCTATTCCTTCAGTGGCTACTCAGACCTTTTCACATGATCAGACAACACTCCCTTCAGCCTTGGGTGACGTCACTGGGAAGCATTTGCAGGTTGAGATGGGAAGAGAGGGCAGTCATTGTTACCATCCTGACCACACCGACGAGGTCATTGAGGATAACCCACCAGGCATCCTTCACAGATTGAAGCATACAAGCAGAGGAGGTGGAGCAGATTCTGAGTCCACTACCAGAGCTCCTTGCTCTCTGATTAAATTTCAGAGATAAGAACCCAGCTGCTGATCCAGCCCAACGCAATGTGCATTGGCCATAGGAACTTATATACATCCCTCCTATTTCACTAGAGAATTCATCAGGTGACCAGGGAGAATAAAAACAGAGTCCAAGCAGCCCCCTCACTGCTGGTTCTGCAAAAAGGATGCTGGTTTGACCCTAGATCCTGATCCAAGATGAAGTTTGTCATTGACTCATGGGCCCTGCATTTCCTCCTCTATTGTCTGAAAGCCAATTTCAAAGTTGTTTTTGCAGCCCTTCATGACGTCCCAGTGCAGCTGTGCTAAATTCCAACGTGAAAGTGAAGAAATAAAAGGGAATTAGGTTCAGAATGTATTTTCTTCTCCAGAGCATTGATAGACAAGGAGCCCATCACGGTGGACCACACGGGGCAGTCCCCTCTGCAGCTGTGCTGAGGACAGTGCAGCCAGACTGGGGACAGGGCAGCCAGATTGAACTGCCTCAGAAAAGAACCTTCATTACAGCCCTTAAATCTTGCTGGACCACATCTGGCACCCTGCTTTTCACTTTATTCCAGTCTTTACACAGGCAAATCTCTTACTGAAGTCAGGAAGGATCTTCCTGTCTGCAGTGTGAAAAACCACAGGATTAGGACTTGAATTTTCATTTTTACTGACCTATATTGAGTCCATTTTTGTGCTGCACTAAGTGCCTTCACATGCCACCCGTTCACACTTGGTGTCTGAGTCATTCCTAACTAATTTTGTGAGCTGGTGGGTAGTACGTACCTTCACACTTAGCCCTTCCAGCTAAATGCACAGCATTTTGTTTTAAAGTTTGTTTTATTTTTCCAAGCTACTGTGTTCTTGCTGTGCAGGATAAGGCCAAGGCGTTGCATCAGTCTGAAAGATCTAGTTCCAGCTTCAGTCTTCACACTTAGTCCAAATAAATCCTGACCTACACAAGCACTGCCACTGCTTGAAGATGCTGCCCTTAACCACAGGCACCTCCTATTAATTAATCACAGCAAAAATCATCAAAAGCCTTGTAAGAGGCTTCTTCAGATAAGAGACGTTTCTCTTGTCCCTGTCTCAGTCTGTGCTGCCTCTGTTCACACAGAGGAAGGAGACCACCCCAATTTTCCAGCCTACTGCATGACACATCTCATACGTCCATGGGGTGCATTCAGTTCTTCATCTGAAACCACCCCTCGGCCTCACCATGAAGCCTCTGTGTTAAGGGGTTTTCCACCATGTGCAGCTCCTACTTACCCCTTATCCTCACCTGCCCCTGCCAGCCCAGCCCCCCACACTGCCCAACCCTCCTGCCCAGCAGGTGCCTAGCTGAAGAGGCTCCATGGCTGGAGCAGCGTGGCAGGGACACATTGCAGCTTGGCCTCTTGTGTGTTTTCTGATGAGCTCTGGGAAGGAATCTGCTCTCCGAAGTCTCCTGCAAGTCCAAGTGCAATGGATCTGGACATGCCCTTGCACGCACTGGCAGACATGGCTTTCCACAGCACAGCATCAGGTTCCTGCAAAGCTGGTTTGAGTGTATTCAGGAGTCTTGCTTCATACCAGGAGGGCCAACTTCCAGCAGCTGCCAGAGCTGATGTCAGACTCCACACACAGTAGTTTTCAAGTCTTTCTCAGCTCCTCTCTTCTCCCTTCACAGGTACCCTGTAGACTTTGCTCCGGGAAGGGACAATAACCGCCAGCTATTCAGGGACAACACACCCACCTCTGATTGCACTTTCCCACTTCCCTGTTCTCAGTGAGACTAAACGAGGACAAAGCACCTCTGTACCTTTGATCTATGCCAACATAACAGAAACTCTCCTTTTAGTGAAAGGCTCAAACCTTCACACCAGCTGCGGCAATGCAGCCTAGCCACAGCAGTAAGGCAATACACTGAGCCTCTGTCTGCAGTTCCTTTTCTTTTCCTTACTGGCCTTTCTCTGCAACTGCCTCACCCTATAGAAAAATTCACTGCCTCAACTAGCTTTGTTACAAGAACCTGTTCTATAGGTTTTATGGCTAACTTGGATGGCCTTAAGTTACTAAGTAAAGTAAACCTCACTCCTGTGGCTTTCACTGTCTAAAATACTTTCTAAGCTTTGTTAAGTTGATGGGTTTCCTTCTAGTTTCTGCCGACTATCTGTCTTATCTGGCTGAAATAGCTGTTGGTGCAGCCTCCCCTGTATCTTGAAAGAAGACAAGACTCTTGTGTGGGAGGACAAGGACTAGTGCTCCTCACTGTGGGACCGAGAGCTGGAGGACAGCCGTTCTTCTCCTGGCTTTACAGAGAAGACTCAAACCACCATGTGGCTCCCATGTCCCCAAAAGCTGAGCACCACAGTGAAGCTGTGGCACTTAACACAATGAAGACAGTCCAAACACTTCTGTTGTTTGCTTGTACATAAATCAAACTAAATACCTGAGGCTTGGAAGACATGTTGAGGGAGGACTGCAGCTACAAGAGACAGAAATTACTCTGTCCAGAAAATGGCAGCATGCTGAGAGGTGGCTGAGACTAATAGCTGCTGTGTCTGAGCACCCCAGGGCAGGCTCTGGCATTTGGACAGTCTTGGTCCCCATGGTCCACATCCTAGCG
Organism: Ibycter americanus; assembly: GCA_035590275.1. Classification (NCBI taxonomy): domain Eukaryota; kingdom Metazoa; phylum Chordata; class Aves; order Falconiformes; family Falconidae; genus Ibycter; species Ibycter americanus. The sequence continues at coordinate 11,055,402 of JAVJGI010000057.1, read as the reverse complement.
CTTAGCACTGCAACTCTATGGACAAATCTGAATGTGAGGAAGGGACCCAGATTTGACCCTTGCAGCAGACTACAGGACTGGAAGAGCTAACTTTGAGGAGCATCATGCATGCATTGTGGGAGACTATCCCTTTTAGGCATCTCCAGATGCACCCAGCAATCTACTGCATGGGATCTGAAGTAATTTATGAGCAAGGTTAGTCCTCTTCATAAACCATGGTAATGCGGGTTTAATAAATTGAACTTTTGCCAGGACTTATTGGAAATAAGCAGCCCTGGACAAGATGTGCAGTCCTGTACAGTTAGGGGAGTGCTTGCATCACCATCTAAAGTCTTTTAGTGCCTCACCACCCACTCACCCCTTCAAGACTTGGCTCTTTCTGGACAGTCTTCCAGATTTCCTAAGCCTCATTCTACACTGAACTCTAGAATACGAGCCACAGCTGACTAAAATGAGGGGTAGGATTACTGAAACTCACTGCCAAGTTTCAACAGATTACGTTAGGCTGGATTTTTGGCTGCCTCCACTTTCACACCTAATCAATGGACTCTTATGGAAACACTCCAGAGCTCTCACAGTCCTCTCCTTAATTTTGGTTATTTGCAAATGATTGGGCATATAAGCAATCAGCTGGGAAGCAGCGACATGCAAAGTCAGCCTCATGAATGGCTTTTCACAGAAATAGGCTCAGAACCAGAAGAGGTGCTTACTCGCTCTACCCTGACATCATTGTATGCCTCCCTCCTGCTTTCTGGTCCTACTGCTGCTCATAGTCTACATTGCAATCATTCAAGGAAAGATTACAAATCCATATGTAGTGGCAATACCCACCCTAATACGCTACTGGCAGGTTCTGTGCAAATCAAATGCACTTTCCCAGTCTCAAATCACCAGGCTTAATAAGGCATTCATGCTGCATAGTCTTTTACATGTATTAACTACAATGCATTTCATATTCAGGACACATGAGGCAGCTCTGGACCCAGGAAGTCTCTAACCTCTGTTTGGTAGTTCATGGATGAAAGGTGACCACAGAAAACCACCCAGTTCATGTTGCCAGCCGATCAGCTCCATGAAGATCTTTAGTCAAAGTTGTTGACAAGTCAGACTTTCTCTCTCACTGGAAATTACAGTGTTCTGAAATGTTGATTTTTTTTCAGTTCTTACCGAGAAAATACTTGTGATGTTCCTAAATGAAAACATGACTTAAAGGAGCTCCTGAGTAAAACTGAAGGTTGAGTTTCACCCATGGAATTCAAACATGCAGAGGACAAAAACTCACAAAATTAATTTCTATATTAGTTGGCAGCTGCAAACACTTTGAAAGACTGCAGCTTCAGGATCACCTCACGGAGGAGATGACCCTGCAGCCAGGCAGTACAGGTCCAGGGGCTGAGCTAGCCCTCCTCCACACCCAGCGCCAGCAGATGGTCTGCAAGCTGTGGAAATCCAGTTGTCCAGGGGCTCCCTAGCATTGCAGCCTGGCAGACCTGGGTCACAGCCAGCCCGTGTCAAGGAGCTCCTTGGAGTCACAGATTTCATGGCACAGTGTGAACCTAAGTAGGCCATTACGGAGCTGGAAATAAAGCTGGCAGGAAGCCACAAAGGCCAGATTCAAAACCGTCCTGCCAGAGAGGATTTCATTGCAAGGGCTGAGGAACTGACACATTTCCTTTCATGTTTTACTTTAAATGGAGACACATTTCCAACAGAAAACTCCCCCCAGGTTCTGTTACTGAAAGGCCTTGGAGCCTGATCCTGGAAACAATTTGACTCATAAATAATTTTCTGGAAGTGTGTAAAGTCACCGTGTTATGCTCTTCCAGAATTAGACCTCCTTCAGCTGCCCATTTGCAGGTTTGACTCCGAAGGCAGAGCTCCCTGTGGGTGACTCAGCAATGAACCGTCTCTGGTGGTTCATCTGACGCACGTTTGCCTTGTTTGCAGAGTCATAGCTAGCGTGCAGTCATGTCACCTCCTTGAAACAACATTCAAGACGTGAAGCAGATGCAGCTACATCTGTGACTACATCTGCATGAAACAACATTTGCTGGTTACTTACAGCATATTCAAACTGCAGATTAAAATCCCGGTTGTTTGCTTGAAGTTGTCTCTCTTCCTCTGCAAAGAAGAGGAAACACATCAGACGTGATTGAAGGTAAGCAGTCAAAACAGATATGAATGAAGCATCAGAAAATGCAAGCAGAGCTGCCAAAAGGTAATGTCACCAGGAATCTGCTCCAGGCTAACCACCACATGTCAGGGAATTGAAGAGGCTGGTGACATTGATAGAGCAGCACTGTGCACCAGTGCCATAGCACTGTACGCCCATACTCCAAGTCTCCTCTATCCACAACCCACTGCAATGCCAGCACTGGTTTTACAGGTTGTTCAGCCTCTTCTGGTAAGAACTACCACTTAACTAGTGGTCCTTACTATTCCTGCCCTGCTCCTTCTCTTCCCCCTGAAGTGTCTGGAGCTGTTACCATCAGCTTACCGTTAGTGCCTTTCCTCCAGTACAAGTGCATCTCCTAGCACCATTCCACAGATGGTACATCACCACCATAGCTATCATGAAATCAAAAACTACTGGAAGGGATTTCAAAAGGTCATCAAATCTATCCTCTACCTCAAGACAGGTTCGTGCCTATCACTCCCAACAAATGTCCTAGAAAGCTCCAGTGATGGCTGTTCTTCAGACTGCCTATTCCAAGACCACAGTGTCCTTCCCCATGGGGAGTTTTTTTCCCATTATCTGACATAAAACTCATTACTTCAATGTAAAGAAATTGTATCTTCTCCTGGGATGATCAAAGGTGGTCTTCTGCTCCCCCTCAGCTCCTTGTGCTACTTGCCAAGGACGCAGAGCACAGACAAGTTCATTATGTATTAAAGACTGTTACGCCTTACTGTAGTCTTCTCTTCCCAAGAGTAAGCAATTCCAGTTTCTTCAGTCACTTCTCATGGGTCAATCTGTCAGAAGTAGCATCTCTCTTGCTACTCTCCAACAGGCTTCCCAGTTAGTTCACCTCACTCTGGAGTGCAATGGCCAAAAGGGGCCATAGTTGCAGCTGAGGCCTTACCAAAGCTGACCGGAGCACAAGGGACACTCCACCAGTCTTGTGGACAAGGCATATTTGGCATGGGAATTCACCTAGAAGTAGTTTAAAATAATATCCTTATGCACCACCAGCATGCAAATGATGGCGTTCCAGAATATGATCCATTTTAGCAGATCCTTTCTGGCAGAACCAATGCCTCATCAGGCAATGCAAATCTTTCGTCCTTGCTGAACTGCATCCAAGTTTTTTCAGACTATTTCTCCAACTAGTTAATTCTAATCCTATCTTTCAGTGCACTTGTAGCTCCTGCCAGCATGGGGCCATTTGCAGGTTTACTAAGTGTGTTCTTTATTCGCCCAGTCAAGATGTAGAAGAAAATGTTGAATACCAGACTCAGGATAAATTCCCGATGAGCCTCTCGAGTTTCATAATCAGTCATTGATAACTATTGTCAGCGTATTGTTTTTCTGAAAAGTCAGGCACTCACTGTATGGTGATTTTAACTCAAGCATATATATCCAGTTTGCTTGTAAAAAAGCCACAAGTGACAGTCAAGATACATGACAGCTATCTAAGGTTTTTTCACTAGCCCTTTGGCTACCACTAATAGAGAATTACTTTTGGTTTGATGCAGTTTTTCAGGACTGCTGACTGTTAATCATCTCTTGCCCACACACACACTTCTAGTTACTTTGAAGTGGTTTGTTGGGTTGTTTTAAACTTTACCCAAGAAGTGAAGCCAATATATCTGAAATTGCTCCACTTTTCTTTCCCCTCTGTTTCAAGATAGATGTAATGCTTTCTCTCTTCACAGTCTTCTGAACTTTGCCTGTTTGTGCACAAGAAACTCTCAAAGGCAGCATTGCTCCAGGCCATGCTCTACCTTACCTACCCAAACCATTCCCTCTCTGTTCCCCCCATCTCCTCTGTTTCTGGCAACGATTATGTTAGATGTCTAAAGAAAAACAAAAACAAATCCCAGATTTCTTAACATTATTTGCTCGGCTTTTTTTCACTGAGTACCAGACATAAACTGTCTTTGATCTGTGTCTTACTAGAAGAGTTACAGAGCCCCAGAGACCCCAACTCTTACAGAACAACTTTTATTGCCCTTTATGTCCTCAATATCTTTTTCTCACTTTGAGCCTTTGCCACGCAGTTTGTGCTGGATAAAACAAGTTGTTTTGCATCTTCTAGAAGCATCCTTCCTCCGCCTGAATTGAATGAGGAACTTGGGATTTCATCATTTCACTCATCCTTCTGAGCCTTTCCCTGAAAGATGGTAACTTATGCCTGTGCTCTTAACATGAATTATGTAAGGAAACGACAGCTCTGCTTAATTCTCCCTCCACCCCAGATTTCCTTCCCGTGAGAGCTCAGTTACTAGTTCTTCATATTTACTGAAGATATCCTTCTTGAAGTCCATTTTAAACACTTTGTTATTGCCACTTTTTCCTAAGTATCATATCATCATTTCTTAATCATTCCCATTTACACTCCCTCCTACTTTCCCAGGACCAGCCAGCTCCTCCCTGTTGGAGGGAATCAGTTCTGGAACAGCCTTCTCTCTAGCTCAAAAAAATCATCCATCTCTGCCTAAAATGCTGTGCCAACTTAACAGGTCATGTTCCCTTATGCTCCTCTCCAACTCTGCCTCTGCATAGCTAGAATTCTTCATTTACCAATGTGTCCTGTCTCCCAGAAAACTTCCCCCCTGCCCTCCCCCAAAAGATTGCCCTTCTTGGTTTGCTATGCCTGGGTTCTTTACCCTGGTAGCATTAGTCAGAGATCTGCAATTTGTTCATCTCTTTCTTCATGCTGGATCTCAGAGCACATGGACATACAAGGAAAACCTCTGTTACCCTTCCAGAATAAGCTTTATTCTTTTCTATTAATATTCCAGCCTCGTGAGTTATCCCAGCATGTGTCTATTACACCTATTAAATGATGTGTTAAGACATTTAGTTCTTCCTGTTTATTCACTCTTGCATTAGCAAGCATCTAAGCTATTCAGTGCGTTGAACTGCTATCCTTCCTCCTTTCCCTCCAATAACCCTATAAATAACACAACATCTCTAATTTTTAAGCCCTTTTTCAGATCATCTTTTTTTTTTTATTCTGTTAACTGTTTTCATCAAGCCCTCTAATTGCTAATGTAAAGCTGTGTTAGCAGGTAAACGTGCTTTTCCCTTTCTTTAGGTACATATAGCTGTGTCAGGCATTTTCAAATCAGCTCCCATCTGCCCCAACTGGGTGATTCAGACCAACCACAGAGGCTTCATTCAAGACTCGCAAAGTGTTTAATCCTTCACTGCTTTCCTTGGACACATTTTTCTCATCCTTCACAATGGGGAGAAAAATGTACACAGAGAGATCAGGGTAACTTGTCCAGTGTTCCAGAGGAAAACAGAAGCAGAGCTCAAGATGTCCAGGCTTCCAGGGCTTCAACTATTGTGTTATGTGCCCCTTCAGGAATTTTCCTGAGAGCAACCAGTATTATCAAAGCAGATGAAAGATGAAACTACTTGTTAAAAACTGAACTTCCAAACACTCGCACGTTTCCTCCCATACAGTAAATGCTGTTCTTATCCCCTCCCCAGAGGCTACAAATCTAGTCCTGCAATAAGTGCCACAAAAAAGATAAACAGTTTTAATGTAAATAGGAACACATGACAAAGCTTGAAAACATACTGGGCTACAGAAGCACACTTGCACAGCCCGTGCTGGTGCTGGGGAGGGGAACTGGCAGGCAGAGCAGAGCTGTCTGTACTCACCGTGTGCTTACGTGGAGCAGCACAAGCAAGCCAAAGACCCTGAAACGAAAGGCTGAACACTCACGGGGGACAACGTTGTCCGTGCTGCTCTTGACCAGCAGGCCTGCCCAGCTGTCTCGCCAGATGGAGCTATGGAAACGCATGATGGACAGAGAGGCATGAAGATACCCAGAACCGCTAGTCTGGGCTGGACTAGCCCTCCGGGTACCTCTTCCCTTGCCAGCACATGAGACACAGGGCACATGGCAGAGCCTCGGTGTCACACAGCAGCCCCTGAGCAGCTCTGCAGCCCTCAGTGACCTTCTCTTTTTCATAGGCAGAGGATGCTGCGAGGGGACTGCACACAGAAACAGAAATCCAAGGGCTGCTAGCAGCACATGGATATATCGAGTGCTTCTTTGCTCTTCCCAGGGCTCGCTGCGGGAGTGGGCAGCCATTCCTCTTCCTCAGCCTGCCCCCAGGGTCTGTGAGGCAGACAGGGAAGCGGCACTGGACACATGCGTTTGAATTCAAGGATCTCAAATGCTCCTGGAAAGAAACCACACATGTATCTGCTCCAGTGAGGAAAGGAGCCTGGCTTCTCACCGCAGGGAGAGATGCACTGTCCAAGAGGAATGGCTTCTATGTGAGACACACAAATCACTACAAGCAGCTTAGGGAAGGCATAGAAACGTGAAGCAATGCGATGTGAAACAACAGCAAATGAAACTCACTTAAGGTATTGCCCTCCTGTGACTGATCATGTACCTAAGGGCACGTTTTCCAGGACAACCTGTTTCTGAAGGCCCCAGATAGCTATGAACCCAGTTCAAAACTGCATGGAGTCTCTGGCCTGCCATAGCCATCCATCCCTCCCAGAGGCAGTGTCCCTTAAAGCCAAAATACAGGGCCAAGTTCTAGTGGCAAGATTTTAATTTTCCTTACTGGGTAACAGCTGATACCTTCGGCTAAAGCAAGAACAACCTCAACGAATGGCAAAGGGTGCCTCATCCAACATTAACAAGCAGAACTTTCTGTCCTCTGGCTGCACCAAAGGAGAACCACCACCGACCACATGCACAGGACAACACTGCCTCAGTGGTTTTATTTTTACCAACAGAGGACTGTGAGGTCCTACTGACGTGACTCCTAAGCAAGCAGTTCTCAGCTATCACAGGTCAGACAACTCTTACTTGTTTCTGGAACTGTTTGGACAGAAATGAAGCCTCTCGGATGATCACAAGAAAAAAAAGTCAGGGAAAGTCAAGCCTTACACCAGCTTCGCCTGGAAACCACAGCTCGGGGTATTTTGGCTGTATATCCAAGCATGCATGTCTTATCATGCCCCATTGATTCTGAAAGCATTGAGAAAAAAGGGAGGAGAAACCTGAAGAGCTATCAGCTGAGCAGCTTTGTATTTCTTGAAACCTTTTGATATCTCTAAGCAACTCAAACTTTTTGCTTCTGCAAACTGCGGTCACAAATCACTGGAAAGAAGGAATGGGTTTTGTCCTCCCAGTTATCATTTCACTGCCACTGAAAACTATTTTAAATTATTCATCAGTGGAAACTCAGCGTACATAAATATGGCTTAGTGCCCAGTTCTTGGTCTAACCACTGAGACCAAGTCACTGGGAAAGTGGCTGTTTTCTCAGGCAGACAGATTTAGGAGCTAAACCACAGAATAACATCTGTGTTTAATAAAATTAAACCCACGCCAAAAATCAGCTATAAATGTAACTGGCCAGCCCACCAGCATTCTCCATTTAGGATTGCTGCACGGAAAAGTCCTGCAAAAGGTTAGATTCAAGATCTGGTCAGACAGCCTGGAAATTTGTTTCTGGTTCATGCTAAGGAGCGTGTGCCAAGAGCAATGCTTTCAGCTAGCTGTTGGAAAAGTTTTGTAGATACCAGGTCTTGTGGCTCCAAGAAACAGGAGGTTAAGATCTGCCTGGTTTTGCCAAGTCCTATACAAACTAGGCTCTGACATCTCATGCATGAAACAAACACAGCCCAGTTAGGGGAGTGCCGGTGTAACTAAGCCTGACAACAGAACCGAGAAAACGTAAACTCTGTAAAAATAATAATTTCATCTCCACCCTTTAAATAAATGACCTCAAGAGCACAAATGTTGCCCTGAACCAGCTACAAAGAGTGGCAGCCAGGAGCTGGGCTCATCTCCCCAGCTTCCCTTTCAGAGTGGTTCTTTGCAAAGAACCTTCCCAATACCTGGTTGTGAAAGCTGTAGCACAGTTACTCTGCTCCCAAGGGCACATATCTGACCTTCCTGAGACTGTAATTCCAGTCTCTCCTGCAACAGGCTGTAAGCAGTCTCAGAAGACCTCCACCAGTCACAGTGGATTGTTTGTTTTGAATCTCATGATGTGCCTCCTTTCACCTCCTCCTGTCCCATCTCCCTCTCATTTTTGTTCACTGTACTTTTGGATGGCTCATCATCCCTGTGTGACCCCAGCTTTTGGTATCACCTCCCAACAGCGACACAAGTGCCACCTCGCACCCAGAACCCAGGAGATCACCTGTCTCTCCACAGCTGAGAAATCCTAGCCCTTTTTTCTGTTCTCTGCTGGACTGGTGGTGTTCCCTGTGCACAAGTAACTGAAACCTACTATGGTGCATTTAGTACCTCTACCCTCCTTTCAAAAAAGAGGATTACAGTGTCCGTTGAAAGGTAACTGCATGGGAGAGGGCAGGTCGTTCTATAGCGTATTAGGCAACTAAAATCGCTGCTTATAGGGAGGTTATTATACAAGCTAATGGCCAAAATGTCCTTGCACCTTGAAGGAGTAACTGCTCCATTTCGCAGTCATGAGAGATGAAGGAACCATGCAACACCTTTCTCGATTTGCAGGTGCTGTAGCTGGGTATAGCTCCTACCGGTGGGTTAAAGACAACAGGATTATTTTTTATAGCAGCGATATCAGAGGATTTCACATTCATAATAAAGCAGTGTCTTGCTGGGATCAGAGCTGCACAGAGCAAACTCTACCCAAAACCAAAGCCAGGGATCTTTACCCAAAAAGCTCAACATTTAATATGGATCAGAGGACATGCAGGTGAAGGGAAGAGTCATACAACAGGTCTGAGGTTTGTACTGGTTAAATCTATATTTCACAGACAGTCTGGGACACAGACAAAAGCTGAACCCTCATTACCTGAGTGCCAACCTAGTGCTGTAACCTGCCTGGTGCTGGCGTGCCTGCTGCTCTGCGGCACAAAACCAAGCCCATCTCTGTCCTGAACCACAGCCAGAGCCTGGCAGGGTGCAGCAAGCATGGCTGGGGCAGGAGGAGCGGTGAGAACCCCGTGGGATGGAAAGAGGGAAGGGGAAGGTCACAGCCAAGCCCGGCTCAGAGCAGGAACATGCCTCGCTGCCTAACAAACAAATGTGGTTTTTATTATTGGCTCAAAGGAGGGGCTCTGCAGGGCTCCATGTTACAAAACCACACATTTTCAAGGTGTAGATGCCCTCTTTTCTATGGAGGCTCTCTGGCTGCTGTGGCTGGGGAGGATTTACGCTGGCAATCACATGCATTTTCATCTCTGAAATGGAGTAGCTTGTACTGAGTGTGAGGGATTTAATTTAAAAAAACCTGCAGCAAGACCATTCAGAGACATCACCATAGATGGGTTTAGCCCTATTCCCTCCTGCATGTTCCTCTGTCATTAAATAAAGATCTTCTTTATTATACCTTTTTGCCATGAAGGAACAAGAATCCTCCTTCCTCCTGAAGAAATGAAATGCAAGAAATACACTTTTGTGGTCACGGATTGTGTCTGTGGTGCTTGGTACCGAGCTCAGCCTCCTGCTAGCACTGAACAAACACTACATGGCAACTGGAATTTTCCACATAGGTAAAACATTTCATATGCCCCTTGTATTGATGCAAAATCGTGGGTTTTTTCCGGCATCACTAACAAAAGGCCTACTTAGGAGAGGTACTGACATACCTCCATTTTCATACAGCAGATGCAAGGTCTGAAATCAAAAATCTTGAGGGTGGACTGGAATTATTTCTGCCGCAGGCCCAGCAATTTTTTAATATGAACATAAAGTTCAATATTAGATCCTACCTTTTTCTAAAAGAAATATTTGATATTATCACCATAATGAGAGAGAAAAGAAGAACAGAGAGTTCCAAAAGGATACCTCAGATTTGCCCAGCCTGTACAACACTCATGGTCCAACAGCACTCTTGGGACACAGGCTTGGATGAAGTGCTAGATAACCTTGAGACAGAAGATATATTCCCCTTTAGGTTATTCCGGGAGGGGACAGAGGCTGCCTCATCTCTCCCTTTCCCTGTCTCCTGCAATAACACCAGTTCTGGTTTTCCTTTGCTTCCTCCTCCCAGTGATGTCTCACCCACCTGCCTTGGCTCTGGGCAAGGGGTGGGGACTCACCACGTCTCAGAAATGCCTTGCAACAGATTATTTCTCAAGAAGCCTATACATCTTTTCATGTGTGTTTTCAGTCCACTTCAGAATGAAAGTACACATTTTTAAAATATATTAGCAGTAGAAATTGTCTCTTCTTCATTTTGGAAAACTTTAGTTTTAAAAAATTTTTTTTCAGATTTGGTTTAGAATTTTCTATTACTTGTATTCTGGTTTTTGTGGTAGTAGTTCACAATATTTTGACCAATACCAGCATGCCAAGTAAAGCAGCTGAAATAGTAATCTGGTTTTATTTTAAAAACTAGTCTGACAGTGACTGGCTGGCACATATAATTTCTTTTACTAGAAAACCGTATCTCCTAGACATGCTAGTAATGCCACAGCTTCACAGAATTGCACATGTTGTTAATAACAGTGATACAGAGTGATAGGAAGTGATGTAAAAATCATAAAAACAAATACAGCTCTGAAATTAACTTTGAGAAGTTTTTCAATTCACAGTTATTTCCCTCATGGGAAATTATGTAATAATAAATACATTTTTCATATTCAGTGTCTGTTGTGGTAAGACATTTCCTATCAGATCTGAATGGGAGTCCCAGAAGGCAGCAGAGCTTTATGTCTGTAGAGCCAGTCTTAGGCTGCCTTCTCCATAGGGAGCTGCTACCCCTGCCAAGCTCAGCACAGAGCCCAGCTGCTCAAAATCCAGCTGCCCTGGAGAGCAAGCTGTCCCTAGCAGCAAGAAGGAAAACCCAATGGAGCCTTCCAAAAGCCCTGGCTCAATTTATATCCTTCCTCATCCTCACACAGTACCCCTAGGCTGGGCTTACGGAGCCAAAGCTGCAGCAATGACTGCTCTTCCCGTGGACTGGAAGCACACACCTTGGGATAGTTACTTGTGCAGGTGAGTTCTCCCTGGTCCCTAATTCTGTTTATTTCCTAGATAGTTCTTGACCATCCCCATCCTTGAGGTGCGAAGCTCCAGTGCTGGGATGAAACCAGTAAGCAGAGGTATTCCACACTTATCAGCCATCACCAAGGCATGATCCCTATTTCTTCCCGCACACTCCATGAATCAGAAGTGTCTCCATTCCTCTCTGGTTTGTCAACATTAATTGTGGATTAAACCTCCATGTAAAAGACCTCAGGCATGTTTCACACAGAAAAACTACTGCTACTTATCTAAGGGATGTACTTTTCCATTTCAGCTTGAAGAGCTTCACTAAGATTTGGTCATCTAGGAACTGGTTTCCTCCAGCAGTCTTCATATGTCTGACATGACACCACACATTAGTGCCCTGTGAAGCTGAGTTTTAGTTACATCCCTCCCTCATTCCTTGTATAAAGAACACAAAACTACACCAAATTGACTCTTATCTCCAAGAAATTTAGACCATGTACCTATGCTGAAAAAAATTTTGCCTGCATCTCAGGTCATTCAGGAGTAACCATGTCTTGCTGGGGAGAAGCAGTAAAATATTACTGGTCCTTATGGGAGCAGTACTGATCCCAATTTCGGCAGCTGATGCCTGAGGTAATCCATTCCCTCCCATGAAGGTCATACCATGAGCATGGCTTTTCAGTAAGCTTAACTGTCATCCATCTTTGATTTTGGAATAGAAATTTCATCTTTCCACGAGCAGTACTGTCCCTCCAAGATGAGTGCATGGGATGTTCCCCGTGGAAGAGCCTTGCCTGCTCTCAGGCAGCACAGCCCTACAGACTTCTCCAAATACAAAGGCTTATAAACTGTTGGATTAAAATAGCACTTCAACCCTGGCATTTACTCCGGTGGAATGTTTGCAAGGAGCAATCATAGCCCTTTCAGCTTTTGGGCTGCGAGACAAAAGGGTTAAAAATAAAAGGGGAGGGAAAATGCCCTTAGCTTCCTGTTATGGAAGCTCCTCATTCCCTGATCGCCCCAGCTTCCCTTTTCCTTCTCTGAACTTCCTCCAGTTTGACTTCATTGGTTTTGAAGTGGTGATCAATAAAATGTGAAACTAAATAATTTTTCCCTATGAAGTATGGTTTTTCTATCTAGGAACACCTGAGTTTCTTAGACACTTGGTTGAAGCCGGGGCTGAATACTTCTCTGCTAAAACCCAGGTACAAGACCAGGCAAAAGACAAAACTTTCCTAATATATCAACATAATATTTTCAATAACAAGAACAGCTACTGCTTTGCAAGTGCAGATGCCCTGGGTGGATGGTGGCTCACAGACAAGCCCGTGCTCTCTCACCTCCAAAGCCAAGATGGAGAAAGAGACCTCAAGCTGGCAGAGATCCTTCCCCGGGAGCAATCACAACCTCCTCTCCTGGGACTGTCAGAGCAGCAAGCGGATGTCCCTGCCTCAGCACCAGGGCTTATGGTCTGCCCTGTGCCCGTAAGGGGAAGCAGCAGCATAATTGCCAAAATGAACCTCGGGGAAAAGCTATTCAGTCTTATGAGCTCAGAGAGGTTGGGCAAAAATTAGTTTCATGTCAAAATATGAATAGAGCACTCATCTCTGTGTTCATCAAATACAGGGAGGAACACCCTGGAAAGGAAAGGCTGCAGAATTTCCCTATTCCCACAGTGCCTGTAGACCTGGATACCTGGCCAGAGATTGTACCCGCGGCTTGGAGGTGAAGTGAGAGAACATGAGACACAATTCAGTGGCTCCTGCTGCAAAGCCTGATGAAGTACCCGAAGAGGCTGCAGGAAGCTGGCCCACTTAAAGGATATGCTAGTAGCCCTCTTGCTGGACTCTTTCAAGCATTCATCTCTTCAGGGATTTCTGCTGCAAAGTCCAGTGAGGATCATGCTGCAGAGGGTGGCTGGTCCCTGTCTCCACACCTATGTATGTGGGGGTCGCGTGGAGCTCACAGGAAGGGAATTGCATAGGCTCTGGCTTCTCCTCCAGAGTTAGTGCTCCCCTCAGCAGCTTTTGGAGTGCTCTCAGGGTGCATCTCTGTGCTTTGCTCTTCTTCCTACCTCTCACTGGAGTGAATACCCAGGCCATTGCCATCAGCACATTTCATCATCAGAAGACTGCATCAGACCTTCACGCTGACTTGCTTCTAGCATATTTTAGAAACAGCTGGAGAGAGGGCACTGTGCATTGCTCATCCACCCACTCCCCCAAAAGGTCCTTGTAGCAAAACCACCAAAAGTCAGCTTCCCCGAGCCAGTTATGTGCCATGACAAAGCACAAACTTTGCAGCCTGTTCTGTTGCAGACATCCCTCCATTTGCTGGCATACAGTCCACTGGCTCTCCTCTGAGGCAGTACAAAATGTGGGAAAAGTAACAAAAGTGTGTCTTCCCACCCAGCTCTGCAGGTGTAAGACATGCTCCAAAACACAATCTCAAGGGCTTGCATATGTGCTGTATTTACATGACTTAGTTTGTCACCCTGGACAATGGCAATACCAGACTGCACTCACCTTTCAATTTCTTCTTTCCAAATTTTAATCCAAATAGAGACATCCCAAAACTTTATTTCAGTCCAACTCCATGGAACTTCTGCAAGAGAAAAGAGAAGGTGATTAACAATGAGGGTTTCTAGTGTTGCAGCATGTCATGATGCAGCACATACATGTAATTCTCTACCCATAAGATGGGAGAACCAAGCTCCTAAGCACCACGGCCAACAGCTACGGTTTATCACATAGCATATTTTAAAATGCAAAACCGTCTCAGGTTTGCAAGTTACACCACATCAGTGTGGGCTACCTTACCTTGGACATTTTGGTCTGTTCATCTGCTGACATGGCACAAAGAAGAGGCCAGTGGAGGAGCAACTGAAAAGAGCATTCCTACTGCCTTGGCCCCATATGAAAGGGAGAAATACACACACAGGACTTGTACTTAAGGTACAGAGGAACTGTGTGACTCCCCAGAGCAAGACCAGCCTCCCTGAAGAGGAGGAAGCAGCATGAAATGTTGGTTTCCTGTACATCTGCCTGTGCTCAAAGTGTGCTGGCTCACAGTGCTGTCCATCTGCCAGTCACCCTCCGTGTTTGGGGTGGACCAGCCTGAACAGCTGTCATTGAGATTCCTCCCCTGTTGGCTGCAAACTTCCTGGCCCAGAAGCCTGAAGCCAGGCACCAGAAATGCATTTAAGGCCCTGAATATATCCTGATACGCAGACAAATTGAGCATTAAACGAGATCACATCAAAACCTGTTGCTAATGAAACTTTCAGTGCTCCAAGCTTCAGACAGTTTATCTAAAGTACTTCATGGTGGTGTTGGTGCTGACAGCCTGCGAAGCTCTGTGAGCATGGGAGAAGCTAGCACCACCTGGCATGCCTGGCTGACCAGGAGCCTGAACCAACAGGAATGCTGTACCAGTTGCTGAACTGGCCAGTGGAGCCAAGCTGGGACCTCTGAGGGAATTGCAATCTATCTGGAACAATTTTTCTAGGTGACAGCATGAAGTTTTTGCACTTCATCCTGTGAGCAAGGGTGCCTAAGGAGACAAGTATACCAAACAGACTGTATTTTAGAAACGCACAAATGCGAATACAGCCTATGCCACTGACCAAATGCCAGCCTGATGCAACACCACCAGACCATGCCCAATGCAAGCTTAAGCCTGGGCTTCATGCCTTCTCAGAAGATGAAGGTAAACCTTAAGGAAAACTCTGCAATCATTGCTTAGGTCAAACATTTCTGCACAGATCTCTATTCCAGATGCTAAAGCAAAGCTATATTTAGCAGCTGCAATTCAAAGGGCCTGAGACAAGGCAAAGAGCAGCAGGTGAGCTCCAGCCAGCCAGCTAAGTGCTGCACACCCTGAGCACAGCGCAGCCCTAGCATGGTGCTCCCTGCCACTCACTGCGGTGTTCGGGAGCCCCTGTGCCCACTGTACTTGAAAGAGATCCTTCTTCTATTCACTCATGTAGATCCAATCACTTCTGCTCACTGGAACAAATGTTTTGGCAACACCTGTCTCCAAAATTTCCTCTGTTCATGGACCTAAACCATTTGATGTCACAACATAAAGCTTTCTCAACCCAGCTGACCAACCTCACTCTCCATCCCTAACTGACCTCAGTCTATCATTTTCGACGTACGTCTTCCATGTTTTAGAATTATTATTACGTCTTACAAAACTCTCCTAACTAGGACTGAGAGCTCCTCATAAGATGATGGGAGGAGTGAGACACGCTACTCACACACCCAGAGGTAAAGACCTCAGATTCCCTGGAGCACCAGGAGCCACAGATCTGATAATCACTGCCCACTGGCAGCACAAAGACGCAAAAGGTTGGCTGGTTTTAATCACCATATGGCTGTACTGCTGAACTCTGGATTTTGCTGTATTTGCCAAATGTTTTAGAAAAACTATCCGCAGCTACCAAACCTCTCCCAGCTGTGTGCTCAATTGACAAGGCATATAATTTCAGCAGAGGGAAAAAAAGGATGTTTATATTTGTGGGGGAGCAGAGAATAAAGGGTGGTTATAAGCCTTCTTTCAGCAATAATAACGTGAAACAAACAATAGAGTTAAGATTCACGTCTCACAAACAAAAGCCTGAAACTTCCTTCAGCTCTGACACATGGCCTTTGTTAATTACTGTGATTCTTTAATCACTGGTTTCTGGTGTGACCACAGCATGACAAAAAGACTGCAACAACACACTATTTTGGCATGGAGGGCATCTAGTTCCTTCAGCTTCTCAGTGCAGTTGATTAGGACGGTATTTATTGAACATTTTCACTCAGCAGCAAATTTCAGTTACCATCATGGCCACCACAGATATCCTGACAGGATCACCATTCCCATAAAACCTTGTATTTTAGGGCAGACGTGGGCACTAACTTTGCCATATCCCTTTGTACCTATTAGCTGTCTAGCATCACACAGATTTAGCGTAACTGCTTACTTAGCTAAAGCCCAGGAGTTATGAATCCTTCCCAAGCTGACCTGATCCTTGACACAAGCTCAGTTCCTGGCTTGCCCAACGACAATACCATTTGAGAATGTGTCAGTATTCAATGGGCACACACACGTGGCATTAAGGGCTTGACACACCCCTATTGCACTGAACTGTACCTTTTATTTTCATAATATTGCAAATATCTTCCTTTGCTGCTTTGTTATTGACTCACACCATCAAATCGTCATACTCCTTTACTTAGCAAGCCACTCTCATGCTGGCTACAGTTTCTGCATGTGCCTGCTTGCTCAGATCCCCATTTGTGCCAGTACACCTTCACACTTCCAAGTGTTTCTGTCTGAGAATTCACTGACCATCAGTTGCAAGTGTGAAAACAAATCTAAGCAAACGATGGTGGAGATGTCCTTTTCAGTGGCACTTCAGGTACTGCTTCCATCTGTGTTAGTTATCACATCCTCTACAGACAGTTGTGGTCTCTTGGCTGACCTTAGCTCTGTCAACCTTTCAGTCCCTTGTCTTTTTCTCGGGGTATTTTTGACTTTCAATCCTACCTGCAGGGTCCAATATCTTTGCCTTGGTGTCTATCAACAATATCCCTCAGGGTATTTTTTCCCCCACGAGTAATCAAAATTCATGTGCCTGCTCAGTTTTCTTTAGTATCTCTCTATTTTTTAAATCTGAGATTCAGTTTCCCTTCCAAAATTCTAATGATGGGTCTTCAGCCTCGTATCACTCACATACACTGCTACGGTTTTAATTTCCCTTTGCACTTTCTTGGAAAAAATGATCTCTCTCATGTTTCACTTTTGTGTGGCATGAAGTACTTCTCAAATTTTGGCAAGACACTTTCATAGCCTCCTATTCCTGGATTAACTGAAAACCCATAAAACACACAAAAGCTTTCTATAGTCAGAAAAAAATGCAATTTCCCGTTTGCCTTAATTTTCCCTAGCACCCACTATTTTCAGAGGCAACATGAAGCACTGCTTCAATCTCTTCAAGTTACCTTCTGCTGTCCGTGTCAGCCCTTCTGGATTTTTTTTTTTTTCATTTGTTCCGTTTCATCTCAAATATTTTGGGTTGGTTTTGTTTCATTTCTGTTTACTCCAGGTACCCTGCACTGTTCAGCAATCAACCAGGGCTTGCAGTATTTGAGTAATCGTGCATGTCTAGCTCCTCTGCTTAACTGGACATATATTACTTCCCCGTGTTTCCAAAGTCTATAGCAAAAAATATTTAAAGCTCAAATTCCCAGTTCCTCATTTATGGGGATTTGGGGGTGTAAGATACAAATAAATTATACCTTCTCACTATAGAAAGCTTTTGTACTTACAGTGCTCTACAAACTGTCTAGCTACGTTTTACAATTCTGCAAAGACGACCCACCTGCTTTGTGGCTACTGACAGTTTAATCATGGACTTTTAGCACTTTAATATCCACAGCAAGAAGCTACTTCAGTGGGTCTTGTATAGGGAAGGGATGCTTTCTTGCAAACCAAGTTCAACCTTATTTAAGAGAGGCAAGAGCCAGATTTGTGTTGAGAACACAACTGCAAAGCTCCTCCTGCCTGAGGGGCAGGTTGCAATGAGCTATGGCACATGGGACTTGCAAGGGCTGCAGCCTAATCCAAAACCATGGTTCGCTAAGGGCTGTACTGCAAACTGGAGGTGGAGGGAGGTACTTCTCACCACCAAGGAGACGAGTAGCAAAATGAGAAAAGACATGGCATGACTTGCATGAATGGAGAGCAGATGTTGCAGATGGAAAACATGCTTAGTTCCTTGGCCCCATTTCTCTGGATGTAGCTACATGATACATCAGATTCAATGATAAATATGAATTAGAAAATACTTGATGCTTCTGCTTCCATCACATTGTTCCCAGACTCCATGAAATGATCCATGTTAAATACAATCATTTTTGGAAGGGTGTAGTTCAGTACAGACCAGATTTCCTGCCAAAGCCGTGGTTGTAGCAGAACTGAGGGGGCAGCGAACACTGATGTAATACTAGAAACAAGCACCCAGAGTCAGGAGAACAAGATTTCTGCAGTCAGTTTTGCGACCAAACATAGTGTGGTATGCATACAACCTAAAAAGCTTAAATAGCCCTGTCCAGGTAAAAATTCAGAAACCATACTGTGCCTTCACTCACCAGCTTTCCATGTCAGGTCAGTTTTTGCACATGAGCAAGATTTAGAAATTAATTTTTTTAAAATCTATGTTCAGCTGATGTACCAATCACAAATACCCACAGGTCTTAGAACTACTTTTTTTTTTTTTTTTTTTTTTGAAACTAAAGTACTAAATATCCAACCAACAGAAGACAGATCCCGAGCACCGGCCATCATGACAGACAAGGTTCAAGGCTGTCTGTGCTACCTAGAGCTCATGGTGGAGTAATGCCGTGAAATATCACGAGATGAAGCAAATCTAAGTCACTAGATTTTGAACATGTATCACTTTAAGCTGGATTTGGAGGCACAACTGGGAAAATGTAGAGGGTTTCAAATACATTAGGTCCTAAAACTCCCTGTTTTCTCCATGCCTTAGTTGCACACCTGCTAAGGGGGTGCAGGCATCAGGTGCTAAAGCAGGGGAGTCACCTTCGCTCCCAGATATCACAGAGAAGGGCATCACAGTTGGTGCAATGTTTGCTAATGCTCTGGCAACAGCTATGTAAAGGCCTGGCACACCTGGTATGGACTGACCTTGTAATGTGCCATGCAAATGCATATTTGCAAAGGCACCCCGTTAAACTTATGGTCTATTAACTGTTTCAGTCAAGTTGTTCTAATTCTGGTTTGAAAGAATACAATGCATTTGCTTTCCCCTATTGAAAGCAAACACAAAAATTTCAGCCATTAGAAATAATTAGTACTAATAATCTTTTAACACTGAAATACATTAGCACTCACGTTTCTCCACCCCTCTTTACATCTTCTTATGTTTGAACACCTCAAAAGCAAAACAGGGAGTAGCATGTGTTGCACCACTCCCTACTTTGCAAGTGGGAAATATAGAAAGGAAGCTGCAAGATGGACAACAGTAACGTGTGGTTTTAGTTCCAGAATGACACTCTTTTGGGGCTGAAATCAGATTTGTCTGAATTCACACTGGAATAAATTTAAGAAGCCACAAATGATCACTCTTGGGATTACAAAAGGAGTGGTGACTCTGGTTTAAATCTACTAGCTCAATGGAAAGAGTCTGAAAGCATCCCTGAAACCTGCCAGCTTTATAAATACCTGAAGAGGTATTCTGGATGAGG
>JAVJGI010000057.1:11012664-11029730 GCA_035590275.1 Ibycter americanus | reverse complement strand
GATACACATCAAAAAACCCAGCTCATACCACTGAGGAATTAGGATACCCCTCAGTGGGACCCCATGATTGAACACACAGAGAAAATACAACCCATGCAGAGCCCGACAAAGAGCCTTGGCGTTTTACAGTCTTCCCACGAGCTGTGCATATGGGAAAAACCGGCTGCACTCATGGGAGAAATGGCACTTTTGGCGTGGTATAACATTGCCTGAAGGACTGTATAATGGCTATACGATGTTTAATCTCCTGTAGCCTCCCAGAGATGCTCTAGTCCAGGTTGTGTTTAACCCATGTACACACTCTGTACACTCTACTGCCATGAGAGAGCAAGCACCGGTGCCTAGCAGATGTGCTAGGAGAGCTCAGCAGATAAAGGGGGACAGGGCTGCAATGGATCTGCTCCTCTGTTTTCCAGATGGTAATCACAGGGGACACTGAAGACCAGTGTCCACCACGCTGGACAGGCTGTTTCATACCGCGGCAATGCAGGCCCGTCCCCCATTGCTGCTTCCACAGTCTTCTGCACTAAGCTTGGGGGAAGATCCCCAGATCTTCAGGGAGCAGACAACTTCTGCATTCCCTACAGCATCACCCAGGAGATCTAGAATTTATTTCTTTAAGCCCCTCGTAGTTTCCATTATATATTGCTCTGACAGTCAATTATCCTTCACTTGAAGAACTCAGTGGCATTCTAAGAGGATTCCTTTAAATATCATGTCACATCCATTATGCTCATAAACATTTTAACCGCAATTCCAAATTAAATACACTATGTGCACATATAACTGAACTATCTCTTTCCCAGATTACAATTACATCTATCCTGACAGGAAAAGTATGGAGGCAGCCTGATGCCTTCCAATGATCTTGTGTATATTTTATAGCAGTGTTTTCTGCGTTAGGTCCTCATTATATTACTATAGCTTTTGCTGGCTAGATGGTGATAAGGTGGCCCACTTCAGAGACGTCAGGGGGAGCTCAGGGGTGACCTACTGATGTTCACTTTAGGGATGTCCAGTAGCACCAGTACTCCATAGGGACATGGTCCCAAAAGGGGACAGGAGCACATAGGAGTATATTAATCTAACGCTGATGGATGGGACTGGGTGACTTCTTGACCTGTCAGAACTCAAGTCTGTGAGCTCTGAGAAGAATAAGAAAACCTCTGCCTGGTGGCAAAGGAGCATGTTCAGGACGGAGTCAGAAAAAAAAAGTCAGGGAAAACCAAAAAACCCCAGCCATCTTATAAAACAAGGCCCAGGGAGCCTAATGTATCAAGAAGAGAGAATTTGGCTCCCCTCTGAGAATTCAAATTTTAGCTAATTAACCAAAGATCTAAAATATCTGTGCTAATACAACCTGGCAGAAATAGGCACAAAACCATTGATTTCCCTGGAGATTTCCCCAGGGAAACTGCATTTTTATCAACAGTTTGCACTTCAATTGCAGCATCACCTTGGCGGTAAATAAACTGTATGTCACCATGGCTGCACCAGCATGGCCACAGCACAGCCATTGCAGGTCCTGGCAGTGTCAGCCTTTGCTTTTATTCAGTGCAAGTTTATTTTATGTTAGATTTTTCCTTTATCTGTTCTCCAGGTGTTTAACAGAAAAGCACATTTCCCTGCACTTACATGGCTGAGAACAAAGACCTGTATTATTCTCACCTCCATGCACATGGACAGTCAGTGTTTAAAGTGGTGAATTCCCATTAACTCAAACTGAAGTTATGCACATAAAGCCCCTGCAGCTGTATGAAAGAGAGGAATAAACTGATGGTTGCACAAAGCCTTCAGGATGTGATGGCAGCATTAAGGAGGGAATGTTATTCTCCCAAAAATTTAGGAGAACCTGAAGAGGGAGAAGGCAACGGCAGCTAAGTCAGTGAGAAAAACACAGAGCAGTGCTCACAGCCACAAGGATGTTGGGGATATAACTCTTATTTGAGGTTAATTGTTGCCATTTCTCCTGTTGGGGTGTATCACAGAAGATCCCTTTAAAATCAAGGACGTATATCGAAAGGGAGGCAGGTATTTAAATTAAACACCCTATTCCCAGTGCTTCAATTTGTCATACCATGCTTGGTTTTCATGTGCTGCTTGCAGGGCAAAATTAGTTGTGGGCCCCATAAGAAGAGACAGCATTTGCTGTTTCTGACAGAGTGATCAAGGTTTTGCCAGTATCTCCAGAAGGCAATGACGCACAGCCTGAAGCTAGGAATGTGCTAATGAAGGCACACAACAGAAAACTTCATCAAAGACTCTGAGAGACTAAAGGGAATTAAGTAAGGTTTCAGCAATACTGTGTGGTACCAAATGCCTAGTCAGGAGAAACAAAGAAAGAAGTTTTCTTGAAAAGGAAGTAAAAAAAAAACCCCACAAAACCCATGGCTCTCTAGCTTGGTGTGGCACAGAGAGAAACCCTCAACATTTTTGGTGCCTCCTCTCCCCAGGGAGATAATCTTCAGGTAATGACAGGACATCCCAGCTTAAAAGAATAGAAAGACAGGTGTAAGCTACATGAGGCTTAGTGCAGCCAATAAGAAACTGTACTCTTAAGCGTATACTTCAGGGTGTGTTTTGTTATTTTAGGTTCTTTTGTATGCCGTCTCCTATTATTTCCAAATCTGCATTTTTAACTTTCGTATAGCCTTGAATCATGGCAAATGATAAAGCACTCTTCATTCGAGATGTGGCACATCTCAAAACCAGAGCTCTGCAATGCTCTGCCTATCTCCCAGTTCCACATTAGGCTACTGGTACTGCAGGCATACAGCTGCCTGTGTGACTACTTAGGCCAGTTTGACAGCTAATTTTTGCAGGGCTTGAGTGAAGAAGTGTGTTCTAAGGACCGTTAGCATCTGGTCAGGTTCCCTGGAATGAAGCAAAGTACTAGAAAACACATGTAACCCCTAAAGACCTTTGCAAAGATGGTATAATCAGAACAGAATAAATGTCTTGTGTCAGTAAGTAAGAGTCATGATTTTTCTTAGAAAAAGCAAGACTGGATTAGCTTTGGGGCGAGCGTGGTACAAAAATGTAAACAGTTCAGACAGAGGTCTGAGTGTTTCTTTGGATGCCATCTGCTGAACAGGTTGTGTCTGCCCAGAAAGTCATGGACATGGGTTTTTTCCTACAGATTGTTCAAAATTGGCCATAGGAGAAAAAGTAGCATAAAACACAATGGGGTTAGGCAAAGGCAGTCTCCCAAGTGAGTTTGTGGAGCATATTTGGAAAGAGCATATTTACACAACTCCAGGAAAAATGCTGAGAAGAAATCTTGTTTGTAAACCAAATAAAGAAAAGTATATTTTAGCCTGGTCAGCTCACCTGCAGCACAACTTTGCAGCAAGGGTTAACCATGAGGGAAACTGGTGACAATCCAGAAAATTATGATCTCTGGCAAGCAGACAGTCAAAAGTAGTGTCTGGTGACCAGCTGTCTCTGGGAAACCTCCCTAGCACACGGTAAACTTGTGGGTCACATATCTATACCCTGAGACTCCCAAAAATGTTCGTGACATGAGGCAACCATGAGAGTGAGGTGTGAAATTTAAATAGACCAAAGTGTGTGTTGCTTCATTAATCAACAGCTGGTGTGGTGGAAAGTTTTTGAATGAATGATATCTTGGAAGCTGGTTTCAGTCTGCAGTTCATCTTGCAATTCTCCTACAATTTTGATCGAGTTTTTGGTTCACGTTTCTAGTCTTTGGTTTGTTTAGTGAAACAAGAAGGGGTGTCCATGGAGTCTCTTACATCACTTGAAGG
The DNA here is from genome assembly GCA_035590275.1 of Ibycter americanus. NCBI lineage: Eukaryota > Metazoa > Chordata > Aves > Falconiformes > Falconidae > Ibycter > Ibycter americanus. The sequence continues at coordinate 11,025,963 of JAVJGI010000057.1, read as the reverse complement.
AGAAGACTCAAAGGAAGAGGGCAGGCACTTTAGTGAGCTGTGAAGGCTAGGCAGCAGAAACAAAAGGATTCAAATGTGAAAAAAAGAAACTTCAGGAGCATACTAGGATGAAATGAAACAGCCCTAGAGTCAGACCTAAACTGATAGAAAAACTCACTGCTTGATTTATATAATAGTAATGAAAAGCACTGGAAACCAGTGAGTTTAATGCGTTTTCAGGTAGATGCCTGTGTTTGCTGTGAGTGGAGCCTGGGGGTTCCTGTAAGGTACCTGGGAGGCCTAACACAGGCAGCTGAGGCACTGGTTGGTCTTGCAGCAGATATAGCTGGAGAGGACGTTAATTCGAGTAGTCATGGTTTACAGCCCCACAGACAAACATAAATCACCACCAATTTCAGTTTATGCTCACGTGACAGTTCCTACAAACTACAGCAACTCAGGAGTAGATACACATTTTTTTATATGGCTTTGTTATGGGGTAGCAGACTTCAGGAGATGTGCGCGGTAGTTGCCACTCCAGCCATCCCACCCCAGCGCAGAGCCAGAGCCCTTGGAAAGAAACGCCCTGAGATGGCAACCCTTTCCCTCAAGTACACAAGGACACCACACCAAAGATGGGGGGGGGTCTAGAAGAGAACAGCAGAGAGAGAAATCCTAATTGGAATGCAAGACAGCACTCTGTTGCAACCAAGCATAAACTAATAGAAACCATTGTTCTCACTCCCTTCACACCTGTATCAATATCTTTTGTACTGTTGTAAAGCCAAAGCTGTAGATTTAAGATGGAAAAGTAAACTAAATCTTGTTTGTCCAAGAAGTGAAATGGCAGGTGGGGAAAGCATATTCCCAACAAGAACATAAATTGCACGCAACAGCTCTTATCAAAGGGCAGGGGAAGGAAAGTGAAGGTCTTAATTTAAACTAGTAGGAAATCCAGACTGACACTGAAATTGCAACCTGTGGTAGCTGCAAGTCCCAGTAAACTCAGGCTCACATGAACAATGGAGTAGGAAGGAAGCAATGGATGAAAGAGTAACACTGAATAACCTACAGAGGTAGGCAGGGAGCTGCACAGGCCCCTGGAGTGAGTCAGGAAAAGGGAAAAGGAGTCTTGTTTATCTACAGATCATAGTTATTGGCCCATTTTTACACGTCACGCACGCAGCTTTGACCTTACATCTACCATAGTGTTGCCTAACCCTCGGTCTAGGCATCTCATACGGCCACCCATCACTGGAGCATATCGGGAAAAGCAAAGTCTTTAACAGACTGTGATCTACCTACATGCCTCATTTCAGTGCTCCTGCTTGGGATATGGCATTGGAAGCACTGGTAAAACCCCATAATTCAACCTCTGAGATGTGAAAAACAGTTTTAAAAATATATAAATCTAAATATATACATAGCTACAGACAGTAAAGCAGAAATCACCTCTTTGAGCTTTCCTTCTGTATGAGTGTTGGGGACTCAGGTGGCTTCTCGTCTCACCTCTTTATCAGTTTACGTGGACACAAGACCCTAATCCTGCTCCTCCTGGAGCCAGTGCTGAGCCCATGCAAACATGTATGGGTCCTAGACTGGACGCCTAAGTGTGAGGGACTGGACGTCTGTCCAGACTAAACACTGCCACTCTGAGTGCATGAAAGGTGGGTCACCAGCTAACACAGAGTGGTCCCTCTAAGGCAGACAACCAACTAGCTGGTCTTACCCTGGCAATATGTCTTGTCCGGTGGTGATGAACCATACCCAATGAAACTGAAAGCAGGTTTCCAGGCTGACTTGCAGAAAGTCATGCTGCCAGCAAATAGTATGATTTACTTCACTATCACCAAATTAGCCTTTTTCACTGTTCCCTTCCTTCCAGTTACTTTTTTGCTTAAGCAAAATAGTGACTTTCAGTAATGCTAAACTATGCACAGGTCGTGAATAAGCTGACAGAACCAAAGCTGAAGTGCAGTAAGTGATACATTTGACTAAATAGAGATCCACAGAGAGTTTTTATTGCTAAGAAAAATAAGCGATCAGCCTGAAAGAAATTAAACATTTCTGTAATGCCAGCTGCAGTGTTACTTTCCCCTGATGGTTTGCAACCAACACTGAGAGATAACAAAGTGCCTCTATTGCCAATACTATGGCCTTAACCTTTCCTTTCAATACTGTTTTTGAACTAATTTATTATTTGCAGAGGTATACATCAAAGTTAGAGCAGCAAATTCACTTTAGCTAAAAGAAAAAGTTTTCTTGCCCCCACGGCCTCACTTAGCAAATCTCCTGCTGATTTCTGTGGGACATTTGCCTGTATCAGGATACCTGAATAATATGTCTTCATGATCAGAGAGCGAAGAGCAATGCTTTGTTGTGAAAATCCTCCTTCAATACATGCTAGAGTGTCTTACTCCTGGGTTGACAGTCAAACTGGTGACAGATATGGGGGAACATTGGAATATTTTGTGTGTCAGATGAGCAAGGATTTGGGCAGGAAGGAGTTATTTTTCTCTGCAGTACAGAAGGTACTTTGGAAGTGTTCCAACTAGTCAGTTCTCCACTATCATAAAGTCTTTGGGCATCCATGAGATGGCATCACCTCTTTGCAGTGCATCACATACTAGTTTAAAGAAACAAAAATAACTACGCTAAGAAAGGCATGTGCAGGTGAAACCTAATGTTGTGATTTCTATATGACTCATAAGCAAGGGGTTGAAATACTCCATCCCAGTCTCACACACACCAGTTTTAAAGGCAGTGAGACCATTTATCACTTAGTACACAACAGGCCAGAGAACAACACTCATTAACTGGCCCATTTACCAGTTTGTGCTGGAGCACACCTCCTCCAGAGACAGTCAGTTATGATGCAAAACCCTTCATCATGGAAACAGAACGTTCCTGTGTTTCATGCCTTTACTGATAAATTAAAATGCAGTCACCAGTAATGAGGATAGTGAGAGCTCAGAGCACCTTTAGATTTAAGCACACAGAGAAGGAGAAATTTTAAACAGGGAGAGAAGAGGGACTGAGATCCAAAGTCAGTAAAATGGTCGTGTGCTTTCCCAGTGATTTTGGAGAGCCTTGCTAAAGCCTCACTGCAGTGGTCCCAACTCACTCTGCCTTTGAGTATCACTGACACACCAAAGCTGGCACTAGATAAGGAAGACTTTGACACAAGACCTATTATTGAGAACTGACATTTACAGATGCAGAATAACCCAGTATTCAAGAGGAAAATAAAAATATACAGAAAAAAATAGCTGAAATCTGGACTCCTATGCAAGTTTTTACACTTTTGTTTTAGAAGAAGAAATGAAGAAATTGTCCTACCTGGCTGTTCTGTGTCTTCTTTTCTACCTGAAGCTGTTTGTCACGACGACCAGAAGGGATTGTTTTCACCACCATACAAAAAGCCGTAGCTTCTTTTAAAATCCCTGGAGGGTTTCTCCACAGAGCATGCCAGGCTTCTCCCCAGCTCGGCTGCGAAGCTCACTAGGGAACACCACGCTTTCCAGGATCTGGAGGCAAACCTGTGCAGGGGCACAGTGAATGCAATCCAGAAGTTACAGAACGTCTTGGTGTGCTTCATGTACTCGATAAGGACTGCAAGAGAAAATTTCCGAAACTGTGGGTGGAACGTGGCACTGAGTAAATAAAAAGCAATTGATCATTGGACTCAGGTATGACATCAGGTATTACAAAGGTTTACAGACCATGGCCAGGACTCTTTATTTCATCTAAGAGCCATGCAGCCTTAAAAACCTGCTGGTGCACACTGCAGCAGCTAAAGCAGCAGTCAGAGATGCAAAGAAGACGTTGTACTCAACTTTCTGCACTCAACATTTATTTTCTTGGATGGTACTCAGACAGAGAATTTCAGTCACAAAGTACATTCTTTCTCAAAGGTCAGACATCTCACTGCCTCCCAAAAGGGCATATAGTATGTAAAGTCTGCAGGATAATCCATTATTCGGGGGGTTCATGGTGTGAAGTACAAGAGGATCCTGATGCAGGCTTCTGGATGCCATGGTTGTGCAAAAAAACGCATGTAGGTTCAGCTTTTGACACACTGTTATTGTTTCAATGCCCTGTTCAGCCTAAAATCGTTTACAAAGATAATTCTGAGATAGAAACTGACCTAATCTAAAAAAATCACCTAAGTACAACTGGATAGGATGTCATCTGAAAACTTCTTAAGATAGAAAAAATGTTACTTAAATAATGGCGTTTATCAAACAACACCAGCATTGCAGGTTTTCCTACAATCCAATAATGCAAACTTCCAGTGCTAATTCACAAGCTTTGATTTGCCCCTGTAGGCCTTTATGCCTCCTACTTTTAGGTTTGATGACATCTTCTGCCTGAACAATTCAGAATTAGTGTCAGAGGAATAAAGAAGGATTTTTCCAAAGAAACAAAACCATATATATTTTTTTTTACATTCCTTACAATATGCTGAATTATTGAAGTGGAAGACTTTTTAAAAGGTAATTCACATCTCCTTAACCATCTTGTCTGTTAGGTGGTTTTTTTGTTCTGTTTGTTCTCGGCTAATGAAAAGAGACTTGTCAATACCACCATTCTCTGCATCCTTTTTCAAATTAAATCTATTCTTTGGTTTGCAAATACAGCAGTGAAAGCTTACCATTTTATTTAAAGTTCTCCCAGTAGATAATGGGCCATGGTTATGACTAATAGGGTCATGTGGACACCTAAAGAAGGAAGGATAGCAGACTGAGCAACACTGAAATAAGGCTCAAATCCCTTCTCACATCTGTGACAGATTCTGTGTGAGTCAGTTAATGCTGTTGTACTTCCATTTTCTTATTCGTAAAAGGGAATAATAGTTCTTCACTTCCTCAAGAGACTGAGTAGGAGAAATCAGGGGCTACAAGGTGTTTAGATACATGCCAGTGACATCTCAGTACATTAGAATTGCTAAGTCTTTCTCATGCAACAAAAGCACAGGCTATCCCAAAGTCCTGGTAAAAACATTTTTCCTTTAAATGGGAATACTCACCTTTGGGTGGGGGTGTGGTGGGGTGTACAAATGAATAATACTTTTTCTGCTTACTTTCCAGTTCTTGTATTAGTTCATAATACTATTATTGAAACAAAAGTACGTCTTCTTGAGAAAAAAGTGTCACATCGTGCAGATTTCAGGTTTAGTATCAATAGTAATACAACAGCCTCTCCTGCTAGCATTTTGCCTCCAGACACTACAGCTATGAGTCAGCGAGCTGGTAGGAAGACTTTTACACAGCATTCAGAATTGGTCTTGGAGGATACGCAAAATTACAATTCTTTCCTGTTTTTGCTGTTTTGGTCACTAAAGTAAAAATAACTTCAAATCAACAATAGTTAACAACTTGCAACTGAGAGTACAGCTTGAGATGAGAGCTTTCATAGCATGAGAATGCCATTTCTTTGGAGTTAAAAAGCTACTGTTGAAGAATGATGCAATTTTTAAGGGGAAAGGAAAGATATGCTGCTGCCTAACAGAAAGCCATTTTGCAAGAACTGCTTACATGATCTGCCCTTCCCTTAACAACCTTCAGCTCTTTCCCAGAACATTACTTACAGAGCAGTTCTTTCAAAAGTTGTTGTCCCCTTCACATAATACAACGTATTCGGAATCTTTCCTCTCTCTCCCATCTTCTGTACTATGGGTGCACCAATAACCTATTTTTCTAGTCCTCTGTGAATTCAGAGTCTGCTTGTGCAGAGCTACTGAGCGTGTTTCTTCATCCTCAGTTTCTGCTTTAGAAATATCCTGCTATGTTGTGGCTTCCTCCTATACCTCTGATATGCTGGGAAAGAGTCATGGCAGCACACAGATCTCTCATGATTTCTTGTGGACACTCATCCCACCAGAAATAAGCACACCAACCATCCTGGAATATGAAAGTTTATCACGACACTGATGGATGAAGTAAAAGATGCTGGGGTTTGGCCCTCCTGCATATCCAAACAGAATGACAAAACCATCCTAACTGAAAACAGGTCCTAAAACACAGATGTGTCCATCAGCCACATGATTTCACTCAACATCTTGGACAAGGACCAGCCCTTCTTCATTCTCTAGGACGTGCCATGTAGGCCACAAAGACCATACAGGTTATCAGCCATACATAATTGAATGTCTAAGAACATATACTGGTTAGGTGTGAAGAGAAATGGTCACTTAGAGTTAAGGACACCGCAACTCAGACTGGTTTGGTCTTCACACAAACAGAGTGGTTATGCCACAAACCATCAGTGCAGTTTCACAGGACACTGGCTTCCACACAAAAACTATCCCAGAAGCTCCTGTTTGCCCCCATCCTCAGACTGGGAGCTGATTTGGAGGAAAAAAAAAAAAGAAAAAAAAAGTGTATTTGTTTGCATTTGTATTGGGTCAGTTCCCTTATCTGAGTCACTGGCATAAAAGCAATGTCTGCACAATAGTGACAACAAGCTGGCGGTGGTCTGGTTATGTCCACTTGAAGTCATTGCCACACAAACAAGACCCACAGGCATTTTTTATTTTCTTGTTTCATTTTCTTGGGTTTTTTTTGTGGTTGGTTTTGGTTTCTGTTATTTTTTTATATATATCTTTTATATCTTTTCAGCAACTGAGTTCAAAACAGGGTCTCACAAAGACTTGTGTTGTCACAACCTATGGCACAATGGACTCTGATGCCAGGGTCCAGCAGATGTCACCTTCTTAAGCCAGTGCTATGGCTGAAACCAGTGTCTCATGGAAGCCTGCCTTCACACATGGCAATAATACCAGCAAAAGAAGTCTATAATATAGACCAGAGAGTGGATGTTACTGAAATGAGGGAAGATGAGAATGCCTACTGTTGAGCGTTCAGTTTGACCATTTACTGAGAACCCTGTTTTCTGAAGTGTACTTGCAACGAGGCAGTGTTAACTCGCCTTCAAAGACATGATTCAATTCTCTGGAGGGAACTCCCATGTATATTCACGACAGCTACCCAAACTCACTTGCAGAATTTAGAAGTCTCCTACTGAGAAATGTGCCAGCAGATGCTTCCTGACATTTAATGCTAAACACCCTATATGAGGCTATAAACAGCCTTTCGCTCCAAAACTTATGAAGGAATAGCACAAGACCCCAAGGAGGGACAGCTTGGTAGAAATGGTGGTGTTGTTTCTGACCGGGATTCAGACAGTCCTCCCTGGCATTGTTAGTTCTGGTTTGATTTGTTTTAAGGCATGTCAGACTGGTGCACAGACAAACTCCCTGATGCTTGCACCATGATTGAAAACAAAAAATAAGAGGTGTAAGTAAAGAAAGGGTGTCACAATCTGAGTCTAAAAGCAGCACACGGTCATGTAATCGTTACAGCCCACTGCTGTCATGAGAACTCCTGACCAAAGTTTCCATTTTAACTTTTGCAATAATGTAGTTGTCACCTTCCACTGAATTTCAGGAAGATTAATGCGCCTACTTCTCTTTGGCTGCTGTGAAAAGTCTCAGTTTCCCATCGGTTCGTTAGAATACCAGTGACATAACCTTCAAAGCGACAGTTTCTGAGCTTTCTGATGAAATGGAGAAGTTTCAGTCGTGGCTGAATACTCAAAGAGAAACCTTTCAGCCCTCTGAACTATCTTATTAGCAGTTAAATGTAAAGAACACTAGAAGAAAAAAAATTAAGAGGCAGGAGAGACATCTTCATAAAATATCAGCGAAAGAACAGTAAGAGAATAAAATCTAGTCCCAATGAAGATGAAACACGTTGTCAGATAGGTATGAATGGAGTGTTCACAGCTCATATTGTTAGAGGTATATCAAGGCTTGTGCAAGCTTTCTGCTCAGGTTCAGCTCACTTTTTCTGTGATTGAAGTTAATATCATTAATGTGATCCACAGTTAACACTGTTAACGTTACAGGACTTTGAACTTACAACAGGATCATAAATGAGAATTTGACCCCGCACCTCACTCTGTGCAAACAAGTGAAAGATCACGAAACATGATTTGAACTTGTTTAGCTAGTTAATACACACAATCACCTACAAGTGAAAATATTTAAAATGTTATTGCAAATGTTCACTGACATACCTCTGTCTAGCATCATCCATCCTGAGAGACCGTGAGCTCTAAAACATTACAATACACTTTTATGGAACCTATCACATATACAACTACAATAGGGTTCATTAAGAGCAACATAGTGCATAGAGTTCAAATCCCCCACAAAAGCAGACTCAGACACACCAATACTCACTCTGACAGAGGAGAAATTTTGAGGAAGGACTTCCAGAAACATAATGGTTGACATGTTTATAATAAAGGCTTAACATTAAAATACACCCTCAGCATGACAGACAAAGCAGAGTACATGAGGGCCAGTTTCCCCCTGTGGTACAAGATACTAAGGACCACTTTCTGGCCCAGTAAAAGTTAGAAGTGAAGCTACAATACTATGTGCTAGTCAAGAATGGGCCTGAGTTTTTGAATTTTCCTGGCCGGGTGGATGTCTCCAACCCGCAGCATTAAGCATTCACTGCCACATGCCCCTAGCAAAATTGATCCGCAGCATGCAGTGGATGACAATACACCCCACTGCTCAAATTTTCATCTGGCATTCACCTCAGCTGATTTAGATGACTCAGTTTCCATCCTCGGAAGGTGCTCCCCTGAAGGACCCCTCATGGTGCACCCCCTTGTTACAGCATGACTCTCACTGAGAGTCAATTTACAAAGGAGCCATTAATTAATGGTCTCGTGCCCTAGGAAGAAAACAGCAGCATAAGCACCCAGGTCACTCCTGGCTTTCCTTGCCTGCTCAAATCCACTTTTTTTGCCCCAGAAATGGTGGGATGTTACTTTTGCATTACTACAAATCTTACCCAGATTTTTGGCTCTTCATTATTTGATGTATCCCAATAGGTGCCTGAGGCTGCTGAGAACAGGTTTGAGGATGAAAAATTAGGCAGTAATTATATTTTTCCAGGACTTTTCACACATTCCCATGTTCTTCTGAGCACATAAATAGTTTACCGTGGTACTCCAGGGACAGTACAAGTTAAGGCAACATCACAGACAACATCTTTTCCCCAGCAATAATATTCAGGCTTTTGAAAAGAGGCATCTGACAATTAAGAACAAGAGGAATAATTTCAACAATGACGTCCCCAAGTGTAGTTTAAATCCACAGGAGAATAAGTTAAACAAGGATGTTATCCTGTTAGCATCATTTCCCTTTTTCCTTACATGTTTTCGGAGTTGCCCGAGTATGTTCCTTGCATGCTGAGGACATCAGATGTTGAGAGATGCAAATTCAAAACTGCTGTGAAGACGCCAGCGATAACCCCCAGCTACTGAAATAAGCTTTTCTTTTAGCTTTGCAAAATCATCAAACTTCCTGCTCTTTGCCATCTTCTCTCAAGTAAAGATAAAGGCTCGATACAATAGGTGCCCTACTTACCCAAGGCTTTGATTTCTCACAACTCTGCTCACAGAAGTTGGAAATGATTTCTGAAAGAGCCCCAGTGTACGTGAGTTTACAACCCAACGAGCCTCTGTGCTTTCCAAGAGGGCTGGCTTCAGCATTGCATCTGCGAGACTTCAAAGGAGAGAGGAAAGTTATTTTCTAGTTAGCGTTCCAGTTTCCCTCTCCACTGCCTCTGGACGCTGTCAGCCCTAGATGTGATGCTTCTCAGGACAGGCTCTATGCTGAACTTCTATGAACCTTATCCAAGGAGAAGTACACTTGGGAGAGGCTTTGGTTTTCCTTGCAGGAGTTGGAGTGTGAAATACAACCCATCAGGTATATTGGCCTTTGCTTCAGACACGTACACACAGATGTATGCACTTCACTCTGAAACAATGACCTGAACCAGCAGGCAAACCCATGACCAAGCCCGCGCTCTCCTGCAGCCCTATGGACAGAGTGCTTAGACCTCAGCAAAGCGTGCACAGTATTTTGAGGGATTGGATTCCCCCTTCCTGATTTAACTGCAGTGACCAGTTCACAAAGATTATATCTAAACTGATCACCTGTGAGCCTTTCCCAGTCTCCAAACATAAACCATGGCTGCATACCAGTTCCTGCCCCGCCGGGTATTGCCCTTACATGTAATCTCTCACCGCCAGGTGTCATGCCCTGCTTTCTACTGGGAGAAAACTTGAGTAAATAGTGTTTCCCCCCGGGGACACTCCAGGTTGCCATGTGGCATGCTTGGGCCAAGTGATTGATCTGGACAATGGGATGAAGATGGGGTCTTCCATGCGCGCCACTGTGCAAACCTGAGGGACAGCTGGGACTCTGCTGTGTGGACAGAGCTGCCCTTCCAGTTATGCCTTCCTTTCAGGTGACTGATTTAATGCCAAGCAGTCAACACAGGGAAACATGCTGTGATTGCACAGCCCATGCCACCATTGCATGGTGAATGCATTGCATGCATTCATGAAAAGGCAGAAAAGACAGCTTGTCCAATAGCGTGAATATTAACCAAAGTCTGAGCCATTCTTCAACCTTAATGCAGTTTTAACAATCACCATATATAGGTAGTAAGGTTCTACCATCCCATTTAAAGTATTTTTCCCAGGCAATCATGATTTCTCATTATTTTTGTCATGTGTCATGTGCCTTTGTTCCAAGCTCTCTGTTAATAGACTCATTGTCCTGTGTTGGAGCAATATCCCTGCCAGACCTAGCTCCAAAGGAAAACAAACAATTTACCTGGCAGGGAGAGCCACTGTGGTTGGTTGGAGTGGCACTGCGCCAGAAAAACCACACCACTTGCAGGATCTCATCTCTGTGTTTCTGCACAGCACTGCATCGTGCAGTGTCACCCCACCTGAGATAGGATCCTAACGCAGGTAGGACCTTAGGCAAGTGGTGAAGGATGTGTTATTCCTGGCTGAAGGCCCACGTGCAGACCAGAACTCCGGCGTGCCGGTGTGATGGGTATGTGGGAAATCTGCCTGTGCTGCTGGGCTGTAGAGAAAAAGGAGGTTTGCTTTCACACCATTTGACAATAAAATTATTTCATCTTCACCAAATAGCCCATGCTGCTATTTAACAGTGCTTATAGTTCTGCAAAATGGTCCATTATGTAGTTGCGAAGCACCTGCTCCATCCGAATGACAGACCTGAGGGGGCTACAGAGCCATAAGGGCCTCCAGAGAGCTGTGTAGTCTGGCTAAGAAATCTAAACAAGAGCAACACGAGTCTTCCAGCGTTGTTTCTGTTACCAAGATAAACTAACTATGTTCTCTTCTTGATTGTGTTAGAACTATACATTGTATTTGCAATTTGCAATGTTAGTGACATGGAAATAAACGCCTGAAGACTCAGCGGGCTTGTTTTTAATAAGGGGTGAAAAAGACCTATTTCTGCCTAAGATTCCTATTTGACAGAACTATATAGCCAGATGAGATGCTCTGAGGAACTGGCTAGGTGTAGAAGAGAGGGTGGTAAGAACCCAGGTTGCTAACTGACAAAAATATCTCCATCCTCAAAGGGCTGAGCTGGTGTTTACCACTAGCAGATAACAGGATTAGTAGAAAGAGCCCACAGGCCTGCTGCTGCAGGCAAGGTCCTGTTATTAAAAGCTTTTCTGGGGACAGAGATGACAAAGGAGCTTGGAAAGTTATTTGAAGCAATGAAGAAGAGCTGGGTGGAAGCACTCTGCAGCACAAGTCAACATGACCTGAAAGAATACTTCTCCTTGATCCCAAATCCATTAGCCAGTATGACCTGGAGCATTTGAGCAAGATGTGCCAACCATTTAAGAAAAGAGAAATTTTGTGCTACCTGTAACCCATGGAGAAGGGACTAGATCACTCCCCGGTGCTCCACGGGAAAGGTGGGAGAAGGAAACATATGTTTAGTTTTAGCTTATTTCTAACCGGCTGTTCAGTGGGATGGGAGAAGGGCGATACTGCCTGATCCTTCCAGTAGACTTCTGAAGTACCGAAGCATACAACCTGGCAGTGGTCTGTTATCTGGCATTTCTTCCTCCTTTGTTCTGAATCTCATTCCAAGCTGACTGGGTCCACGTGGGTTCGTTTCAGCAACTAATGCTCTTCTGGTAAACCTGCAGCTAGACAACCCAGTCAAACCTCTCACCTTCTCATGCTCTGAGCACCTGATCTCCTGTCACAAGTGTGTAATAAGGTAAGAACCAGCAGCTGGAAGCCTCAACCAGACAAATGAGTGTTAGGAAGCTAAACACTTCCGAACCATTAACCAACTGAGTAAAACACCAACAGCTGATCTCTATTTCTTTGTGTTTTAGCAACAAGATGAGGAGTATCTTTCTGGGAGATGTGACAGACACATGCAAAGCCACTGAGTTCAGTGCAGAGTTAACTGGGTGATGCACTATGGCCTGAGCAATGTGGTAGATTAGGTGAAATGATCTACTGGTCCTCCCCTGGCTCTAATTCTATGGATGCTACACATACTGCAGTCATCGTTGCTTTGGTGCAGTATAGGAAAAGGTCATAATAGTCTGTAGTGAATTGGGCAGATGGTGGGGTGATAAACTACGAGAGAACTGGTGGGTTCTTCTGTGACAGAAGTTGATGGCTTCTAATTGCTTGAGAAGATTGCTTTTAAAACACGCTAGCGACGCTTTCTGCCAAGTCACGCTTTTCTGTCAATCTTTTAAACCACATTGCATGACTCAGATGAAACCCACAGCATGGCCAAAATTGGCTACAGGATTAGCACTTGGATTACTGGTGCTTATTATATTCCAAGTATTGTGCTCTGCAGAACAGACATGAGCTATTACCAAGGGTGACCTACTACAGGTTTGGGGATGGCACCAGACTGACACTGGAGCCTGAACAGTATCAACGTTGAGGAGTAAAACACATTTCTTTATCTCCCATTTCATCATCACATTCTGTGCAGAGAAAATTACAAGTGGGATATCCTCAAGCCACATTCACTTCTTGCCTCCCTCCTCTGTGTCACTTTGGTTCAAACCTCATGGACATTAGCTGACAGTTTTCAAATTTCAGCAAAATGCCTGACTTCTATGGTTACTTCAGGTGGCACAGCTGAATCCTGTAGATTTTCTCAATGTCAGGAACAGAAGATTGAACATAGAGAGACGCACAACTCACCTCAGCTGTCTGGAGAAAGGATGTTAAGTTATGAAATATGGGAGAAAGTCAGTAAATGACTGTGCTGGTTTAACCCCGGCCAGCAACCAAGCACCACGCAGACACTCGCTCACTCCCCTCACCCAGAAAGATGGGGAGAAGGATCAGAAAAGAATGTAAAAGTCAAGGGTTGAGATAAGAACAATTTAATAGGTAAAGCAAAAAGCTGCGCGCGCA
>JAVJGI010000057.1:10982935-11004186 GCA_035590275.1 Ibycter americanus | reverse complement strand
GAGTTCATAGTGAGGAATGGTCTCAGCTACTCCAGGGTAACCAATTGCTACAGAAAGCCTGTAAGTATTAAACTATCCAATCCTATTTCAAAGAACTAATGAAAGAATATTGAAGTGGAAAAAGTATATAGCAGCCATGTTATTTGCCATGGCTCTAATGTTGTTCCCTTCTTTACTGTGTTGGTCACAGTAGCCAACATGTGACTTGTGGAGTTCAGCAGCTTACAGCACCCCCACGGTGATGCAGGATTCCCAGCAGCACGTGGGGATTTATATTCTCCGAGACACACCATGTAATTACAATGGCAGGGCAGCTGCAGTCTGCTCCTGGTGTGTTGCCTTCGCAGCTTTTGGCTACGATAACTTAGGCCCCTCTGCATTTATACCACTGGTCTCACCCATACTCACAGCAGCACATCCACGGTCGTACATTCATTTGGTGTGCATCTTCAGAGCAATTTGCAACTTCTTTTTTAAGCAGACGTTGAGGTGCCTGTGTATCACACTGGGACATTGGTATAATCTGTGCCAGAACATCCCCTAGCAACTCCACAGTACATAAATTCAATGAGAGGTAACTATGCTTTGCCAAAGCGCCAAATCATTCCTCCGTTGTGTGTTTGTATCGTACTGTGATTATTTAAAACCTTTTTAACATCTGCCAACTTCAGAGGATAAAATCACAGTGCTGCATATCAACAAAACCCAGCATACCCAGCCTCCAATATAAAATAATTTATATACACAAAGCAGAATTTGCATCTTAAATAAGAAGAGATTGTCTCATTCTCTATGGTGTCTTACCCAGCTACAAAAAATTAATAATTCATATCAGGTTGATGGATTTGTTTCCTCTACAGCACACGTGCGCTATTGGAGCTGACAAAGACAACATGAAAAAACCTTTTGTAATTAATAAAAGAGAATTGTTCAACACTTGCACATATTGGCACAAGGCAGAAGAGAAAAGGGAACATTACACAGCTCAACTCAGGTGCCTTCCTCTGTGGAGCGGGACTCAGATTTCAACTTCACGAATTCTCTGGCAACTTCATCGTTGGTTCTTTGAGAGAGAATCCTCAGGACAGTAAGTCCAGTGTCATCCATGTGAATCCTGCGCCCAAGGGGGCACCAGCAAGCACAGCTTCCTTTGTCTGCTATGTCCCTGAGCTGCATTACTGCTATCCCCAGCACTCGGTCCTCCCGAGCAAAGCAGTAGTCCTTTACACAGACTTGCAGCTCATAGGCATCAGGGCCATCTTCATTCCCCAGTATGCTGAAAAACACACACAAGTTCACTTACAGTTTCTCAGAATGTATAAATTCCTCTGCAAAATAAAGGTGTCAGCAGCTGACTAGAGTGCTTTGATGAGCCACAGAAAACTCCTTTCTACATAAAACCCTTGTCAGAGAGAGAGAAGTAAAACCTACAGCATATGGGCTTTTTTGCTGATTTACAGCTGATAAAGACAACCTGGCTACTTAAAAAGAAAAAACAAACAACCCTTATCAAGTTGCCTTTGCATGTGTGTGTGTGTTTAACTGTGAAATAAGAGGAGCAGAGAACATTAAAGCCAAACGAATAGATCTTCAACTCAGATGACTTTAAACATTTCTGCTTCTGTTACAGATTGCTTCAGTTCAGTAATTAATGTTTTAATTAGATGAAGTCTTTGTTAAAGAACTGGAATCTTCCATTAAAGCAAAGGCTAATAAAAATATATCCACAACTTTTCTGATGTTTCCAAAATTAAAAGAATAAAAAAACTCCAAAGGGACAAAATCTCTTCACTTAGAGGAAGCCTGCCTTGCCCACATCATAGAAAAATTATATGGACAGTCCCTCTGCCTCAAGATGTTTACAGTCTTTTGCTGGTCATCTCTTCTCCTCTCATTCTTACTGTACAGCTGGGTGAGCACTAGCCTGTAGTTCCCTATGTTGAGTGTTCCAAGAAGGAAGATGCCTTTGTAATAACGAAAGCCAAATAAGAAGAGATCAATAATCAGTGTTGAGAAAAACCACAGTTTTAGCAGTGTAGCTTACTACCGGTTCCAAGGGCTGTATTCTTGGAAACAAATTCAGAAAGCATGTCCCACAGGTCAAGTTGGGATAAAAACACACATTGAGATTAAAAGAACTAAAAATATGTAATGAACTTTTAGCCTCAACTCTACCAATAGAAGATACAAAGTTCATTAAGGTGATGGAGCACAGTAAAATATGTTCATAACACAAAATGCATTTCAGAAGGTAGCCAAACGACACTCTGGTATAGAACAGACCTCAGCATCCCACCCACAGCAAAAAAACTCCCATAATCTAGCTTTCCTCCCAAGACACTAAAGACTGTGCCAAACTACTCGTTCATGTACTCTTTTGGGCTCTGAGCAGACTGTTCGTGGACACTGGAAAATCTTATCTGTACTCTGCATCTGCACTTGCCAGGTCAGAGCCCCAGGCTATTTTTCACACTTACAAGTGAAAGGTTTCATTGTATTTGGGAGCCCAGTTGTTGCTTTTTGACTTGGTTGTGAACTTCCTCTTCTTGTCACTCTGATGGGGTCCAACCATGGTGATTTCAACAAACGGACGGAACATGCCTGATGTCTGCCACTTCAGGTCGTTGGCTGCCACAACTGGAAAAAAGAGTCACAACCTGGTTTACAGTAAATACTCATTTGTTCCCATTGCTCTGCACACCTTCCCACTCTAATCTGCTTTCGATTTTGTGTTTCAGAGGACAAAGTCCAACTCAAAACATGCCAGTGTCCCAACACACATAGGCAGGACTTTTTTGTAATACAAAGATATGCTTTCTTTCTCTACTTTAAGTTCTGTGATGGGAATTTAATGCTTGGACAGCACTTAGCTTTTGCCATATGCATATTTAAGAAATTAGTCCAAAAAAACAGGCACTCCTGCTGCTCCAGTCAGGCTGCCCTGCCAGTTCAGTGCTTACGTCTACATTATGTGTGGAAGAAGAAGAAAAAAGGGGCATTTTGGGGGCTGATATTAAGGTCTCTGTTGAAAAGAAAATGAGACTGCAGGTAAGATAAACAAAGCTTGAGCTGTGGGTGGTTCCAAAATCCAGAATTATTAGCTCTTTAATTCTCATTCTCCCTCTGGTCACTGCAGGGACAAACTGAAGCACAGGAAATAGCTCTGAAAATCAATTTTTGCATTGCAGTGTAGACTTAGCCAGAAGAGAGGCCTGAAGAGCCATTTATATAAATCTTTAGAGGAAATGAAAGCAGTTAAATATGCTGTATTCAAGCAAAGGAGATGAAGGAGGAAGAGGAAGCCTGGGATGAATCACTACTTTGGTTATTTTCAGAGCAGCTCTTCAGGGACCTGTGTGGCCTTCAGGATGGGGGAAGAGGAGCCTCTGAAATCTTACTGGCTCTGCAATCTCTCAGTTTACACTGAGCCATTTCACAATATCACCCTGTCACGCTGCCCCATTCTTGGCAGCACAGGCTAAACTGTGGTGCCTGGTGAGAGCCATCACCTGATTTTTGTTTACTTCATACATCATTGCCAATAAAAAACAGGACTGTACGCTGTCATGTCACTGGCTGGACAAGCTCATTTGCTGTTTCTCTACATGTTCCTGATGTGAAACAGAGAAAACAATTCTGGATTCACATCCCGTAAGCTAACACAGAAACATAATGACTGCGAACTGAAGGTTTGCCTCAACACAGTCTCAGAGCCTGAGCAGTAACGCATGCTTTGCCGTACCTTTCACTGTGACCTTGTGTTCACCAGTTCCTGGGTGGGTATACAGGTCGATCTGTATGGACACTTCACCCACAGGATCATCCACGCCAGAGCCTGTTGAAAGAAAATTGACGCCCCCCGTGCACACATGGATTATTGTTTATTGGCACCCATCTTTGGTTTATGGCCTCAGCAAGACAATGTAGGACTTTCACAGCACACCTTCCCATAGCCAGAATTTCAGTCAACACCAACAATGTAACGTTAATGCAAGATAACATCAGGCTTGCATGCCCAACACGCATAACCACTAACATTTTTTGCACTCCACCGCGAAGATCGCATCCCTCTTGGGAATACTAGTAAAAATTTTAAAATAATTTAAAAGACCTAAAGCTCGACAATAGACCCTCACAGAGAGCAAGGATTTTTCAGAGGTTCCTGCCAAGCTCCTTGTGTACATGCAGGCATTCCAGTGGTAGGCATCGGCATTCCTGTCTGCTCAGGGAAGAAGGGAGGACAAAAAAAACCCCAACAAAACAAGAAAACCACGCCAGAGAGGAAGTTTAGGGAAAAAAAGGCACCAGATGTTAGTGATTTGCATGGAGCCATAGTGCAGTCTCACCCTCCAAGAACCTTTTTCTATGTCATATATTGTGCCATCCTGACTACCTATCTGCTTCTCTTCAGAGGACAACGAGAACCTTTTCACTGTTGTGCACCAAAAATGATGACAGAGAAGCACAACTTGCATGCTTATTTCCCTTCATCAGTTAGCCAGGGAGAAAACAAGATGTAGCTTCACAGAGGAAAAGGTAACATGTTGTAACAGAGGGAGATGACCTCATGAGCCCTACAATTAGAATATTACGATGTTTTCCACTTTTTAACTTTTAACCATAATTATCCATCATGCCATATGTGGAAATGACATTTTTCTGGGTAGGAAAGTCAAGATGTCATGTAAATTACAAAAGAAGACTGCTTTGCAAAAGGAAAACGAAGCCTTTGATAAGACAGTGAGATTGATTTTACTTTCTCTTTAACAACTGTCTGACCGCAGGTTCACAATTAGCAATGCTGTTGTGACTGGGATACCTACAAGGTAATTGAGTACATGTGAACAGCAGTGTTATTTTGTCAATTTTGAGGCTAAGACACATTACTAAGTGAAAGAATTGGTGTGTTTTAAATTCAAGATAAGGAGCTTGAAGGATATCATTAAACAAACATTTTGATGAGATAGATCTAACAAGTCAACTTTCACAAGAACAGTCTGCAGGCAGCAAAAACACTCATTTAAAAAACAAGAGGTTGAGAGCTAATCTTTGAAATTGCAGAGAATTACATGGCACAGAACTGCAGGCAGTGGAAGTCATATTAATATACCAGCAAAAGTATCTGAGCAAACAAAACACAACCTCAAATTATTTACCTTAGGGTAGAATCTTATTCTTGACCTGAGTACAGTAAACAGCCTCTAGGCTGTAACATTGGTACATGGTCTTGAATGTACTGTTTTCTCCCCACTTAAAAGGGCACTGTTCCTTCTTTTCTGTATATAAGCACAGAGCTTTAAAATTGGTAGGCTTAATTATTGACCTGACCCATCTGATGGTGTGGGTCTGTTACTTACACTGTCCGCATTTTCCATGGGAACAGGCAAGATTACCAACAGTACATAATGACTTTATCAGGCCACATCTGCAGAAGCATCAGCTGCTAAACACTCAGGTCTTCATTTTACTGATCTTTAGTGTAATAAAGCAGACGCTGATGCTTCAGAGGAATGACAATGGAATCATCCCATTACCTCTGAGGGAGACAAAATTTAGCTTATTTTTTTTCTACCTTCATTCTTGTATTTTCATTAAAAAATCCTGTTCTATTAACTGCAATGTTCAGAAACAAAAAAACACTTTGTAGATGGCCAGTGAAAAATATTCTGAGCATGTAAAACTGCATGCGTACACATGCTTGCACATTTAGTGACAAGCAGATTTAAATCTTGACGTGAAAGTCTCATTGGTATTGCAATACTGGAAGGTGAAGCTGCAGAACTGAGCTCGTGCAATGGGTTACAGATGTAGTTCATCTAAGATAACAAAAATATTTTGGACAGCAAAAAGATAAATTGAGAGATGAAACACAACAAGACTTAATTTTTTAGGGCTCTCCTGAGCACCCAGACTTTTAGCTAGCCCCCTTCAAGCCAGACGGTTCAAGCTCAGCCATAACCTTGAGTGCATACCAGACATTACCATGTATTACAGTAGCACATCTCAGCAGACCACAAGCATGCAATTCTAGGACTTGAAACAGCTATACACAGCCCATGGTAAAGGGTAGGCAAACGAGTTGCCAGCATCTGTCAAAGAACAGTCCATTTTCAAGACAGCTTTCATATCCCATGAATCAACCTCAGACTTGGGGACAGGCTCTCAGGCAAGGGACAGGCTCCTAAACAACACAACCTGTGGCTCTGACTGTGGGATGCAAGCATTTGGTGAAAGTTCACTTCTACAGGATGCTATGGGGAACAGGTCTCTGGGAAAGGTTTCTGAGCACGGGCAAGATGACTTCAAAAGCAAGGCAGTTGGCTAATGTTGTTATGGTAACAACATTAGTCTTGAACATACCCTTATCAGGAAGAACGTCCTCATTAGCAGTAAACCTAATACCTTTCCCATCATGCACTGAGACATGAATTCAAAAGGCAAGAAGCAAGCAGGATAAAGAGAGAAGAGTATGAATTACAATCCAATTAGCGGTGTGACTTAAACAAATACAAGACAAATACTCTAGCTCTTAATAGACAAAATATCTTCTTAGATCTTCCGCACCAACACAGGCTTTGGAGAGCAAGGCTGCCTGCCACTAGGGGATTGTCTGGGTTAAAACAAGAACAGAATTTGTGCTGGCATAACTGCCAGCCCTGATCTAACTTTGGAGAGCAAACATTTAACAGCACAGTGGTATAGAAGCCTGCTCAATAAGAAAATCAGGGCAATAGATACCTCACAAAATGGAAAATGCAACCATTGAGCAGTGAAGTAAGAGGCAAACAGTCAGCATTTTAAATAGTTCTGCATGCAACCATTTCCTTCACAGGCTTGCGGGAAATTTGTGACTTATGTAAAGAGAAACATCAGTCAGGGTGTTCTGGCAAGCAGCTGTCAGCTGTAAATACTAGCGCTGTCCCTTCTGTCCCTCCAATACATGTGCAGACCCCCAGACCAATCTACTAACTGGGGTTACTGAGAGGTGTATGCAAGGAATATCCTTTTCTAGCCCCAATGCCAGGAGCAGGTTACACCTATCTCAGAGATATTCCAACATTGATCCTACAGATATTAGGTGGCACAGCTCAAGTTTTTTGTTCCCCAAACAGGGTCCAAAACTCTCAAGCCTACTGATGTGGAAGATGCTGATCTGGACCAGCTCAGTGGCCTACCATGCCCAGTACCTGTCTCCTAAAGTGACTCAGCTGAGTCACAAAGAAATGTCATCAGTCTGCTATGAGATATAATTGATGACCTTGTAATGAGTGTATCTTACATCCTAAAGCTAGAGCTACATCTTTTTCTAAGTTTCTTTAAAAAAAATATATAAATACCCCCCCACACACACACACTTCTGTGGCAATCCTGTACGTTCTGGCTGCTCTTAGATTATGTTCAATTATCTTTGTGTACCTGCTAAACACTCACCCCCAGTGAAGTTTTATAGTCAAATCATGCATTGCATGAAGCTGCTTCCTCATATAAGCTTTGAATTTACTACTCTGCAACTTCAAAGGAGCA
This sequence comes from Ibycter americanus, assembly GCA_035590275.1. NCBI lineage: Eukaryota > Metazoa > Chordata > Aves > Falconiformes > Falconidae > Ibycter > Ibycter americanus. The sequence continues at coordinate 10,996,662 of JAVJGI010000057.1, read as the reverse complement.
TCTTCTTCCTCTAATTTGAAATACTCCTGACCGTAGCGCAGAGTGCAGAACAGCAATGCTGCACACATCCTTGTATCCTGGCTCATCACGACAACATAACAGGATCCACATAAAAAACTAGCTTCCATTCACGGTCTGGATATATAATGGGAAACATTTACCATGGAACAGCAAAGACTGAAAACACACTGTGCACACAAGTTCCCCGTTAAAAAGTGTTTTATGTAACTCTAATGGCAACAGCCAAGTTTCTGGAATCCCTTGAGGATGTAGCAGTCTTTGACCTGTCTGGCCACTGGATGTCATTGTTGCTCTGCTGGGACACTGCTATAGGACCATTCTCTCAAATGCAGGTACTGACTCCTCAGTGAACTTCACTGTTCCAATGCAATGTGTTTCAACCTAAGCAAGAATATATCGTGCTGCTAAAGGCAGGGAGATTCAGTCCCCCAAAACTACACTCAAATTTTCCCTTGAAAAACAAACCTTGTTTTGCTCAAGTATTCTCAGTAGTTTCTCCACTGGTTGGGGAATACCAGTATCAAGCAGTCTCACTTGCACATGAGGGAAGTGTTGGCTCAGGAGTGCTTTTCCCTTGATTTCAGGGCTCAGTGTGGCAGTACACTGGCAGAGTTAGTACAGTCTGTGGAGTCACAAACTCTCACAGACTTGCGAGGATTAAAGGGAAAAGGACCCCAAGCAAAAATATGGCAGGAGGACACCCCCATGGAGTTGTACAACTTTTGCTGCTGAGATGTAGTATCCCAACGCCAAGGCTTGTATTTAACAGCCCTAAAACTTAAAACATTGGTTTCAGTTTTGACCTAACCGCTAATAGCACCTGTCCCCTCTTCCTGAGCTTAGTGAGATCCATAGTCAGCCAGTGAAGGTCTCTGACTAGAGACCAGGTTACTCTGTTCAACGTTCTGGAGATGTTTACCTGAAAGCAATGAAAGGTAGAGATAGCACCACTATCATGCCTCCCCAGAGAGCCACCAAAGAACCTCAGTGACCCATCCCAGAAGCTTATGAGTATGTTGTGGTGATCCGTAATCACCTAGCTCGCACATATCCTGTACTGGCTGCAGACAAAACAGTGCTTTTGTTGCTCTCCTAAGAGACTTTTCCCTTTACAGGCCTCATGTAGCTCCATGACTCACCACATTGCTCTCTCAGTCAGGACTAGAGGGGCTGCTGGCAGCTGGCCTGTGACACAGGCACTGACTGGTTTCCGTGGTGGTGTCTTGCTGCAATGGTCTCTCACACCACTGTGTAAGTCTCAGCACAGTAACGTGCAATTTCACTTCACTCACCCACCCACATTAATTCATGAAACATGACTGTTAAATGAGGACTGCAGAAAAACAGACCACCAACACCCCAGGCCTTATGTTTCACATATATCTGCTCTCTCAAAATTTAGTTGTTGAGTGGGAAATAACCCTCTTTCCCTCCTTCCCAGTTTCAAAAGCTCTGAACTGTCACGTTTCCAGAAATGTTACTGCCAAAAGCACTCTACAAACTGGCAGTATGAGACAGAGCAATTACGAATGGAGCAGATAGCTCCATTCAACTTTGCCAACAACACAAAAGAGTCCTACCCTGAGCTGTCTGAGTCTGGACAAAGGTTTTGATGAGAGTGTCTGTGGTCTGAGTGTAGAGAGACAGAGCATATCGAAGTGACTGCAGGTCCGTACTCTTCTCCAGGAACGTTTTCTTCAGACCATTCCCACCAGCATGGAAATATTGCTAGGAGTGAAAAGAAACAGGAGAAATACTGAGGAAGAATTGCAAACAGCAAACAATTCATGCACTATTGTGTGTGTAGATAGGAAAGAGCTGGAAAAATTAACAAAACAGCTTCTGTACTGGAAATCCAGCTCTTAAGACCAAGTGATACCAACTGCTCATGGCTTTCCTCTTCCAGAGGACTGAAATATAAATACGCTGGCTCCCAGCATGCCAGTGACCTGAGCCCATCCAAGTTTACACAAACATAGCAGTATCACTCAGTTGTGCCTTTACTGCTGTAACAGCAGTGACAGACTCCTGCCGTCTCCTGAACTGGGACAGGCACTATCCTCCCAACAGTATCTGGGGACAGAACAAGGGAATGACAGAGACAGAAATAGAATCACTTACTTTGATCGTATCGAGTGCCAGATCCAAAACAGCACACTGCTTTGGAGTGAGACTCCTGGTCTCTTCTCTCACCATATGATCCTGCAAACAACCATTATATTTGATATGAGCATTCTGCCAGTCTGAATGAAAAGGAGTCCCCAGTATCAATCACTTTCTCTGGATTCATGCTGTGGCTATGCGGCCACAGCATTAATTCAGATGTTTAAGGAATGCTTAATGGAGTCTCTCAGAGTAATTTATTAGAGCTTAACTTGAAAATAAACCCACTTTCTCTGTTTCTTGCAGGCACAGAAGAGAGAAATGAAGAAAGGAGCTGGACAGAGATAAACGACCATTTAAAAATCACAGTTTGCCCCTCAGAAAACTCCAACAGGAGCCTGGCTAGTACCCCGTCATTCTTGCGCAGCCAGAACAAAACTCTCAAAACACCACCTAAATCAAGGAATTCTGAGAACCAGATAGTGGGCAAAGTTCTTATATGTGGTTTGTAGATTTATTTTTTTTTAACTCTTCCATCTGCAAAGGTCACTGATTCATCATATCGTTGGTGTAGAGGAAGAAAAACAAACAAGCAACATGTTCTAGAAAACATCTTTGCTAAAAGAAATTGCTCCCATTAAGACCCACAGTCTCCAATAGCAAAGAGCCAGGAATCTGCTGGGAAGGGATTCCATTTCCTGAAGTGGGAGCATATACCTGTTACATTCCTGCCTGACTACAAGGATGTGTCATCCTTTGGTATTTCACTGAGCTCTTTCTCTCTGATGCTTAGTCTAGGTTTCAGAAGAAAATGGCACATTTTAGGAAGTCAAAGCTTTGCACAAACCCCAATTATATCTGTTTGGACTGCTGGAGGGTCAGGCCAGCTGACTTCAGCCTGGACGTTGAAGCATTCATGGAAAAGATGCAAGCAAATCAGGGAAAGACTACTTATCCCTACTTTAAACATGTCATAGCCTATGATAAAAGACACTTTCCAGGAGACACGTCTACTAAATTGTCTTTGAGTAAAGCATACCTACTGTGTGGCATCATGTGTAAATTTCGCTCTGATAAACCTGCTGGCTATCTTACAGCCTGGTGATTCTTCCTATCGCCTGGTGCTATTCCCATTCGTTATCCACCATGAGCCATCTTCTGCCTGACAGACATACTGCAGTCTAGGCACACTACTAGGCATTTCCCACACTTCTCCTAGACATCTAGCTAGCACCTTTGCTACACTGAACTGTACAGAAGATCCCCCTCAAACCAGCAGTACCTCAGACAAGTTTGCACCATGCTTTCTTGAGTACTAGAGACATGCCTCAGCTTGCCTCTTTCCCTCGCACAGGATGCTCCTGGTCTGAGGACCTACATGCTCTGTAAGCTGCAACATATCTTCCATTGTGACAAGCTGTCCTTAGGGGAGCCATAGTTCTCTTCCCTCTTCTTCATGAGCTGGGAGTAATTCAATTGAAGATGATGTGGCTTCACACTTCAATACACAGCGGGTAAAACATTCTTTTCTCTGTCTGACAGTCAGATTAAGTGCACAATCAGCCAGAGCCCAAGGCCACATTCATGGGAGAGGCCAATTTAGTCAGGGTATCTGCGCTCCCAAGGTAGAATGACTTTCATGTACCCTGAAAAGACTTTGCAGGTCTGCCAGCCAGATTCCCCACACTGCCACACAAACCAGGTGGTCAGCATTTTTCTCTAAACACCTGAAGAGGTCATTCAGCCCCACTCTGAGCAGTCAAGTCATCCCACTCTGCCCATGCTGTCAACGCAGAGCAACACGTCAGTGCTTTCTAAGAGAGTATCCCAGTGCCATTTACTTCAACATGTGTAAAAATAACGGAGTGACTGGACTGGTAATGCTTGCACCTACACACAGAGGAGCCCACGACTGTCATTTCCCTGTATACCTGCCCTCTGCAAATCCCACACTGTTCCTATAAAGGACTGCAGAATGCTACCCTGCGCTTCCCAGATTGCTAGCCAGGAGCAAGCCACAGATGTTTACATCAAATAATCATGCAACTTTGAGCAGAAGGAAAAAAAAAAAGAAAGAAAAAGAAAAAAGAAAAAAAAGAAAGAAAAAGAAAAAAAAAAAATCTTCCTGGTGTCTCAGAGTCATCCTTGTATTCTCCACAGGCACTCTCAGAAGAACCTCTGTGGTCAGAGCTTGACTGGTTACCCTGGGGGCAGCACAAGAGAGAGGAGGCTGCTGCTTCCTGCTCCAGCTGCTGGCTATTAAGCAAACTAAGCAGAAAGAGTTTGATAATAAATGAGAGGTAGATATGTGGCACGAAGGTGCCAGGTTTATGGTTGGTTTTCTGAGCATTTTAAAATACACTGTGAAACTGATTTGTCATTAGGACGAGAACCTGTGCTTGTCAGGTCTGTTAGTCTGTTTTCAGCCAAGTTATCTGATTCACTAGGGCTCGGTTCCCCCTATTCTATTTAAGACAAATAAAGCTTAAAATCCATCCCATAATCTTCCCAGGCTTTTTGCGGAACTGCAAAATGCACAGCAGAGGGACTCTGAAGAGCCATTTACATATGTATTCCCTGTTAGCCTGCAAAAATAAAAAGGACAAAAAAAAAAATCCACAATGCTTACGCAAACAATTTACTGTCTTGTAACACCTTCACTCTTCTGGAAATTTTTGGACACGATGTTGGTTCACACAATCTGTCTGAACTAAATGTCTCCAAAATTCAGGTGGCTGAGTGCTTTCACACTTGTGTATGGCTCTCTTGCCACCTATAAAATCCTGTGTACCTGTGCTGCTGTACTCCTATATGTGAATATGCAAATAAAGGCTCGAACACACACCAGGGCTTGCCTGATTTGCATGATTACGTGCATTTCTAAAAATGCAGTCCAGAGTTACCAAAGCTAAGCTTTACAGTAACTGAACTGAAGACAGGCTGCTGCTGAGGGATGGCTGCCATCTCACCGGTGTGAATGGAAACCAGCAAAGCTTCCAATTCCTTCAAGGTAAAAGGCACCCTATATATATTAAGAAATTCCAGTCATGAGAAAATATGGAAGAAGTGAATGTCACTGGCTACACCCAAGAATGTAAGCAAGCCACAGGAACTCACAGATGTCTGTGCACAAACTTGTCCTTGTGACCTGGAAGGAGAAATGGAGCAAATTCAGAGCGCTCCCCTTTTGACATCAGCAGTGCATGTAGAAGGCAGGGATGGCTTGTTTTCCTCCTAATGCTGGGTTCTTGCTGATGTTTTTGAAAGGGGAAGAGGATACTCACAGGAAAGGGAAGTCACATTTGGAGATTGTGCTCCAGCTCCCATTCTCCTAAACTGCCTACAAAGCTCCTCTATCCCCATTTCTCCCACAGAAGCAACACAGAGCATTGTAAATGCAGGAAGCAGAGGAGGTAGCGCAATCCTCGGGAGCCACCATGTCACCAGGGAGCCATCCCCCAGCATAAGTGACAGCTGTTCACCTCAGGAACCATAATTGAAGGTTTATGTTATGTCATGTCACTGTTAACTCCCAGGTAACAGCCTCAAAACGCAGCTGGAAAAAAGTGTGTGCATGTAACGACACACCTGCATATCCAGATCACTTACTAGGATTGCTAATAAGCACTACCTTAAAAGAATTGTGTACTGTCTTGGCTTATAAACATGCGTATGTAAAACGTGTCTGCTGGGCAAGGGAAATACATAGTCACATAAAGACAGCTGTAAGAAGTGCGCAAGACAAAAAAAAAAAAATTTACGGGAAAAGACGAATGCATTTTGAAATTGCACTAATCACTTAGGAGAATGCCCTTTGCTGTGGGAAGATTTCCCCGATCACACTCTGAGACAGAGTTCATGTTCAGCTCTGTCTTCCTTGCAGCACAGTTTGTGCACTGTGATGCTTCAGATTTAGATCTCCTCTTGCACAATACCTGTTTTGTAGCACAAGTCAAACCGCAACATAGTGCAATTTGAATGTTGTAAGGTATCACTATTTTCATACCATTCCCATCGTGACCAGAGAATTAATGCTTGATTGGCTTATGATGAGGTGGCGTGCACTTAGTAATGCTCATGTCATGCGCTGTCATGTCATGCACTGTCAAAACACATCAACATAGCCATCATGCTAAATGCCAGCTTGCCTGTAAAGAGAGCCCACGCAGAAGGAATTTACAGACACAGGCTCTTTTCCATAAGCAACAGTTATTTTTGTAACAGTTCATATAATTCATCAATAGCTAGGCACAATCATCTTTCCAACCAGCATCTCATTATCAGAATCACATGAAGGACTCCCTTTTATACATGGGGATACAGAAGAACTGGCCAGATATTGAGAACTCTACTTTTTTCATTTTAAATTGATATAACAAACTGATCACTGTATCTACAGAAGAGAGAAACTACTTCAATGATTAAACCCACAATAGAATTTAACAGTTAAACACAATACTAATGTTAGCAGAATGCATTTAAAAGCATATTTAATGCATTTAAAAGCATTTCTCTACAATTGCATTCAGCGACAAACCACTGGAAGCACAAGACACGCTATATGTTACTACACTTCCACGCTTACACACATGGACATTAACAGAAGCCATGCAGAACAATACCTTCAACTTTGACAAGTGTCCCAGTTCCTTAGCAGCACTGAAAATCAACTGTGTGCCCTATGATTGCAATAAGTTAGAAAAGAAAGGAGGGGAAAAAGATTATAAACAAGATTTGTATGTTTTTCCTTTCAGGAAGTCAAGTCAGTTCACAGCTAGAATTTTACATAACCACCCCCAGGCCAGTCACAACAAATTGATTCCTTGCCAGTTTATTACCTAGTATAAAACCTGGCATTTCCGTGGATACCACATCAAGAGCTATTTCAGAGCACAATATTCTGTGAACTGGTTCACTGTTGCTTACAGCAGCCACCCATTTAAACAGGATGCGCCTTCAAATGGATTGCACAGGCTGGGGGTGAAAGCGGATCACACAGCTGATGGCAGTCTCTCTACAGAAGTAGAGCCCAACCAGTGGGGTGGGGGTAAGCATACATCAAATCAGAAACAAAACTGGATCCGAGCAGTTTTTGGGTGAGAGATCAGCAAAGCTCGGTGAGTACGACATGTCAAAAGCTTGGCCAGTGGCTCTTCTTCCCCCACTGTGGCTTACTGATGCTGTATGACCAATGAGGAAACAAAAAAGGAAGATAAATCCCAGTGATGGGAAATCTTGCTTCAAGTCACTTACGCTCTAGTTTAACGGATTTTTACATACTTTCTCTCCAATGGTTACAACAATGCTATTTTTCCTTTTTCACACCACAGCATTTCTCTGTTGTGTAATACTCCTTTCACCTGGCGATTTAAATCCAAAATTTAATGAGAAAGCCAAATGCAAGCAAGACAATCCTCCAGTCTCTTCTCCCAGAGATGCTTTATGGGGTGTGCTGAAACTTATTTTCTTGCACTTCACTCCTTTTCATTCATCTAATCTTGCCCACTTCAGCCCTGTCAGGCTAGTCAGATTTAGGCTTTAGGACCAAGACAAAACTACAGGTGACTCCTCTTCCCTAATTAAACCTCCCCTCCATTATCTCTCCCTCAGGAAAGCCTTCGGTGTGTCAGCAGCACTGCCCTCTCAAAGATGATCTTTGGCTCACCTAGCTTGTAATTGGTCATTAGGGGATAGTGTTAAAAGTACATGTAAATGTCACCGCAGGTATCAGTTGAGAAGTGCCTGTGGGATGCCCTAGATGAATGCCTGAAATAAGCTTCCAGGGACAGACATTGGTGGGTGGCACTTTCCAGTGTGGTCTTTTTGCTCAGGAAAATGCTTAGAAGAAGATGAAGTTCATCTTATTTGGGGACTGCTGGCTCCATAAGCACCACATTTCCCTAAAGGTCTCCAGCAAATCCAGCTCCGCTTTCTGCAGCGCTCCTTCCGTCTCCCTTTACGACTCTTCCTCATGTCAACAGTTTTTCACCCTCCCATTTAACCACAACTGCCATGATCACTCCCCACCCCAAAATCCCTTAAACTGTAATGAAGCAAGGTGTAAAGCCAGAATTATTATATTGCCCTTTGCCCCTGCCTATGCTACTCAGTTTTTCTTTGCTGCCTTCTTCAGTATTTAAGTCAGTGCTCTGTGGAGCAGGAACTACCCCATACTTGCAATTTGCAGAGGAGACTCTGGGAAGTGGGTTCTACTGTAAAGATCATTGCTGAAATAATTCTTTTTTTTCTAGGGTTAAAGTTAACATCAGCCCCACTGATGGGCTCAGCAAAAAAGTGTATTCATACCTGTTGCTAGAGGTAGCTGGTACCCTTTTACAGAAGGAAAGCAGGCAAACAGTTTACAGCTGTAACGCTGGAAAGACTGAGACCCACTCTAGAGACGCTGGACACCCCTTGTCCATCACAACAACAGTCTAGAAGTGAATTTTTAGATGAGATATGTTTTCTTTAGTTTTGTCAGCTTCAGGAATTTCTTCAAGCTGGAAGACTCTGACCCGAAATCACAGATAACCTCTTGATTTGCTCTATCTGTAAACATCACCTAACCCTCACCGCTCCTCAGTTTTTTATGTTTGTTAAATACAAATCAATACAGAATAAACATTATTGACTTCGCAGCTAAACAGAATCTCTTGATAATTAATTAAATTCAGACCTCTTGGAATCGGGGGGCGGGGGGAAGTGCAGGCAAGGAGAACGCAATCATAAAAGCTTCTGAAATGAGATTGGGAGCTTTACTTGCTGCCAGTATCCAATGGGTAGTGTTGAAGAGTACAACTGTCTAAACTGAAAGAGTACAACATTCTCTGTATTTCCAGTCAGTGAGGTTGAACATGGCTGCACACCAGCAGCAACGCAGAGATTTCACTGTGGGCCACACCAAATAATCTACCAGGGGACACAGCTTCAGCCAGTGCTGTGGTACTCAACAGATGCGCCTGCTGTTCTGTACGATTGGTCAGAAAATCTGTTTGAACTATGGGTCTTAGAACTTAAGGTTTTCATGCCTGTTAACCAAGCAGAAAAAAAAATTAACATTTTTATAACCTGAATTTTGAAAAAGCTAAGTGAGTGGTCTCAAAACACATGAACATTAACATTTCTTGATCCAGTATTTTCAATCTTCATTTGACAGGGTTTTTTTTATATACATTTGAACAACAACATTAACTAGCCTAGGCATGTAGTGTGCCTGCCACAGGCTTCTAAGGAGGGCAGGTCTGCAACACTGAGCAATACCCAGTGACTTGAGACGCTTCAAGAAACAAAGCTGCTCAGATAACTACTCCTCAGTTCTTGCCTGCTAAGAAAGTCTTCATCAATCCGTGCCAATCTCTGTCAATGTGTTCATTACACTGAGTTTGTCATCAATGCTGGTAATGTCCAATGAAAATCTGGACAGCTCCTTCCTCTGTCAAATGGCATTCTTGTAAGCAAGATGCCAAACCTCCCCAAAAAAGTTATTTCTTCATGGGAAACATATCACAAAGCTCTACAGAAAGCACCTACTCCAGGTGCACCTCTAGGGAATGAAAACAACTAAACTTAGATATTACCTAGTTTTGAGAAAAGCTGCTGACAATGGAATTCATTAAAATATCAAGGACAGAATACGAGGAAAAATTAAGTCCTTATTACAAACTGTTTCTGGCTAGCTTTGTGGCAAACATAGCTGGAAAGGGGACAGACCTTAGTGCTGGTTTTCCTGGTTCTTCCCACAAAGTCAGTTTTCCCTTCCTAAACTTTTATGGAAACATGAAAGATACCTATAGTCCACAACACAAAGATTTTAAATTCTTTGCTAATGGTTTCACTGTTTTTCTCCCCTCAGTGAAAGCATTTAAAGAAAGATCATCAGCTGACTCACGTCTAATTGCTAGAAGCCAAAGAACTGCACTGGTTTATATTCTAAGATGCTCAGACGTTTGCAGCTTAACTGTCCTATTGCTCAGATGACAAAAGTTAGGAAACAAAAGCCTATTGCGAGTCTTTTTAATTCCAGTCCTATTTTTGGAAAACACGTTATTACTCAGGCTTATTTTTCTGAGATGTACCAATGCAAGGAAATTTCATCTGGTTTTGTACATTCCTTTCCCAGATTTTTAAAATTCCTGTGTTCAACAGCAGTGAGATCTGATCATTTATTAGCAGCATTTAAGTTCATTTAAAAAAAAATCTATCACCAGGCAATGATCGCTACCACCTATTAAAAATCAAGACTATTTTTTAGCTGTTGTGTTGTATTAAACACTGAGAAAACCGGCTCAAAAGTGGGCATGAAAAAGGAAAAATAATTATCTGTTGGTACAGAGATGTGGGCACATGTAAAGTTCACAGACCATCATTTCATCCAAGGCTAAGAAACCTTTTTCTCCTCATCACTGAGGCAGCCTTGGACTTTTCTGCTCCTAGCTAGCACAAGGGAGAGGATTCATTTACACTAACACAAGTTGAGAAAGGCTTCAGAAAACCTTTTAAAGCCACACCGTCCTCCATCACAGAACAGCTCTGGAGTGGTGCTGCTTGTAGACAAGCCTGAAGAACAGCTAGTTTGGAAGTCACACGTAAAATCTGTCTGCAGTTTAAAGAAGATTTTGTTCTTATTCTGGACCACGTTCTCATTTAGTGAAGAGAAGTCTGACAAGCAGAAAAAAAGCACAGCAGGAGCAAGCACAAATGAAGACTCACATGAATGGCTGCAGCATACTCTGTGAAATAAATAAAGGAGAGGCTCCAGTGGAATCATCTGTGTGTATATTAAGCAACTCTTCACTGACGTAACTAGTCACTGAAGACATGCTATAGTTTCATTCTAAGCAGTGAGGGAGAAAGAAATGTATAACTGATCTGTTAATATTCCCAAGAGTTGTGCACTGAACCCCAAAACAAGGATTCCCAGAGAGTTGTGTTTGCATATCCACTCATCCAAGACAGAGAGTGTTTAATTAAATGTTGATCTTTACTTAAAACTAGTGAGGTGTGAACTGCTCGGTGAGTTACTGGAGATCACGTTGCTACTAATCTCACAACCCACAGGCACTCTATGCTCAGAGAGGTAGAAGCCACTCATCTGAAAGTCATTAAGGCACCCACAGCTCAGGTCATCAGAGTGGGAGGATGTAAAACTGCCCTGTCCCCATTGCATCCTTTATGGGTAGAGGCTTTCTCACCTAAGCGCCCCCCTACACAACATCTTCCAGAAGCAGCAGAGAGTGGAAAAGCAGAGCTCATATTTTCTTCCCTGTGTAATACAGACTGAGCTAATTTAAGTGGAATAGATCAGTCTGGAGAGTAATGGGCATTAAAGCACTGTGCAGGAACAGGCTCACGCAAGCAACAAGTGAGACACGCTGCAGTGTGACGGGAACCTTCTACCCCAGTATGCTTTCCATGACGACTACCAAAACCACTTTTACATCTCTAGCAATTTTACAGAAAGGACAGAAAATATTCCATTAAAGGGATCCTCTTCTACCATGAGTGTCCCCTACTTAAGGACTGTAGAGGAGTTTTAGGAGGTAAATCCCCACTCAGTGGTCCTTCAAAACCGGGGAGGCAGCGCTAGGGCTTTCTATTGCTGAGGGCTGGGAGGAAAGTGAGTTACAGTGCGTAGGGCTATTACCGAGTATGATATACTTTCAAAAAAAAAAAAAAAAAAAAAAAAAAGAAAATTAGGTAAGAGGTACATGGCACAGAAGTAGAATAGCAAAGAGAAAATATTGCTTCTGCCCACATTGTCAGCTCTGAGTTTTGCATTGCCTTGCCCTGCCAGCCTTCACTACCAGGGATGATGAAAATCTGGTGGTGACAGAATAAATTGCTATATCCCAGGGGACAGTGGAAGTAGTTCTTTCCCCATGTAGCCCATCTAGTCTCACCATAGGTTCCCTGTTCAAGAACTGCAGACAAGGCCAATTGAATCATCGCATTGTTCACAACTGCCTTTCTGAAACAGAATTCTTTTCCAGTTTGAACCAGTTCAGCCCCCTCACTATGATAGAATTGATTAGACAGCTAAATATCCAGCTATGGGCATTTTGCATTATCTCAGACAACTGAGGATGCGCTTCATTACACAAAAAGAGCTTCTCAATTTGAAACTGAAGTGATGGCAACAAGAAACTCGGTGTAAAAAAACCCCCGAAGTGGCTTATAGCAACATCCCGCAGGTTGGAAGAATTGGCTGATCACAGTTATTGCCTTCTTCATGATACAAGCACTGAATCACTCTACTACTCTGCCTTTAAAATTCAAAACTAGCAAGTATAAAGCTCAAGTGGCTCCTCCCTGATTCTCTCCAAGGCCCTTGATCTCACTGCTTCCATTCTGAAGGGGTCGTGTTAATGCTGTTCTCACACGATGACTTTAGCACCTGTCCCAAAAGACTCCTTTTTACAGCAATTCATCTGAGAGAAAGAAATTTCATCCTCTTACATTTAATTCTTTTTCTCCTTTATATATTAAAAAGGCAAGCAGAAATGACTACTTGAAATCTGAGCTCAGAGCATGCAGTCTTTAACAAGTTATGCCTCACGCTAATTTTACGCTTAGTAGGTATGACAGCACACTGCATCTCAGCAGTTTTGTTTGAAGTCATCACCATCAAGGCCAGAGACAAAGGCCTTCCCTCTCAGAGCAAGAAACACCTCGTGCAAGGTGCAGGTTTACATCACTGCAACCCAAGAAGTCCACTCAAAATATGTAGGCAACTGCTGAACAGATAAAACCAGTATCATTCTACGTACTACTAGGAAAAAAATAAATCAGCATAAATTAGCCACAGACTGCGAATTTACTTCAACAGAGATGAAAAGAAGTTCTGCATTATCTCCAAATAATGAGGTTATAGCCCAAACTTCCCACTGCCTCCAACCAAGTGCCATCCCCCAGAGCAGCCGGGCAAGCATGACTAACGTTTGATCAGTTTCTGTGGTTTCTCAAAGAGTTAATCTTCCATTGTTAAAAACATCACTACATTCATAAGAGACATTCATCCCAGCATGTCCTCACAGCTGAACAATTATATAAAAGACTGCCTTTGAAGGCAAGCTATCTGGACATGCTTCCAGCTCCTCAACATCAGAGACACTGAAATCATGCCAGCCCATACTAATGTTAAAGCCTTCTTTAGGGGGTGGTGTCATTAAAAAGCAAGCCCAAATTAACCACATCTATACAGGTAGACACCTGACTAATAGATGGCAATAATTAGGTAAAAGCATTTACAGGCATTGATCTAATGCCAAGAAGACAACACTAACTGCCCAACAATCCTACATACACAGCTCTCTTTAAAGGATTGCAAATCCCCAATCAACGTGATTTGATATATTCATGGCAACTCCTCCTGGATCATGGATTTTGAATTTGGTTTTTTTCTAGTGTGCTCTGTATCTTGCAACCCTACTATAACAAGAGCTGCTTTCTTTCTTTACTACATTACAGACATGTTTTCCCATCCTTGAGTAGGCTACACGCAGGCAAATTTACCTGGACAGATGACTCATTAGGTCAAGGAGATGAGTTACACAGGCAATGGCAACACTTTCTGCTATGAGTCAGGAAGAGGAAAATGCTTTACC
>JAVJGI010000057.1:10932989-10952227 GCA_035590275.1 Ibycter americanus | reverse complement strand
CTCTCTTGGATCTCTACTGATATACTATCCCATTTCAGTATCTTACCTTCCAAGAAACAGATTTAAATCTATTTATTAGATAAAAGATGGTGAAGAGATGGTAGTCACTGACAAATGTTGCAGACAGTTTTATAGGAAAGGCTTACTAATGCTATTAACAAAAGTAAATTATCATCCTAAAACCAGACAATTTTCTTTCTTTTTTTTAATTTTAATTATTATTATTATTTTGTGCCATATTTATGACTGAAGAACCCCAGGGAAAAAAACAACTTTCATCTTCATGATGCAAAATACAGCGAAGTAAAGATAAAATGTGGGTGTTTATTACATGGCCAGCAGATGATCTCCATTATTCTGAAGTGCCTAAAGCACAATGACATGAAAGTATGGTTTGAAAACAAGAAAACCACCCCTGGGACAAAAACTGCAAAGGCCCCACCATTCCCATTCCCACCCATAACACTACCTTCATCCTGAAAAAAGTGATGCTGGTCAGCAAATCCACTGTAGACTTCAGGTCCTGCAGCCGTTCGCGGCTGCTGGCTGGGAAGTTATTCTGTCGACAAAAAAGGGAAATCCTGTTGGAAAGCACAGCCAGATCTATGCAAGGCTGCAAGCATGTGCTAAATAAGGAAAGTGTCTTGGAAACATTTCCTGCTTGACAAGCTTGTACCACTCAAAACAATGCTCAATAAATAAGGCCTTTTTGCTGCAGGAACTTATCTGTTTGCTTAATTAAATAGCTTCTCATATGAATGTAAAGTTCGTGGATGCCAGGAGAGTGACAACCCTCGGCAGCAGACCTCTCCTTGGCTGTAGGAGCAGCAGGCAGGGAGCAACAGCCCCGCCACCGGCAGCCCTGGCCTCTTGCTTGAGGTTGCTTGTGCAGGTCCTTTCCTTTCTGCACTCACTACGTGGTTTTTGGCTTCTCTTCTGAGACGCTAAGAGGTGTGGTGTATTAGCATCCTATCCAGAGAAATAAACTGGACTGAGAACGGAAAATGAGCACTGTTCCCTATATGAAGTCATTCTAACCACTCAGTTGGCTGGAAGATCCAATCTGCCAAGCTATGCACGTACCCTTCGGTGCCTCCTTCGCTCTAATCCATTTATTTCACACACTTTGCTCTCTGCCCCGCTGTCTGTAGCCATAGCTTCCTCTTCCACTCTCTGGGTTCCACTGAAATTACAGGTTTCATTGTCCTTTCCAGATATGATACATACGTGTGCATGTGTGTAGGTACATACATATATGCATGTAAACGCATATGCTGAATGCAGAAAGCTTTGCTTCTTGCAGGACATGTTCCCTTTCTGACCTCGGGCACTGTGCCCTTTCCCACATTCCCACTCCTTCCTTCCTGTATCCTTTAACAACGTTCATGTTCCTCAGCATGTTCTTACATTAAACTGACGTGACTGGTTTTGCTGCAAGTAAAATAGCAAAGACAACCTTCACTTGCACAGTCTCCTCATATTTGCACATCCAAAATTATTAGAGACCAAGGTAAAAAGGACAGAGGGTAACAAGCTTTCATTTATTAATGAGGACTTGCAGAAAAATACACTGGCTCTTGACAGCAATTGAGTATTGCTGCAGTTCACTAACCGCTGCAAGCAATTTAATGCTCTTTACAGCCACTTGTAGATGCTCGTTCCTAGATTCCTTTTAGAGTTAAGTTATCCACACACAGACACTCTGTCACGCAGGGTATTTCCAAAATCAAAGACTTCCATGGGTCAAGATTTAAACACAATCCATTGGATAAATGTTAGGGACTGAATGCATGTTCTTGATTAGGAGTAATAATCAGGAAAAGATAACATTATCTATATTGAAATTCAATCTCCTCCATGCTTATGTCAGCTAGTGACCAATGAACAAGGACAACTGGCATGCATACAGAATAACTGCACTTGCTCACAAAACACTTTTCAGAAATAAGCATTCAGCGGGTGACTTGGAGCTACTCGAGAGGGCTCCACCTCTCCCCTCCTGACCTGCCACCCTGCCCTGGAAGGAACACACATTGGTTCGACACTTTTTCACAAATCCACGCTGCTGGTTATTAATTGTTTTAAGTGCTTGCAGACAGCTTGACTAAATTAGGGGGAGAGGGAGGCTTAATCTGGATAATTTAAGTTGTAAACTGCCACCTCTTGTCTTGAAAGCTGGAAACTAAAATCTTTTTCTTCCAGAACTTAACCTGCCCTTCAGGGGTCCTAAAATAATTACTACGAGCTCCTAAATGACTTCAGCCATTTCTCTAAATATACTACCAATTAGATAACATCTGAATTATTTAAACTACACAAATCTTTCCTGGTCCTTTATGTAAGACCTCACTTGTTGTCCATGGTTTAGTTGCATTAGCCACCGGGAAGCAGCTTTTATTGCAGACCAGGCAAACAAAAAAGGCATCACCACTACAGATTCCTACTGCCGTGTGTTGATAATTTTCCCTCCACTACTCAGTGAATCAGTGCTCTCTTTAGACCTTCTCTTACTAGTAGTGTAGTTTTAGAGTAGCTCTCTATACAATATTCCTTTCATCTTCTTTTGCACCTTGCCCCTTGTCCTTTTTGTTTATCTTCCTAATGCACTTCTCTTAGTCCACTCTCCTCTATATTTTTAACTGTGTTTCAGATAAATGCACTAATCAGAAGAGGATCTACTTTTAAATAAATAAATAAAACCAAACGTCACATTTTGCCACCATTTTTAAATTTTTCAATTGATTAGTCACTACTTAAAATAATACAGCAAGGAATTAAAACAAAGAAAAGCCAAATCGCATTATAAGACCAGGACAGCTCTGGAGTAGCAAAGACAGAAACCATAGGGTTTAAGAAGTTTAATGAACTGATGCCAAGATTTGAAACTCATCTCTTTCCCATATGCTGAAGGGGGGAGGGTCTCAACCTGAGAGCATATCTTGCAGATCCAGAGTCAAGCACAGTGATTCAAGTTTGCCAAACCTAAAGTAAGTGACACCATGGCTGCAGGTCCTCTAAAATATTTCTCTTACCAGGGGAAAACAAGTCTGTTTTCCCTTCATAGATGATACCTGAAATAACTGACAAGAATAAGTCAAACTAACTAATTCAATCCAACTCATATTTCTGGGAAAGCATCAGAGATGAGCACAGTTCACAATCCTTAAACTATTTCAGAAGTATTGAAGAATTTATAACAGAAGAAAAAAACATGGTTTAAGTTCTATCCATGAGGAAAACAAAACGGTGTGTTTGAGCAACAAGCTTGTCATGACAATTCCATAAGACACGAAGTACCCAAAAGGTTACAAATATAAACAGAAAACAGAATGGTGTGTTTCCCCTCTGCCCACCAGTATGGCTGAAAGGATTCTGTTTATTCCCTCTCACCCTGTACATCGAGAGATCAATCCGAAGTGAATTATGAAGCTGGTCCAGAAGCTTCACAAATCGTTCCTTCTGTTGAACAGAAAACATGAATAAACGTTACATATCATCACTGGTCCAATCGATGTTCAGAGTAAGCAGCAAGATATCAGGGAATTAGTGTCAGATCTCAGGAGAGCAAGAGGAAACACTATGTATGCATGACATCATGCAGACACTATTTTCCTTCAATTCTTGGATTTACTCTTATACTGTAATTATTTCTGAAGTCTGTGTAACATTAGAATTGCCAGAAAAATACTCCATTATCACTCTGAAGTAGAGGCAGAACAAAACCCCCTGACTTCTAGTTTGCAATTTGCACCAAACTTATATTTACGAGAAAATATTGAGAGATAAATAAAGGAACAGGCAGAAAAGGGTCTAATTCAGAGCAATGCAACAGCTCTTAAGATCTTATCTGTTAGTTCAGTGATAAGTTTTACAGGCTTCTCATGACTATCTTCTCAAGGTCAGGTCTCCAATGGATTTGGATTGGGCACTGTGAACACCTCCCCATTCAAACTCTAAGTTCTCAGGCTGACAGGAAGCAGGAACTTTTCCAGCACGCTTAACTCCACCGTGTTACATAAAAAACATTTTAACCATTTGGGGGATTAGACCATGGGTTTTTTGTTTTTTCTTAAAGCAGCTGCAGTTTTTAAAAACAAAGTAAGTTCTGAAACAATCAGATCACACAGTATATTTTATCAACAGCATCACCACACAGAGTTTAATATTATGGGCTCATTCCATACCATCTGTGCTTCAGTGTAATTTGAACACGAAGAATAAACATCGCAATGCGTTACACTGATTAATATCTAAAAAGTGTGATGATGATGATGACAATAAAACCATGCTTTTTGTCTAGTCTAGAAGAGCTCCACAGCTTCCAACGCCTCACAGATTTAATGTTCCTTAAAAAGAACAAGTTATTTATTGTCAGGCAGATGCACTGTAGGCAAATTACAGAAGTCCAATTGTAACATCACCAAGCATGCAAACATACCCCAAAATTGGAGGCTGCAAAGCGGTCCGAAGCAGACACATTTGTGGAGGCAGTCGTGTGTGCATAATAAGCATTGATATTGGCAAGTAAGGTGCTCATCACAGCTGGCACGCCTGGGCACATGTATTTAGAGGAAAGACATGCAAAATGCCTGCAAAAGGACAGTTCTGTAAGTCATTCTGGTCCCTTTTGTGTAGCACAACTTGACTCTGTACTGTTAATAGCCCCCTTACTCTGGCTGGCACCATGACATGAACAGATCAAAGTTCTGTCTTCTCCCCTTCTGTAAATCTCCAGCAACTCAGAGCTTTTTCAGAAAGATGCCACCTAGGCAACAGACATGCTTAAAAGTGTAGAAATCCCTTCAGTACAGCCCCTTCCAAATCATGGAACTGCATCTCAGCTATTTGTTGCCAACAGCTTGTGACTTAGGTGATACCCTGTGTCCTGATGTCAGTTCCTAGAACCAAGCCTGACACGAGGAAATCTGTACAATTTGCTGCCACTTGAGGCAGCCACAGGTTCTGAGGTGACACGAGCCAGCAGCAATTGGAAAGCATTCAAGCACAGTGAGACCACACACTAGTATTTCTGTGCTGCACTGATATGTGATTCCTTAGGGCTAACCCTTCCAGCCTGCAGGAAGCACGCACACTCATTTGCATTTTCTCATTTAACTACTCTCATTAAAATGCAAGGAACCTTCCTGCAGGAAATCTCAAAATGATGCCAGAAGCATCTGGGCTTGTGAAAAGATTAAACAATCAAAGAAAATCTGTTGGAGGGGGGGAATCAGAGCTTAAGAGGTCTGATATTATGGGACATGGCAAGTAAAGTTCATTCCAGAGAAGAGAGTTGGGCCATTTTTGAGCAGTACTTTTGAAGCAGGAATCCTCACTGAGCTCCTGAACTAAATCTGGGAACTATTTTCTAAATGAAGCTCTTTCCCTCAGGAACTCCTAGAATCACAGAATGGTTTGGGTTGGAAGGTACCTTTAAAGGTCATCTAGTTCAACCCCCCTGCAATGACCAGGGACATCTTCAAGCAGATCAGGCAGCTGAGAGCCCTGTCCAACCTGATCTTGAATACCTCCAGGGATGGGG
Organism: Ibycter americanus; assembly: GCA_035590275.1. NCBI lineage: Eukaryota > Metazoa > Chordata > Aves > Falconiformes > Falconidae > Ibycter > Ibycter americanus. Next base: position 10,946,685 of record JAVJGI010000057.1, on the reverse strand, counting down.
CATCTACCACCTCTCTGGGCAATCTGTTCCAGTGCTTCACCAGCCTCATGGTAAAAACTTTCTTCCTTACATCCAGTCTAATCTACCCTCTATCAGTTTAAAATCATTACCCCGTGTCTTCTTGCTACAGGCCTTGCTAAGAAGTCTGTCCCCATCTTTCTTCTAAGTCCCCTCTAAGCAATGAAAGGCTGCAGTAAAGTCTCCGCGGAGCCTTCCCTTCTCCAGGCTGAAGAAGCCCGACTCTCGCAGCCTTTCCTCAGAGGAGAGGTGTTTCATCCCTCTGAGGGATCCCTCTGAGGTGTTCCATCTTTCTGACTCATCACAGACATTAGATTCTGTGCTAATTAACCTACAAATGATTATAACCAACAAAGCTCCAATGAGAGAACGTCACAGGAATTCACAAGTCAGTATTTCAGACAAACATGACACGGATGCCTGAACGCTAACTTGCTTGGTACACAGTACCTATGTACCAATTGGTTATTTAGGCACTTGATAAATAAAGACAGACACGTCAAATAGCTTTGTTTAGCTTGAAGAAGAGAAGGCATGAGGAGTAGGCATCCAATCAATGTCTTGACTACTTAGCAGAGAGGAGAGGGTTAGTGAGAAGATTGAGCCAGCCCAAAATCCTTTGAGAGGGAAGACTGAAGGATAAGCAGTGATATGCAGGAGTTATAGCATAGGAAATTCAAAGTAGGATTTTCCAATTTGCATTTCAACCCAGAATTTCTTCCCCAGAGTAACACAGCCTGAGGACAGGAGCTCAGAGAGGTGGTAGATCTCCATCCTTGGAAATTTTCAACAAACTGGAAGAGGCTCTGAGCAGTCCAGTCCAACTTCCAAGTCAGCCTTGCTATAAGCAGTGACTAGACCTCTGGAGGCACCTTCCAATTCTTTTCCACTTCAGCTTAAATCGATAGGCAAAAAAGGCGCTTGCAAGGTGACACATGTACCAGTCATAACATGTGCAAGCAGCCAGATCCCAAAACTTTCAGCTTCTAATGTGCAAAAGTTCACTTTTGTCTGCTATATTTAATATCACATCTGAAATAAGAAATGAGCTAAGCATAGCACTACTAGACTTTAAGAGGAAGAATGACTAATCCCAAATCCAAGTAGAAGTATCATGACAAGGAAAACTCTCTTTGAAGATCAAGAACTGCATTAACCTAGCTCCAAAGAGGACAAATCAGTGGCTCCATTACTCAAACTTCCTATAAATGCCTTCAGCAGCACCTGGGAAATGAGTGACTTCAAAGGACTATATCAATTCCGACAACAGACATGTAGGACAAACAATGTCACAAAACCTCATCCCTTCTCACATCATCGGAAACCTTCAGTGGCATCCTTGAGCAATATCTTTGTAAAAGAAGAGTGCTCAGCTAACAAAAATAAAATATGGTCATTTACACTACTGCAGTTGGTGTAATTCCTTAGAATTAGTTTTAAATGTAGTCACAGAAACTATTCAGATAGATGCTTAATTCCAGCACTGCGTCAGACATTAATTTCTGGACTTTGAGGAAACCAGTGATTCAGAGATACGCAGTCTCTTCCTGCTCACAGTAAGCCCTATAAGGAGCAGCTGTCACTGCCAAGCCTTCCATTATCAACACATTTAGTCTTCTAAATATTACAGCCACATAAATTAGTTACACCGCCTATATGCACTAAAGACCACATGAAATGCATCTTACGTCATAGCCTGGTATATTGATTCAATGCCATAACGCATTGCAAATTCATCCACGATCTCTTGAGCTGTCTCATCAAAATACACCTTCCAGGCATCATCTCCTTTGGCATCAGGGATCTTCACCACCCCATTTCCTTGCACATCTGTGAGATGGTGAAAGAGGTTCTGAAATACAAAACAGGAACGAAATCATATGTGAGGCTGCTGAAGCCTCCAAGTGAGTTTCATGAAGAACCTGGAACTGCTGAGAAGGCAGCACAATCACAAACTTCTTTGCTCTCCTCCCTTTTTCTTTTCCTCTATGCACTATGTATTTTTCTGCTTTTAGCTTCTCTTCTTCTTGAGCACTCCTAGCTGAATTTTTTGCATGCATACCTACAACTTTACTCAGCAGACATTGTGAATGATGCAGAGGAGTGCTTCAATGCAGTGAAACCACAAACTAATTAGTTTCCTGAAACTTACACCTTTCTGTCCTCAGAATGAAATGCCTTAAGATGGACAAGCTATTGAAACTAGCTGACGTAACAGCTCAGTATCAGCTTTTTAATTATTATTATACAGCAGAACAGTCCAAACAGATACTATTTTTTTTCCTGAAAAGGACATCCTTAAGATCACTCCTAATAACTAGACACTCACATTATTATTCAACATTCACTTTATCTAACACTGCAAAAGCTTTCAGCTATCATTACTGTGCAGAAATTGCATATTCAGTTCAGTGGATTTCTCACTAATCCTCAAATTCATGTCACTTACAGATTCATCAGCCTTTCAGACAGCTGTCTCCCTGTAGTGAAGGATGCAAAAGTCTAATGATCTCATTAGGACCTAGAGACTCTGCTTTGCACTACTATTTCTCTGATTAAATTATTCAAGTTGTAAATCATCTTCATTTTATTATACACAAATGAAAGAAGGTGATACTTAAAAAGACACATATTTGCAAAAAAGAAGGGCAGCGAGTGATCATGCATGTTCAGAAGGGAAAAACCAAACAGCTTATCATAAAAAATGGTAAATATGTATTGAAGGACACAACACAGCCTACTAAAAGAAGCCTGCTGATGCTTTTCTAAGCTTCGTATCTGCTGTTCCCTGGTAAGGCCGGAAGACATAGCAGGGCTCATCTAGCCCAGCATCTGGATAAATATGTTGTGCTCATAGCTTAACATTCCCGATACATCTGTCCTTGTTTTATAATTTGAATTTGCTTAAACGTGCTGGACCTCATGATATTTTCATACGTTAGATGAAAGGGGCTCTGACTATTCTTCCTTATTCAGGCACTGAAGAGACTGACCCTGCCACCTGCTTTGTCTTTGATAGATAGACTAGGCACCACGCATTCCCCGAGACAGGGTTTTCCTTTAGTCCTTCTCACAAGTCATCTTTGGATTTCTCCCAACTTCTCCAGCACTGCCTGCCCAGCTCAGTCCACCCTGAGGCATGTCAGTACCCAGTAATTGCAGCTTATCTTCTCTTTCCCCACAGTTGTTCATAACTACACACCAGTGCAGCAGCACAGAAGGATTTATACCACCAATATCTGCATCGCTCAACAGCCAAAGAGCCCGCCAGTTCAGTATTTACTCATAAAGCATTTTAGTATGCCTTCTCTAAAGAAAGACAGAGGTACATACAGTACATGCTGAAAACATCACTCAAGGAAATTTGGAGGTTTTTCCACACTGAACTCACGGGGGGCTCTAAAGCTGGACCAGTGCCTGATCTCTGCCTGACAGCAGCGCAGCTGTGACAGTGGGACAGACTGAGCCAGCCAGCCCCCAGTGTGGGGGACGGGGGACCACAGCCTAAAGCCTTCTTTGCCTCCCTGACAAACGCAGGTCTGATGATTCAGCGTGTTCCCAGGCCTGCACGGCAAGGAAAAGGAAGCTCATCTAGGGCACAGCGGAACATTTCAAGGAAAGAAAGATCAGAAAATCGCTTCTTCAACAGACAGAAGGAACATGGTGATGACTGAGCTGAACCAGCTTCTTACCTCATGAAGGCAAGTGTACTGAATATGATACGGAGCCACCTTCTCCTCCCCTTTGATCTCCACGCTGATTTGCAGGCGAATAGCCCCAGACACTGCAGACTTATCTGTTCGCTTCTCTAGAAAGAAAAATCATTAGCAATTATATACATTGTTCACGTTCAGAGCAGAGCCAGCTTGGGGTGACAACACTGGAAAAGGAACTGCTGGAAGCTCAGGCTGAGCCTGTGGTCAGAGTCACCATGGAGAAAACTTTCTGACACACCCTCAGTATGACACATCTAGCCAGAACTAAGTACATTTCTAGACGTAAGACAGTCTTTCTGACAGCAAATGTGCTACAGGATCTCAGATTCAGTCAGCTGAACTGGAATCACCAAGGACAGAGCCTTTTCCTAAGAACAGGGCTGACTGATGTGGAATTTTTTCATGACTTCACCACCCACAGTCCTGAGCTCCTGGGAATTGCTGGTTTTCCCTATCAAGAAGATTTTGGACCTCCTAGGATTATTACTATGCCTGTCAATTCAGCCCCATCTGGTTATTTCTCAGTACTTTCTACAATGTTCTATTCTGGTCACTGGGAAAGGTCTCAACAACTTCCCAGCCCGGCGCAGTGTACTTGCAAGTCTAACAGACTAGTAAAATGCTTGTGTTTGCACGGAAAAGGGCACAGGACCGGAAATGTGTCCACCAGCACAGGTGGAATCCAGCCTTGCTCCAAGCATTTTACCCACAGTGCTTTTCAATGCCTGACAGGGAAACCTTTCCGACGTGTTAGACTCCTCTTCATTTTAACTGAGATGAAAGCCTTGCAGCTGCTCTATAGCACCATCACACACCTGTTGAAATCATGTGAGCTTTTTTTTTTTCCTTTCTTGCAAACTGTCCATATGCACCCAAGCACTCTCAAACATTCCCAAACTAACACGTGACATGTTTTCAATCCCAAAGCCCTGCTCACCGAGGTTGTACCACACATCCATTTCTCCACTCAGAGTACGGACTTCAATGATTGTCTGCCCCAGGAAATCATCCGACTCGCGTTTCAGTCTCTGCTTGACACGAGACTTGATGTCATCATCTTCATCCCATACTCGCACCTTGATCCGGTCAGAAGAATTATGGCACTCACTGCAAACAAGACAAACATAATGTTGAAGAGCACATAATGCAGCCAACAGTTATATGCTACATGCTTCACACTCCTCTTGACTCACTTGTCCAACAGTAGAGGGATGCATAAACAAAATTTAAATAAACAGGCATTGTTTATAAGTGAAGCGTCTGATAGGAACTACACAACAACATTTTGGTGCATGCTCCTGTGACAGGATAGATACTGCTCTTCAGATGCATGCTGAAGGAGTGCCCTGTCCTGACTGCCACCAGCTTCAGGCTTGCCAAGTGGCTATGACTCTCCTGCTCATGCTCACTCTCAGCAGCAGCTCCCTGAACCTGGGAATTCACTTCACTGTTGTTGCTTTTGGTGTGAAGCCCACAAAAGCCTAGTAATAGCTAGGCTGGTAAACTCAGCGTATGCACCCCAAAAATGCTGATAAGCATCTCAGTTTCTGATAGCTCTCCCCATCAATGATCTTCTGCTCAGCTGTAGGCATTAAAGGCTATGTTAAAGGCTTGTGTTTATGCAAGTGCAGTATTTAGGATAGCATGATCAAGGCCTATTACAAATATCCTTCATGCTGTTTTCTAATAGAAGAGGAAGAGCTCAGGTGGAGGTATCTCTCTTACTTTGAGACAATTACAGAGCCGTAGTGAATTAATGTATAGTACATGACAATCAGATGATTTAAACACTGCCTGTGTTTGGGAGGAAAGGGTGGGATACAGTAGTTACAAAGCTGGTGTTTGTTTATTTGTTAGAATTGATTCTGCCTATTATTCACAGCTCAGACTGATACTTCGTGCTCTGGGCAGATCAGTAAAGAAATTTTCATTAAAAAAAAAAAGCAATTTACTGTTTCCTGAATTGGCACTGTCTAGCTTAACGCACAGGCAAAATTTGCAGCCTCCCGCTCTTTTTAGGTGCTCAGATACCTTCTGTAGATCCAAACAGGCTCCTGGATGTCAGAAGTGGGTAGAAGTAGCTTATAAGAGCTCTGCTCATTTGCAAGGCATGCAATACAATAAAGCAATTTGAATGCTCATATGAGACCATGACAAGGGTGATTACTCACCATAACCACTACAAACGTCTGCCCTCAAGGAAATAAAACCTATGAAAACAGGCAACGTCTGCTGAAGGCCTGTTTTCCAGCCTTTTTAACATTAACATGCTGCATCTGTTGCTAAGCAACAGAGAGAGGGAAGAAATGGGTCAGAAGAGATCTGCTAAGCCTGGTCAATAAGATGTGGCAGTGACTGGTATTTGCATGCTCTCTTCCAAGAAATCATTTGGGCTGCTATTGCCACCATTGTCATTCGGGACTGCTTAACAGATGTTCTTGCAGCTCCTACTGATTTTTCCAGTACAGAGGAATAGCTGGCAATTATACAGAGAAAGTTAGAGGTAATTCCATGCAGTTCTGATCAGGAGCAGAAAGCATTGCTGCTCCCTGCTTTTGCTGTGCAATCAAAGCTGTATTTAGAGTTCAGACATAAGAAGGTTCAACGTTTCTCTCCCGCCTTTATTTGCCCCTTCCTCCTCCTCTACCTTAAGGATGTCTTCCTTTAACAGAACCATGCAGCAAGCGTTCACAAGCAGGGAATGCTTGGACTGCTGCTCTCTGTAGCTCTCAAATTTATCTGAGTGCATTGCCATATCTACCAGCAACCCAGCATAAGCATGTAAAAGAAGTCCCCTGTTCCTGACACGGTGCACTAACATACATCCTGGCAGTACTGTAGAGGCTTAGTGTTCAGAAATGCACGGGCACCTAAAAACAGAGATTGACATACAGTGCCATTTACAAAGCACTAGCAAGTTAGCTCCTGACTTCTTCAGACTTCTGGCACACCATTACTTTGTTAGGAGCGCTTTGATCTTGTTTCTTTGCTACCAATGGCCAGAAACTTGCTCTTTCCTTTAGGAAAACATTCACTGTTTAGACCTACATCTATCTTAGGCAGTCCCACATGCATCTTCCCATGCTCCCGGAGCGGCTATCATCCTGCACTAGGCTACAGCAGCATAACTCACTGCTAAGTGCTACAGGAAACTTACCCGTAGCATTTACTGAGCTATTGAAGCTTCTACTTCACCACACCTTTTTTGGCTGTTTTTAAGAGACTGCTCCACCCATATTCCTTAAGCTGCTCCCATGCCAGTGAGTAAGCCTTACCACTTGCTCACAGCAAAATATCACCATCTAGGTCTGTAGGAATCACAGTTCTTGTTTTCAGTGAAGCAAGACAGTTGTGTCAACACCAGTTCACCTTCCAGGGAGCACCCCAAAACAGAACCATGAATAGTGGGGGACTTGGGCTTGTTCACTAATTACAAGCTTTCTAAATAATGAGAAATAGCTTTCAATTTGTGACAGCATCACAACTGCATAACACTGTGGCTAACAAGCTCTGCTGCTAGCAACTTTCCCCTTCATTAACACAGGAGCTGGCACATTTCTAATGATGCCTGCCCCACTTTTTCCTACGTTTTTGTGAAGCTTGATTTCACTGTGTGCACATGTACATCCGTCCAGTCTCCCACAGCTGAGCTCCCACAGCTTTCCCAAAAGGACACAGAGAGAAGAAACACTTGGTGACCCCATTGCAAGGAAGAAACTACCAAATGCTTTCAGGCCCATTTCAGAGTGCAAGAGACAGGAAACCAGGCTCCCTTTGTACACGGCTCAGAAATTGTCTCTTGCTTTTATGTCCATATTGTCCTGACGTTTATAGTGGTGCTATTTTTAAAGAACTTACTTTTACACTTCAAGGTACCAAGGAAAGTAAAATTTTCAAGAAAAAGCACACCAAAACTTTAAGAAAAATTAAAATCAAATAAATAGTGAATTTTTTCTCGTAAAGTTTTTCTGCCTGAAGCCAGTGGTTGCAGGAGCACTGCAAGCAGCTGAGTCTGGTTCTGCTGAATTGCTTTCTGTCCCACTCTCTACCTCCATCTCTTCTGCCACATTCCCTTCTGGCCTTACCCAACCCCAAACCGGCAGTTCCCCACACACATCCCCTGCATTGTCAATACTCCAGTCTCTTGCCATGCCCAGCTAGCAACTGGGCTGAGGGGAAGCACGCAAGCACACGAAGCTGTAGTTAATTCTGGTCTGCACACACAGTGGCTTGCCCACACACACGCTAATTGGTATACTGGTGGCTAAACAGAACAGGCAACTGCTGAATTTACACTACAGTGCCTCCCACAATGAAGTTAGCGATTTGTATCCTTCTAATCTAGCTCCAACTTTCACAAAAACATTGTAGAAAGTGATTCTTAGTCCCAGACCTCTGCCCATCTGTAAAAGTTGGCCGAAATTGGCTCAGATGATGTCAGGTATCTGGGATGGAGTATTGCATGTGCCTTGTCATTTCCAGGAAGTGGAGAGAAAGAAAAAGAAGGGTCTAAGAATGACCAGGACACCACTTCTGGTCCAATGATTCGTACTTTGAACCAAAAAGCCCAATGACATGTGTGCTGAATTTGCTAATCATTTGCTACTTGTACTAACAACATTTGCAGGACTTGAACTTCCACAGGAACGCTAAAGCCAAAGCCATAAGCCATTAAGTTGTGGCAACACTGACAGTTTGCAAGTTTCGCCATAAGCAATACGAAGGTATACATATGAACCATGTGCCCATCAGTTCACAGAATTATCTTTACCCACAGTAAAGATCGTAAGTTTAAAGCATGGAGAGTGCCAAATTGAAAACCTATAACCTTCTGACACCATTAGCTCACACTGGTGAACCTACACTTCAGAAGACAGAGTCTGGTAAATAACCATTAGGGTGAAGGTCCATTTGTATCACATCCACATGAACTTTTCTTTCTGATCAATTTCTCATCTCAAGAAAGGTGTTATCAGCATGTTAACCCTGCAGGACTCACCAAGCCCTCAGTTTCATTCCTCTAATGCTGCAGTAAGACCCAGACTGTGCATCCCTAAAACACACTGTGCAGACTGGAGAGGTTGCAATGCCAACATGACCTTATCGGTCCATAAAGACGCTTCCTTTAATTATGTTGTTTTCTTGTATTTTCTGCCTGAAGAACAGGAGAGCCCAGAGGCCTCAAATGCAGCCAGGACTCCACTGTGCTTGGCAGCTCCCAGAGCATTAGACAGCCCCTGTATTGTAGAGCTGCCAGGCTAATAAAGACAAACAAGCAACAAGTAGATGTAGCAAGAACAAACAATGGAAGTGAGGGAGCAGAGGAAGCACCAATATTTTGCAGATTTAAAAGTCAGTCAGTTCAATCTCAGAACTAAGTAGTTTGTTGTGTTTTGTTCTTTTAAAAACATGGTTCAAAGAGTCTAGTGAGTATCTATATGGCCATATTCTGTGAGAAGTTTCCCTTCTGCACTAGATGCAGCTCTCAGGAAGGGCTGGTACAGGGGACATTTCATGCAATGGTAGAGAAAGACCGGCAGACAGACAGACAGAGCAGAGCTGCCTGCAGAAATAATGGATAAGAGTGCAGGAGGTGGGAAAAGGCACAGGAGAGAACAGATCATCAAGACTTTAGGACCTGTGATCATTTTAGGAGGAAAGTTTTGCTTCTGAGGAGCAAAGCTTCAAAACAAAGCAAAGTGATTTTCTGGAAAATGAGAAAGGAAGGAGTAGTAGCAATCAGTATGAGAAAGTCCAGTGAAGAGTTCTAACAACATCCACAGAGGGAACAGAAAAACAGTTATCTATGGGAAACAGTTTGGCTGAAAAAGCACGAAGACTTGGATGTGTTCAAATGAAGCATCTTGACATGGCAGGGTCCAGCTGGCAGCTCTGTTGTGGCCAACCTCAATGGGAATGGAAGGCAGAAAACTTCTCGGGAAAGGTTAATTTTTAAACAATGCCAAGTCTCATATATTAGGGAGAAAAAAGGACAGTGGATAAAACACCAAAGGCAAAATCAGAGTGGTAAGAGAACAAAGCCAAAATCCTTAGTAGCTTAGAAGTTAAGCACAACTGCACAATGATATGCCCTGAGATCCAGCTGTTGCTGTCTAAGAACAAAGTGAGTTTTCTATTCTTACTAGCATGAAACTCTTTTCTTGGGGAAACAAGTACAATCATTTTGCTATTACCCAATGCTGTAACACTGACTGACAAATTAACGGTGCAGCTCTCCTAACTACAAAGAGCAGATGAAGTGACTCTGAGCATTACACCCTTAGCTACATTAACTCGGCTTCCCAACAGGTGCTTGCCACAAGGCATCAGCTCTGCCTGCGTTCACGTTTTAGTTTCACATCGTTAATTGAGCAGGGAAACAAGCAAGGTTCTATCAGAGTGCCAGTTTCAGTATCTGCAGTACCTGGAGAATAAAGAAAACTAGACAAACTGAATGGTACCTGCCATGCAGTGAAGGGAGGCTGAAGGTACAGAGTTACGGTGACATTTATAAACACAGTGGTCTCAGAAGGGAAGTCTAAAATACAGCTCTGGAAGTCACATGTAAGTACAGAGGTAACTGAAAGATGCTGAGCTTGATAACAGGCGCAGCAGCTGAAAGGAAAATCGCAGAACCAAATAGAAGCTTTTGGGTGACAACTCAGTGGTTAGCTATACAATAGCACCATCCCTAAAGGATTAACAGGAATGTGTATCATGTGGGGCTCTGCATATCCTAGTAAAATATTGATTATCTGCTGGCAGGAGGCACTGCATTTATTTTAACTCAGTTACTCTTCTGCAGTGAGAGAGAATGTGTCTTGCAAACTGTTCATTGACAATGTAATCTGTTCCAAACAATGATTTCACACCCACCATTCAAAGCTTCAGACACAGCAGTACTCAGACCATACAACTTCAAGGGGATATTACTATATTACTGTAGAATGAACAAGTCATTCTGGGTCTAAACCAAGAAAAACAGCAACGTCTTGTTTGAATCCAGTAACTTCTAGTGCTCACAGTCATTAAAGACTGGGGCGCTCCCTGAATGAAAGGTACAGACTAGCAGCCTCCAAACAAGCCCAGAGCTCTCCCTTTTAAAAAGAAAATTCTGCCCTGTGGCCAAGTTTATTCTGCTAAACACTGTCTGCTATTGTAACCCATTCAAATGGATGCTCATCTTCAGCCTTTACAAAAGAAGATTCTAGGAAGCCTGTATTTTCTACTGACAGTCTAAACTATGTCTAAATGCAGAATTAATGTCTTGCTCTATCTGCACTGAGTAGTGCAAAAATATCTTCCCTCTAATATTACTGGGCTGTTTCCTAAGAAAATGAGAGTTACGCAGACTTGTTATGAAAGCTTCTATGTTCCAAGTTTTGTGAAAAAATTACAGCTAGAGGGAGAAAAGAAACACACACCAGCTGCCATCCCTGGAAAGTCTGCAGCCACCTGGCTCCCATGTACCAACTGATCCAGACAACTCAGAACCAACTGCAGGCAGGACATGTGCTGCCTTCTGTCCAGCCAGAGTTAATGCAAGGGAAGAGAGCTGAGGGCACAGAGGAAAAACTTACATGGCAAATGAGGGAGGCTACCTATAAGCCTGCTTGTCATAGCCGCCGGAAAGGGACAGGAAATCACTGCAGAAGGGGAATGGGATGTAAACCCAAGGGAAGCAGGGCTTCCTCAGTACCTGCTCACAGAACAACATTTCTGTATTGCAGCAATGCCTGGAGTCCTCCATCAAGCTTCATCCTGCCAAGTATCACACATGCAGAGCCTCTGCATCAAGCCTGCAAAACTTTGAACTGAGCAGATAGGTATTTTCATAGGTCTTCAAAATCCTATGAAAGATACAAAAATCTCTCTACAACAACACACTTCCTAAAGCTAAAGATGTAAATATATAAGCAGACAATTTCTGGAGAGAAACAGGACCTGCAAACCACTTGCTCAGACAATGTGAATATGTTCCAAGAACTGGTCATTAATCTAAGCAGATGCCTACGGTGACACAGGCTAGTAATGACCTAAATAGCACTTATAATGGAAACCCAAAGTGTTTTCAACCTTGCCTTTTCTAAAATAAGGTTCTAAATCTGGACTTCTGAATTGGGTCAAGCCTACTGCAAAATTTTTTTCTGAAAATACATAGAAAAGGAACTAAGTCGTATTTAAGAAGTATTTAAGTTAATATACTTTTCCATACATCATTGTAAATAAGCAAAGAAAAACTATTTGAAATAGGCTACTGAAGGGTTAAAAATTTTAAAACTTGTTTAATCTGCTTTTCATACATTTATACTGAGTCTGTAGAAGGAATTATAACACTCAGTTGTACATAGCCTGCCCCAGTTCACGCCATGGATTACAATAACAATGCTATAATTATAATCACTGATGCACACAGATTTCTGGCTCTGTATCCAACCTTTGAAAAGACTGGAATTGTGACTGTATAAAAGACACTGGGCATTTAACGAACACCAGCTATAAACAAGTCTGTCCACCAAGCCAAACAGAAAAGGAACAGCAACTGCTGATACACTGCCACACACATTAGTTACTGACCTGACCTCCCGCTACTCACGTATCTTGCATCCACTGAAACATTTAAGCGTTTTGAACACCAAATTTTTCATATGTTTACTGCAATGTAGGCTTTCAATGACTACCAGCACACCTTTCTCTCACTATAACAAATTAACTTAATTCTAAGAAACAAACATACATCCCCAACCCTTTAAATTTGACAATCTCTTGATTGTCCTGACAATCTTTTCTAAAAAAGTTTGGTATGTAATGGGTATTCTCGGCCTGCATATGTTGATTTGAATTGCCATTTGATTATAGCGTACAAAATTTTAAAAATTTTCATGGTTGTAAGCTGAAAAAAGATCCATAAATACAAAAAAAAAGAAGATGAGCATGTAAAAGACCAGTTCTGCAAACATTTCTGAATGACTCTCTCCTCATCCAGCATATGGTGAGCTTTGACATCTACTAATGAAACCACACATTGATTCCAGTACTGAATGCTCTCCTGCCATCGATCTGGACACTGCGCTCATTTCCTTCATCTCCTCCTGCTATTCCAAGGCAATTAAAACAACCACCTAGACATAGGCAAGACAGAAAGTAGCACCAACTCTAATGCCCAACAGCATATTATCTGCTGAATCACAGACATGGCGATAAAATCTAAACAGTGGCACCGTTAAAACTGTGACATTTATCACATTGCACTATCTATCTTTAAACACAGCATTTGTTGAAGCTCCTAAAATTAGAAGGGAACACACTGCAAATACCATGGTAACTACTTGGCATGGTAAATCCAGGTCCTGAAGACTCCCACACAGACTTACTGCTATTGTGACTAGAGTTATCCAAAATGCACTAAGTATACTTACTACTTACCAAGCAGTAATGTTACCTTGGATTAAACTAAGAATAAAGCCAAGGGTTTACTAGCTCAAAATAGCACGTAGATTTTTCTGACGTTAATGAGTAGCTAAAAAATACTTTAAAAAAAATTTTGTTTGTACTGTACACTGTAAAGACAAAGCTGGGCTGATATGAGCCCGATTTTAAAACACAAACAAATTTCAGTTTGCAGAAAGAGCTCCCCGCAAGCAGCTTAGGAAAAAACAGGGAAGAAGAAAAAGAAAAGAGAGAGAAGGTGCAAGGGAAGAGCTTACACATTAAAGGGAATGATGATGTTTAAGGTTGACTGAGATCATCTAGAGTCTTCAGAAAACAGTTGCTGGGTTTCATGTCTCCATTTTGTTTTACAACATGTTCAATGACAAATTGAGGGTACTGTTTACTTACTCAATAAAAGAAGGATGGAATAATACATTCTTCAGCCTTCTGAGAGTAGTTGATATCTAAAGAAATGCGCCTCCAGCCTTTACTTTCAATTCGGACACAGATACATTGCTCATCTTGAGAGC
>JAVJGI010000057.1:10910705-10921076 GCA_035590275.1 Ibycter americanus | reverse complement strand
AAATAATCAAATGTTCTGTGCAGAATAAAAATGAAAAAGAACATGAAAAATATCTTAATTCTGCCAAATGAATGAAACTGTCTACAAAACTGTAGTTCATTCTCACAGAGGTTTTTCCAAGTACAACTCCTAACCCTTTAGTGTAAGAATTAATTCAAACAGGAAACCTTCAGCTTCCTGAAGTAACAGTGAATGCTATCATATGTCAAAAAGTAAAGCCAGTTGCACTAATGGCTGTGTGGCAGAAGAAGAAGAAATCTCTTACCAGATCACTGACAAGTGGAATTGGCTTTTTTTTGCGTAGATCAGGCATGCTATCGATGCCATAGAGACCTCCTGCAGGCCTAGAAATTCAGAAGGGGGGCAAAAAAAAAAAAGATTAAAAATCATACCAGCAGTGAGAGACAGTAAAAAGATGAGCAAGAAACTTCCCTAAAATACCAGTCTCCTTGCTAATATCACAGTCAATAAGAATGGGAAGAATGAGTTCACTGCAAATGCAATTTAATAATAAACTAAAGTTGTTAACACACTGAAAAAAGGTCATTTTCCCATTCTCAGTTCTGAGGTCTGAGCTGGTTCAGAGTGGGCTGGGCACATGCTTGCAGAGCACCCAGTGCTTCAGAGTCACTGCCGCCAGCACGGTGGGCAAAAGCAGCCTTAACCTCACTGCTTCTGTGGGACACAGATGCGGCAAAAATACTTACCCAACGGCAAAACCAGAGCTCCGTGGCAGTAATTCACACACAGCTTAAACTGTGGTCACTCAGCCACATGCTTCTGCTTTCATAAGTACCTTTTATTCCTTAGGGAGAGCTCAGTTTATAGTTTACTATTAGCATTGGGTGTCATGGCAGGAAAGACTTTGGAAACTTGAAAACATCACATCTCCAGTCTTTCTCCGTCCCCTTTCTTTCTATTTAATTAATTTAAGGTTAGGGCAGTGAGGAGAGGGATGTTTTACTGGAGGAAGCAAAATCAGCCAGAAGATTATACGTAAGGAAGTGTTAAGTTAATGCTAAAAACGATTATGTGTTTATCTTCTTCACACACAACAATCCAGACATTCCTGCCTGGTGTCGATGGTTGGGAGGGAGCATGTCAAAGTGGATCAGTCCAGGGGCAGGATGCTGCTACCCATCATCTGATTCTAGGCTAGAACATAATCTTGGCCCTCGAGTTTCATGTAATTATTAGGAAAAACCTCACATCTGAGGAGAAAGGAGATTATTTTTATTACTACAAAAGGGAACATTCGTGGTACTCAGCATTTCAAGCCACGCAGACCTCTACACAGAAGAGCTGCCATTTGCTGGTGGAAGTAGTGATGGAGCAAAAGGGACATTACTCTAGCAACACTCGGAGTCTGCTGGAATAAAACACTACAATCTGCTTCCTTCCCGACAAGACCAGCCTGGATCACTGTAATTGGATTCTGCCATTGCTGGTGACACCACATGGATATCAGCCTTTACTTGAAGGAGGTCTGTTAACTCAGCTTGAGAGCCCCTGCTACATCAACTGCATTCGTCTGTGAGGCCTTACGATAATGCTTTTCACCAAGGCTGGAAATTGAGCACACATTTCTCTGCTGTTTTGCCTATCATATTCCTCCCAAACCAAAGAACAGACGTGCGATGTGACCCCCTCCCTGCCATGAACACCCAGCCTGCCAGGCAAAACCCACAGCCCCTCCCCATGTCTCACACAACCTCCCCATCTCCACGCTGCTCTTGTGCCTTGGTAACACTAAGAATATGGTTCCCAAGGCCTTTTTCTTGGCTACAGAGACTGTAAAGGAAACCTCTACCTCTCAGTCCTCAGCCATTCATTTTTACCCCCATAGCATGCTGGCTCACTGCTTTTTGCAGTCACGTGATAAGGTGGCTGGCACTTTTAACCTGCACATTTTGCTGATTTGTTACACCACACCCAGCTGAAATGCCTTAGGACGCCACAGCTGCATGGAAGAGGAGTATGGGACAAACTGTGCTTCCTGCACTAAGAGACACAACACGGAGCTACCCTTTAAAACAATCTAGGAAACCAAACTGCCACTACCAATTTGCACGTGCCATAAAAATTGGAAGGCTGGTAAGTGACAAGAGGCAGCCTGCACCCCTTGGCAAGCAGGACCTACTCAAAGCCCCTTCTGAATACAGCCAAAAGTCAAAAACACATCCAGGGAGACCAAACCTACATCATAGCAGACCATGCTCTAGGATGGACAAGGACATCACAGCACAGCCACGTCACACACAAGGCTGTGTCAAAGAAGAGAACAGTCTATTATATACAGAAACATGCCACAGCACTGTAATGGTAAAATTTACTTTTTTGACGATGCGTAGGAGGGTGACATGTCCGAGCCACAGCTGAGCTGACAGCTGCTGCCGGCTGAACAAGCCTGGTGGGAAGGTGAGCAGTCACACGTAACTGCGCGAACTGCATCAGCTCTGCATGCAGCATGAGTCACATCTGCACCGCAGCACCATCCACCGCTCGCTGTGCTCCTACATGACAAACATGAACCACCCGCAGTCAGCTGTGACAACTAGACCTCACAGCTGGGAATGGAAGACAAACTCAGATGTGAGAAAGGTGGAGATTTACAGCAGTTAATTAAAACTACTAGAATCTTTGGCCAAGAATGAGAACAGTTTTCCACCGCAAATCCTCACAGTGAGGTTATATGGTGTTTTTACTAGAGGCTACCCTCACATCCAGTAGAGAAATCCAGAAAATCTTTTTGCCCAAGTTACACTGCAATAATCCCTTCTGGTTTATTATAGAAAAATCTGACCCACACCATGAAATAAGAAATATCTGCATAAAGTGTTTATATTGTCAGAACTAAGAACAGCATTGCTGGGATTGAACATCGAATTTTCTCTGCTGCCCTAATGTTACATACCCTGTCCAATACCAGCAACACTGTTTTGGGGTAAAATAGGTGTCATAGAAGACTACCCAGATGATGCCAAGAATTCCAGATTATTTAAATCACAATACAGCTTATTGGAAGCTTTGTATCAAAGATTTGTGTCAAATCACTTGAGTTATGAAAGCATATGCAAAATAGAAAGGGAGAGTCTGTAAGACAAAAAGATGCAGCAAAATGGTCACAAGTTAAAATCCAGAGTCAATGTTCCTGCTAAGCCAATGGCACAGCTGCGAATTTACACTTCTTTTCTACACAATTTGCAATTATTTTCTTTCCCTCCTAATTCAATTGAAAGGAAACTGTGATACTCTGACATTTCCGAGGAAAGAGAAACATTAAAATTGCATGTTCTATAAATTCAAGATGAGCCTAAACAAGCTATTGTGCTTGAGAAACATACCCAGTTACAATCTGGTTTGTAGCAAAATATTTGTGACAGACTGAGGTTTATGATAGAACCAGTTCTAAGCCAGACTGACAGAGAACAAGAATATTTGAAAGGTACTTGTATTCACCACTGAAGAGAGGTATCCTGGTACCAAGACAGTTACACATTCAGATGATCTGCTTTTAGCTTGTTAGTAAAAAAACATTTCAGCAAGAATTCTTAATTTTCCGAATTATTCAGCTTGTTGTGTTTTCAGCTACCTGAGCCCCTGTATTCAAGCACAACCTCTACTTCCCTTAAAATTACAGTGTTTGCACTGACAGAAGTACTGACAGTGCCTCAGATATGCACACTGTAGCTTTATATGTAATAGGGTAACTCCCCTCTGCAATGCATGTAATATTTATAGCATTATTATGGAGTGCTGCATTGAGGACTGAATAGCATTTTTGAATGAGAAGATAATTTGCACTAATAAATAAAATATATAGATATGAGATATTACACCCGGAGACTGATCCATAACACCAATTGTACTTTTGGGCTTTTTTTAAACTGTATCTCCAAAGCCAGTGATTCCAGACTGGGAGCTACTGTTGCATTATGCTAGAAGCGCAAATACCTTGAAGCACGTATTCATCTTTTAATACAAATTTTATCATACAGATGCTGCCACTAAACCTTGAAAATGTAAGCAAGCAAAGATGGTTTGCAATGACAGAAGATGATTTCTTCCTTCAAGGTACACCACTACTCTAATCTCCACATGAAAGAAGAACTCCAAATGTAAACGCTTTAACATACTTTGCAGCTAATAAGCCACAACGTGTCTAATGGTGGAATTAAAGGTTCACAAACACCTTTTCTGGAAGTCCCCTGCATGTGGGGATACGCTGAATAAGCCAAACTTTTGTCAAAACTACATTAGACAGACTCTTCTGTTCTATCTTGCATAGAAAGGGAAAAAATTACAGACTAGAGCAAACATTGCCTTGAATTGACAAAACACATTTTTAAATATTCCAGGACTGTAGGTGTATTCATCTTTCAGGCTGAAAAATCATTTTGTGTGCATGAACCAATAAACTCAGTACATGGCCTCCCTGTTAAAGCAGGAGAAGGTGCTGTTTATAGTTAGAATAAATCACTGTCTTCTGCTCCTGCTAATTGCCAGTTCTCCAGCAGCCTGCTCACTGAAGTCCCGGGCTCCTTAGGAAAGCGTGGGGTTGCTAGGCAGCTCCAGGCACCCGCAGGTGTGGAGGATGCTTTGCGGGAATACCAACATCACAGAACAAAGACTCCAAAAGCAGAAAGACATATAATGAAGCCTCCAATTTGACTCTGTTTTATTAAGGAAGCTTCCTTCAGTAGTATGAGAATTAACTTATGTGTGTAGGAAGTCAACCTCTTTCTGAGATTTCAGGGCGAATCTGCTGCTACATCAGCTCCTAATGAGTGCACCAACACCAAACCGTACCGCACTAATCACATACAAGGCACATATAACCTAGCAGCTTGTAAAAGGTATTGCTGTCTTTGTTTTTCCAGGGAGAATTCCAGGGAAGCTGCTGTGCTGGCACCTGTTATGCAGTGTGTCATGCTGAAAGTACAATCAGAATTTGCCTGTTGCATTTGCTGCAAGCAGTGCGTTGCAGAGGGAATGCATAGCCTCTCACTCTCATCTGTGCATGATGATCACTGCTTCAAAAATTACAAACTGCACTGATTTCCAGAGTTACTGTAGTTTTGACTACTACAATGACCACAGAAATCATTGCAAACATAGAAGACCTCCCCAAAGCTACTTTTTTCTTCTAAGAGCAAAAAACACAGCAATCTTTCTGAGCTACTCTTTTCCCTTCCCTGGTGCCATCAGTCACTGATTCAGGAAAAAGGACTTCATCCAGGATACTACTCTGTGGTGCTCAGTAAGGATAATTTAATACTGCTGCCACAAGCACTTGCCACCATCAAGTTACAGATTATACGTTGCAACTATAGACCTGCTCTTAACCACAGATCTCTTGAAGAGCTGCACAGCCCATCTCCAACCGTTCAAGAGAAGAGTCTGAAATACAGCAGCAGCCTGGCCCTAAGTGAGGCATGACCACTTGATTATTCCTGAAAACAGCCATTAAAAGCATCAGAAATGCTGCTTTTACTTAGATTGAACTGCAGACCTCAAAGTACACTTTAATTGTAAATGTGGGGAAACAAGGTCTCAAAACACCACTTACCCTCCTTTGAGCCAAGGTGGTTTTGATGGATCAGCCTCATCTTGACCCTTAAATGGGGTAAGGGAAAAGAACAATACAACATTAGTTTCTTTCCAAAAACACCAGAAAAAGTACTTAGATTATATTCTGAGGAAAGGATAACAGACCACACTGCATGCAGGTAAATGCATACAGAAACTCATTCAAGCACCTCCAATGACCAGCAGCATGTCAAGATAAGGCATACAGACACAGACAGGCTATGTGATTTCATTGAACACCTGGACTGGAACCTGAAGAGCCTGTTCAGTGCACCTCCTCTTTCAAAAGGCATTCCCGAATACCAACTTGCTTTTCCAACCCAACAAAAACATGAGCTTTGGGGAGCTCCCGTTACTACAGGTCACCACTTCTGTGAACATGGTCATAACAAAGATGTTACAAATTAAAAACACCTGTATGAAACGCACGAATGATCAACATGAAACTTTGTAAAAACACTTGAGAATTTTGTTCATCCTCAAATGCAAAGATTCTTTAGCCCCTTGAGCTGGGAGGTCCCATTGCAGCTCTGCTCATTCATATGCAAATACTCAATTTCCCACAGGTGTCAAACCAGGGCCACCACTTGCAAGATGATTGCATGAACTGGAATCTCATGGTATGATAGAAAACACCCCAGACTGAGGATTGAAGGATTCCTATTCATGAATTCAAACCATGTTCTTATGTTTGTATTCGGAATGTATTTTTAGAGTGATGTTTTGTTTCTTTGAAAATCTTCAGTGGACTGATTAGAGCTGAAAAATCAGTGGGCTGATGAGAGTTTCAACACTTGCAATGTACCTGGAGGAAACCAAAGTTTTGGGATAAGGGGAAAATGGTTTACCTATAACTGGGAATCTCTTTGTTCCAGGTTACAGTTCATACATTTTCCTGTACTCCCTGAAAGAAAAGCTGGTTTCAAACAGTACGAAGCAAGGCACGCTGCTCATAGGTTAACACTCCAACCTCAGACAGTCATGTCTGCCAGGAGTATAAAGTGTCTGCAATTTGCCCAGAGTGGAAAACTAAGTATTTCCAGGCATGGGACTCACAACCTGAGAATAACAACAGAGTAAAGGAATATCTGTCAGGAAACCATCAGGAAATAAGCTCCAGTTTTACACAAGATAAAAATCCACAGGCCCAAGAGAAAGTTGTTGTTTTTTTTTTTTTTGTCCTGTGCTTTGGGTGAGCTGTGCAATGTCATGTTGTTCAGAGCTGACAGACTAGGTCTCCCAGGAAGAGCAGAAATAACCAAGGAAAACAAGTTTCTCTTTGAGGTCTCAACTTGTACAGCAGCAATCCAAACTTATTAGTTATTCTTACAACTGTAGGGCTAGGCAGATCTGAAGATTACATCATTTTTGTTATTTTCTTTTTAAACAGGCATGAACCACGTGACATTATCCGTAACTGAACGGTTGCTCCAGCCTTTCCACATGATCACACAGGCCTGCAGAGCAGGCAGGAGCCCGGAGCCACGGCCAGCACGGGCGCACGTTCCCCGCGCCGCTGCCGCAGCGGCACACCAGGCGCCGGGCACCTGCAGGTCCAATCGTGCTCTATGCCCCTCCGCTCCGAGCTGTGCTTCCAAAACCCCTCAGCCTGAAACCTGCATCTCCTCTGGAGGGATCTGAATCAACTGCTGGTGAAGAGAGAGCAGATTTCATGAAGCAAATGCAACCAGATCCTTCAGAGCACACAGGGGAGGAAATCTCTCTCTTTGCCTTCGAACTCTTGGAAGAGCTGTGAGTGGAAAGCAATCCTAAAATGGAACAACGCTTTATACTGGGCTGAGCTTAACACCAGTCGGTTCAGGTGTGCTAAATGACAGAGAATGACAAACATAAACCTGGCAACATTTCCTGGCAAAAGGAATTAGTGTAACAGGGTTTTCAATTAGTTTATCTGAGAAACTCTAAATACTAGCAATGAATATTTGAGACATTAACAGACCACAAAGAGTATGGGCAGTAGTGCAGCCTGGAGACCACAAGAGCATCAAGAACTCTGTTCAGGGGAAAAAGATGCAGGGAAAGCTGTTACCTAACTGAGAAATAACCATTTCATATAGGCAACCCTGAGTCAACAGAAAGCATCATCAGGAAACAAACCTACATCATCTCCCAGATTTTAAGACATGCCACATAAAAAGTGCCAAGTGTCCAGACAGACTGCACTTCTCTTATTTGTTTACTTTTGCCAAGCCTTTTAGACATGCAAATAAAAAGAAAACATGAGAAAAAAAGAGCTTCTCTAGGGTCAGATTAAAGATCATCTGGGTACAACAGACAAAAGGAAAGAGCTTTCAGTAAGTGACAATATTGATGCAGGGACAAGGCAGGTGATAGCTGTGTGGAAACAGCAGTTATCACCTGCTGAAACCAAAGTAAAGAGGTAATTTGCTCCAGGCAGTGCTTTCCCTGAGAAAATGCAGAGAGAACCAGCACCTGATATCCATCAAAGGAGGGATGAGGGGATGAAGCCTTGAGTCAGCAGAAGAGCCAATGCAGTCCCCACAGTTAAGGTGTGTGGGGGAAGGAGGGCAAGGTGATCTAGATTAGTGTAGGCTCATTATTGGCTCCAACAGCTTGAAAGGCTTCAGAGCATCAACAAAGCAAAGAATTCACATGGAGACAACTGGCAAACAGGGAAAAAAAATATACAGGGCACACCAATTTTGAAGACATGTATTTTTTTGTTTGACAAAGCAGTCGTTTTTCTTTAGACAGTAAAATGAATGATCAAGGGAATTTTCATTTCAACTAAAAACTTTTGATGCGATGCCATGTGACATTAATAAGGTCAGATAAGCTGAGGAGTAGCGAGCTTTACGGTGGGTAAACAAGTAACTGCAACTGAGCCAGCCGTGGACAACGCAGTAAGGAAGCCAGTGGAAGTAGGATCTGCTGATAAAATCTGTCGACAGCAAACAGGAGAATTATTGATACAGAACTCAGATCAGATGCCCAGTGGAAAGAACTGATGGCGGTGAAGACTGCAACAACGGAGGACTGAACATGGCATAACTGGCAGGTCAGAGCCCCAAAGCCTGCTGTGAATCTGACTGCATACAAAGTGTTCCTCAGTGGAGGAAAGCACATGACAACAGACTTGAGTTCTAGTCATCTCACTGGCCATGAGCCACTACGATACAGCCATGTAAGGGGAGAATATCATCCACAGAGTGTGTCCAGTGAAATGTCTCTATAGAAGTAAAAGCATAAATATCTCTGTACTCTGCTGGCAAGGCTCCTTCAGAAAGGCATGTATCATCTGTTTATTCTACATCAAAGTAAAAACAATTCACAAAAGAAAATGGCAAAAGCAGCACAAGGACGTAAACACAATACTAACAGGAGAACAGGACAGCTTGCTTACTCCAGCAAAACAAACCTTCTTCTGTGCTTATTCAATAGACAGGAGAACATACTGCATAGAAGAACAACTGCAGCTAAATATAAATGGAGGATGAAATTCAAAGGTGTCTAACCATGATGGTTCTGCAATCTGCTTCTCCTTTTGAAAAGCTACACCAAACCTAGCCAGTTTTAAAGAAGGAAATTGGTCAGTTTATATAGGAGGTAATGGCACAGCATCATACCGTGGCAGAGGGCTGGCAGTCACCAAGAATTCCTCTGCAGTCCCTTGTTGCACTGACACATGTAGCCTAAGAACCAGAGGCTGCGTTGCCTACAAGAGCTGGCATGAGGGTTAACAGGGTCCAGACATCTCTGGGAGTGCCAGTTAAACAAAGTAATCCATGCTTTACACCACTGATGTGGGTAGGAACACTTTATATATTCCCCTTCATTTAAAGGCGGCAAATGGCAATGCTGTTTAGGTGGATTTGCTGCAGTTGGGGAGTTTCCCACTCTCTGATGGCAGTGCTCCCACCAGGACACAGGAGGGCTCCAGTAGCTGCCCTAGGTCTTGTCACCAGCCATGGATCTTCTTGAGCTCAGCCCATGACGACAGCCTGGCTCACTTAGAGCCTGGGCAAGCAGCGGAAACAACAGGCAGATGAGAACAGTGGAACGACAGCGAGAGTTTTTAGCACTGTCCTTCCCAAAACAAATGGGAGGACAAAGGGAAAGAAGACACGTTTAACACCTGGACATCCACATGCTGCATGTCACACAAAGTGTTTTGCTGGCTTACGCTTCACTTTTCTGCACCACTCTGTCACTTGATCTCTGCTTGAAAGCAGCCAGACCAGTCTGAATCTGAATTTATTTATTTTTAAAATCTCCAGTAAGCACATAAAACAGCACTGAAAAGATGGAGAAGCAAATGTAAACAAAACAGCCCATCACACCTCTATTCATTTGTTTTACTTCTGATGCCGATGAATGACAGCTGTACACCTACTGTCCAACAAACACCTTCAGCCAGGAAAGTGCTTGTCACCCTTAGTAATGCAGTATGTTCACTGACAGTAAAGCATGCTGCGACCAGTTGCTGAAAGGTCTTCTCCAAGTAATTAAAGTTTCTCATCAATGAAGAACCAGTTAGCAAAATAATGCCAGTGACAGAGTAGCATAAATTTAATAACTTGGATTAAACAAGTCACCAGACATGATCACTGAAGTCTCAGTATTCAGTCATAGGGAAGGCAATGTTGGGTGAAGCCTAGAAAGGAAATTAACAGGAGTTTTGCTTACTCAGGAAAAGCAGCAGCTAGGCTTAAAAGTAATTGGAGAAGTTATTTAACCAAGCTGGAGCTTCTAAATTTTGCAGTTTCTCTCACACACAAGAAGACGTTTTAATGGACAGAA
>JAVJGI010000057.1:10884177-10896907 GCA_035590275.1 Ibycter americanus | reverse complement strand
CAGCAGTGAGCTGGCGGCAGCTGAGTGGAAGAATAGCGGGTGAGAGCATAACCCCTATGTCCACTAAACCTCTGCTGAAATGATGCAGGTTTATCTTACAGAATGATAGAATCTTTTAGGTTGGAAAAGATCTTTAAGATATCAGATCCCACCGTTAAACTAACAAAGCCAAGTCCACCACTAAACCATGTCCCTAAGCGCCACACCTATATGTCTTTTAAATACCTCCAGGGATGGTGAGCCAACCACTTCCCTGGGTAGCCTGTTTCAATGCCTGACAGCCCTTTTAACTGGCTGTCTAGTTTTCACCACACTAAGGGAAATACTGAGACACCGTTACCCCACACCATCACGTGAGAAGGTGTTGGTACCCCAGGGTAGATGTGATGTTCAGAGTCACCAGCAAAAAGCTATAAAAACAACTAACTATGATCAAAAAAACATTTCATGGCAGCCGCTCTGGCTATCGACTCATGCCACCATGGCACTACGTGAAGTCTTTTAGATTAGATTATATTTACAGTCCACACAAAGTGGTATCGCACTACCTGTCCTAGCAATTACATTAAGAAAAGCGATGAAATGACTGAGAAATGGTCTTTCTACACTACAAAGAACCATTCAAACATGAAGAATACCAATAACTAAAATGCAGGACATTCTGGGGGAAAAAAAAGGTTTTGGCATTAACAAGATAGAGAAATCATGGCTAAGGCTGCCATAGCAACATCGCCCCAGCACTCTGCATGCTGAAACATCGACTCCTCCTGGGAATATTACAGCATTTTTAAACACGTTAATTGCTGAAAGAATCCTAACAACAAGGCTTAACAGAGATATGAAGGGTTACTGCCAGCTTGGCTGATGTATGACTTCTTGAGGTGAGCAGGCAATTTTCTAATTAACATAATTAGATTTAATTTGGGGTTGGATCATACCTAAACATGGCATTATTGCTTGCTTCTGAGAATGTGCCTCTTTTCAAACCTTCTCCTGATAATTAACACAAGCTCTTTTCAGTCCTGGCATGAATGATCAGAACAAGAAGGTACTGAGCTGAGCAATCCTGGGCAAAGAGCA
Organism: Ibycter americanus; assembly: GCA_035590275.1. Taxonomy (NCBI): domain Eukaryota; kingdom Metazoa; phylum Chordata; class Aves; order Falconiformes; family Falconidae; genus Ibycter; species Ibycter americanus. Next base: position 10,895,827 of record JAVJGI010000057.1, on the reverse strand, counting down.
GCAGGACTGGAGAACAAAACATACTCTTGAAAAACGTGTTCACCTCAGGACATTTCAGCTAAAATTAAGGTGCAGAAGAGACACACGGCACTTCACTGGAGGTTAAAGAGGAAACACATTCATACCATTGAAAAGAAGGTAGTTACAAAAGGATGAAAGTGATTAAAAAACAAAACAATGTGAACAAAGACACTATTACACAGCCCCTCAGTAATCCTTTCACGGTTCCTTTGCAGACATGCCTCAACCTAGGTTCTTGTCCAGGAATTACTGTGTGAGCTGTGAAACCACATTCCCCACCCCTCCCACACAACCCCGGCTTTTAGAGCCTTCTGAAATTCTTAAGCACTTCCAATGATGTTTTCCAGGTTTCATCTGTACCTACAGGTTTGTTTCAACAAAGCTGAGCAAAAACTGTGTCAGAACACTTCAATGCAGACATCAACGAGAGCCAGCCTTCCCACGTGTCACATTTTAGAAAAAACACACTTCAAATCTTTCCAAAGCAGTTTGATAGATGTGACAAAAGGTCAGGTTCGGCCAGTCACCCACCCTCACGGTGGAAAACTGACCCAGGGAACACTGCATAGTGGCTGAATGAATTACACAGTTCTGCACGTCCCACATCACATTTCTTACCTTTTACACCAGGCCATTCAACTGAGGCAAAAACCACCTCTGAGTAATATTTTGCTGTACCAGCAAGTTATCAGTGTAGCTATAAAGTGAAGGAACAGTAAAAATCACTAAGTATGAGGGCAAAACACCCACTGAAGTGTTGTGAGTGCATTCACCAGTGTAAAAAAAATCTGTTGCAAAACAGCATGAAATTAAATTAATGTAATTAAAGAGTATCACTATGTAGTAGAGCAAGGAGATAGCACACCCTGCCTTAACTCGCTAATACCGCCTACAGACACAGGGGACACCACAAAAGCAGTGCTAAGTGTGTCTCAGCCTTCTGTAAAATGGGACTAACGTCGGTCATCCACCCAGCATCACTTCTGTGAGCACAGATGGAGAGGCACTGAGATGTTCAGGCCTTTTAAGTCCAGCTGTCTTGGGAGCCCCCAGAAAGCATCTCAGCACCAGGCAGCCCTGCCATTCTTCGAGCGGTGCTTATTCCCTCTGCAGCCACATCCTTTATCACAGCTTTTTTTGCAAGCTAAAAGTAGCAGCGGCTGGCACAGCGATGCACCAGTTGCAATAACAAATGAGGTCTGTCATTACCTGGCTGCCAAGAAAAGGCGGCATCCAGAGACAGAAATAAGGGTTGTCCCCGAGTGCAGAGGGAGGCACAGGCTGAAAGCTGCCGACTGTGGCAGTGCAAGACTTATGCCTAGCTGGCAGCAAGCTAAGTCTAAGGCATCTACCTAGTTCCAAGACTGTCCTGTGCTGAGGAAAAGGTGAAAAGGATAACTGACTAAAAAAAAACCAAAAAAACCCCAAAAAACCAACAACCCACACCTGCTTCTGTCATTCTTATGTAAGTTACTTCACTCCTCAGCAGCAAATACAAAACCTGAGCAGCAATCAGCAGTTTAAGAGCAAACTGAGAAGCAGTTAAGTTCAACAGCCCCCTTATTACCAGAGCATGGGGGTTTTGTACACAGCTGAATCAATCAGTAAATGGATTACCCATGACAAACTAAAGAACAAGTTGTTCCTCAGAACAGATTTTTCCCAAATCAGGATCCTAAGGACCAAGTATTACATTAAACAGATGAGCCAGAAGCAAGAACCAATTTTTGTTTAAAGGAAACAGCACCAAGAACTGAAACACAGTGCTGGAGAGTTGGCTGGCCTTGGTGTCAGAACTATAGAAATATCTGCTACGCTTTGGGGAAAGGTTTCTGATTATTCAGCTACCTCTAACCAGAGAGCAGACAGCACTGCCAGTACTTCTGGTTTCCGTGCACCATTATGAAAACACTGAAGGATGCTAAGAGCTCTGCCTAGGCTACCAGAAACAGAACATGCTGAACCTTTCCTCTACTTGTAATTCATTTTACAACCCAGTGCTGAAGAAAAAGTGTGAACTCTCCGAGTGCTGCATTTCTCACAAGAACCACCAGGAAACACTCATCCCTAAGAATTTTCTCAAAACTGCTCACTCAAAGAGGAGGTCTGGAGCTGATTTTCCAGGTAATGCTGCCTCAGCTCACAGGGACACTCAGGTAGGGTAGGGACAGGTGGCACTCACCAAGACAGGGTGACAGATTAGGAGATCTTTCTGTTGTCAGGGCAGTGCCAGCAAAGCTGCGGTGCAGACTGGTGCTACATGATCTCGCTCACTGTTTCTGACCTGTCCTGCACTCCTTTAGAGCAGACACTTCGGCAGTGTTCAGCCAGGCTGGGTGACGGTAGTGTAGGCAGCTGATGGAATAATTAGGGTTTTCCAGCTCATGCTGCTAAACTGCAGCACGCTCGGCAACGAAAATCCTTCTGGGCTAAAACTGCAGCTTTACTTCTATAAGCTTTCCCCTTTTCATCTTGAGGACAGAAGACCTTAGCATTCTGTATTAAGTCTTGATGTTTATCCCTCAAAGGCTTGCTCCATTAGCAAAAGAAAGCTGCCCATATAAAAGGAATTAAAACTGAAAAGATATCTGAAAGTCACACCATCTGGTCTGATTCACGAGCTTGTACAGCACCCTCATCACTCCTGCATGCCAGTCATTTCATCTCATCTCATCAGCTCACAAGCTTCTCACTACAGGAAATCAGGCCAATAAATACTCTGGGTTAAAAGCAAGCCTATTTTATGACACTTAAGGAAGAATCAAACCAGTAATTTAATTACTCTCAAACTATTTGCTTTTCAAGTGTTTAAATTTAAATTATCCCCAAATCCCTTTCCCTTTAACTCTTCTTCACATAGTGATTTTGGTGTCAAATTCCAGCTGAGATACAAAGCCTCCTAACAGAAAAGTATGAGAAGTAAACAGACAAAACCTCAATTATACTAGCAATAAGACATCTACAATTAGTGTCTAATGGGTGAATACAAAAACGAAGAAATAGAGCATACAAATGAACATATTGAGAGTAAATAGTTTTTAGAAAGCATGTTTAAATCCAGTCAGCTTCCAATGGAGCTATTGTATTGCTAAAGTAAACACACACACACACACACACACACACAAGCCCACTCTAAAAATAAAGACCAATTCTCCTTGGTTGCTGTCTACTTGCAGTTTATACCCAGCCAGTTCATTTATTCCAATCATTCACTTACCTTGCTGCTTCAAAATAAAAGGTTAAAATGTAAAGGAAATATATAGAATTAATAGAAAACTACAGAATACAATAGCTTGTTCTCATAGAAAAGACAAGTCTTGAAGAATTCCTAATCTTGTTAAAGGTACACCAGATAATGAACTTTCACTATGGAGATTATCAACATATTGTTGGTGTCCCATCTCAGGTATCTGGGAAAGCAACGTTAAAGGCACCGAGAGTATCCCGTTCCACAGCAGCACTAGGATGAGAAATCACGTAAAGTTGAAGGCATGTTTTGAAGGGGGTAAAAAAAAAAAAAAAAAGAAAGAAAGAAAAAGAAAAAAAGGCAAACGGCTACTAAAAATCCAGAAAGCAAAAAACAGTAGAAGCCAATGAATGTAAAAGCCAAAAAAGCAGAAGTCCTGTCAGCTTCCAGGAGTATCCCTCAACAGACATTATTCAGTTCACCACCACAGTGCATCTCTTCCCTTTCTCAGGCAGTACCAAGTACAGTTAAAACTTCATCCTTCTCTTCAGTTGTGACTCAACAGAAAATATTGTACTTCAGAGGCAGAGAGAAAGCTGTGCAGCTATTGCTACTTTACTCCTCCTCGTCAGCTGCTTACTGCCTAGCTCCTCACACACGCAGCCTCCCTGCCTCACTCACGCACCAACACTCCTCGCCTCAAAATGATTCTCCACTTTATTATCCATTCAGAAGAAAATACAAACTGATGGAGCCAATCTGACTAAAGACAAAACGCACTGCTTTGGCATTACAAGAGCAGGCAGTACAGCGCAGTGAGCCAATCTGTGCTGGGAAAGCACTGTGCCCGACTCCTGTCATCCTGCAGGACAACGGAGCAGGGGGGCTGGGGACAAAAGTCCAGGACTCAACATAATTAACCAGCTCCAAGAAGATTCTTTGCCCAACTCTGATATAGATGTTTATTTTTATATCTTCTGTTCACCCCCAGACTAACCCACAAGATTCAGTGATGCCCTCACTGAAATGAATACTATCCAGTTTCCAAGGAAGACTAATACCAGTTCTGCTACAAGTGTGGGGGATTGAACACCCGTTGATCTCGCGTTTCCCAAAAATAAAAGTCACATTGTTACATAAAAGAATGACTGCAGAAGTGCTGTGCACAGAATCAGATCCACTCACGTTGTACCAACACTTCTCTCCTGGGAGTGAGCAGCAGCAGGCACCCATCCTGCAAGAAGTGCCTGAATTAAAGGCACAATTCATTTGCCCCACAAGCTGCTCCAGGGGCATCCAACACACTGCTGCTAATAAAATATTCCTGGCCAGTTGATCCACATTCACATCCTCTTTTTCACAAATGCTCCCTTCATCCTGTCCCCTTCTTCATGCACCCGACACAAGCACCCCACCTCCCTCCCAAATGCTCTTTCTCTGTCTTTAACACCAAAGGCACTGTATGTGAGCTGTGCACATTCCCTGATCTTGTTCAAGACAACTCACTGCATCTTTCAAAACAAAGTCTTCGCAGTGTGGGGTGGGATTTTGAAGAGGCCTATGACTTAGCTGTGGAAATGCCACTATCCTCCCATCTGCTCAAATACCTCCTACCTCCTCGTGAGCCAGCCTTGCTGTGAATGATGCTTCCCCTCCAATCTCTTACCTATACCAATATCAACTTTTAGTCACCACTTCCTCCACAAGCCTCACTGCACTCCAGCCCTGCCCTCGCTACATGGGATATTCTCTTAGCACCTTCTTAGCACCTTCTACCCCCTGGTCCCACAGCTCCATCCCAGCACCTCGCTGAAGCATCAGCTGACAACAACCAGGCTGATGTCCCCATCAGCTCATTTGTTTGATGGACATAAGCACAATTTTTGCATACAGGTAGGCTAATGCCGTGGTTCACGATACTTTGTCTCAGCAGCACCACTGGCAACAGTACCCCACTGCTCTTTCCCTGTACAGCTGCAGCACTGCCCCTTGCAGCCAGGCACAGAAATCTGGCCACCAACATCCTTTAGGATCCCATGTAAGGCTGGTGGTCACTCATATCCTCCATCCCTCAGAAATCCCTCCCTTTTTTATTTTTTTTCTCTTTCCCTTGCTGTAGGGGCAGGGACCATAGGTCAGGTTTTCAGAAGTGCTTTAGCTTTAAATGATTTTAAGAGTCTGACCCCAAGTTTCTCATTATATGTTTGCACCCCACCAGGAGAACAGGGCTCCTACCCAACTGGGGGCATTGACTTCCACTGCAATAAAAATGACTGCTACTAAACACACCAGTTATAGCATTTGAGCTCAGAGCCAAAGCTCCGTATCAAATTCATCCACATAAGAATGAAGACTGCCCAACTGAGAACATAAAAATGGCAATCCAGGATTTGCACAGCACTTAGTATCTTCAAAGCTCTGCATACGAATAAGACAAAAAAGATCTTGTCAGGGCTCTCTTTCACAGCAATAATTTAAAAAAAAAGTATTAATCATCTGTCTGACAACACTTTCTTATTCACATAAAATCTCTATAGCACCTGAAGATCCATTAGACAACATCCCAGGATTTTACATGCCTTACTTTTTCCAAAGATCCTACTACAAGTGAAGCCAATGTCACCTCGCTATCACCGCCTCTGTGCTTCACATCTCTTCCTTGGTCTTTGCCCAGCCCTGCAGCCATCAACACCAGACATTAGCACACCCAAGCCAAAAATGCACTCCAGCCAAACACGGCCCTCCAGCTGCAGCTCTTAAGACCCAAAGAGCCTGTGCAGTTTTCCAAGCACTGCCACACAAAATCCTAATACTTCCACAGCTGCCTTACAGGAACAGGAGCAGAAAAAAACATGGAAAAGGTAAGCAAGTCTCACTAGACAAAGAGACAGGAGACATCACTAATGGAGGTCATGAGCAATGAAGTGCTGGAAAATGTCGTGACCCTGACCACAGCTCACAAGGAGCTGGAGAGGAGCATGTGGCTACGAAAAGACAAAAGCACAGGTCCCCTCAGAAGCAGGGAAGATTGCACCTTTCATTTAAAAACCCTTACCTAACACACAGGATATTGTGACAGGCTCTGTTTTTCAGGGATGTTTCGTTTACTAAAATAATTAAGATAATTCAGTGTTGGGAAAAATAGGCACAACTTCCACCTAAAAAAAGCCTATGAGAAAAAGTGCGCTGTACCTTAAGGCTCACTGAGTTACTTGCCTTCTACTAGAGAAATAAACTTCCACTTAAAAATTTAAATACTTCTTACTGTGATTTTTTAATTCACCAACAGATTTTAATTTTAGGTTGAGCCAGCAGGGAATTATTAAAACTGATAAAGCCAGGCTCAGCTATATAGGCCAAATGCTTTGATGTCTGCGAGGTATACATTACCCTTTCTTCTTTTTTAATCCTCATTATCTATTTCATTCCAACTTCCTGTAAAGTACTGAATTACTGATAAAATTGTAAAAGTAAGCAATTCCTTCACGAGCACGAGTGGATTAACTAAAGGAAAATGAGTACGCTTCGAGCACAGGTCCTGCTCCTCCCTCTCCCACACTCACTCCCCTTCTCCCTCCAGGAAGACAAGCAAGAACACTTCTAGTGTCACTGCTCTTAGGGAAGCATAAAATTGGGTGGCTAAGTAAATTATAGAATAAGAACATTACACAGAGAGATGAAACAAAGAGACAAAAAGGGGAAAAATTCAAGAGAGAAGAGGGGAAAGTCAATGGAGAGAGCTTGTCTGGAACAGCAGAGATAAATTATGTCCATCTCACACTCAGGTATAACTCATCTCACGAGTGGCCTCAGAGATCTCTGACCCAAGAGCTCTCTAAAACAATTTTTTTTGTTTCACTGGAAGAAAAATAAAAACCATTTGTCCCAAATGAAACTGCCTTCTGCATCTCCCTGAAGACAGTTCTCAGTAGAGTAGTTTGTGTTCAGTGCTGCGTTAGACCTTAGAAGTTCAAATACACAATGTAAAGTTTATCAATTGATTCAGCAGTGAAAACATGCTATTCATTATCTTCTTCAAAGCCACAAGAAGATCAAATCCATCAGTAGTTTAAAGACGAAGTGTTAATGAAAAAGCAGTGACCTCCTGCTGTTTGACAGCTGTCCTCAATGAATGCCACACTTTGAGGAGCTGTGCATCACCACAAGCTAAGCAGTGCTGCTGAGACAGAAGCTTGGAAGACAAGAGACTGTATATTCCAAGGCATTTAAAACTACCCTGTCAATGCCATTTCTGTCATTACAATAGCTCCCGAACACACTTACAAAATATACGCTTAAGATGTTGCTTTCAGATGAAAGAACAAGTTTTTTTTAAGAAGGCGTCAATCAAATCACTATTCTTGTTTTCCCCTTAGGAAAGGGTAAAGCAAGGTGCAAGGGCAACCTACAAGCTCAGAAGGGAAGAAAGGCACAGGTACCTCCTACAGCCCCTTGAGCACCTTGAAAACTGATAATGGCCAGATATTAGCCTTGAAACACTTGAAGAAAAGGTAGGAGATAATCTTCCCCAAAGCCCCAAAAGTTCTCCCTCCTTAAAAAGGTTTTTTTTCCTCCAATAAAATAAAAAGTTGAATTATTTGGTTTATACAAAGACAACAAGAATAGCACTGGCACATTGAAAAAACTGCTAAAGATCAGAGGTATTGGGACTGTTTACCTTCCAAAGGCAGGCAACGTAAGTCTATTTGTTGTGAGTATGTGAGACCAAATCGCTGGCTGACTTGTCTTCATAGGAAAGATGTTTACACTCCACGTGTTAACATTACTTGACTGTAAGGGTGTCTGCCGAACCCTGAGACATAAATATTTCTGAACTAACAGCTTCAGAATAGCTTGGGAATAAAGGATATTTCCAAGGCCAAGAATGTAGTAAGATTCAAGGAGTGGGATTTTTATAATGTTAATGAAAAACCAAATTGATGTAGCACTGATGTTTTTGCAGAGCTATGAATCTTTACACTCCACAGTTTAGGCCAATGTTTATCAGGCAAGGATGTATCAGAGCTGCCTGCAATGAGTCCTCCCATCTCCTTCTCTCCGAGGCTGCTGCTGCCACACCGCTCAAACACTCCTCCAGGGGCTAGAACACATCTAGTCTGACATGGGAATTCTTAAGGTGCAAAATCCTTAAGGGAGTGTTGGTCAGTTAGAAAAGCTCAGATTAAAATCATCCTCCATTTGATTTGTGTATAGTCATCAGTGTCACTCACAGTGACAAAGCCTTTCCTGAGAGACGTGAGACAGCCCTTCAAACGCACAGGCTGAACCTGCCTGCCCCTTGCTTGCTTCCGTGCGGGTGTTCGCACGCTTGACTTTTGGATTACAAACCCAAACACTATCAGCCCCAGTGCTTCACAGAAAAGGCTATTTTATTCCTCACCCAGTAAGTTCCAGGCACTTCGGGACACAAACAAGCCTTACTTCCCAGACAGCACCCAGCTTTCAGAAGCCGCTGCCGAGACAGTGCCAACCCCACTCAGCGCTGCCCACACCAGCCCTCAAAATCAATGGGACTTCAGAAGCAGAGCTGCATGCACAACAGAGCATGTTGTCTCCATGTGCCCCAGCAATGACAGACAGAAAACCTTTCCTTAACGTGCTCCTGAAAACAACTGAATGTCCCCAGAACTCTTGTCCTGGGTTTTAGCTGGCCAGCTGAAAGCACGGACGCCCTTCTCTAGCTGAATTGTCATTCCCCATTTTTAATCAAGAAGTACAAGTAGAAGATGGACTCTTAGCAAATCTATGCTGCCATCTGCAACTCAGGCGACTCAAAAATTTTGCCAGCTGGGTGCCCCCATTCCAGTAACAACTATTATATTGGTTTTTAAACCAGAGTCAGTTTGAATACCTGAGGTCAACAGGCAATGAGAAAGCAGAGAACATTTACAACAGAGAAAACTCTCCCTCTGCTGCTTCCTCTTTCAAATTACATCTCTCTCCCTCCTAAAGGCATCCAAAACATAAGGACCTGATACTTCATGAAATTGAAAAATTATAATCAATGTCTTAATTGCACATCTAATTAAATAATCAGGATCACTAAAATGCAAAGGCATCTGAGCACAGACATGTGCTGGGGGTGGAAATACCTGAAATTACTCTCAGTTAGAGCTGTAATTGCTTTTTTGATCAAGAAACCTGGGAAGGAAAAGTTGCAGATGCTGTGAAATGTAGACCCCAGGTAGACATAACAGCCTTTAAACATGAAGTAGTTGAGGCAAGCACAAGGGAAGTAAACTATTCAGCATTTCTGTTGTAAATACAGATAAAGAAATAACAGGCTTAACTTGCAGCAGTGGAAAGCTAGGTTAGACATCTGGAAAAGCTTTTAATCCTAAGTGAGTATGGACTGCCTAGGGAAGCTACAAGATCTCTATCACATAAGGTTTTAAAAAGAGGGAGTACACACATTTTTCAGGGATGCTTCTCAGGAAGATGGATAGTCTAGTTAACCGCTTCACATACTGCCTGGGTCTCAGTTTTATTGCTCCTTACCTGTATCATTTCAGAACCTATCTCAGGTAGGAAACTACATGGTAACACACATACTGCTACCAGGCATTAATGTGAATTACTCCCCGCGGATGGTCTGCGTGACAACCCAGCTGCCCAGAACACAACGGCTTAGTTTATGCACTGCAGAGCATGTTTTCCTATCTGAGCTTGACAGTGAGAACATAGAAATGGTCTCTGACAAAACTGTTCGTGCATTCTGCAAAAGGTAGGTCCAACACATAAGGATTTGGCTACAGGAATTCAGCACCTTGAGCCCACAGGGCAGCACCCAGTACAAACTTACAGAGGATTCTTTCTCTGGTTAGAGGTAAACCCCTTTCTCTGTAAGAAGAGAGGGTGTTCTACTGCTCACTGATCGTTCAGAGCACGATTATGTGCATTACTTATTGTAGCACAGCCAGGCCCTACCACTATGTGCAGTTACATCACTGTTACATGCAGTGGGGGCTAAGGAGTGTTCTCTTGCTTACCACCACATTACTCAAGTAATTCAAGCATTAATTGGTGTTTCCATAGCACACCTGTGAAGTGAAAAAATACCCATTACAACTGAAGAATGAGGGCAGAGTCAGGTCAAGACTTTCTTCTCTGTTTGGACAGTCATCTCAAGATAACAAAACCCTGATTTTTCAGAGTACTTGTTTGGAGCATATCAAACACTATGAAGTCTGGCTTCCAGCTACTCCACTTACTGTTTTGATGGCTTACTTCCAGAATCTTAAATCAAATAACAAGAAATCAATTCATGGATCAGAGGGAGAGGCAATGGAAAAACCCTTTTCAAACGCCAGCATGGCCTTTCCAGCATCACTTAACGTGGCAGAGGAACAGCAACTAATTACCTTATGGAGCAATGCCCAGCTACCTGGGCTGACAGATCGCATCCTCTACCAGCACTTTCTTCCTCACTTGCCACAGATACACCAATTTTCAAAAAGCAGGGAAAGCATCTTCTTTACTATCCTACCTTTGTCTTTACGATTCTTGGCTTAAATAAGGTGCTTTTCTCTGTAGGTAGGAATAATTTCACGTATTTATATTTCCTGCACAAAGTAGCAGCTGATTAATGAACCAAAATACCCCGTAAATACCTGTTATATAAACTACACACAGCCTCTGTCAGTCTCTGAGGACACTGTTAGTGTAGGCACTGAACACGAGAAAAGAGGCGCTGCCACACCGCAGCTCTGACAAAGCTGACCCCAGGGATCGTACCCATATTGATAAGCCCAGACACAGCTTTCACGCCTCCAGTAAAGGCACTTGACAAGCTCTGCAAAATGGGCCTGAATTAACAGGGTCTAGAAACCCAGGCAGTCTGCTCCCCTGATTATGAGGGACAGGGGAGGAAATTTACGGCAAAAAATGAAAGTGAGTGGATTTAGAAAGCCTCTGCAAGAGGATGAAAACTGCACTACAAAGCAGGCTTTGATGATATAGGTGACCTAAGTCAAGTGACTGAGAAGCCAGTCAGCCCCTTCAGCAAGTCTGTGATGAGAGGGACAAGCACAGTTTGACGAAAACACACCCAAAAACTGAGCAGGGATGGTGGGGGGTCATTCCAGTAGCTGCTGCCTCTGCTCTGTGCTCTCAGGTCTTGGAAGCCACTCCACCTTCACCAGAACTGCAGCAAAGCAGATGTAAAGACAGGATGAAAAAGGGATGATTCTAGCAGCTGTACAGACTTCTATATTAACTAGCTATTACTACTGCAAGTTAAAAATAGAGCGACTTAATTAGGATGAGTGACACGTATCCATGTCACAAAATATGAAGGAGAGTGGTGCTTGCTTTAAATTAAGTTCCTTAAATTAGGCATAACAAAATTCAGAGTGACTACACCAGCCAATCTATAGGTATTTGTGTAGACAAAACTGGATCCTTCAAGTACCCGTTACAAGA
>JAVJGI010000057.1:10860711-10880634 GCA_035590275.1 Ibycter americanus | reverse complement strand
GGACTTGGTCTACTCTCCAAACAGGTCTGTGTTCCATTTTTCCTGAAAGCTTCTGACAACTGCTGCAGCAAGTCCTGGGAAGAGACAAGCACGTGCTCAACAAAGCATTTGGAAGAGTCTTGGTACAAACATGAGAAGAGGCTGGGCAGCACTGGACAGGGGAAAAGAGTTCATCCTGGTTCAGAGGTGCTCTGCACACATGGATAGTTCCTTCAGCCTGCAACACACAAGTCACTTCTGGAGATAACAAACACAGGAACTGCTGTGACTGTATTGCCTAAGAGAAATGATGCCAGAGACGAAAAGGCAGCAATTCTGGGTATGCAGTCTAATTGAGAACGGAGGAGCTCCACAAGACATAGGTCATCTATGCACACCGCCAGCCCACTGCTGCCACCCACACCTTGCTCTCTGATCAGCAGAGGTACTCCTTCCTCTTGGAAGGTGTACATGTACTTGTACTTGTACTTGGAAGTACATGGAGAGGAAGGAAGGTGACTAAGACACCTTTTCCTTCAGAAAACACCAACTTGTCAGAATCAATACCTGTTTTACAGGACCACGATGAATTTGAATGGGAATATTTCTCTGGTCTAAGATGTCCAAACAGGTGAGGGAGCACAGGGAAGTCATTCCCTAAAAGAGCGTTCCTGGTCAGCAGTCAACACACTTTTCCAAACTGTGGGAAATCTAGGTTAAAATCTCAGTATTACCCAGTTTAGATCAGGAACTAGAGTCCTATTCATCCCTTATTCCAGATACATTCTAACTTAAAGTGTTGGCTCTTCCACAGAGCGGTCTCCCATCTGTCATATCCCAGTCAACATCAAAAAGTTAAAACCAGAAAGTCTAACCCCCACTCACCACAAAAAAACTCCACACTTTGCAAAAGCAGCAACCACTTTTCATCCAGCTTCATTCTAGAAGTCAAGCACTTACACATCAAGTGTTTCAAATAATTAAAAAAAAGAGAGAGAGAGATAATGGCAGGCTATTCATATGCATCCCAGTACTGTCATTATAACCTTACAAGCCAGAGAAGTCCAGCCAGGATGGATTACTTGAACTTAACATGCAGTGCTGGCACAAAGTAAGAGATACACCTGATGGTGGAACATCACATGATTGTAAACTACATCCCAGATGTCGCACAAACACCTTCCATTTCTTTTTAAGAAAAATCAATGAAATAAACCTCAGAAGAAAAGTAAATTACACTTGGATTCCCATTCAAAACCTTCAGAAGAATTCTGAATTATAGATGTGCAGAACCTACAATACAAAACCAGAGAAGCAAAGCTATAGTCCTGAATACTACGATAGATCAGGAAAGAAATAACATGTCAGGATTCTTTGCCTACGATAGATCAGGAAAGAAATAACATGTCAGGATTCTTTGCCTTCCTGTGGAAGCTACTCCTGATCTTGCAAGCCTGCAGAAGGCTTGCAGTGAGTAAGTAAAATAGCATTATAGGAAAGTTAGCTACTCACTCTGCAAACTCCTGTTACGACTAAGAAAATTCCCCAAGTTTGTTTGGGTTTTTTCTAACCAGCAACGGGAAGGTATGGAGGAACTCTGTTGTCACTGAAGGGGACAGATGTCCCTTGTACTGGGGAATACAGATCATCAACACCAAAACTGGTTTTTAGCAGAGGTGAATAGAAGTTGAGTGTCAGTACGCTTGCAGAAAATCCTGTTAGCAACTGAACAGGCTGCTAACTGCTCTGGTCATTACGAAAAGCATCTCTGACCAGCATATTGCTTCACAAGAGAGCATTTATCTTAATTTTAGCATAACTACTTTGAAAAGGGCAAGCCTGCTGATTTTTCCCACTGGAGATAAAGTTATCAAAAAGCTACTCAAAAATCACAACAGCAGCGAATGAAGGCACTATTTTCTTGTGTATACATAGAAATAATTATCTCTTTGCTGTAACACAACTGTTAATATTCATTGTAAAGCAGGTTAAACAATGATAGTAGGTCTCGGAGAATCTCAGTAAGGCTAAATAAACATGCATTTTATTCCAAACAGATGTGGATATGCAGGTATCATATTTAAGACACTCAGAGATGAAGGGAGCTTTTCCTCCTCTGATTACCGCGTGTCAGCTGAACCTTCCCTCTCAGAGAGGCAACCACAAGAGACCACAAACACAGGTTGTTCAAGCACTGGGGAACCACCCTGCACTAAAAGCTGCCTCAGGAAAGCTGTGAAGGGCTTTGAGGAGTCCCACAAGGCTTGCCAGCCTGCCAACTCAGATGCAACACAGGGAAGTAAGATTATGGCATGGGGAGACAGCAGAACACCTCCACTACTTTTGTATTTAAATGTTTTCTAAGTAATTATTGTTGTGCAATCTGTAAGAGATCTGAAAGCCACACAACTTTTATATATATAAGGTATGCAGAAATCATTTAACTGCCACTGTGGGCACAGCCACCTCACAAAAGTCAGTCTGCACTGCAGCTGGCAGCGACCCTCTGATCACACCTTACCTACACAGACATGATGGTGCAGGAACACCTCTGGTGTAGGAAGAGCGATTTCATGAGCACCAGGGTGTTCTACAGATCCCCACCAACACTGATCCCTGGGACATTTAATCAGCAATGCTGGTATTTTGGTGGAGGTTAAATACAACAGGTAGAGAAGATGTTTAACTGGATATGTAGCTTTTCTGTATGAAGAGAAGTTTCTAGCAACTCTCACAGTCACAGTGCTTCAGTTTGCTTCTTTGCCACTGTGTGGGAGGCTATGAAAATGCACAGCTTACTCATCTTCACGGGACTGATAAGCTTTGTTGCCTAGGTCTCTTTTTAAAGGAAATAAAATGCTGAAACTATAGTATGGACTGCACTGTTCATGAGGGGTGGAAGGGGACAGTTTCTCACCTTTTGGTGACTGGCTCAAAGCAGGCATGTCCTCTGCCAGCCATGAGTACAGGACACAGTTTTACTGATCAGAGGGCCTGGATTCACATCCAGGCAGATAACTTGCAATCAAATGAGCAACCAAAACTGGCACCAGCTAGTGCCTTGCTGGTCTCCTCAATAACAATGGAAACCTGGAAAGGACTCCTCAGGGCACCCCACAGCTACATAAGAAGAGAACTGTGGTGGTCTGCACCAATACCTTTCTTTCTCAAAATAAAAACAGGGCTTCACACGCCAAAATCACCAACACTACACCCTCCCTGGGCCAGGACTTTTGAATGTGAGACCCTGATGGTTCTGTTTGCAGATGCTTGATCAGAAGTGCCGACTGATATAGGACATGGAAAAATAAGACTGAGGATAGGACTGGGTATCTGTAAGACTAGAGAAGAACAGTCATTTAGTCCCCCCACTGCAGGTGCTTACCATATTCCACAAAAACAAGGTATGAACTACATCTGCCATGTCAGTATGTGTTCTAGTTATGTAGCAGTCAAAAAGAACATGACCACTGACATTTAATAGGGACAGACAAACATTAAAATCAAAATAATTCATATAAAGTGTTATCTAGAAGAAGAAAAACCAAAAAGGCAACATTGCTCCAATGACTTTGGTTTTGCAATGAAAACAAGTAAACTGAGGTATTTAATGTCCTGACATAAAAGAGGAAAATTATGCCTAAGACCTTTTTCCCCTGTAAATGAATTCAATATAAAGGGAGAAAATCCCAGACCGCACTCCCCCTTATAATACTTAAATACACTTGAAAGAATTGGTGAAAGATGCAATATGATGATTTGACTGAATTTTTGCTCTTCTCCAGTCTGCCAATTCTTCTATGTTATAAAATCTCAGGTACACATTTGTGTGATTTTAAAAGTCAGCTGTGTCCCTAGCTGAAGGCTATTTCAGTTAAAGAGGGCTGCAAGGTGAAGATACAATATTTGTGCGTTTGTTCTTCTGGAAAAGCAGCCCCCACTGAGGGAGTGCAGCACACAAGCTATCAATTAATCCCTCTTTGTAGACAAAGCTCTAAGTGTGAAGGTGAGAATTATTGAATCATTCCCCTCAGGGCCAAAACCCCCGGTTTGATTCTGCCATAATTAAGTTTCCTCCTCACAAATGCAGAAAGAGAACAAGCAAAACAGCAGAAATGAAGAAAAAAACATGCAAGCCACCCCTAAGCTTTTTTAACATGCACAGTTACAAATTTCTGTGACATTTTATAACTGTCCAGTCTTCATTAAAATACTACATTTCTTTGACTCATGGTGCTGTAGGATGCACGTACATTATTCATATGAATATTAATCTCTTCCTAGGTAGGAGGCTGAATTGCTCAGGGGATATATAATCATATCACATATGGAAATTTCTTGGGTGTCTTTTTCTTTTTTCTTTTCTATCTTTTAAATTTCAGCCAGCTCATTGACAATTAAGAGTCATCAGAACCATTTCAGTAGCCTAAGTGAGAGGAATCCAGCAGTTCGGATCCATGAGCTGAAGCTCCATGTGTATTAATGAAATGATATTCCACATTGAGGAAGGGGAACATGGAAAAGAGCTGGAGGCATCGCTTTGAACATTAAGGACATAAGCAGCTGCTCTAAGCACTGGAACAAAAGAGAAAGATAGTCCTCTCGAGAGCTTCTAGGCAACAACAGAAGATGGGAAGATGTTAATAGTGTGATCACAGAAATGAGACATGACCTTTTCCAACTACCAACAGAACCTGGTTAAGACTATCACCGCGGGGACCTTAAAATCCTGATACCTATCTGGATAGTCTGTACTCGAACCACTGACTCTCAAACAAGATCTAGGAATGAGCTGATGATGCACGAGGTACAGAAAGCAGACAGCAGAGATGCTCTTCTAGATTTGAGCGAAAGTACAGAAGAAATGAGGATGCAATTGCATCTCAGAAAACTGTAACAGTCTCCCGGATACCTTAGAAGAAAAGGAATTAAGACATGCTAGAAAAACACTATGTAATTCAAGAACACAAACTAATAAAAAAATCAGTAGCTAGAGCTCATGAGAAACAGGCTTAAAGGACCAGACAGTTCAGGAAGCTGTTAACAGGTATTGAAACAGCACTAACAGAGAAAAATCATAAGCTATTGCAGTGAGGAAGAAAAGGACATAAAATGAAAGACCTGCACCCCTCTTCAGAGGGCTTGAACCCTCTTCATGTGGAAGTTTTAAGGACAAGCATGACTGTACAGGAAATAAATCAAAAAGCCAAAGCACAAAATGAAACACCACGCAGTGAACCCACAATATGACAAAAACCCCCCATGGCTGCTACTCACAGGAAGACAAAGCTATCATCAGGTGGCATTAAGACTGGAACATTTGATGCCTTAATTGCTTCAGCTTTTCATTGACAGCGACCACCTGCAGTCAGGCAGCTGACAGAATATTGGTTTTTAAGAAAAGGAAAAAAGTTTAGCAAGTTAGAAAAAAACAGGCTGCAGTAAAGGAAAACAGATTTGAAAGTAAACAGATAAGGTAGTTATTTCTAAGTCAGCTGGCCCTGGTAAGTCTTCATCCTTGGGGACTGGGTTCCAAGACTGACAATCACAAAGTGCTAAGAACTTGAAAAACAGGCAGTGGACTTGAAGACTTGAAAAGGGCAAAGCAAGCATTTGCTTTGCTTACAAAATAGGAAGAGGAAGACTTGGATAATTATGAAAGTGCTAACTTGACTGTCCACCCCTCCCCAGGAAATGAAGACTGGACAAACATCAAATTATTTCAAATCTTCTAGAACATAAAAAGGAGAGAAATAACAGCAAGCATGGTTTCTTCAGGAGTAGAAGTGTTGCATTTAGCTTCCTTCTGTGACAAGGTAAATTGGTTTTAGGGGTAGGAGAGTAACAGTAGAAGTTTTATATCCTGAGGTCTGGATAAAACTGCTAAAATAGATGCAAACACACTGGAAAAAATTATACTCAGGACAGCCAAACTCCAAGAATGTATCAAGTAGGGTCCCTCAGGCACCTCTGGTAGCACACAGCCTGCCAGCCTGGGCACTACACAACTTTTTCACACACAACTTGAAGGATTTGTAAGCACGACAGATTAGGAAGACACAGACAGCGATGTGCTTAAGGAGTGAAAAACACAATTCTGTAAGAACAAGTGCAAAGCCATACTCAGCTGTAATCCAATATAAGTACAGGCTAGGTAGAAAGCTGACAAAGCCCTTCTTCAGAAAAACCTCAGGTCTAGAAAGGATAAGAGGCTAACTACGCATCAGTGTTAGTCTGTGATAAAAAGGCACCATCACAGCAGGATACCAGATATCTTGGGATACCAGGATCACCGTCTGGAAGACAGTCTTCATTGCTCCGCAGAGCACATGAGCAGGCTCTCAGCTAGGTTTCTACATTCAGCTTTGGACACTGCACTTCAGGAAAAACAAAGAAAGGCAGGGGGGGAACCAACCAAAAAAACCCCAAAAGACAGGCTGATAAAAGAGTGCCTAAAAAAACCCAAACCTGACAAAAAAAGGCTAAAAGAAAAAGGGCCATTTAGTAAACATGAGAAGAGTGAGTGGGGCATCATACTCTCCTTGCAGCAGCCCTTCACTATTCCAGAGACGAAGGGAATCCGTTCTGCTTCTTTACTGCTTGTCCTAATCATGAGAAATGGATTTATATGGCACAAGCGAGATCTGGAGCAGAGGTGAGGAAAAGCCTTTGGCCAGTAAAGACAACTGAGCCCTGGAGCTGGCTGCTGGAAAGCTCCATCTCTGATGTTTTTTGTTTTAAGGGAATTTTGGATGAGTAATTGTGAAAGACATCAAGGCAAAGCGCATCATGATATATTGTTATCACAACTATACTAGTGTTTCTGTAACAGTCATCTCAAAGCATGTCTTCCTTCCAATTCAGCAGAAGCACAAAGATTGATGCTGAACCACCTCATGGACCTCATAATCTGTCAGAAAAATAAGAGAGAGATATCCAGGGAGAGGCATCACTGAACCTCTTGTCTCTTCTAGTATGTTTGTGCACTTGTTTTCTGTAAGGCACAGAAATAAACTGTTTTGCTTGCATGCTCTACAAAATCACAGCAGAAGTTCCTTTTCTTCTTAGATACTAATGATGTTCTTAAATTTCACTTTCTATGTCATGCTGACAGTTCTGACTCAAATGCCTTCTTCGCAGAAGTGAAGTAATTACACATTAATTGTTAGGTCGGAAAGAATTTATAATCCAGATAAGCTAAGGGAAAAACTATTTCTGCTATGGCACTTCAGATGCCTCCCCAGACGCAAAAAAAAGAATAATAATTGTTTTTCTAAAAATCTGCAACAAATCCAGAACAGAAAGAAAAGTCCAGCTACTCATAGATATTGTAGAATAATTTCTTACAAACACAAAACTAGAGCTCTAGAAGAAAGTAGTGTTTCCAAATGAAATACATTAACTCTGCACTTTGGGTAGTAGGCAATAGTTTATCATCTATAGAATATGAACACCATATGTTATCTTTCTGTGGGCATACAGATGGATGAAAGCATAAGACTTTTTTTTTAAAAAAAACAACTTTTTGGGTCTTAATCGCTGTTTTCTAAAACAAGAGTGTTTATACTGTTGAAGAAAATGTCACAACCTTTTCCTTTTGACTTCCCAAATCAAGATTATTTATTTTTAAATCTTACTTTCATGAGATGGAAATACCAAGACTACTTATACACCCACTTTCAATTAGTATATGTAAAAATATTTGATATAAAGTTTCCCAAGGAACATTTTCACACGACAAATAATACAGATAACTCCTACTAAGCTAACAAGCTATCCTCAGGTTGCCTTGAGAAAAAGTCTTCATTTTGAACAGTTTAACACAAATCATTTCGTGCCAGACTTTATTATTACTATTGACAAATTCAGAGCTAATTTATCTGCTTCTGCATCTTTGCTGATATTCATCTCTAGTTCCACACAACAATGTTCAAAATGTTTGGTCGAATTAGATAGCTCTAAGACCATCACGACACGATGGAGTCCTATACAATAAATTTAATCAAATTTTTGTCTGTAAAACATCAAAACTCTAAGAGGTGTCTTACAAGGAAGAAGAAATGAAACCTTCAGCCACAGATTTAAAACCCAGGTAATGTAGAGGAGTGAAGCAATACTCCATCCTACCTCTTGAAGCTGCAGTCGAACTTTGCTAATGGCTCTAATCCAATGGGCTCTTGCTGGAGGAAATGGTGGTGGCTCATTGTCACCATGGTAGCTTAAAGGCAAGAAACAGAAAACCACTCCATGAAAAACACTCATCTGTAGCATTAAAGATTCAGCATTACACAGTACAGTCACAGCTTCAGCTCTGGGAGCTGAAGTAACCAGCAGGCTCCGGTCAACACAGCCCTGCTGTGGGAAGTGAGAGGCGAAAGCAGAGGGTTACTTATACACAGGAACCATCTTGGAGACGGATGAGCTGAAAGATATGAACTAGGATACAATCCAGCCCCAGGAGTAAAGTGATGTTGGTCAGAACATCAGGAAAGCAACCTGAGATACTTGATCAAGCCAGTTCAACACATTGGTATCATAACTGCACACGCAGAGAGGCAGATAGAACATTTTCCCATCCCCATGCCTGTTGCAGGTCCCTTCTAACCTCTGCCTCTTCCTGCTCACTCCTACTGGTACAAATATGCAGCCCCTTTTCAGTGGTAACACTGGCAACAGGGCACAGCTGTGTTCTTCCCTACTGACTGCACCCTTCTCATGCCACACTTCCCTACAGCTTTTCAGGAGGGCACATATATCTGGCAGCAATGCTCCATCTCAGTGCCCCATCTCACATGCTACACTCCCTGACCTCATGATACATTGGGCCTTTGGTTGCATTCCTTCTTTTGTATGTTGCTGAGGTGTAAATCACCAAAACAAACAGCTTTCCCTGCCTGCAAAGCACCCCACACTGCTGACAATATTAAAAAAAAATGTAGCTGAGAGCAACACGCCTCCATACTACCCATCTAGCTCAAGTGTAACCCTAAGGAGCAACGTTCAGAGCTCAGTTCCATGCTTGCTCCATGGAGACAGGGAAGTACTGCCAGAAAGTGGACAGAAAGGGAGACAGTGATGCAGGAGTATCCAAGTCAGATGCCTAAATCAGCCTGAAATGGACCATATGAATAACCCTCCCTATGAACAAATACAGGCCAGCCATTCTGGGGCAAGACTCCAGCTGCTCTGTAAGGAGAAGAGGAAAGTGAGTCAGAGTTTAAAACCAGTTCAACACTTTTTCTAGTCTTGCTTTCCTTTTTTCATCTTTAGGGTAAGGGTTGCCTACACAGGAACTGCTGTGGTTAATTCCCTCCTATAAGCACAGTGACACCAGCTGTACCCTCCAAAGGGTACAGACAGGCAGACATCCTTCCATGGATCTAACTGAACCAGATGAAAAAAATCCCTCATACTTATGGAAGTATAACCATATCCACACTAGGGGCTGCAATGACTTGATTACCTCAAGGAAAAAACAGTCACTGCCAAAGTTAAGCAGTGAAATTTGAAATTCCTGTAAAATCTGTACAAAACACAGGGCATTACTCCCCCAAGCTTAGCTGAAATACTTTTGAAGACTGTTTTCAATACTGCTGACAGCTTGGAAAGCCCAAGTGCAAGGACAAGAAAGCCTGCCACAGTGAGTCAGAGCAACATGTCTATCCATACTGTAATTCTACAGCCTACAACTACATAAACACTAATTGTGGTAGCCTACTACACGAGAAAGGAACTAGTGCAGCTCTAACCATGACTACATGTAGTTCTTGGTTGCTCACACCAAGAAATAGAAGCAGCTATCTTTGGGCCAGACTACATTCCTCAAACCAGAAACAGAAAATACAGCAAATGAGCTTCAAGGCACCAGCAGGTGCTCCTCTTTACATACACAGCAAACATAGTTTAAGCTTAGGCAATGTCTCATAAATAACTGGCCCTGCACATAAAGATGTTTCACAGATCAGCAACATCAAGTTAGTTATTAAAGAAGGATGCAAGAACAATGTGTGTAATTTGCCCCAGGAAGCAGCAAAAAGAGGAATCCTCTTTGAATTAGTTGAAAAGAACTCAGTTAACAGTTTCACCTACCTCACTTGGGCTCTTGCATCAACATCCTTGGGCTTCTCAAGTTCCAGAGGTAGCTTAGCTGCAGAATGGTCTGCATGTTTGTCCTCTGTCTCACAGATCTTCTCCTCCTCTCCTTTGCCGCAAGGTTCCTCTTGCTCCCTGAGCCATCCCTGACCATCCTTCTGGTAGCTGCTCAAACCATGGTAGGAATTATTTGACCCTCTTTCCTGGTGATCATCTTCTTGCTCGGAGCCATGGGCACTTTCATGGGAATGGTCCAGCTCACTTAGGTGAGAGCTTCCCTGGCTGACATTACAAGAGGAGCCATATCTACTACTGTCCGCAGGACTATGAGAGAACAAGAAAGCCCATCAGAAAATACAGTGGCTTGGAGAAATGCAAAGCAATCTGCATGTCTAACAAACTGAGTAGGACACTAAACATTACTGAGAAGACAAATTATGAAGTCATATTTAACTATTACAGTCCCTGAACTAGATCTAGACTTCTGAACCTCAAAACTGTGGTAGGCAGCGGAAGTACTTTACACAGAGCCTACCAGTATATAGATCAGATATGCCAATGGTCTTTCTTGCACCAACTGATTACTTCTTCACCTTACATCAGCTAGAAACTGCCCAGTGAAGATATTCTAATAACCAGTTAGGAATAAGAAAGGAAACATAGCAATTCAGAGTGGAAGTGTTTCCTGTCTTCTGCAGTTTCATTGCAGCTAAGGTGTTTACTGTGACCATTTAAGCTGAGTATTGTTAAGTAGTACAGTTAACTTAAAGTTAACTTCATTTTTATAGATATTATATGTTTATGATAAAATACATTGCAGTCAAGATTAAGGTTGTCAAGACTATCAACTAAAAACCTTTTACAAAAGTACAGCAGTTGTTCAAAGGCCACATGTCTCACACCAATAGAGCTCTTTCAAGAATTTAACTTCTATAAAAAAGAAACCCCACAGGGGCATGATCTCTGTGATTCAAGACACCACTTCCAGGACTGAATTCCTAGAATCCTCACACAAAATACAGTGGATGGAAATTTCTCATGCAGTCAGGAAAACTATGGACAAGAATTAAGTGGCACTAATGTTTCTCTCACTTGCACACTTAGGATAATTTGAAGCCAGATAGGAAGTTCTAGGAGTGCAGTGTTGGAACTGCATGATCAGAGGCACAAATTTCACTTACATCATGCAGAGCCACAAGTTTAGCGAGGCTCTGTTTTGATTTTGGAGGGCAATTGTAACTTAACAGATATCCAGGACTGAATACAGAATCATGAAATATTGATACCTTCCTTTAGTGGCTTTCCTAACTGCATGAAATAATCTTTGCACCGATTTTAGGAAGAATAAGCATTAGAATACCTTCACTGATATTACTGAAAATGTTTTAAAACCTTTAATAATGTGAAATGAACCTTATTCGTTCTATAATACATAAGCAGTATCTTTTAGCAGTACTAAAATTACAAGCCTTTACCTTGCACTTTGAAAACAAAATGCTCGTTCCTCCCAATACGTTCTACCTACTGTTGCTTTTTTTCTTAGCAAATACAACATACTTACCACTAAACAAGAAAGCAAAATGAATTGTATGCAGCAGAATTAACACACAAATAATGTAACTTCTGAAAGGCTCATGAAATTAGCACTAAAAGCATCTCATTCAGTGGGACATAGCATAAGAACATGGGAAATCCAATTAGACTTACAGAAAAAAGCATGGGAAAAGGTTAGAAAATGGTCTAAGGGCTTGTACATAACTAGTCACTGCAGTTCGCCACATCCTCTGTGACAGCTATCAGTAATACTACAAAGACTTGACAACAAACAGGGGATGGGACTGAGCTACAAACATCAGACATCAAGACCAATATCTACTGCTGCCGTATTGCATTATAAATGGTCAAAAACTTGAAACCATTTATTATGCCTCATTTGTAACTAGCCTTTTCTCTTTTGCGTGTTCCACACTGGTCAGATCTGCAGCCTGTGTGCTAGGTTGAAGCACTGCTTCATTAGGAGCAGAGTCAAGCTCAGTTTCTTTCAACTCAGGCCCGTCTGGTATATGCTCTTCTGCCTGGTCTTCTTTCTGCAGTTCACCTGAAATCACGTTCTGCTGATCTTCTGGCTCTTTATCAAACTTCTCTCCTAGCTCTTTGTTGGATGTGTCATCAACAGCGCTTGCACCAGATGGTTCTTCTGAAGGTTCATTGTCTACAGCGTCAGGCTGCTTTGAAGGCAAGTTTATTTCTGTATTTGCATCAGTCATTTGATCTGAGACTGCAGATTTTGAGTTTTCATCTGAACTGACTGTTCCCAACACCTTGTCATCTGGTTTTGACAGCGCCTGTGGTGGTACATGTGGTTCCCTTTTGGCAGAGGTCTCCCTGTCGTCTTTTTGCCAGGGAAAAGAGAAATCTACCTTTTTCCCAAATATTGCTCCCTGGCCACTCTCTGGCTTACTCACCTTTTCTTCACTACCTCCTTCAAAGAGAGTTGAAGAAAGTTTCTTAAAGCTGGACATGAAGCCCTGATCTGCCCCTGTTTTATTAACAGAAAGTGGCTGCTGAGAAAAGAATGACCCAAATGGCTTTCCACTATCAGCAGATGACATAAAGCTGAATTTTGGCAAACTGGGCATGTTTGGCATTTCGAAGACTGTTTTACTACTGCTTGCATCTGGAGGAACGTTATTAGGTTTACCCTGTTTCTTCAAGTCACATTTGGAAGCAATTCCTTCTGCAGGCACCTCATCAATTACCAAATGTTTCTCCTGTCCAGCAGGTTGCTGTTCTACCTCACTTGTCTTCTCTTCATTCAGCTGCAGCACGTGAACACTGGGCTCATCAGCTGGAGCTGTGGGTTCTCTAGCACTACTGTTGATCATGTCCTGGTGATCAATACCCGCACTGGCCTGATCCTCTGTCACAGCCGGCTCTGATGCAGGTGTAGCACCCTCATCCAATTGGGAAAGGTTTGTGCCTGCCCCATTAGCTGGGGCTTCCATTTCCAGTTCAAGCCCATCAGCAGAGCCAGTCTGAAGGATGTCAACAGCTGCCTTGTGTGGAGGAGCAGCCTGCTCCTCTGTTGCGTGTGAAGGCCCCACATCTAGTTGGCATGGACTTACATCAGTCTGGTCAGCGGCCTCAGCCTGCACTGCATCAACTGCATTACTGAAATCAGACTGGCATGGCTTAGAATCTACCACCTCAGAGGGCTGAGCATCATTATTCAGTTGCGGAACCATGAGGGCCTGACTTTCACTAGAGACTACTGTTTCTGGAGTGATGCTCAAAGGTTCCCCTTTACAGGTTTCCAAGTTCCTGTTTTCCTCAGTTTCTGTTTTCATAGGAGACTCTCTTGTGGAGTCCTCTTCTGCTGAAACAGGTAATATATCCTCCTTCAGAGAGCTCGTGACATCTCTTTTAGACGCTCTGACTGCAGCCGTATTTTCTGTCTCCCTGGAGTCTTTTGCTGGAACAGACCCAGTGACATCTTTCCCACTACTGCTTTGAGGTTTAGGGGTGAATTTTGGAGGCATCTCTTTTGGAGATTCTTTTGGACCTTTGAAGATGCCAAAGAGATCATTTGTGAAAGCTGGTGCTGGGCCACTTGGGAGGGATGAGAAACCAAAGAAAGAGGAGCTTTTCTTCTGTGCAGTAGGAGGTGCAGTAGCTTGAGGTTGGGAAAAGAAACCAGATAATGTTTTCGGTGGTTTCATTTTTGTCATGAAACTTGAAAACATTTCAACTGAAGAATCCAGTACAGATTTATCACTCTCAGATTCCTTAGGTTTATTTTGCAAATTAGGTATCTCTGGCATTTTAGAAGCAGAGTGTAGCTCTTGTGCCTGTTGTAACCCGTCACCAAGAGCTTGTTCAGGTAATTTATGTTCTGGCAACTCACGCTGTACATGTACTTCTTCAGAGACCACTTCATGTTTTATGTCACTTATACTATTTACATCATTTAGATTCTGGGAATCCATTTTTTCACCTAAGGCCATGCTATAATCTTTCTTTTCAGAAGCTTGTTCTTCTGAAGTATCAGGCTTTTCTTTATCAATAGGAAATGCATCACTGTCCGCTTTCCCTGTGCTACCCAAAGCATCTTCTTCTGCCCCTAAGGAAATAGTCTGTTGGTCCTGAGAACTCTCCTGCACACTTGGAGTCTCAAGGCATGGACCAGAAGCAGCCGAATTGGTTACTGCAGCATCATCAGTCTGTGGAAGCTTCTTTAAGTCACTCTCTTCAGCTACCTCAGCAACACTTTCAACATTTTCCACTGCCGGCATTTCTGATTTATCTTCTGGGATCACGACATTACTAGACATTTGTTTGCCAGTCACTGCTGCAATAATATCAACTTCTTTTTTATTGTCTGCATCTTGTTGCCTGGCAGGCCTGCTAATTTTGACACCAGAGTCAACAGAGATATTTTGCTTCATATGTGGCTTAGAGTTCACTGGTTTAGCTGGTTTTGTATTATTCTCCTGTCCGGGAGCAGTTTGTGGCTTTTCATCCAAAAAGGATGTCAAATTAAAGAAGCTAAAGCTGGTGCTTCTTTGAGGTATGCTGTTCTCAGCA
Organism: Ibycter americanus; assembly: GCA_035590275.1. Classification (NCBI taxonomy): domain Eukaryota; kingdom Metazoa; phylum Chordata; class Aves; order Falconiformes; family Falconidae; genus Ibycter; species Ibycter americanus. The sequence goes on along the minus strand of JAVJGI010000057.1, from coordinate 10,865,979 downwards.
GTTGGACCACTGGAGAAGAAGGAGGGCAGACGAAACAGCCCCTCTGTTTCTTGCTGCTTCCCACTAGCAGGAGCAGGAGCAGGAGCTGAAGGCTTTGGTTCGTCTGACCCAGTGAAGAAGGAGAATATGCTCCTGCTAGCTGGCTGTGCTGTCTGTGATTTTGAAGCAGTGGTATCAGAAAAGCTGAATGGCAAACTGAAACCCGACTCTTGAGGTGCCTGATGTGGCTTTGGTTTTGCCTGACTAGGTGTGCCTCCTGGACGATCTCCTCCTTGTTGCTTTGGTGTAACCCTGGGTACGCTGCTTTGCTGCACTGCTGACTGACCCAAATGGCTTATTTTGGGACCCACCCCCTTTGGCTTCTGTGAAGCGTCTCCAGGAGGCACTTTTTTACTCTTAGAAGACTCCTCCTCAGCTTTTGTTCTTTGTCGTTCTGTTTGCACCCCAGGGCTAGGAGAGACCTGCCTGTCCGTGCCTTCTGTTCTCACCCCTGCCTTAGGGGTGGAGGACAGACATGGCATACTGGCACTCTGAAGACCCCCAGACTTCCCAGTTTGTTGTCTCAACTCAGCCGCAGTTCTGCTATTGCTTTTTGGCAGAGTTGTAGTATTTGAAGTTGGTGGAGAAGACACAGCCTCCACTTTGAAGAGATCTCCAAGGGATCCAAATAATGATGAGATGCTGGAGGTTTCCTTCTGTTCTGGCTCTATCACCTTTTCTGGCTTATCGCTTTGACTTTTTTCCAAATCTGGTGACAGCTGGGGTCCTTTGCTTACCTGCGTTTTAAAAAAATCAAAAAACCCAGAAGCTTGGGTTTTGTTGGCAGCTGAGCTTGCAGGAGAATCTTCTCCGAGACTGAACAACTTCAGAGCGCTTTTGAATAACGTCTCCTCAGGCTCTGTGGCTGGGTGGCTCTGATTTGGCTGTGGCTGACTTGGTTCATTAATACTTGCATGCCCTTCAAGATGCCTGGAAGCTGGTGTTGCTTTAACAGGTCTCTCTTCTCGTACGGGCCTGCGGTCTGGAGCAGTCTGGCTCAGCTGAGAAGGAGACTTTGTTAATCCTCGTTTTTTAACATGGATGTTTTCATTCTGATTTAATTCTGGCTTTTCATTTCTAGTAGCCTCCAAATTAAGTTCTGATGAAGTATTTCTTCTCGATTCTGATGTAACAGGCAACTTTTGCCCTGCTTCTGCCTCATCTAATTTTCTATTCGGTGCAAGTGATAAAACATCAGTTTTATTTTCAGATGATTTTGATTGTGTGTCTGTTCTCTTCAAGGCAGAATCTTCTGTTGCAGGGTCAGGATGTGCAGACTTTCCCATTAGTCCACCCAAAGCAGAAAATAAAGAGCTAACTTTGTTCACTGGTGTTTTCTTATCTTCCTCAGTCTTTTTTACTTCTGTTACCCTCTCAGTCGATGCCACAGTTTCTTCAGCTTTAGGAGCAGATTGAAACAGATGGAAACCAAAGAATCCTGATGACCCACTCCCAGCAGTTGTCACAGGGACAGCCTTATCCGCTTCCTTGGTGTGGACTTCCTTACTCAGTGATTTATTGAAAGCTGCTCTGGAATGTGTTCTGAGATCAAGGGTTAGCGGAGACTCCTCTGAATAATTCACAGTTTCCTTCTCAGGTCTAAAATCTACTTTGAGTTTTTGGAGTTTATAACCCGAGAAGTCTAACGGCTGCTCTCTCTGATAATAAATAGACTCTTCAAACATTTGCGAAAAAGTCTCCAAATTCATGTTCATTAGCTGATCACTCCTCTGCAAAGCTACTGACAAATCCAGGGGTTTATTTGTTGTATAATCATCTAAAGACTCTTCTTCACAAAACCAAAACAGCTCATCTTCGCTGCCAAGAGGGACTTTAAAACCACAAACAGCAATTGTGTTGTCTTCTAGCACAGCTCTTGGAATGGAATCCATCTGCAGATGATAATCCCAGCAGTCCGGGTAGGAATACGTTTCTGGAGCACACACGTAGACATACTGTCCAGTGGGATCCGTGAGCAGCGAATACACATACTGGCTATCACTGTACATGTAGTATCCACAATCACCATCTTCTGATGGCCACCAAAGACCATGCTCAAGCATCATTAGCCACTCCTGATACTCCTGGCTATAAGATGAGTACATAAAGCTCTCATCCATACTTAAAGTCTCTTGGTCAATTAGAGTCCACATAGTTCCATCACAGCCAGAGGAGTAGCTTAAATCCATGGGCATTTCTTCTAATGAGTAACTGCCATCTCTTTCAAATGGTGGAAAGTTACTATAACTTTCATTGAGAGAATTAGCAGCCCACGCATCATTTTCTTCTGAACAAACATCTTGAAACATTAATTGGTCAAATGACTCATATGACATCACACTTAAGTCTAAACTCTGTCTGTCAAAATTGGCATTAGTCTGCCAATCCATCACATTTGCATTTCCATCCTTTTTACAGAGATTCACTACTGTATCATTTTCAGACCAGTCCAAGAACTCAGGGGGCGGAACAGAGTTCTGGTTTAACACATAGTAAACTGGTACTGCTATTTCATGAGTGTCAGCCAGCTCCCCCACTTCATATTCCCATTCAAAGCTAGAATGGCTTCTTGTTTCTTGATAAGCCGAGTACTGCTCCATAAGATTATAGCTTTTATTAGTCAAATTGAGAAATTCATTTGATCCTTTGTTTAAAAGAGTTGGGAAAACTCTAGATTCTGCATCCTGATAAGGGATATGTTTACTATTTATAGATTTTCCAGATAAGTCCTGTGCCTTGTTTTGAAGGTTTATAGTACCAGGGGATACAGGATGCCCGCAGTGGGGAACATACGGCTCAGCTGTTTTACCTACTCTTGCACCGGACAGACTGTCAGTAGTTTTGGAAGACGCCATTGTTTTCACATCATCCAGTTTCTCCTTTGGTTTAGGCAAGAGATTTTTTAAGAAGCTGGAAGCTTACTTTTGAAATCATGCCAAAAAATAGTACCTTAACAGAAGTTCAATTGAGGTATCAGAGGGTGAATGCATTCATTAACAAGGAAGTCACTAAAGCTCCATCAGATGTAGTCAAAGTAACGGTAGATGCTACGTGAAGAAATCTAATACACAGGTTGAATCTTGCACCAAATGACCCAGAAGCTCCCCCCAGCTATAAGCTCTATGAACTGTGACAATTGTAATAAGTGGTGGCACTTGTGGAATTCCTTCCTGCCATGAAGGATAGATTATTATATAAAGGCTGTCACACGCAATACATCATCTACAAATTTTTTGAGTTCTTACTGCAGCTGCCATTTGGAAAAAAAACACCCTTCCGTAAAAAAGCATGCAAAAAAGCATAGAGCTAGTTGATATAGTAGAAGTTCTTTCTGAGGTTCTCTGTGAGTACCATCGTCTTTGTCATGTTTGCCTTTGGTGATGAGTGTCCCCAGGACTGTTCGAAACACCAAAACTCAAGAAAGAAAGCCATTGTACGATTAAGTGGGAAAGCAAATATTGTTGGCAAAGTCTGACTCATTCTGTTTAGTAAAAGGTAATGGAAAGAGCACTGGGTCAACACTATGATATTGGTTCATTTCTCATAAGACAAAAGTGAAACGAATAGTGTCATCTAGATGACAAGTCCTTGAATTCAGCAGCATTTTTAAAATATCAATATATTTCATATATTGTTTCTAACACAGTCTACTGGACTGGAATAAAACTCAGAGGCTACATCCACTAACATTTCAGTTTATTTATTCCCAGTCTTCCCTTCTTATCCTACGATCAACCCACCCTGCTCTAATTTACAGAAAGACTACAACTCAAACAGAGATTTAAACACTTTAATATTTTATCAGTTAAATCTTATCTTCATCACAGGAAGGACAAGAAATTGCATACTTTGAATATATGTAAAATTTCTTAAGAGTTGTAGTGTTATGAAAATTCCTGCCTGATCTTACCATTGTTGTTACAATTCCTGGTCAGATACGTTCACTTCATCGTGACAGACCATGTCATTATTTCTGAAATGTATTTTTCCAGATTCATTAAGAATAAGAAACTACATAGCTAATGTCAGACACAAGGTCAGACTTGCTAAATTAGAGTGAAGTAAGTTTGTTTATGGTGGTTTATCAGCATTCAATAGAACATGACTTATCTATTGGTTTTATTTCATAAACTTACATTGATAGTATAGATAAATATTCTGTGAAATATGCTTTGTCCTCAGAAGCTCTTACAGTTGTAGGAGAATAATGTAAGATTGCCAATATTTTATTTCATTTGATCATGCACATATAGCTGAAATTTGTATATATGTAAGGGGGCGAGTGGAGAGAGAAAAGAAAACATTATCTTCCTTACTAAGAAAAAGTAATAAATATGTTCACAGTTGCCTCCAGTATACCAGACACTAATAAATATGGTACTACTAACATGGACAAAATCATAATAAACAAGAAGTACACTTAAAATGTAAATTAGTTTATTTGATTGTATAATTTATACTGAGAACACATCAAACCTGTAAACTGTATGAGAAGTGGATTTGCAAAGTGAGATTAGCTCTGTACTAGTGACAAATAATTTTGATAAAGTAAGCAATTAAGTTTCCAATACTTAGGGGAAAGAAAGCTGTTCTGGAAATAATGGTCAGAATCATTATAATTGCCTACCATAAATTTTTTTTTCTTTTTTTTCAGCGTGTGCTATCGATGCAAGATAACAAAACATCAGTTACTGACGTATGTTCTTGAATTTCCTGGGCAGTTGTTTCTGGATAATAATTTTTTTCTTGTTTTTAATTAGAAAACTTCAGTTTCAATTGGTAAAGATTAAGAAATGCGTAGGAACTTCAATTTGTAAACTGATGGGTTTATATCTCTTTCTATCTGGTTCGCACACCAGTAACATGGGAGAGGGGACACACACATATTGTCATCTTCAGTCATTAAAGGAACGGCACAGCTCAACCTTTTCTGATGACTGAGACCCAGTTGTTTCCAAAGCGTAGGATACTATAACCCTCCACCTAAACAGCACTTATAACATGTATTTGTCCATTTTGTACCACCGGGATATTGTTTACAAGCAAATGATCTATTTCAAAGGACATTAGCGACAGTAGCAACTGAAACTGGAGAACAGGTTTACCAAGCTGGAACTCAGCAATGAGAATCAGTCCTTGAATTTCTGGGTTAAGAAACATGTGTCTTGTAACCTCAGTTTTATTTGGATCATTTCCTTTAGTACAGCTGAATATCTAATGTTTGGGGTG
>JAVJGI010000057.1:10804082-10834032 GCA_035590275.1 Ibycter americanus | reverse complement strand
AGCCTGCAAGGTGAATTATACATGCCTTATAGGATTTGAAGTAGCGGATAAAAGATTTGTTTAAATTGTGAGACTTCTATTTTATTAATGTTTTTGCCAAAAGTAGATAAGACATTCGTAAGAGGCACCACTGAGCTTTCATCTATTGTACATTAAAAGCAGTGTTTCAAAAATCTGAATTTGCAAACCATCAGATACAGTATGTCCTAGGTTATTTTTCCATCCATGTTTTTAGAAGCATAAAAAAATGCAAGATGAGATAAGCAGAAATTAGTAAAAATATTTTTCATCCATCAACGCAGCACTGAAAAGTAATATCAAAGAAATTAGGTATCAAGTACACAAATCTCTGGTGCATTTTGAAAGGCTGCGGGCAGTACCTGTCTCCATCTATTCTCCTCCTCTTAAAATTTCATTATAAAAATCATAAAAATATTATTCAATACATGATGTTTAAAGAGAACGTTGCCTGACTTATATGAGAAAATGCAACGTTTTCTTACTTGTGTCGATATTACAAGGGTCTGACAATCTTGGTCACTTTGAACATTTTGTGTTCCTATTGCACATGAGGACACAAACAGGCTAAGGCTCAAAGCCTGATTTCACTTTCTAGCACCAGAAGCTTTAGACCAACACTTTGAGGGGCAGTTTTTCATAACCGACAAAATACTGGCTTCACAGAGATTGAAGCACTTCTAACAAGAAAATATTTTTCAGAAGTATCATCGTTTCATAACTACGGAAAATAAAAGTACACCAGAAGAGGAAAAAAATACCGAGAAGAAATAAAGTCTAACTTACAACACTGGGAGGCAGCACTGGGCAATGGTTTCTTCCGGACTTCCTCCTGAAAGGAATACTAAAGGAGGGGAAAAAAAAGAAGGAACACAGACCGATAAGAAAGCAAATAAATGATAACTTCGTGGAACAGCTTCCAGAGTACAGCATGCCACACATAAGACAAAACATCCCTGGTAGTATCAAAGCATTAACTATTCTCCTTAATATTCATATTCAGACACACTCCCAGAAGTCTCCTCTTTTTTCATGCCAAGACCAGGTGTTAAAACGTGTACATCTGGTTAAGGTAAAGTCTGCTTTACTACAAACACAGGCTCTGTTCTCATTTCTGAGACCTCAAATTAGATGCCTAAGAGATCCAATTCTCCACACCACAATGTCACTGTGGTGGGGAGCTCAGGCCCATTCACATTTAGACACTTCAAGCGTGGCTTCAATGGTTCAAAACTCACATGGGCTCACAGCAACACTGCAGTAGGAGACTGAAGTAGTTAAATAATTAGTGTGCCCAGCAGGGCAGTACACAATGTTTGCCCAGCAAACACAAACTCTCCTGTGATCCACTGTACATCCAAAGTGAAGAATTTTTCAACTCATTTAATACTAAATTAAAGAACACAGAGATATTTCAATTAGCCAGCTTTGACTTTTTACAAAGCTGTTTGTTACAGCATCAAAGCGTTCCCTAGGGGAATGCTAGTGGGTTTATTTTGTTATTCTCCTCATACTACATAGAGATATGAGAAAATTAGGACAATTGAGTGAAATAATGAGAACAGTCTTTGCTAGGAAAAAAAGGTCTGACAACAAAGGAAGTGGCAACCTTAGCAACCTGGTGCTGCAATCTGTGCAAAACAGGGCCATCAGACAGCCTCTCCTTGGATTTGGTAAGGATTAATCACCAGCTCATTACATGGAAGGTGACAAGCTGCAGACTTCCACTGTGGCTATCTTCCAATCTGTGTTATTTAAAATGCACAAGTGATCCTGAAAGGTGGTTAGTCTTATCATCAAACTGCCAACTCACTGAGTTAATCAGGATTCTGAAAACAAGAACTGCTGGATCTCACAGCACTGACTGGTCGACAAAGTAGTGAAAGGAAGTCTGTTGATGAGCCATTTCAGCAGCACAGGACAGCAATGGATTCTGAATTATTATACTCAGAGATCCAAAAATTGCGGTAGTTTTTTCTTTTTAAGGCATCAGCCCAACAGCTATCAGCAGCCCCGAAAACAAAACTGAATATTAAGTGTTTGTAGAAATAGAGACTGCAAAGTATGTTTATGACACCACATAAACTCCAAATGAACCTGCTTCTCAAATACTGCTGTGCAACTTCAGTCTGTTCATCCATTGTCTCAAACAGAGATAGCTGAACTTAATGCACAGAAAAGAAGATAAAGGTACATAGTTGTCCTGTACTAAACACCACTATGCAGACTAGGACTCTGCAACCCAAAAGCCATGCAAGAAGGTGAGGTCTGTAAAGCTGAGTGGTACACAGTGGAGGAATGAGGATCAGTCACTCAATTTCCCCAAACAAACCTGCCTCCAGCTGGTTTCACAACATAGGGTTTGTTTGCTCGGAGCAAGTAAGGTACTTCTTCGGGCAATGCACAATTAAGGTGCTGAATTCCTTTGCTACAACATAACTGACCTGAGTTCGTTCAAAAGGCAGCTGACATCCACAGAAGAAAAATCCATTGAGTGTTGTTAAACACAAAAGATACTGCCTCTGGCTCTGCAAGTTCCTGAGCTACAAGTCACTGCAAATGAGGGGAATATGCAAGGAAGATACCATCCCCACTCCGGGTTGCTGTCAGACGTGGGACAAGATGAACCTTAGGTCTGGCACCACAGCGGTGTTCTTATATTTTTTTCCATTTTCTCACTGGTACAGTGAGCATCCATAATAAATTTGAGACCATTAGGTTACAAATACAGAGACAGGATTTTGTTACTAGTATTTGATGAAAGCATGCACATGGATGACACTCCAGGGAAAGGGGAGTCTCACTAAGCTCAGGATACCTTTCAGCAAGTACCAGTTCAGTGAGGCACTAGAGGGCTCCTATGCTTCACTGAAGTACCTGGCACAGACTGCTGCTACAGTTCACAGAAATGGAAGGCACCACAGCCCTGTCAGTAACAGGCCAAATCACAGATCAAGCTTTGCATTAACTCCAAGAGGTTCTCAAACTTCCAGGAAGGCAGGAGAGGTTGCCCTCAAGCAGTTATGTTTTTATCCACCCAAAATATTGGTCTGTCCTGAGTTAAAAAGAAAACCCACATTCTTATTCTTCATCTGCACAGCAAACTGAATGACTCACGTAAGGAACGTAAAAGAATACATGAAGGATCCCAGAACAAAAACTTCCTAAAGTCACTGGCAGAACATTTTTCAAGTTATCTTGCTAGGGAAAGAGACGCATCAAGAGTTTAAGCAAGCACCATGTTCCTACTCAGTTATGTTGGCATCAACACATGAGTGTTTCAGGTTTATTTTAAATGCTAAGCTTCTGATACAGGCATTAATATGTCAAATCTTATTTTGCAAACAGTATGAACTGTAAATAGAAGTTTTAGTCATGTAACAGTCTCAAAAAAAATTTGTAACTTTTAGTTTATAGCTGTTGAACCAAGAACACACTCGAAAAAACAGGAAACCAAAGCCACAGCTAGCAGGTTCATATAAACTAAGCCATACAAATATAAACAAGATTATATAAACTATGTCATTAACAACTGGATTAGGACAAAAACTAACAGCTCCAACTGCTCTCTGCTCCCAGAAAGATGCAGTGTCTTGCCTTGTCTTCTTCCCAGAGACAGCCAACTGCAAAAATGTCATTTTTTACTTGATTTCACAAATAAAGGGAACCTACCATAGCTTGCCAAAAGCAGTTTCACTCTCTTCTGAGGTAAAGCATGATGTTACCTTTCCTTTGAGTGTATGCACATCAATAAAAGAGTTCCCATTATTCAAGCACTTCCAGCATGCGGAAAAAAAGTTCCTCTCCTTAACACTAAGAGTACACTTCGGGAAAACAGTTCTGTAAACAGTTCATGGAAGACTTGTAATTGATGAACATTTAGTAGTTACCTTAATCACAGGAATCCCATATAAAGAATCAAAACAAGTTATAAGGCATTCAGGGCTACATTCATCTTCCAGTTTAGATATTTACCTCATCATCTCCCAGTGAATTTATTTGTTCTAATTTTCTGGTCCAGTATCTGGCTTCTTCTTCAGGGATATCTATACCAAAAGAATAAGTCACACCGTCTTATTAACCAGACAAACTTGCATTTTATCACCAGTAGCATTAAAACAGGGAGGGTATTCCAAGACCACACCACAAAAAAACCACACAATTTTGAAGTAATAGGACTGTCTTATTTTAGCACTCAGATGAAAAATAAATATTGTAAATAGCAACACAGTTCAAGGGTTTACATTGCTTTCTTGTTTAAAGCTGATTAACCAAATGCACACTGCACAAAGGTAGGAAAGAGTAAGACAGAATAGTTCAGATTTAATTGAAGCATTAGTTTTATGAAGAGCCATTTCACAATGATATTAATACACTTGCTATATGCTTGGTAACACACAGCAAGATCAAGAGCCTCTTCTGGAGGCTTTTATAACCTCAGTAGAACAAGGGCTCCTTTTGAATAGCACATCTTTCTTACATACCTGGTGTAACACAAATTAAGTAACCAAAAAAGAAATAGTCTCTTGTTTTCCTTTGCAGGCAATAAGCCAAATCTTTTGAGGTAATGAACAGTGTTACAGGCAGTCATATTCACATGAAAGCACATTCCTATTTTTACACAACACTGCAACTTCATTGTGAAATGAATCACAGCAACCCTTTTACCTTCTAGAAGGTACACCAAGTTGATGACTGACAGCAAGTAGCAAGCATTATCACCTTTATTTTGGTAACTATTTTCTATTTCACACTTTCAAGTCATATAGTGTCCTAATGGTTTGAAGGTAACATATACTTCTGCCACTCAATTTCACCTCTCAAAATGCACCCTTGGAAGTGCAGATGAACTGCTGTGGAAAGGTGAACACAAGGCAAGTTATGTACCAACTGTGCTTAAGGAATAGAGCAAGATGTGCACAGCACCAAGGGAAATAGCCCACTGAAAGAAAAAGCATCAATCAGGCTCTCAACCCAGGAGAATTAGGTGAATTGTTTAGGGATGGGGAATGTAAAATCATTGGAAAGAGGGGGAAAGAAGTTTTGGTTTGGATTTTTTTTAGCCACTCGACATCTCCCTGACTGCAATGACTTCTGAAATTTGGCTATTCATCGTCCAAAGCTGCACCAACACAGAAACTTCAGAGCTGATACAGGAAGGAAGTGGAAGGACTGCTCCAGGTAGACACCAACAACAACCCTGCAAGCTGACAAATGGGGATGAGTGTATACCAGTTCAGCTAGTTTTCCCATCTCTTGTAATTCTTTACACTCTCAGGTGCCTCATTAGAAGCCAAGAAGTTTACATCTAACAAGTTTGTTTTCCTGCAATGAACTGTACCCCATGAGCACAGCCACAATGATATGCTACGCTATCCGTTGGCAAGAGTGAGAGAAGTAGGCTGAGATGATCTCCTGATAAAAAGGTGGTTCTAAAAGTTACAGCCACCACTACTCCTGAGAGAAACACGAACACGAGAACACGATTTATTGGCAGGTTAGTATTCCATTGGGACCTACGATACTTTCAAAAAGAACCAAGTATTGCTTTGTTCTTATACTTAAAGGGTAACCTGTCCTACATGTGTCCCCCCTCAGCCACATAACCCATCATTTTACAAAGCCAGTGACCCCATAACATCTGGAGATAACAGTGGCCAGTGTACTAGAACACAAACTGCTTTCAACAAGAACAGGGAACGCGCCAGATTTAGTGGAATTTGAAGTTTCAGAAGTAGGCATTTCTTTGGACTATGAATTAATGTCTACACCTTTGTAACAGAAACACCATTGTATTTTTATGCAACTAGTCTGACCCAAACAAGGGGAATATAACAGGCCCCACTTGAGAAAGCTTTAGGGAACTGGAAATTTAGAACCTGACTTCCAGAAAACCTGCGTTTAGTAGAAAAAAAGATAACCTATTTTGTCCTTGCTTGAAGGTAGAGCAAAGTAATTTATTTTAATGATAATACACACAGCTAGTTGCCCTTTCTGATGTACAGTACATCGCTTTGTTGTTACATGCTATTAGGAAACAAGGCAAGAGAAACATGAGAGAGTCTTCCACAATTACAGCAGTTGTAGCAAAACATACATGCTTTTAATCATCAGGGCTGCAGATCGCAGCTGCACAGATTTATTAGATGAGCCGTGCACAAATTAGGGATGGCATTCAAAGGAAATCTGGACAGAACTGATCTGGAAAGATGACATCAATTAACTGAAGGGCTATCAGCATACAACCCCATGAGATTTAGGAGGACAAACTCCAACAAGGATCTGAAGCAATCCAGACATTAAAGCAAAGCCTATGGAATTTTGCCTTTGAAAGCCATCACTTCTCTAAAAGGTGAAGAAAACTCACAAACAGAAGACTAAAGGTCAGAGTCAAAACAGCTCAACTCTGAAGCCTGAAATCAAGACCAAAGAGATCTAGGAGGGATGAAGCAATGGATTACCATCAACACTGCAGAAACTGCAGTTGCCTCAGGGTAGGCTTCAATGCTTTCCCATAGACCATGGTTTAGTGGCATGCCCAGGCACCAAGAAGGGGCATGTGTCTCTTGGATTTGTTGTTCCCATCTCATATCCAAGGTGCCCATGTCATAAATGGAGCTATCCGATTTCTAGTGCAGGATTGTTGCTGTTCTATTGAAACAGCTTCTTACGCAAATCAGAGATAAAAATCTGCTACTGCCTAGATACTGGCTGCTTTAAGGACATCATCTTGATCTTAAGAGAAACTCTTGTCATCAGTACTAATGGCACTACAGTTACTGCACAGCAAATCTGAAATATGAAGCAAGTGGCCTATGAACTTGTGTCAAGTTACCTGCTGAGAAGAAGAAATGCCCAATGAGACAGAATTCTTGATTTTTTGAGGAGGCAGTTCATAACTATTTTTTAGTTTCACGATCCATTTGTGTCTTGCCTCAGTCAGCTGTTTTGTTGAAGCTGGTACTTTGAAACACAGGGAACAGAAAATCCCTAGTGCTGAGATTACAAACTGACTGCTTTCAAGGCCATGTCCACTGACCAGCTCCTACATCACTGCTGACCTTTGATTACAAGTACAATTTACTCTGCTACATTAACTTTTGCTTGAAGATAAAAAGCTGAACTAGTCCAAACAGAGGCCATCTGATGCCAGCTCAGGATGCCGCTGACATCATGCTTTATAAACAAGAGAAGTAAGGCCATATGTCAGTGCAACAAAACTGCTGAAGAACAAGAACCGAGAGGAGATGGGCAGGTAAGTTCACTAGCTTTTAGGGCTTCTTAATTTGATACCAACACAGAAATGTGGCAAGCCTTACTGTCCTTGCTCCTACTGCCATCTTCAGTGGGAAGCTGAACCCCCTGTCTTCTCTGGGCCGCTGGTGTCAGGAAGCAGTGAGGTCTGGTTGCTCCCCAAGGGGTGGGAGGCAAGGGAGATCCCATGGCTGGGAGGGCAAGCGACTTGCCAGCCAGAGGCCCATCCCACAGCACCTGAGGAAGGTGAGCAGGGCAGGCCCAGAGATCATAGCCAGGTTCAGCCAGGAACCCAGGTTGCCAGACAAGTTGGAGGTCAAGCCAGGAAGTCAGTCCACATCTGGGCCTGGATCTATGGGGTCCACCAGCAGGCACAGACACAGCTACAGCTGAAGTGGGAGATCAGTAAACTCCCACAGCACCACTCAGATCGAAGGCTCAGAGCTAAGCTGAAGTGGGACTCCTGGGTCCATGAGCAGGGGGTATGAGTGGAGGTCTCAGGTGAGGCTGATCAGAGCCATTAAAGCTTACGAGTGCACCCAGGGCCACGACACCTGGATACACTGCGCCACCACAGAAATGGGGACACAGCAGTAGAGATTTATCAGACTGTGGAAGGAATTAGAGGCGAATTTGCTAGGTCTATGCAGATGACTTCACACAGACCCCCTCAGGTACCTAAACGTGATTTTATAAATGTGTTATATATATATATAATATACATATTTTAGATATATATATAAAAATATAGATTTCATAAACACAATTCTTGTTTAAAGATCTCTATCTTGGCAGTAACTAGGAGTTTCAGCCCTAAAGCTTTTCTTCACCTCAGGCTTGGTGGTCCTTGCTCTACTCCTTGTGCCACCTGAGTTTTTTCCAGGTAGCAAGTCCAGGGCTGGGGCATACCTCAGGTCAGCATGAGTGAGAACAAGTGCTGGAAGCAAAAGCGATACCTTCTTTCTCCCCGCTTTCCTACAAACCTTCACCTGGCTTCTGTCTCTTCCCAGCCCCAATTTCTTCCCTTTCAGAGGTATGGGAATCACTGAAATAACTTTGCAGAGCCAAGCATTTCTCTTTCTGTATAGTTCCCAAGACAATAAAAAAACAAAGCATTTACTCCACCTGATGGCTGGATGCAGATCAGCATGCTTCTAGCCTGGGAGTGGTGAGAACACTAAAAGCATTTTCACTCCAATTATCTACTAGAAACAGCCTGGCACAGATCCAAACTGCTATAGATTAGTAGCCAAAAGCATTTTTGAGTACTCCATCCTGTGAGGGACTTGCACATAGCCACTGTACTTCTAAAAAAGGGGGACTGATTAAAAGTGCTTCTAAACAGCACAGTTTTACACTTGAAAAGAAGCATCTTGGAAAGTCTGTGCCAGCACATATTCACTACAGCAAGACAATAATAGCAAGACTGTCTTCTCCCTACCAGCGAATTTTCTAAACCAACCAAAAAGAAAAGCTGTCTCCCTTCCTTGATGTCTGTCTTGTTCCTGAGAAGAAACATATGATCAGTGGAAAAACCCGCTCCAGCCTGTCTTTGCTAACAACCACTTCCTCCCATCAAGAAGGCAGTTTATTGCCATTTTAAAAGACTACCAAGCATAAAAATGCTTTGCACCCTAGGGGTTAATATCAACTCTCACTAACACTTCACATTTCAAATGCTCACGCTTTGCTGCACTTTTATAGAAGAGGATATTCAGTCATTCTTCTTCTGCAAGATTGAACATGTAAGAACATAAGGCTGGCAGAGAACATAAGATGACAGTCTGATCCCCAGCCCTGCAGTCCATCGCACACAGATGCTCACCGCAGAAGGGCCCACAGATCTGCTCTCTCTCCTATGTGGCAAGCTAGTGTCACACTAACAACGCTACTGAAAAAAATGCAAGGTCTGCATCTGGAACATGCAATGGGACACATGGAAGACGTATCAAGGCCACCACAGATGTTCTTTGTCCCATTGGAAATCTGGGCATTAACAAAGTTTAACTCCTGGATGACATCAGGAAACTTTACGGCTCTTACTAGCCTCTGTTAGGAAATGATTGCTTCCCAACTCCAAACCTGGCAAACATTTAAAAACAACTTCATATGAAAAAAAAAAAAAAATTCTCTAAGTTGCCTTCATCATGTGCTACCACTAGCAGCATAAGCACATTCTGCATCTATTTCAGCTGTAGCTGTTGCCAGTCTCCAGAGTACCAGGAGAAGACACGCCAGGGAGAAAGAATCCTGAACACATCAGGTGGAAGCAGAAGCAGAAAACTAATCCTGGATAAATACAGTGCAAACAACAAACCAGTTTCTAACTTCTTTGCATATACAATCATGTTTTACACCAAAGACTTCAGCTTTTCTGGTTTTCAAATTCATTTATTCTCTCTTACAATCCCTTAAAAACTTCTCAAGCTCCACCTAAATACAATGAAACACTTAAAATACACAGACAATAACCTGGGGCACTGCATCTGCATGCATCATCTAACCTAAATGAAACAGAGCAGCCAGAAGGGATAGAAAAAGCACAGAAGCACAGCCAAACAGAAGAACATGCTGTTTTTTTAAAGCTGCTATCCCAGACAGCTGTTTTTTACCAGACCTGGAAAGCAGCACAAGCTGTATATGCGCACGCAGATCACTCTGGTTCTTGCATATCTATAATAGCCAGGAGATCTTCACCTGGGAAACCAAACATGATACACAATGTTCCCAAGTGTCACTCCAAACGCTGTTATTAAAACATTACCTCTACAGCAACAGAGCTGCTGACTTAAGAACTTCCATGGCAGATCAATGATTCATTTAGTTCTCTGCATAGGTTTAAAGCAGCAGTTCTCAGCTCATATGACAACAAAGTCTTAACATGTGGGGCACTAAGAGTCCATAATGCTATCCTCCACTTCAAGGGAAACTGACCTGCAAATGCATGGAGATACAGAGGCAGTGCTGTGAGCTGAGCTACCTCTAAGTCTCACAGCACTGCAAGGGCAGGGAGACAGAGCCTAAGCCATCTTGCAGGGCCCTTCTCTATCCTAGAGGTGATGGCAGGAGATGTTCAGTCACTGTGTGAAAGGAAGCACTGCTGGAGAAGGAAGGTAATAGGGGTAGATGCTACCTTCTAGAGGAATATCCCACAGTCTTAGTGCTTGCTGGTTTGCAACCTGCTTCTGACCTTGCCATGGCGGGACAGACTGAAAATGTAGAAGATCCAAGAAGTGAAGAGCAGCAGAAGCCTTGAAAGAGCTAACTAATGCACCCATTTTTTCCTGAACTTTATGAAACACTGGACAGGCAGACAACTTTTCCCACTCTAAAATAAAAACCCTTCAATACTGACTAACAGGAACTTCACACTGCTGTATTTGGCAGAGTAAGCAAAGGAGTAAGTAATAGATGCACTTTAAATTATTGATTGTGTTAAAAACAGAAGAGCTGCAAAAAGCTGGTTATTTACTTCATGTTTTCAGTTTTCTACATGAAATCCTATTCTCAGAATTCTATGTACTATAAAACATAGTATGTTTTAAAACATACTATGTACTTAAAAAGCCCAAAACAAAGAGTCCTGTGTTTTGAGTATAGCAGTAGGGAGAAAATACACTATTAGCACTATAACCTCAAATACTCTTTTATTTTTTAAATCCAGATGCTCTAACACATAATGGTTTACAGGGAGTATGTCTTCTTATACTTGAAAAAACATTTCTTAAAAAAATCACAAGAAGTAATGCAGTCCAAAACATGAATTGCACAAGAAAGCAAATTCTCTTTTGGATACTTCCTGAATACACAGGGAGAGATAAGAACTTCATTTTTTTCAAAGCGGAGACAGTTTACAAGCAACTGTGTCACAATGAACTTAGATGAGAAGGTAGAAGCTATAAGCCTTGCCTTCAGCTATGTGTGCTGTGTCCCCTCCCTCCCAGAAGCCCGAACACTTGCCCAAAGAGCCAATGTTCCACCTCACAAGGAAATCAAGTGAGTTGTTCCTCCTGCTACATAACAAGCAATTTCAGTAATAAACTTCCCATTGACAGGGTCACAGCAGCAGTGAATCACCAGGACACTTCATGAGGAAGAGGGATGGCTCCAGACCAACTTCAGACAGCTTAGTTGTCAAGACAGGTGTCAGATACATTTTCCCCTTCACACACTGGACTGTGGTTAAAAAGCAGTGCTTATTACATCCATAAAACACTGCACTCACCCCAAATTGCACCATCCAGGAGACGGTGCCCTCAAAATAGTACACCCAAAGCACAAGACAATTTGTATTGATTGTAGTGCTGCAGGGCCAAAGCCTGCATCCTCCTTTGCACCCTGAAGCACGGGTATGAGACTAACAGATGACCTAACTTTTTTCCACAACAGATGGCCAATCCTGACAGTTGCTGGCCAAATGCCAGTGGGTGCACTAATGTTCCACCTGTGCTTAGAGCATGATACAAATTACTCACACTGCTAGGGGCTTGAGAGCAAAAAACAAGCAACAGGCAGAGGGGGAGAGATGAGCTTCACAATGACAGACAACTTTGAAACACTTCCATGACCAATGCAGAAAAAAACCCACCACAAGCTCCAGAAACATCATCTCTGTTCTTGGTCCCAAGAGTCAGCTAAGAGCTAGAAAGAGCAGCTATGTAAGCCTTGGATGCATTCTGGCTAAGGCCTTACTTTTGGGGGTTGTTTATTTGGTTGTTGTGGTTTTTTTAAAATAAAAAATAAAATTACAAAAAATTCACACACAAACTTACTTGAGATGGGTTTGCTTCATTTAGCTACTTTCCACATTCTGTACTTTTCAACCACAAGTAATTGCCAGAAATGCAGTTGTTATAACACCATGTTATTTATATACTCTGCTAATGATAATGTTCAGGAGCACTCAGCACTGATGTTTCACTAACTGAACTGCGTACCTCTAACAGGGTTTAAGTGCACCTACCACAGAACAACTCTAACAACACACTTGACCTCTTCTAGAGCCAAATTTGTCTAGATACAAAGAAGTTAATGTTCCCTGCTCAGGAACAAAATGTCTGACTGCACAATCCTGAAATAGTATTAATAGTTTCTTAAACTGCTGCTAGTCTAAACATTGCAGCACTGGGAGACCTTCAAATCTTCCCTGTTTATTCTGATCTTGTTAGAAAGAAGCCAAGCAAGAAATGAACACTGGCAAATTGATCTGTACTGAACTATTCTGACTGAACTGAGAATGAACACGACTATAAAACTCACACTGCTCCCAACACACTTTCTCTCCACCATCAGCACCCTGGGTAAGTTATTGAAATGCACTCACCAAAAGGTAATTCAAATCTTGTGTCCAGCAAAATTTTGTGAGGAGTTGGGTTTTTGGTTCCACAGATTTCATCATGTTTCATTACAACTTCTGCCTCCAGCGTAGACCACTCCCCAGGACCTTCCTGTGAATCACAAGCCACAGGTGAAGTTTCAAGTCTGGCAGGCCCTTACGCAGTAACTCTCACACATTTTCTCACATAAAAGACTTTAGGAAGATCCTTACAGTATTACTAAGGCCTGGTACCCAATTTTAATATCAAATGACATCCATCCAGCACATGCTGGCAGCTTTTCTTCCAAATCTTAACGGCCTTTACCAAGATAGCAGAAAACACCTCACAGCAGGGCTACTGCCTTCTCAGCATTGCTGCAAAGGTAAGTCCTCAAAGGCAGGCACCAAGGAGGGACCGGACAGCGAGAGGAACCGAGCACCAGGTAGACCTTTTGGCCACACTGCTGGGCTTCCCCCTCCCTTCCCCTTTTATGGAACACACAAGTGTTCTCTCTCTACTCAAATTCAATAATCTTTTAAATAAATGCCCTGAAGTTTAAGGTAAAAAACCAAACATGTCCTGCTGAGCTGTAAGAACTGCCAAATTCAGTAGTTAGGGCAGTTACAGACATTGGCACATCCCATTTCCTACCTTTTCCAATTCATACTAGCACCGCTACACGTCTTCTAACACTGCAGCCAGAAGCTTTAAAATGATGACATAGACCTGCCCTGGGCCCACCTCAAAGGCCAGTTTGTCTTTTACCTGTCTTTAGCAGGAACTCATAAAAATTTGAGCATCAGACTAAGCAGTCAGTCCGTAAGACTTCAGACATTTAGCAATTATATGCGTTCCTTAACAGATTAAGCCCTGGTTTTTGAGTCCATGTGAGTGAAATAAGACCAAGGACACGCACTTTAGCTCAGTTTTGGTCTATTGGCAGCCTACTTCAAAAACAAACACAACGTGATGCCAACAGCCCTCTCCCCTCACCCAACCCTCCTGACTTTGCAAATGAAAGTTTTGCTGAGGAGCACAGTCCTGGGCTGCACCAGGCCAGATTTGTAACACGTTAACTATTGACATTGGAGCTGTCAAAATAAAGCTTCTGTGTCAGCTTAACCTCATCAGATTGGTGAATGGCCTTCAAAGCAATCCACACAGTCCCAACCAGTGTGTCCCAGATCAGTCCTTTGTTCCATACTTCAACAATTAGGCCCAGGTCCAGCCGATTGATCTCACTGCAAGAAAAGGAAAGGCAGCACAGGTGAGAAAAAAGCAGAATACAATCTAATTAGGTTCTGCATTACCACCACAATTATACCACTGAACTCTTTTCACACAGCCATGTCAAACTATAGAGAGCTTCTGGAAGGATGTGGTCAAGGCATCCCATGCTCACAGGGAACGCTAGTTTCTAATAACTGATTTCTCACAGTTTAACTAACTACACAAAGACTGCAAACTAAAACCCTGAACTATGCCATGCAGGCACTGCCAGTTGGGAACTTGTCTCTGCAGCTATGTACACAGGAGGAGGAAGTGTATCTTGGGCCAAAACCTAGAGGTAAGCTGTTCTTTGTCATCAGGCACCCCATTTCTAACAAAGTGGGTGTCTCCTTTCACTTGGCAGCACAGCAACACAAGCCTACTCTGGCAGGTCCAAACATGCCAATACTTATCTGTGAGTGGAGCTGCCACACGCCAAAAGTAACAGTCCCAAACCCAGCGTAGCTGCATCAACCGCACTACCTGTTGCTCAAGGCTGTGTTGCACCTCTTCTGCTGCAGCACGAACTTCTTCCTCTGTGTGACACTGAAAGGCTTTGAGCCATGCGAATCTGCGGCAGCAAGCAGTGGCAATACAGCCACACGACCACCGAGTGCCAAGTTCATGGACATACTTATCTGAAGGTTTTCATGAACATCTTCCCTCTCAGTAAGGAAAGGATGCATCTCAAATTCACTTCTTCACTATGGTTCATACCATTTATGCCCCCCCCTCCCCATGCTGGTTTATAACATTCCTACTTAAAAACAGTGTAATGCTTGCACACCCTGAATTGTGGGTAAAAACAACAAGTAGAGAAGAATCCTGAGCAGTCTGTTGATATGCAACTGTCTCGCACTTACAATGAAGAACGGCTATTCTTCCTACTTCTTTGAGCTCAGGACTTTCCTTTAGTGCAACTGCTAATCCCCAAAAGTAGGTATTTTGGACACACAGTGCTGCTGCCTGCTGTCCCTCCTTTCAAATGTATCCACGTTAAGGTTATTGAGGGAATTTAAAAGCGCATTAGTCACTAATTTCTATAGACTGCCATCATGGCCAAAAAAAACCTGCTGCCAATCCCAGCACCTATTTGAGCTTTGCCCCAGAGACTTCTTACAACTTTAAAACAGAACATTCTAGCTACAAAGTTCAAGACAAACCTACAGCTACAGCAAAGAACATTAGCATCTATTTTAAACCCAAGTGCTTCTGTTCTTGCTTAAGACACAGGAATTGAGGTCAGGAGTGTCCAGTACTTGGGCGACTCAGTCTACATAGTTCAAAATGAAACTATTACACAGGCTTGTTATCAGTTTACTGATAGCATCTTGAAATTGAGACTCCAGCTCCCTCTGGGTATGGCTACCTAATACAGCATAACTAACAACTAGCCACCTGCACCATCACTGCTCTATGCTCCCACTGCTTGCTTCTTGGAAGATGATATTTATCTGATTGCACAAACTTGCAAAACCAACAGAAACAACTTGATTTTCCACTGGCTGCACTAGCGTGAGACCAGAAAGGGAAGAGAAGGAAAAAATACTCTATTTTCAGGCACACTGTAAAATCACGTTCTTTGCTTCAGCACACATTGACAGAGCAAGACACTGATCACAAGACACCCAAAAGACTTCTATACAGACCTCCACAGGCTAGGTCACCAGATAAGAATTTAAAAAAAAAAAAAAAAAAAGATTTTTTCAGGACAGTGGCTTTGATTGCCTTTATGCCTTTGTGTCTCCCTTTCTCCACCTTCTGGTTAGATGCAGAATAGCTTCAAAGAACAAAAGAGCTGAGACTGGAATTTGGTGTCCCTCCTTTTCCACATGCAAGTAGAATTTAAATGAAAAACATTTCTAAACTTCAACACTTATTGAATCATCACGTTCTAAACATCAGTCTGCACTTTCACTCAAGAGGTGTTTGCTGCAAATATGCAGTCCTTTTAAAGCTGCTTCAAAATTAGAAGATGTCTCCAAAGAACACATTAAAGTGCTTTACTGGTCTGGTAAATAAGCAAATCTCAAACAACCCCAGAGTCTCAGATTCTGAAGTGTTATGTCTCATAAGGAGTTTGGAAGCAAAAACAACAAATACAGATAAAAAGCATTTTCTTCGTTGTAGTCTATTCTTCTACTGTGCCTCATAAAAAAGGTAAACACCAATACAGACAATAAAAGCATCCTTCCCTGAGGGAAAACCTAAAGTGTTCAAAAGCCTTTTCCAACTCCAGAAAGAAAAAGAGCAAACCAGTGAATAGTAGTATTGGAATATCAGTGTTATTTCTCCTGGGACAACTTAATGTACACAGGATCATGCAAAACACATTCCCTGCCATGTGTAATATTTCTGTTACACACATAAGAACAACTGTGCTGTTGCCTGGCTAAAGCAGGGACAATAATGGTGAGGTAGTTCAGCCAATATTCTGCTTTCATATCCCCTAGCAACTAATTACGGAGCAGCACAGTGACCTTACAGCATGCTAACTCAGCTCTCAGCCGATATTGGAGAGCACTTCCAGGAGCTGTTTGAGGGGAAGGAGGAGGAGCAACCATGACAGCTGTCATCCAGCACAAATAAATGCCATTCTTAAATCACTGGTGAGCAGCCTCCTCTGTAGCTGGCCATGTTTAAAGCTAGTTCCTGTCCACAGGATGAGCACAAATCACAGGAAGAATGAGTTAGTAGTTTGGGTATGAGCATATGATTTGCCAGACAGGTACAATTTCCTGTCCCAAACCTTACCCCAGCCCTGCATGGTTTACATCAGTGACAGCCACAGCCTCTGTCTGACCAGAACCTGCAGAGTTCAGAAGATGGTAGCATTCAGAAGCACATGTGTTTCACCAGATGCTAAAGGACAGACTCCAGACCCTCCGTGCGGAAGCACACACCTCACGTGCTGCTCCAAAACCAGAGTGCCACCAGACAAGGGAGATGGGAGCACAGCTAGGACAGCAACATGGTACTGACCCAGGTGAACTCCTCAGCCAGAGGCAAAAGCCTTCCACCTTTGGCAGAGGAGAGCAAACCGCTGCTGGACTATGAAACATACTCACAAAATCCCATGTTGGGTCTCTTGCTATGGACGCTATGTAAACAACTCAGACCCAATTAAAAATAGCAGCACTAGCTCTGACTCCACAAGATGAACACAACATCACTCCCCCTGCAACAGCACTGTCCATGCCAACTTCAGAGAATCCTGAAGGTCCAGGATTTACTAGCTTGAGTTCACTTTGTCTTACAAAGCTATAGAAACAAAGCAGATGCAACACATCAATGAGTCATTCATCCAGCAGCAAAAAAACCTCCACCATTAAAAAAGATACTGGGAAATCCCTGGCTACATGTCAGGACTACAAGGACCAGAGCAAATCAGAAGTGCCAACTGCACCAGAAACCCTGGGAGAGTTGAACTCATTCTGCTGCTCATGGCAGGGACTGGCAGCCCCTCAGGCTGCAGCAGAGAAGCTGGAAAACACGTCCATGGGCCCTAGGCCGGTGGCAGAAAACATCAACACACAAGAGCAGCTCCCACACTGAGGTAACCAGGACCACCTTGTCAATGCCTTGAGTGCACTAACAATGGCCCTTAATTGCCCTGACCAGCCACACCAGCGTCCTCCACCCACAGTCACTACCTATGGCCCATTTAAGCTCGCTATGGGTCTTCAGTCCTTGCCTAAGCTATGTTGTAGGTGTTCTTGTCTCCATCTTGCCCATGTCTGACCATTGACCCCATCAACTCAACCCACAGACTGACTTCCCAGCTCAGCTTCAGACTCACCTTGTCATGGACCTGACTGGAAATTACTGGACTATACCTAACCCTGATCATCATCACCAGATGCAGCCTTGAGCCTGACTTGCTAACTTACACTCCCAGCTTGACTTTGGACCTGACTCATTACTACAAACTTGTCTGACGACCTGACCTCTCAGCACACACTGGCCTGACCCTGAGGCCGGCTCCGCTGGTGCTGCTCAGGTGCTGTGGGACTGGGCCCTGGCTGGTGAGGACCTTGGTCTACCAACCATCCTACCACACTCTGCTTCTGGCTGCCTGTTCCTGTGGGAGCAGCTGGTCCTCACTGCACCCTGGCACACAGATCTAAGAACAGGAATCCGGGCAATCTGGTACTATTAAAGGACACAGGCTACTCCAGCCACTCTGTGGCACTGGTAGAGAATCTCCCAACACACATCTCCTTCACCACAGGTCAGTGTGTAAAACAGAAAAGCAAATGATTTAGGTTGTCACCAGGCTTGTGTATTTTACCTAAGTACTCCAAATTATACAACACAATAGCAGCTCCATATAAACGTCAGTGCTGTGGAAGGACTCAACCACAAGCACCTCATCACTGCACCATACTTACAACATGAAGTCCTGTTCCCAGCAGGGTTGGTCACCTCGCACAGCTACAGTCGTGCTCTTCACATTTTGCACTTTCAGGGTCACATACGTATTGAATTTATCTGGGGAACGAGAGGCAGAAGTTGTCTCCTTCAGTATAACCTTTCATCACATAAGCGCAACATTTCAAGGTTTTCGGTCCATACATTGCATCCCAGGGGGACCCAAAATGAAAAGTCCATGTGGGAAGACATCACTGGGTTATGGAGCCAAATGTTCAAGATGTTTTTCACTTGCCATCAAATTTTCCATCACAGTTTTTAGAAATTCATGCACAAACAAAACCAAGCAACTAAGCACTTGCAGTAAGTCAGGGACAAAAGAGTATAAAATCCTGAAGAACGCAGACACTTTGTGTTTAAGACTGTTACTGAAAGGAAGATGAGAGGAAGAAGAGACAGCCTGAAGGAACAGGGCTCCATCATGCAGACTATGCAGAGGGAAAAACAAACTTGCAAAACATACAAGCAAGAAGCAGTTGTGCTGATGGTATCATCTGTTCCCTTCTGGCCCAACCACTCTCCCAGTTCCAACCTGGTTTTTCAGCCATGAATCCACAAAGAACTTTACAGATCAATCAGGGGCAGAAGGAAAATAGAGTGATTTATGCTAAATGTGCTAAAACTGATCTGTATTGCTTGAACCGCCTGACCTAGAAGAACCATGTTGACTCATATTTGGACAAGACAGGCTTCATTTAGACATTTTGCTTTTTATTTTAAATCTGAAGAAAAAGCCTGAAACAACTTTTTTTCCTAGTTTGCTGCCATCTCTTTGCTAATAAAACCAAAAGCAGTCAAGCACAGCCAAGCACAGACACATACAAAGTTTGAGTATCAGCATATGAAAATGAACAAACTCTCTTTTAAGGGGAGTTACCACCTCAGACCTCTATTAGTTTCATGAAGCCTGGAACAAGACATATGCTAAGTAGCTAGAAAGCAATGTGCGTATTTTAATACTTTGATGTTCTGCTGCATCTATTCCCAGCATAAGTTAGATCACAGTCCATTTTAATACTGTCAAAATTTGCATACATCATTGCTGTGGGCTACTATAGCTTGTCCCAGCACCTAGCTTGACATACCCTAACAGAAAGGGAGGAAATGGAAACTGTATGATCCAGAAGCTCAGGAAGAAGCGGGAGTCACTGCAAGCCACGTTCCCTCATATCTAGCTACATGACTTGCATCCTCCTGGATCACTGGGCTTGTCAGTGAAACCACACGCTTTGGTTGAGTTAAACCTAGACTACAGGACAAATATTTCGCAGCCGTGAGCAGGCTACTTGATTACAGAAAGGATAAAGTACACACTATCTCCCTTCCAGTCTGGGCGCTCAGCCTTCCTTCCCTGAAAATTCAAGGTCATTGCACACACAGATCTTGACCTGACATGGAATATGGACAAGGAGCCCTGGGAATGTTCCACTGTAACATGAGGACAGCTATATCAAGAGAATAAAGCTGAACAAATAAGTCATGAATATAGCTGTGCAATTGCTTTGGATCTAAATGCCTGAATAGGTGTTTTCCCAGAAGCAAACTGCTTATTCTTTTGTAATCTGTACATCAGATTTCATTCAATAAATGTATTTGCCTGCTAAGGGATTCCTGGCTAGTTACTGAGCCACAGTGAAATAGTCACCTAGACTGTAAATTCTGGGCATCACCAACTATTTGGTTTTATATTATGCAGACACCAAACCTAGTGGATGGGATGTGTCCCAAGCACAGCCATTATGGACTGCCACGTACAGGAATGAATCACTTCTGCAGCGCCATCCAGCAATTCCAATCAGGATCGAGGAGGCACTGAATCCAGGCAGGCACACAACAGCTCTGCTTGGTGGACATTTTCAGACCCTGTTTTTAACAGGGACAGAGGAAGGGTGAGGGGAAAGGGCAGGGTGGGGTGGGAATTGGTGACAGTAAAGGACCAACTTTCCTCATCCATCACCTGTTTAGGTCAGGTGAGCAGAGGTTTCTTAGCACTGTGACACCAGGTCAGAGCCTCAAGCTTTCTACTAACTCAGGCCACCTGATCTGCAGGGTAGATTTTGTCACTCTTAAGGAGAACATGAAGGAGCCAAGAGGATGGAAATGAAAACTGGAGGGACCAGCATGAGCAGGAGTGAAAGAGCAGGTGTCAGCATTGCTGCAAACAAGCAGTAGAGCATGACTTACCTGGTGGCCCATGCAGTTTAGCTTTTTTTACTGTAAAGAGAAAAAAGGAAAAGGAAGGGGAAAAAAAAAAAAAGAGAGAGAGAAAAAAGAGAGAGGCTGTTAGTGATTTTGTCCTGCTACAGTTTCCTTCGAGTCCAAGCGTCACAGGGCATCGCATTAACTGGACAACATCTGCAGCAGAGGCTGGGTAGCTGGAAGTCCACACTCATTTTTAACAGTTCAACAGATCTGGAGACAAAACCTCTTCTGTACCCCATGTCACCTCTCTAAAAATGCATTTAAAAAATAATCACAGGATTAATGTTTGGAAAACAATGCAGTATGTCTCATGCAAAGCAATTTCAACACCAGTCCTTTGCAACCAGCAGTTACTGCTGCTTAGCAAGACATCATTTCATACCACCTCGCTTTAAAGTTACAGACACTCTAACAGAAATAAACATTTCATTATAAACAAAGAATCTCTCCTAACAGTGGAAACCAGACTTTCAACCACAACTTGAAAATAATCAAGCCTGAATAGTAGCTCTATAGTATGACATCTGTAAATCAAATTAACCCGCTATGCCAAACAAGCAGCAGTCTAAACTCAAATGTCACTTTCCCAAGCTTTCCTCTGTTAATTTAATTCCAGGACAGTATTTATCAAAAACAATGGTTAAAACATAAACCAGCACTAGCTCTTACCTCACCAGATGGAGAAGATCCATGTCCACCTAGGGGAGATTTTGTTTACATTTCTCTTTGACAAGCTCATATCCTCACTTGTATTGCTAAAGGTAAGCAGCGAGAAAAGACACCTCTAGGCTCCAGCTAGTATTCCCAGTAGAAAACTAATACTAAGAAGAAAACACATTTAACAAGCTAGAAAGCAAGATACAACAGAAAGCAAAAAGATTTAAAAACTGGTGCAGTGGTTTCCTCCAGAAAACAGAGCACCTAGCACCTACTGAAGGCTCACATAGTCTAACTTCCAAGATACGTGTTCTAGAAAGGAACATTATAAAAAATAAAATAATGGCCCTTACACAGTTACATGCACAGAGCTGCGATGGAGTGCATTGCTGGAGAACACCCTTGCTATCTGACAAATTCTCACTTGCAAGCATTTACAGTCCAGGCAGATGTTTGCACGAAGGAAATGTTGTACCAGGTACAGCATGAGCCAGAGGCATCTCAAAGAGAAGTCAGAAGAGCTGTAGCTTTACCTGCCAGGGCCCGTGAGCCTTTACGTCCAAAATAAAAAGGTTCATTTTTTCTCAGGTTCAGGGCCTGAAGCATTCCTAATGATAAAGCTAATGGTGCAAGCAAAACATACAGTGGTGGGGGCCAGTGTTCCTGCTGACTGAAGATGCGGATTCCTTTTTAATCTCCAAATCGGTTGGCCCGTTTAACCACTGAGAAACGGGCAGGGCAGTCTACCCACTTTCTAGGTGCCTTTGGTTACCACGCAAAAGCAGGCGTTTCATGAAATACTGCCCTGGACTAGGCAGACACTAGCTTCCCTGCGATCCACCCCTCTCCCCGCCTTTGCAAGAAGCGGGAGACAAAGGAAGAAGTGCATGTGCTTGAGGGAAGTTAGAAGCGAGGAGGAGGGCAGGGGGGATGCACAGCATGCTTCAGCTGGTTGCTCTCCCATTTCGTAACAAGCTGTACTGTCAGGATCAGGACTGGCCATGAGACTGTAGGTTCGCCATACAACAGGTGAATGTCTGGGAGCTGAGAGCTGGAAAGAGCCGTTAAATGCTGCCAAGACCCAGCCTGTTCATCAGCCCAGAGAATGCATGGGTCGGGTGCAATGCGCAGAACTGCACTGCGCCATGCCGCTGCCCAGGGACTGCGGCTTTGGAAAGGCACAATAAGGTTAGCTTCCCTAGGGAAACTTTTGTACCCACACCTGCTCCTTCTGTCTGGTTAGAGCTCCTCTATGCCACGTGCTCAAGGAAGGACACAAAGAAGTAATGAATTCGTGAAGAAGCCTGACGCATTACCAGTTAATTACTCGGAGCGTTGCAATAAAGGCTGAAAACTCATTGCTGCTCCAGGGACAGGAGGACAGGAGGCTGAAATCAAGTCACGTGAACCAGTACATTTTATAAAATGAGGTCTGTATCACAAAAGAAAGCCATTCCCTAGAGCACTCAGCAACACCAAGGTTTACCATACTGTTGCTTCTGCATTGCCACAAAACAAAAACCTGAGGACAAAGTAAGTCAAAGGTCTAGATCAGAGATTTCCTGAGTCACTCCCATTTAGCCTGCAGGCACTTCTGGGCTCTGGGGAAGCTGCATTTTTAAACTCTCTGGAAATGTTAAATTCCATTCAAATGGCTTCTCTCAGCAAACTGGGCAGCACAGAAAGTCCAGCCATCCAGAGGCAAACACAGAGCTATGCTGAACCATAATCCTCCTAGCCAGTGCAAGACTATGGAAAGGACACCAGGAAGGAATGAAAATGCTGGAAAATTAAAAAGGAAAGCAAGACCTAGCACTTTGCACTGCCCTGTGCAAGCACTGCATGATACAGATGCACAGAGATGCACCTGCTCTCATAGTCCATGTGAAGATTCATTTAATCACTAAAAAAAGACTTGGGCATACCAGAGAGACAGCTACTGCACCTCAGTTCAAGGGCCTATTAGAAGGCAGACGGGCTGCACTGAAATAACCGCATGCAAATTAGACAGATAGAAAAGCAAAGCAAATTGATGTAAACATTCAATTCATCCAGAGACTTTTTTTTCCTCTGGGAATTTCTCAACTTTTGATGTTACTTTAAATAAAGAGACATCAAAAAAATAGAGTTGAAATCTTGCCTGCAACTTTATAAAAAGAAAGAAAAAGTCACAACAGGATTCCAGATGCTCTACAGCCGTCAGCTACAAAAGGCTGGAGAGTCAGACAGACTCCTAAAGACTAGGGAAGAAAAATACTAGCCAGAGATTGCAAAAAAGGTCCTGAATCACTGTGGGAGGGTGGAAAAACAACTGCGGAACATGTATCAGAGTATTCTTAAACTCAGTTCTACAAAGCAATTCTTGCTATCCACTTATTTTTCAATCAGCCTGAAGGCTAATTTTTTTTCCTGACTAGGTACTCCATCCACCAGCCAGAGAATTAAAACTGAGCATGGCAAGTTACTGCGAGGTTCAGACAACACATTGCTCAAACCTCCTAAGCAGGAGCACGCTCATATTCAGTGAAAGCGAACTGGGGTGTTCTGAACGTCTGCAGATTCGAGATCACCTTTAACATTTGCTTGCAAATCAGAGTGAAGCAGAAACATGGGAGTGCCTGAACAGATGGCGAAAAGATTACATCCTAACTAAATCCAGCACATGACTTACGTGCTGGTCACTCACCACACTACAACAAAGTCTACACCCCCACACAGAGGCCAATAAAGTGCCGTGGAGGGGCTGTGGGAGAAATTAAAAGAATGAAAGGATGTAGTTTAATTAATGCTTTTTAAAAGAAATGCAATGCTAAAAGCAGAGCATTCAAAATGCACTTTCACGATCAGCAATTTGACAAATAGTTTCTTCTTCCCTGTAAAACATGAAGGCAGTGTTAATGTGTTTTTGAGAGCACTCTAACTTCTACAGTAACGGTCCCCAGATGTACAGCAGAATCGATACAAATTTCCATTTCACTCTGTGCTTTTCTCACCTTTTCCAGGTGCTCAGACGTCAGGGCACAGTGGCACACAGCACTAGATGCAAAGGTTGCTTAAGCTACAGAAGTAAGAGACCATGGCAAACCATGCATACTACTCAAGACTAAGTCAACACACTAAATTCACAGCCTGTGCACCCTGCAGCAGGGACACAGAGCGGAGGGAAGCGCTGGCTAGGCAGTGCTCTAGCCCTTCTGGTCTGTTACATTTTCTGTAACTGAGCCTTTGGTAACAATTTTGCTGTCTGAACCGTGCACCAACAGCTACAGCACGTGTACTCATTGCAGAGCCAGAAACTCACAACCTCCTACTCAGTTCTTGAAAGCTATTTATAAAATCCATGACAGGCTTGCAAGCAGCGCAAGACTGGCGCATCAAACAAGGACCGTTTTGTCCCTGGCAGTCTCACCCTGACACACAAGGACCTTTCCCTCCCCTGGAAATCAAAACATTTCCCATGCGCAGCCCCTGCACATCCTCACCTCCCACCAAGGGTGAGAAACCCTTGTCTCTCCCACTACCTGAACCCAGAAGGTGCTCCAAGCCCGAGGAAGCAGAGGCCATGCGGTGACCTCATCCCTGATTTTAACTCAGTCACTGGCTTTTTTCACTTGGTCCCTATAAAAGCCCAGCAGCATTAGAGGCATACTATTAAATGCAATTGCATGCGCCACAGCAGAACAGCAGTACTGTGTCGTGAAACTCTTCTCACTCCTTCATAACTCTAAGAAAGAAAGAGCTGGATAAAACAGCAGTTTAATGGTTTTCCAAGAGTGTGAAGAAGATTCAACACGTCACAGCCACCCTGGTATTCCCAGTCTGAGACAGGTCTAAAAAGAAAGGCTGCACTGCATTCTCATACGTTCTCAGAGCTAAATTATGTTCAGAAGGAAAGATTTTCCTGAACCACCTCAGAGGAAGAATAATTGCACAGGAGGCCCCAGGGACTCACTGGCACTGAGCAGCACCTCAGCAGCCTCTGCTGTAACTGCAGGGTCTGCTTGGGCTTGTCTCCTCACAGCGAAGCCCAGCAGAGCTGGGGTGCCAACTGCGGCTGAGAGATTCCTTCAGCCTCAAGGACCATTGAGAGACAAGAAACTTCAATCACATTTATTACTTTATACTTTGTTTTTCTGCCAGGGAAAACAAATGACTGGTTTATATATAAACACTGTTCCACTCAAGCGGGAAAGAGAGCCCTTTATGCCCCAGCATATTCCCTTTGAGAGTGACACATCGGAAACACAGTGGGTACCTTCTTGTACTGGCAGACATAAAAGCTGAGACTGCATTCACAGTAAACAGAGGGTAACATTTTGTTACTGCTTGGTGTGAGTGGAGGGCTGGGCTAACCAGAGAACTGCTCTGCTGCCAGAAGGAAGAAGAGCCGCCGTGAAATGCCACTTTGCTTGGTAACTGGCAGAGAGCAGGAACACCGTGCAGATTTCTGTTAGTACCTGAAGAACCTGAGGTTGCATCTATAAGCAGAATTTTTCTTAGTACCCAAAACAGTCCTTCAAAAATCTGTTTGCCTGAGACAACTGTGGAGGAATCCAGATAGCCTCAAAAGCAAACCATCAGTGCCACTAAATTTACTTCATCCAAATCAAGAGATCCATCTGCTTTAATAAGTACTCCAGAGTAAGTGGAATGGACACAATAAAAGTTTATTAATTTTTAATAGTTCATCAAAATGAAAAAAAAAACAACAAAAAAACCAAAAAAACCCAAAAAACCTGCACTTTTAGATTGCAGTTCCCATTCATGTAGCAAAGAGCATTCTTCAATCTGACCACACTAAACGCCCACAGGACGACCTGACTCGCCTTTCTCAACGCCTTGGGATCCATGTCGAACAAAGGTAAGGTATGGTCCCTCCAGCAACCAACCACATTTAAAAAGCAACTACTATCACTCTCAGATCCTTCTCAGGAAGGGGATGGGAGGAAAAAGAGAGATTCTATTCTGCTGCTGGTGGTAGCAAATTGACCTACCCAAGGGATTTCCATTTTGGCAGATGGCTTGAGAATGAATTAGAATCCCTCCTAATTCACATGAATTAGCATCTTCCTGTTCAGATGACCTGCAAATTCATTACCCTGTCCAGAAAGCTACTAAATTTATTTGATTTACAATACAATTTCCAACAAACAGCCTTCTACCAGTCACTCCACCCTTTCTACCCACTGGACAGTGACTGATAGCACTGGGACACGTGTGACTGCTTGGAAGGGTTTTCCAGATTCCTGTGCTAAGAGGAGACACACTCAATACTAACTCTACTTAACTTCAGCACCATTTCACATATGAAATCCAGGAAAGTACTACATAAAGTTATGCACCCCAATAACTCTCCACACTGCCAAACCTCACTAGATGCTCCCCTATTCACCTGTAAATTCTCTGGACAGTTAAGATCCAGAGCTTGCACGCATACAGGTGTCACAACACACAGGTAGACAGCACCTGTCTTGTTTCCCTCCAGAGCACAGACACCCCATACGTTGGGGAATAACAGATGTTTCCAGTCCTGATGGGACACTGCAGTTGCCACCTCATTCTGCTTACTAAGCTTCACCCCAACATTTGTTTCTTGACAGAACTTTCAAAGCTACAGACACAGCATCCCACCACCTGCACGGGCCGAACTTTGGTGAGCAAAGTACTGAAATCTACCCAGAAAGAGCCTAGCTTTTTTATATAAAGGCTAGATATCATTGTCTGGTCTAAATCTCTATTACTGCCATAGCCCATGGGCATCAGAGTGACATAGCACAGTGGCAGGATAGCTGGAGTATTCCCTACCGCTGTTTCATTCACACGAAATCGGGAGAGCTAGCAGGAAAACACAATGACCAATGTACACAAAACTGAGCAAATCCACAGTTAATATACTGTGCTGAACCAGTCAAAGATATATCTGACTATTCTGCTCAATCATCCAGTCTGATCACCTTAGTGAACTAGGCGATTTCACACCTCCTGCAGATACCATCACTTTTCAGCTCAGCTTTTGCATAAAATTTGGTAAGTGTACACAGCACGGCTCCACTCGCATCAGAGCTTCACAGTATTCTGCTTTCTCCATCCTTACCAAAGTTACTAGATAACTTACACAGAACAAATTAAAAAGCTTCATAGGAAACCCTTTCTGGTGGTTGCAAACACTCCAGTTGAAAACAGACTCTCATGGTATACCTGAAACAAAGGATCAACTTTGCAGACCCTTTGGAAAGGTTTAATTGTTGGGGTTTTTTTCAATAAAACTCGGGCCTCATAAGCCTTCTCTTAAACGACCCTCCTTCTTTAAAAGGTATTTCATGCAACAGAAGGGGTGACAATTCAATCTACTTTCTATGATGGTTTAATGTAGTAGGCAGTTAATATAAGTAGGCTGCTAAACACTTTCAATGACAAAATAGATTCAGACAGGTAAGAGAGACATCTAGGTCTCGTTTACAAGTTAATCTTCTACCAGATTTGATTTGACACACTGACTTAACATCACACAGGTTTTCAACCTCCTGAACTAAAGAGTTTCATCTGCTTTCTTGTTTGTTGCTTAGCTCAAGAACTCACCTACCTGAAATATTTCTTGAACTATTTCAGCAACAGAAATTCACAGGTGAAGAAAATGCTACAGCAATTAAAAAATTATAAATAGTGCTGCAGAAGATATGCCATGGGGACTGCAGTTGTGAACAGTTTTGGACAGAAAAATCAAACCTGTATCTTGATGAAACAAACTGAAAATAAAGCATCTTATGAGAAGAACATAGGACAGTAAAAATGGAACTGAACTTATGTATGGAACTTTTAGAAAGTAACTGTGACAGGGAACAAAATGCAAGAGGAAAACTGAAGAGGTCTGCAACTGGTTCCTTCCCCAAAATTAGAGCAGACATCAATTTGCTCTTCCAGGATCCTTACACCAGCACTTCACTATGACCGTTAGGTACTGCAAGAGGACTCCAATATTTTAAAACATGCAGACCATTTTATCCAAAAAAGTCTTAAGAGATCTTACCAATAAAATGCATAAAATGTTGACAAGGTATTTTGTAAACCACAGCTCAAATCATTGTTACATTAAGCATTAGCACTTCGTGAAACTTCGGCTTTATAGTGAGGAAGCTGCAAGAAGTTTACTTACAGCTGATCTCAGAAAAAGTTTCCTGAAAGGCAGTAGGAAGCACTCAACTGATTTTAGAAAAGAGCAGCCTAAACAAGCTTGACAATATGGTTTCCTTTGTCGGGGCGGGGGGG
Source organism: Ibycter americanus (assembly GCA_035590275.1). Taxonomy (NCBI): domain Eukaryota; kingdom Metazoa; phylum Chordata; class Aves; order Falconiformes; family Falconidae; genus Ibycter; species Ibycter americanus. Next base: position 10,805,617 of record JAVJGI010000057.1, on the reverse strand, counting down.
AGAAGAAAACAAGCAAGCATACTGCTTCCCAGTAAACAAAGTAGGAACATGCAAGTCTTGAACTTTACAACCCTCTCAAAGAGATTAGCACTGCCAGTGAATCCAGAGGGCCAAAGCCCATACAAAAATTTCCAGTTTTTACATAAAACACACTCAGAAATGGAAGAAGTGCACAAGACTTTACTTCCAGGTAGCTTGTGAGGCTGAACGCTGCTGCAGGAGAAGGCAGCAGCAGTTTGAGGAAAGGAGTGGAACATGTTGTGCTGGAATTCCCAACACCAGGACAGTTTCCAGGAATTCCCATCACTGCAGATGTTCTTCCAGGCTATGGGGCTGTCTATCCTCATTTCTCCTGCCTGCATGGTCGCACGGTTCGGGTAGCAGGCAGGCAGCCTCAGGACACTTCCCCAGCCAACACAAAGCAGATCAACCCATTGAGCTCAAGTAACATTTCAGGTAACTAAAACAAGTTGAGAATCATAAGGCATCTTCTGCCAGCTTTGGGACTTTCTGGAATGACAGTTTCCCACTGCTCAGACAAAACCCTCTCCTCTAGCAATGCATCTCATTATCGTCCTTAAAGGCTGTGCAGAAAACATTAGCTCCAACTCTCAAGAGCCTCACTGCCTGTGCTTGAATACATCAAAGATATGCCAAGTCTGCGAGTTGCTCTCCAGAGAGCCCTTTACCTCATTACTTACCTTTTCAACTTATCTGACAATAATAATGAACTCAACGCAAACCGACAAGTTAATTCTAGCAAGGTGAGAACCAGCATACTTACACAGATGCTGATTTAGAATTGTGCTTTGCTTCCTCGTAACCTTTCCACAGATGTATTAACATCCACCTGAAATTTAACTTCACTGCTAGTTGTCACCTCAACATCTGTTTGCTACTCAAAACCAAAGGCCCAGGCTCTGACACAGTTAATGGAGCATTCAGGCTGTCTTCAGATAGTTTTCTTCACCAAGGAAAGACTCTGAAGTGTCAGTTCTCCTGCCCCATTTCTCCAACACGAACTGCAAGTCACACAGAGTATCACAAACAATGCTCCACAGAGACCTTTTTGCCATCTCACAGGTGTTCACCTTGTGGTTACTGCCTCTCCCCACACCAGCACCATGACAAAGCCAAACAGATTTACAATTTAGTGCTCCCAAAACATCAGTTGTTTGAATAACTCCAACAGTCCCACTGCTCAAACTGGACATTGAAATCTCCTGAGACCCACTTTGACTTTTAAAAAAAAAAAACACAAACCTAAAATAAATAGCCTCCCCACAACCACAATACACAAACGAAAATCCTTCTTCAAATTTTGCGGAGCTATAAGCACAGGTAAGTCCTTTATCACCACTAGCATTCCTCAAGGCTAGATACACATATGTTAGTCGACTGAGTAATCCCTCCTAGCTTTGGCCTGACCTAGCACAGGCAGGCAAGCATCACCTCTGACTGATTGGTCTAGATCAGTTACATTTTCCTTGAGAAACGGGAAAATGGACAGACACTGAAGCTTCATTATGTTGTGC
>JAVJGI010000057.1:10788035-10800825 GCA_035590275.1 Ibycter americanus | reverse complement strand
CTGCTTCCAAATCAATTACACCATTATGAGTTGTCTGAAGAACAATTTTGACATGCATATTCCTGCTTCTCTTGCCACACCACAAGACATCTACCTACTTCTCCCATCAGTCTTTGCAACGTTACTAGTTTCTGCTGCAGCCAGTTCTTTACACACTTTACATATCTATTGCCAATTCCAATTTTCTTCAAAAAGAAATGTCTGCTACGGTGATTTCTGAGGTATTACAGAAGTCCACACAGATGCATGCTGTCACCTAGAAACAAGAGGTTAGCCCAGCACAATCTTCCTCTCGCAAACCTGTGCCACATTTTATACCTGATGACCTTCCACACTGCTTCCAACTGTTTATAAAGTTTTTATTATTCCCACCTGAAAGTTTGTTTTAAACTTTGCATATTATCGGTCCTGTCTGCTTTTGAAGTCAAGACCCATACCTGCCCACATTTATCACCCACCTCCTTATCTTCCTGCCAACCCGCAGAAACCACCTTTCTCGTGCTCTAGTTCAGTGGTGCAACTGCTTGCTTACAGCAGCAGTTAAACTTCTGCAAACAGAGTTCAGATTCCAAGTGTTGCATGTTTTAGCACTCTGGGCTGCAGATTACCAGACGCAAAATTCAAGGCATTAAAAGTTTTGTTCCCACCTGATACATCTGTGCATTGTTTTCCAAGTCATCCTCCTAAGAAACAATTCCTACAGTTCAGGGATCATACTTAGACCATCTTTACTCAACTCTCTGTCCCTATGCACTGCAGCCCAACTCCTTCCTTTGTAAGACTGGCTGTTTCTCTTTTTCACATGACCAATGCACCTTCTGTTATCTGTTTTAATACCCTTTGCAAGACGTCACCTTGTTTGCTGAAGTAGAAGCCCCTGCCTTAGCCCTGGACTTCCTGCTCCTCAAGATACACCTTCCTTTACAAACTGATTTTTTGCCCACACCTCTCAGAGGTTCTGTGTTTGCTCACCATATCGTGACGCAACGATCAGGTGAATCATCAGCTCTGGGGTCATTTCCTAGGTGGAGCCTTTTCTGTTATTTGAGATGCTAATATTTACCCCTGTAGCTTCACTGAATTTCATGCCCTCATCCGTATCCAAGCTCCTTGCTTCACCAAAAAGCTTCTTCAGTTTCTCTAGAGGCTTGACAGTTGCTAGTCTACATGTTTATCTGTTTAACTTAACCTAGTCTAAGTTGCGATCACTCAAAACCAGTTCGCTTCTATGTCCACCTTCCCTGAAGCATCTTCTGTGCTCTTTAAAGCCACATCTACAGTTAACTCCATTGATTTTATGGCTTCAGTCACTATCCGATGATGAAAATGCCAGATAACGCAGCTCTCTGTACCCAGCCAACAGCATTCATTCTCTGGTGTGGGGAGTTAGTCTTCCACAGTGACAATACCCAGAAATACTTCTCTCTAACCATATTACGAGATTTCTACCCACATTTAAATCCTGGACTACGTGCAAGCAGATCTCTTGTGCTATCACAGCAAAATCTCTTATCAGCTCTTACCAAAGCAATTTCAGCCCAGCTGGTTCTCTTTTATCCACACTAATGCTGCTTTACAGTTCTGCATCACTAACACACAGTGGAATTTTCCCAGTCACCTTTATTCTTCTCTTTTCAGAGCAGAGCATCTCCTCCAACATCTCTGTCCCCCTCATAATGCCCATTTCTTGTGGCTCCTGTTAATCTTATAAGGGCTAGTTCCGAGTCCTACACCAACATCCCCCTTTCAACCATTTTGGTCACAAGCTCCCCACTTTGCTTTATAACACTGTGTTTGTACCTTCTTGGAAACAAACTCAAAACTACTAATTAAAATGTTTTTCACTGTTTACTTTATATATCTTTATCACCTATCATTTCAGGATCATGTAATCCCTATTTCATCTCCAACACCAGCTCTTTCCTTGTGCTCTGTGAGGAAAAAAAATAGAATGCAGGCCCCCAGCAAGCATGCACAGGGTTAACTCGTGTGTATTCAGACCTCTGTCATGTGCGGCTCTGCTCCAAAAAAAGCCTCAAACACATTTCTGCATCTTTGACCAAAGTGTCAGAAACACACAGAGCAGTAATTTCAAACTCAAGTTTACAATGGAAGTAAAAGGTTTGTCAGTAGAGCTCTATTAAACCACACTCCTCCACAGAACCAAGCATAACAAAACACTGATCTAACACTGCAGCCCAATAGGTCATGGCATGTCTTGATCTCTTTCTAACCATGGAAAAATATGTAAACATTTCTCATTATAGTCAGATTAGTCATAATACAAGAGCTGTGTACCTCTACTCAAGCAACAGACGTTACCAAACTCCATTTTTTCCAATCCCCAAGTACTGCAAGGGTGATGAGTACAAATTTCGTAACAGCTTCTCCAATCTAAGGAAAGGCACACCAACTTCTGCTGTTGTGGTGCTGAAGCTAGAAAACCAGTTCAGTCTAAAAAGCATGAATTTGTCACATATGATGGTAATCAACATAAAGCTGCTGAGAGCTGTAGAGAATGCCTCAATTTTAATTCAGAAGCTGATCTTTTTCTGGAAGACTCAAAGTTGTTTTACTAAAAAATAGTATGTCCTACAGAGGGTCATATTAGGTGATTACAACAATCCATTCTGGCCTTACAACCATAGAGTTTCTAAGCAGTTAATCTCCTCAAAAAATCTCCTACTAAAATGGAGCATACACAGACTCCACTTACTTAATTTGATATGTCAAAATCTAATAAAATTTTGCACATGCAGCAAGTAGGTACCAGGTAGGAAAGGCTGAAATAAAATTACTGTTTCACATCCATCTTTCCCTCCTTACCAATTCATATCCATGTTGCGTGCCAAATTCAAGTCACATACCAAGGTTGGGGGATGTTTGGACCAGGAAATCAAAATAACTTATTTTGTTAAAAACTAAGACTTTACTTATCTGTAAAATGGCATTATTATTTTAGTAGCATTAGAACTCCCACATCCAAAAAAGGTGGCAGTCTCAGCGTTCAAGTAATTTATGGCCCCTCAGACTCTCAAAGAGAAGCCACGTGAAGTGTGCCTTCCATAGAGGCCAAACCATCTTCTGAACACCACCTGCTTGCCTTTAAAGAAGTCTCATGATAAAGAATAAGTCATGAAATTAGGAAGGCGAACAAAACAGGAATGACACAAAATTCTATACACACATAAAAACGTGTGTAGCAGTTTACTCAGCAGTCAAATTCCTTCCTCACCCAAAGCTGATAAGCTACCTTGGCATCATCTCGATTAGTGTCTGTTACTCCTGGCCTGATAGGAAAAAACGGTTATTAAAGATTTCCAGCACAACAGTTTGTAGATCCCCAGTGTATAATTGCAGCCATAATGCTCCACAGGGACTTCATCTGAAAAGGACTGTGGTTGTTGCAACAGAAAACCGTGTGTCAACTAAATGTGAATCATCACAAGAACTCAAAGTCTGAAGTCCCTGGACATTTCCTGAAAACACGTCTGAGGTTTATACCAGCTCTCAGGAAAGGAAAATGTCTCTAAAAGATTTCTCTCTAGAAATTTAAACATACTCATATATATATATACACATTCCTTGGAAACTAGTATGTTTGCTAAGCAGAAAATTTCAGTTTACAACATAGCTTAAGTGAAATTTGACCCACAGTTTCTTCACGCCTAGCCTTTCCATCGCTACCTGACTATATGGAACTGCTTCGAAATACGCTTAAAACATATTTTAGAGCAATTAAAAAAAAAAACCAAAACCAAAAAACAAACAACACAAAACTCTGAAAGAACTCAGTTTGCACAGCAGTCTTCAAACGATCTGGTCAAGGATTTGCTGTGAAAAAAAGAAAAAGCGCCTTACAGTAAGTAACCTCTGTGATACTCAGGATGCCAACAATCAGTACAAAGAAGAATAAAGCACACAGCTCCCCATGCTTGAAGTTTATAAATCTGTCTGGCCTCAATCAGATACTGAGTGACACAAAAAATAGAATAAATCTATGACAACTCCAAAAATTACGGCAAGCCAGAAGAGGTAGCCAGGGAAAGGTCCCATGAAGGTTTAGAAGCACAGTGCACGTTCAACAGCACATGAGGCTCCACATCAGTGCCTGACTGAGGGCTTCCTCTCTGTGCACAGCACCACTACCCACCCGCCTCCCAGCTCAAGTGCTGCCCTGGTGCAGCTGAGCAGAGAGAATGCCTGGAGGCACAACATCACAAAAATGCCAGGCAGCAGAACAACACATTTGCTACAACGTCATAGAGAAAGTTCAAGCAACTCTTGTCTGTTCCAAACCAGTGAACCATCTCCCAGCCCAGGCCTTGGACAACAGCCCTATATCATCCCCCAGAACAGGTTTCAGGTGATGCAGTCCCTCCATCAGTCTGTTCTGCCTTACTCGAGCGTGCCTGCATCCCTGCCGCAGAGCCTGCACCACTTGCTGCTGTAAAAGCTTAGAAGAATCAAGGATTTAATGGGCCACCAAACTTAGCTCCAGATCCAAACTCCTCTCCTCAGGAGAGGCCAACACAGAGAACAGCAGGTTGGTTACATGTTGCAGACTTCATTTGGACAGAGGGGTGACCCAAAAAGTCCTTGATGTAAACTTTTTTAAAATTATGTTTCGTAAACTGACTACATTGGCTTGAGCTGAGAAAATAAGCATTGCGTGTGCCAATACTTGAAAGTCTAATTCTGCAGTTATTTTATACCTAATAATTATGTCTCCATGGTGGAAATGCTGGAGTCTGTTTAGCAGAGCATTTAGCTGTGAAGAATTAACAGAGTTAAATCACAGGAGCTTTAAGTAATAAGGTTAAAACCAGTATTCCTTAAAGGGACATGGTCAAGGCTGGAAGCCAAACTTCTTTTAAAACTCGTCAACGGTTTTAGGCTAGAGGTTACCTGTAACACCACATTCCCTCTTATCCCTCATTCAACATGCCATTCCAGTCCCATTCACTTTCCATTCATATGGGATGGTCAAACTACAAGGAAGACCATCAGGAGTCTGAGGTCAGCAAAAAGTTGTTGAAAGATCATACCTTCTTTATGTTTCTAAATGCCCCAACTCTCCAAATACAGGTAAGAAAAAAAAAAAGGGGTGAGGGGCAGGGGGTGGAGAATCAGTTTTTTAATCCCTTTAACACACTTTCTAAGCCATGCCCTGCCCAGCAATGTTAAGACCCTCACAAATTCAAGCCCGGCCAGCAAAAGTAAATCCTGTGAACAAAGTAGGTGAAGTTTACAGACACCTGACACCAGCTCAATTTAATTTTCTTCCAGTATAGGATTTCCATAAACTGAAGGTCTCTGAACGTATGCTTCAATGTTGGATGCAGGTACCCAACCCCCGTGCAGTTCTTTTCAAATCCTACCCCAACACATCTGACAAAAGAATGAACATATAGACACTCAAGAGCAGTGTGCTAGAGGGAACACAAACTGAGCCACAACCGTTACCTGGCAGTTTCCTTCATTTTTAAGATGCCCTCACCTAGCTGTCAGAGAGACAGTGTACCTGCCAGCACCATGCTTCAATTCCTTGCCACTTTCCACAACAGCAGGACATGAATCCATGCCACAATGTGGTGCTTATGAAGTTCAACCAACACTAGTCACAAGAATTCCTGAGCTGAGGATTTATCATCTAACTTGATCCCGTGGCCACCACTGGTCTCTTGCACTCCACGCTGCACAAGAAGAAAACTTAGTATCTGTAGGCACTCTGTGTTACATGGTAGTTAGAAGTGTAATTACTCAATTTTTCGAAGTTAATAATGGGGAAAATAACTTAAAAGGACATTGAGGAATCTATTTTGAAAGCCTGGTGAAGGAGGTGGGCAGCTCAACTTTTTGTGATACGCCAAGTAAACCTCACTCCCATCTTTTTATTAAGCTATCAACCAGAGGTTTCTCAGTTTAATTTTTTTTTAAATCTGGATTAAAATTGAAGCTTTCCTCCTAGCTGAAGTAGAAATACAGATGCTTATCATGTATTTCATAATGTATTTAACTGAAATCTGTGATCTCATCACAAAAGACAATATTAGTCCTGTAAAGACAGTTAAACAGAGATATGCTGGAGCGTTCATATGCCTACCGGTATTTCTTCAGTTCTTTTAAAACTTGTAAGTAGAGTTCCAACTCAAAAACCGTTAAACAGGAAACCACTATGATTTACTTCTGCAAAACAATTATTTAAAAGTTACGTGCAGTAGTTGTGATCAAAACAAATACAACAAACAGCAATACACAAGGGACATTTCAGACGTGGTTGATTTCATAAAGCTGAAGATAATTATTAGAAAATTGACTGAGAAGGATAAACTAAAACGGTGATATCAGAAGCAGGAATAATTTATTAAGAGTCTTCTAGGGGGTTAAAAAGTTACTTCTCAAGCAAGAAGGTCAGCTGAAGTCCATTCCACCTCACAGAGCTATAAGCCATGGTAAACTATAAAAGAAATAAGCAGTATTACCACAGGTTGGGTGGCCCTAGGTGTAGGAAGCTAGATGGCAGGGGAAAATGAGAGAGTTAAATGTAACAAAAAATCTTAATTATATTAAAGAAAAAACACCAACCAGGATACTGCCCTCCCATTCCATTACTTAACTGCTAATGGTGAAGAAGCAATAGGCATCCAATAAACATTTCCCTGTGCTCTGGGAGAGGCAAGTACCTGTGAGATCAGGTATTTTCCAGCCCATCAATAAATGAAGATGACATTAAATATCCAAGATGCAAATAATAAAAACCTGAAGGTCTAGACAACTGCCATTCAGATATTAGTAAAGAAGTCTGTAGCCCAGTGACATTTGCTTTAAATACATCTTGAGAGATTAGAAAATAGACTCCAAGGAGAGCAGTGTATGACACTTAAGGTGACTCTCAGCGCACACTTGTAGGAGGACAGGTACCTGCAGATCACTGAGCCCACCAGACAAAAGCCTCAAATGCCTAAGGAGTTAAAGTTCTGGAAAAATTATGCCTACTGTTCACAACCAGTTTGGAAAGACTGATCTAAACTGCACAGATTGGACACAAAATTTTTTTGAGAAACATGACTTATTAGCGCAAGATAGCTGCATTAAAGCGTAAAATTACACAATATGGTGGAAAGCCAGTGAAACAGTTTAACAGTTAGCCACTTGACCAGTCATGATTAGTGGGGTTTCGCATAGCAAATGCCTGCCATGTTTCAACATTTTCATGCCTAGATTGGGCATTCGCCATTTACACAAAACCAAGCAGGAAACAGAAAGCAGTGAAGGGACAAATAATAAAAGCAGCATTATGCACAGCAGCCTAGTCAGGTGTAAGGAGGCCCTAAGATAAAAGAAAATCCATCTGAAATCCTGCTAAATCCAGAGAGATCTGATCCAAACACCCAGAATATACCTACAGAATAAGAATCCGTATCACAGAAAGCATCTGCCAAATTTTACAGGTCACAGTAGACAAGCAAAACATTATTTCAGCAAAGTCCTTGGCAAAGACAGATAATACATGCACAGATAAGCATGAGCTGGCAATAAGAATAAAGCAGATTTTAGTTCTCCATTTAATGATGATGAGATCAACCCAAGAATATTAAATGCAATTTTCATTTCTATGGAAACTTTAGAAGTAAATAAAAAGGTCAGAAAATACAGACTGCAAAGAAGAGCAAATTCAAATGCTGAAGAGAAACCTTTCAAACTACAGACTCCAGAAGTCTTTCTGTCCAACAAGAAACCAGAATAACAAGTTGCTTTCACATACTTCCACACCAAGAAAACGCCAGGTACTAGCTAGTAAGCTTTAACCTACCAAAGAGGCAGAGTAAGGGCGGAATCTACACAACCTTACAGCAGCTTCCAATTCGTTTGCAACACCAAACAATGAACTAACTGAATGAAAAAGCAAGAAAGAAAGTTAGTAGGCATATCACTCTGGTTTAAGCTCTCTTGGAAGAGCACTGAGAACAGCTTTCACCAAGTGATTAAAGTATTTTTCAAAACAGTGAGTAAATTTTGATCACAAGGCATGAAAAAAATATGTAGGAAGAAATTTCAAGACAAATTTATAAGAGGATCATTTGCCATCAGACATATCCATTTCACACGCCTCCAAGTCAAATATTTGAAATAAGGTGCTGGGTTTAAAAAAGCAGTTTCGTTTGCGTGAACTTTATATGCCATTGTGTAAATCGCAAATAGCTCTGAGAATGTTACAGTTCAAAATTAGGAACTTTCAGCATTTGGATTAAATCCAGCACTGTATGTTAATAACAACTTAAATTTAAGTTTGACCTGGCAGACCCCAGACTGAAGGAGTCAACTGGGAGGACACCAAGTGAGCAAGAAGAAAGCAGACACTATTCAAATTCAGGAAACACCTCTGTACATTTCCTTCATCCCACTGAAAATTTCAGGGGGGGCTCAAGTAGCTCCTAGTCCCTAAATACTTAAACCAAAGATTCCACACTGTTTGTTGAAACTTTTGCAGTAACAGTGTCCAAAGCTGAAGGAGTGAGGGTTTGAAACAGGAAAATGAATGACCACCCGTGCATCACAAGCCAAATGCAGTCTATAGGTCCTGAACGTTCCTATTATTTAACAACAGAAGAAGCTTGAAAGTTTTATAGAGTTTTCTCTCCAGTTAGGCCACCAATTACAGTTTACAAACCCCAAACTTAAGTCTCAACGCAAAGAAACTCCTTTAGTAGCGAAGACTATTTTATCTTCGTGTTATTATCCAAATTTCTAACGCATTTTGTTTTGTTCCAACACTACATACACTGGTAGCTTTCTGACTAACTGCAGCTAGAGAAACCGAGTTCATAATACTTACACAGCAAATTCTTCATGAAGCATTACATTTTTATTAATACCCTACCTTTATAACCTGTACTTCTGCTACCACTTTTAATGTCAAATACTGTTCTTTTCCATTTTGATTTACCCAAAGGCAGGCAGGTTTTTTTCAGTTCTGCAACCATTTCAGAATACTGTCACAACACAGCAATACAATTACCCTATTGCTAAGAGTGCTATTTACAAGTGTGCGATGCAGGGAGCTCCAGCGACAGACCTTCACCCTTGAGACAGAAAGGGCTGGAGCCACTCGATTCAGCCTTACAGAGAGAGAACAGCCTGAGTTGAGGCTATTGCTTCAGGGGTGGAGGTGGAAATCCTTTAAACACAAAGAAAAAGCCCTGACATTTGACTACCAGGCTTCTAGTTACAAAGATTTCTAAGTACTCCACAAGACGAACATGTTTTCATTTCTGGTACTGTAAACAACCACTTCCATTTTCCCTGTTTGGTTCTTTCACTTGGATATCAGAGTTCAGTTTGGTGGAAGGGCATTATAACTTGAATTTTGCTGGCAATACAGGGATGCACAGTTAAGTTCACTGAGTAGCATTCCAACACTCCAGCTATTCTGACAGCTGGATAAGCAAGGTTTTCTAACTCTTCAGAGCAACAGAAAGATAAATGGTAGGCATAAAAAAACCCGTGCCTAACCTCTAGAATTTTAAGTGCAAGACCAGAAAAGATCACCTAATTCAATCTCCTACATACCTCAGGCAGCAAGATCTCATACAGATACTGCAAATCAGGCCCCAAGACAAAAGCACATTAGACAAAAGCACTAGGCCCTCCTGGGACCAAGCCAGGTACCGTGCACAGCGATGATGGCACATCTCCACTGCCAACAGCCTTGCAACTGCAGAGCATTTCAGACATCGATGAAGTGAACAGGACAGGCAAGTTATGAAACAAAGAGACACAATTTTTACTATAATTATCAGGTGGATAGAGCAGATCATGAAGTTAGGAATACAACAACACTGAAGACACAGCATAAACTGATATAAAGCAGAGAGGAGGAAAACTAGAAGACAACCATCACTATTTCGAGACAGCAAGAGCTGGTGACAACGTGAGCTATAACAAAGGTGAGCAAGTGAAACAGTGTGAAATACATCTCGGGACTTCGATGCAAACAGAGCAAAGGAGCCGACAACAGAGCACCTGTAACCAGGTGATCCAACCTCAGCAGGGTCCTCCTTTGCTATGACCTTGCAAGCAGTGCTGAGATAGCAGTTACTTCTATCTGTAAGTCAGAGAACAGGAAAGCTCAGAAGAAGAATCAGTTGAGAACTCCGGTAAAATCAAGACTTCCAAGAAAAAGCCAAGAAAGTTAACAACACAATACTGATGTGAAAAACTAGACTTTTACTGGGATTAGTTTTATTTAATATGTGCTGTTTTCACAAATACAACACTAAATGCAAACTAAATAAAGCAAACTATGCCAAGAGAAGATTATCAGACATAATCCAGACACAGCTGCTCTAAACAGGAGTATATGCAATCTCTTTTGCACTTAAGCAGTAGAATCAAAATAGGAAGAAGTCTCCTCTAAAAGCCTCAGTCATGTAATATTCAGGATTTGTTTTCTCCTTCACTTCACTTACACCCTCTGCATATTTTCCTGCTCCAAGAGAACCCCTTAATTTGCTTCTACAACAGCCTGTTACCACTGGCTCACTTCACACATCCTCTGTATACTTGCAGGTGAGCCCAGATGCGCAATTCCTCTGGGCTTAGGCTTTCTGTCAGGTACTTCTATGGAAGAAAGAGCTCAATGACTCTGAAGAAAAAACAACAAAAAAACCACCCCTGATTTGTTCTCTAGGAAGAAAATGTAAAAGAAACGTACCACTAAACATGAGATCAAGAAGCCATGCATGTTAGCTGCTCTTTGAGGAACAAAGGCAGCACTCAGACATATTTGGTGTGCACTGTTTTAGATTAACTATTCATTAAAATACTATTTATGTGCATACACTCGGGGGGGGGGGGGGACATATATAAATCAATTAATTACAACACTATCTTTCTGGCTGCCAGGCTTTGTTACACTGCCGTTTAGGGGTTTTTCCACATTTCCCTTTATCTGCTAAACTGCAATTCAGAGGCTATTAACAGTGTCCCAGTCGCCTACATTTATTTCACAGGGTTTTTTATTGTCTTTGTTTTTTAATCTCAGGTCTACAGCATCCAACCTCATGTTATTATGCAGTCTTTTGTGTGCACCATTTTTAATGGAAAAAACCCCAGCTTTTCCAACTTTCTTATTAACAGCTGTGCTGCTTTCTCAACAAGATTAGTTAATTTCAGTAGAAAGGCAAAATAAATTTTAGAAGCGGCACTTTACTTGCAAAGAGGTGACAGTTAATATAGCTTTCTTCTCCTTGTCCCAAAAGGTATTGTTTTATCTCAGATCCTGGTATACATTTTGTTTTTCAGATGGCTCTACCCCCCCATACTTCCATTTTAGGTGTAATGGTTCATACTCGTGAGATCTCACCAGCTCATTCTTTCAGCCATGGCTATTTCAGAAAACATGTTTCTTCAAGTTTAGTAAATCAACTACATTCTGCATTCTTACAAGGTGCTCAGTATCATCTATCTAAATTACTGCTGGTATCTTCTACTGTCTTAGCACAGCACTGGAAATGAAACATACAATTTTCACAGTAATTCTCCCTCACACAGTCACCAGCCGCCTCAAGTTTCTTCCTTAGCTCTTCACACATAACTACAGAATAAGCCAAACACAAAAGTGCTGCTGAAATGCTTTTGTCCCAAAGGCTCCATGGACCAAGAAGTAACATTCTGAAAAGGCAAGACAGTTTCAGCAACTCAATCATCCAGTGCACGTTCTCTCACTACTCTTAGTAGCTGGGGTATAAGTACATCTTTAACACAGTCAGCTCCAAGTGGCATCAAACCCGCATTTCTTTAAAGGATAGCCTGTGAACATTTTGAGGACGAACAAACAAAAAGAATGAAGAAACACCTGTAACATACAAGCATCCCTGAGCTAGGAAGAATGAGCTTCAATGAAGACATTTTGGGAAAGCCTTCAAAATAGACAAGTCTACCAGAGATGCTACTCATGTTTCACAGTTTACACAGAACTGCATCAAAAGCATTTTTAAGTAAACTTCACAGCTGTACACCTCTCCTAACTCCTTAAACACAATATATGTTTCATAGAAGGGCAGAAACTTAATTTAAGAATGCTCTCCTTCAAGAACAGTGCTCTCCCCGAAGTAATGCACACTCAAGATACTCTGCTGGCATCTTTTTATTAACACCATCATCAAAAGAAGGATTTTGATTCAAAAAGGTGATGAACAGCTGGATGAAGAGCTGTTATCAAACCAAGCAATGTGAGCCAAAGAAGAGCTAAACTGTCAGCCGCACACCAGTGCCAGGTTTTTTTTATCATACCTGGCAAAGGAGTTGAGAACATTAAAACTGTACTTTTAAGCCGCGGGGCACGACCGGCGCCCAGGGATGCCCTGTGACCAGCCAGGACGCTGAGAGGAGGCACGTCCCAGTGGCGTGAGTCCCGGCAGATGGCTTTCTCCAGGGATTTTTTTTTTTCCCCCCCACAAGAGAGCAGGAAATCGAAAACCGGAGATACAGAGCAAGCCGCTGGCACCATAATCCAGCCTGCATGAGAAAGTGCTGCCTTTCAGTAACCTGGTCAGCAAGGGAATAAGGCTTGATAGCAGGACGAGAGGGTAATTAGCGACGTATCTGAAATAATTGTGCACGTTACAGGCGACTACAGGGAGCGTGACAAGTGGAGCATTCAGGCCGGTGACAGCAGCCCGCCTGCTGCGAGCGCAGCTCCGCTCGGCGGCACCGCTTCAACTGGTGTTCGAACGAACTGGGAAAGTCAAACACGGCTCCTCCTCGCTGCCGGGGCCGCGGCGCC
>JAVJGI010000057.1:10733725-10748827 GCA_035590275.1 Ibycter americanus | reverse complement strand
ATGGCCTGTTCTCAGAGTTGCTCTCTGTGCCTGTCCTTGTAAACCAGGAACTGTTTCAGTAGAAGTGTCAACATTGTTTACTTCTTGCTGCTTAACATTGACATTGAGAAAGCCTGAACTCCTCCATCTGTTGTCCAAAATCTTATCTTCTCATCCTGTCCTCCCTCTGGCATCACCTGTGCTGCAGAAGCATACCACCAACACAAAGGTGGGTGAATAAACTGGCTTCTCTCTGCTGACAGTTCCCGACTTACTGACCTGAAACGTGCTGTTTGGAGGCAGCAAGGTCTTGTCACTGTACTTTGGAGGGATGCTCTGCCACGCTCCTTAGCCACCTGGGCTGCAGGAGGGGAACACAAGGCTGTTGCAAGGGATCCTCGTGGTGTGGAAGAGACGTCAGAAGCAAGGGCACCTTGGCTGTCTCTTCTTTGCTCTTCCGCCCAGCCTGGCTGGAGGCAGGTGTCATAGGTGGGGTGTTACCCCTCTGTTAGTCACAAACGGGGAACTGGCAGGAAAGTCACAGTCTGGCTCAAATCGGAGCGGTCTCCGTCTGCCCTAACTGGCTGTAGGGCACATCTCTCAGCTTCTCCATTGCCTGGGGGCTATGGCAGGGAGCTGGCCTTGTGTGAGAGCTCTCGTAGGTTATTGCTGCCCTCTCAGGGTCTCCCAGAGCTTGTACGGCTGCCCATCTTTTCAGTGATGACATGCTGATTTAAGCATGTGCATTTAAATTGCTTGGTCTGTCCTGCTGGTGGCTGCTGAGTTTCGTTAGGTGCTTGCCCAGTGCTGTGACCTTGGTGACACCATGACCGTGGTGTTGGTCCTGCCTTTGGCCTTGCCAATGACACATGGTGAACACTATGGATGTCCCCACTGCCTCCATAGAAGGGACCCCAGGGATTGGAGCATCCTGATGAGAGGAGGGGTGGTGTGCAGGGGAAGCTGCTGGAGCCTGCGGGACCCTTGGTTTTCTTTGCCCTGAGAAGGGAAAAAGGCTCTGTGCGTACATGGTGAGTATCAGGAATGTTAAAATACAGGGAGAACCATCAGTTCTGACATGCAGTCTTGTGCTTTGGCAGAAAATCGTTCTTTGTCTCTGTTAATATGTGACATCTGAGCCCAAAACATTGTCCCACCCTCCCTGGCCAAAGGATGGTTTAGTCTGGCCTTAATTCCTGGGTGTCAGGGCCCCCTGACCCAGCTGGGACTGCGTGACCCTGCTGAAGACTTGATGCTTGACCGACTTGCCCTATTGCAGCACCAGCAAGGCTTGTCCGAAGTAATCTGCGTGTGGCTGTGGGCAAAATGCTGCAGCTGGCCAAGCACGCCTGGGTGGAAGGGACGAGAGCCCCTTGTCAGAGTGACTGTGACAAGTGGGGTGTGGAGAGGAAAGGGTGAGAGAAGGGCCTGTGTCCGATCCTATTAATTTGCTCCTGTAGTCAATGGGAAATAGATGCTCCAGCTACAAAAGGCAGAGGTGCAGATCCATGACCGGCTGTGCTGCACAGACTGGTGTTTCATGTGCGCTGGCACTCTTGTGTGCTCCTTGACACAGATGGATGTGCTTTGGTACACAGAGCCGCTTGCCGGCTGGGAGGTGTGTGCTGCAGCTCTCACTGGGCTCAGCGCAGCTGCGGTGTGCGGTCTTCCGCTTGTCGCCACTGTCTGCTCTGGCCCCTTCAAGAAGGAGGCTGAGGTTAGCTGGGGAGCCTTCAGAAGGGGTGATGCCAGGGGAAAGATGAAGGGAAGGGATGCGGGGCAAAGTCCATTTGAGCTTCAGCCCTGCCAGGGCATTAGGGGAATTGCTAGTTGGAGAAGCAGCCTGAAGAGGACGTGTATATGTAGCATAATGTGCGTGGCTTGTACTGTCCAGATTCAGGAACTGGCCAAGCCTGTGGGCCTTGCATGGGCAGTGGCACTAGCTGATGCCAAGTGACTGTAGCTGTGCTTAGAAGAAATCCCTTTCTGGCTCCCAGGAAGCTCTCCACCCTGGAAAGCCAAATGGGAAGAGGCACAGGCTGGGAGGGGGCACATTTGGCTGTACCCAAAACCAGGTTTAGTTGGCAGACGGCTTGCCTGTGGGTCTGGGCTGCGGCAGTGCTGGGTAACCCTCCCACAGCCAGCGGTGGGAGTCAGGCTGCTGCAGGGCTGATAAAGCGAGTAAGTTTGCCTGGAAGGCAGCTTTGGAGCATGAAGGAAGCCCTCCCCCAGCATCCCTCCTTATCTTGGCAGTGCTGGCACTTGTCACGGCAGCACTCCTGGCCTGCCTTTCTGCCGCATCTCCCTGCCATGGATGTGAGCCATCGGCATCATCTCTGCCCCTCCTGCCGCTGGTTGCTGCGGGAGGTGAGGGCTTTGGCACAGCCTGCCCAGGCTCCCTGCCCAATTTGCTGCCTTGCAGAGTTTGTGGCACTGCCCTGACAGCTGCAGCCGGGTTGCACACTCACACATGTGTGTGTGCGTGCACACAACTGTGGCAGAAATGGGTGAGTCAGGCAGGAGGAGAGGGTGAATCACAGGGGAACGAGCTAGTGGGAAGCAGGAGGCAGGTGCTTGCCCAGGGCTGGGCTTTAAGGGAGCACAAGGGCCTGGCAGCCCATGCTGGGTCCCTGGGCAATGTGGTGAGGGTGCCGGAGGAAAGTTGGGAAAGCCACAAGGCTTAGCAGGTGGAGGCAGTGCCTGTGGCTTGGGAATGGGCTGGGATCCAGCTCAGCCACGTGTCAAACCCATTCTCTGCCTACGTCTCCTCCAGCCTTGGGTATGTTGCTGTCCTGGAGTGGCCTGGGGCATCCTCTGTACTGAGGCTTTCCCAGGAGGGACCAAAGACAGGCACTGCAAGGGAGCAGTGTGGTGACCAGGTGTGGGGTGGATCTTTGTCCCCATGCAGACAGTGAGGTGTCCAGCCAGCTCTGGGCAGGCTGAGCAGGTCTCTCGTGGTCAGATCTTGCCCAGTAACCTTCCCATCTGCTCTGAAAGAGTGGGGAGAGGATGGAAGAATGAATGATCCCTGATGGGGCAGAGTGTGATAAACAGATAGCTCTGAATTAAGTGAATGTAGCCTGGGGGGAGAGCTGGGACAGGGATGAGGCACTGCAGATCTGGGGCCATGGTTGGTCATTGGCTCTGAAATCCCTTGTGTGGTCTGGGTGCTGCTGCAGATCCTCTGTGTGTGTGTGAGGGGGTCATGATGACTGCTTGCCTCATCCAGCGACCTGCCCTGGGCTGTTTGAGTTTCCATCTAGCCCAGCTGGTCTGTGCTGAGTTTGAGTCCTCACGGTCCTGCTCATCACTTTTGAGGGCAGGTCCCTTGTGGGTGTGATGGAGGTAGGCTTCGTGTCAGTGCCACAACGGTGAAGCCAAAGTTTTCTCTGTTTAGGGCCAAACTTCTCAGAGCAGGTACTTGGGACTTGTAGCTCAGGATGACCTAGGTGTGTTGCAGCAGGCACTCGTATTACTACCAGCCAGAGCAAGGATCAAATACTTGAACAAAAAACAGCTCCCACTGGTCTCAGTGTTGAGTTAAGTCTCTTTTTTCCAGTATCCCCAATGTGTGCTGGTGTCTGCTACTCAGTGCTGGCTGTAGGTACCTCCTGTCCTCCCCTGTTGGCACCCTTGGCTGGGTAGGATGGAGACTAACAGGCTCCAGCAGCCTCCAGAGATGTGCTGGAGCTCTGGCCCTGCTGTGGGGCTTCTGGTGTGCTGCAGCAGAGAGGGGCTGGGAGCAGCGGGTTTTGTGTAGCCTGGGAAAGGGAAGGCAGTGAAGGGAGTTCTCACTGCTGCTGGCAGCTGTGGATTTGGAGAGGAGCCGGAGTTGGGCTCTCCTGGGAAGTGCCCAGGGACAGGATGAGAGGCAATGGCACACAAGGGAAATTCCAATTAGATATTAGGAAAAATATTTCCCCACAAGGATGGTTAGACACTGGAGCAGGGCCCAGAGAAGGGAGGCAGTCTCTGCGTTTGGAGACTTTCAGCCTTTGGCAGGGGCAAACCCTAAGCAACCTGCTCAGGCTTGGCCCTGCTGTTAGCAGGATTGGACTGAAACCCCCCCGAGGTCCCTTCCTGCTGTTGTTCCCCAGTTCTGCAGTTCTCAGGGCACTTGGCAATGGAGCATCTTACGGCCTGTTGGACTGACTGGCTTGGAGGCAAACAGAGGGCTTAGAGGGGTTGTTCTGTCTCATCACTTTCTCCTGGCTTGGTAGATTCATCCGTATGGTATTAGCAGTGCCAGGAGATGGAGACACTGCCTTAGGAGCATTGCCCATCTCATTGATTCACCCCAACTTATCTTAGCTGGACAATGCATCTCTCCAGAGGTCCGTATTATTCCCTCCCTGCGCGAGCACAAAAAGGCTGTTGGCAGTGAAGCACAGGGTGTAAACCATCCGCCCTGCTCTGCTGGCAGTGCAGAGCCATGATCTGTAGGGGGGTGCTGGCACTGTTGGGATGCTGGGGAGGATGCTGGCCCCCAGCGCTCCGGCTGGAAGGGCTCCAGGTTTATCTTCCCTGTGGTGCCTGTCCCAGAGACAGTGGCGACTGCAGGGGAAGTCACCAGTAGCCTTTTTTAAGGCTCCAGCTGCCTGACCATCCCAAGCAGATGGAGGCTGAGATGAGCCCAAAGGACTGTCTGGAAAGAATTACTTGCTCCCAGTATTTTCTGTTTCTTTGCCAGCCTTTTATTCTCATGGCTGCTCTTTTCCTGATCCTGTCCTTCTGCAAGGCTGGCTGCTGGCAGCCTTATCAGCCTTGTCTTCAGAAACAACTTTGCTCTGTTATTTATTGTATCTCTGAGCTCTGACCCCGGTGCCTGATGCTGCAGAAGCCCGTGTCCGGTGTGTAAATGCTCAAAGGGTGTTCAGCATTTGCCCCATCCCGTCTGCAAGAGTAATGAACCAGAGCAAATGGGGCTGCGTGTAGGCATGGTGCCTGGGCAGAGCTGACCTGCAGTAGTAGCTACATCTGCTTCCCCGTCTGGCAGAGGCTGGGAGAATGTCCAGGCTCCCCAGATGCTTTTTATGTGGGTTTTCAAGGTCTAGGACATTCCCATGAGCCTGTGTTAGTCCCCAGATCCCTTCTCAAGTTGCTTCTCTCAGTCTCTCCCTTGGGCTTATTGATGCTGGGCTGCCATCTCGCTCAGAGCCCTGTGCGCTCTCTCTTGGTCGTCTGCTCGTTACTCAATACTGCTCTGGGCACTCTTGCGTTACTTGGATATCCCTGTTACAACACCCGTGCGCATTGAGAGTGGCAGGGTCTAGTGGTCTGAGCCAAGAGGGCCCTGGGGTCCATTCCCACCTGTGTGGGTAAATCACTGCATGGCTGGAGCTTGTTCTTGGCAGTTCATGGAGAGCCCTTGGGTCCCTCATAGCTCCGTCTGCTTAAGAGGGTCAGGTCTCGCGGGACATCTGTGTCCCCAGTGGCACGGCTGCCACCAGGGCTGAAGATCTTTTGGACCCAGCTGCCGTAGGTAAGCTGGTTTCTGAGCTCTCTGAGCTTTGTGTGCTCCTGCAGAAGCAGCGCAGCAACGTACGAGCTGCAACAGTGGCAGCAAGCGGAGTTTGCGTGGGGGCCTTTATGTCTTGCAGGGACTGACGTGGGGGCTCATGTCCTGCACACGAGGGTTGTCTCGGGATGCAGCTGCATCTCAAGGCAATCCCTGTTCACTGTCGCTTCCATGAAGAGGGAAGATGCTGATGTGCCGGTGCCCCAGTGCCGGTGCCCAGTGCCATGTAGCCCCTGTAGGCTGCACCTGACAGATAGCCTGAGGGCACGTCCTCTCTGGCCTCCTCCTGACCTGAAGCACCAGCTGAGCCTTGGTTTCCTCTGCCTCCATGCAACATCCAGGTGCCAGGTGGATTCCCCCTTCCATCCCAAGGGCATCCCCGGCCATGTGTGCTGCTGGGAACCCTGTCAGCCTTGCAGGAGCCTGGTCCTGTGGAGGGGGTGGCCCATGCACGAGGCAGAGGGCTCTGCTGTTGGAGGGACCCTGCAGGTGGTTCAGAGTGTGTGGACCCGGAGGTTTGCCAGTTTCAGGGGATGAAACAGGAGCTAGGCGGTGTCTCCCACTGCCCTCTGTATCGATATGCCTGCAGTCAGACATGCTGATCCCTGCTATCCCCTCATTTCTCTTCAAAGGGGGTTGTGTGCTTATGTGTTTGCCTCCATTACAGGCAACAGCATGAGTGTTCAGGTGACAGCTGTGACACCCTTTTCCTAATGCTAGCAGGATGTTTCTCTCTCATCTTCAGTCCCATGAGAAGAGAGACTTTCCTTTTCCGTGACAAGGCACAGGCCATTGAATTCATGGTGGAAATCCCCCTTCCCTGAGTGGCCCTGGCGGTGTCCAGCTCTTTACAATCGAAGGTGGACAAAGCCTCACCCTTACAGCCCAAATCCCTGCCCAGCCTGTGTCACCGCTCTGGCCTGTGCCAGACTTGAGACTTTCTTAAATCGCTGCTGGAAAAGGGTGAGTTGGGTGGGTGTGCACAACCATGTGTGTGTGTGTGTGGTATCTCCTCCCTCTGTGCCACGTAGATGTCTAGCCCAGGGAGTGGAAGAGATGCTGAATGTCCGCACAGCTGCAGCAGCCTTATCTGCAGGCTGCAGCTTGGTAATGCTGAGCCGGAGGCGTGAGTGCCTGTGCCCAAGCACCTCCCTTGGAGGGCTCTTGCGGTAAAAGGAAGTGTATTGCAAGAGTTGCGGTAGAGACGGGCAGTTCCCATGGGGTAAATGCTGCATGCACAATCCTTGTCGCCCTCCCCACTGGAGGCACTTCACCTGCTCCCTCTTCCCATGCGTAGCTTTAATGCCTGTGGTAGGGAAAGGTGACATCGCTGTGGCTCTCCCAGATGGCTGTCAGGGACTCATCAGTGGAGTATGTGCAAGAAGGCTTGGACTAACAGGGCTGTAGGTGTGTGGCAGTCAGGGATGGGGGGAGACTGGGATGAGTTATGGTATGAGCTGCAGCAATCCGGAGGCAACATAGCCTACGTAAAGAGCTGGGGACACTGAGGACATGCACAGGGTTGCATGTAAACAGGGCAGAGTCTGGTGGTGGTGGTGGAGGATGGGGTTGGGGTGGGAGCAAACAGGAGCACACTTGTGGGGATGCAGAGGCCAGGCGCCATGTGAAGGATGTGGGGAAGGTGAAGTGTTGTGCATCTGGGATCAGGCAGTGTGGGTGGCTACAGGGCATCAGGGTACAGAAGGAGCTAGCTTGGTAAGGGGGGAAGATGGGACTGTGGACGGCTGTGGTTGTATGTGATGGTGACTGGAGGGAGAAGAGAGGAGACAACAGAGCAGAAAGGGGTCCCATCACCCATTGGTTGCTGTGCTGTCTTCTCCTGGCTTGCAAAGCATCACCCACTGCCAGAGCTCCCTGTGTTTCTGTACCAGGCCCATAGTGATGGAGAGCGGGCTGGGCTGTTCACGCCGCATGGTTAGATCACACTTCCCATAGCATGCAGCCCAGGAGAGGGAGCTGATGGAATGGGAGTTACCAGTAAGTTATTTCCTTTCCACTGGGATTAAGTTAAATGGGTCAAGGTAGGGTTTGCAGGGCTTCTGATGCAGACACCAACCCCACAGCATCATTCCTCTTCTTGGGACATCAGATAAAAAGGGCTGTTAATGCTAACATTGGTGCATCGCTTAGTACAGTGAGGGTCTAGTCCTGCTTGGACCTGCGGTATGCCTCCCTTGGACAAATGTCCTTATTGAACTTGAAACTTGGCAGCGTGTTGGTGTGCTGGTCATGGCTGAAGACCCCAGGCGTCATGCAAGCCCAGAGCAGAAGTGATCCCTGCCCCTCTGCCAGGACCCGTTTGCCTTCTCGTGGCCACCCTGTGACTGGCTGCAAAGGCATGTGACTTTGTAATCTTCAACGGTGGAAAATTTTCCATCAGTTGCAGTTGGCACCAGGGTCTGGAGTGAAGCACCCTGTCTGCGTGGTCATCTGGTGGCGGAGGTCCCTGTCCCTCAGGCCACCGCCCCTGGAGAGGGTCAGAAGGACTGAAAGGGAGCTGGCCAACGTCCCTGTGCCTGGGTGGTCAGGGGCTTGCTTTCGCTGCAGGCACTTTCTTTGTTGCCCCGGGGTGACTGCCAAGGCTGCCGTGCCGCTGCAAGGCCAGCGCCAGTGGGCTCCGCAGATGGTCCTGGCAGCGGAGCTTGCAGGCATGGAGCCGGCTGCGCCTTCCCCCCAGCAGCAGTGGTGCGCAGCAGCTACCCCGAGGTGAAGAGACACAGCTTTTTATGAAGCGGAGCCAGCCTGGAGGAATTTTCCACTTGTGGCCAGCTGTTGTCCTGGGCCTGGCTTGCGTCCTCCAGCACTTCTCACCCGGCGCTGCCTCGGGGAGGGAGGGGAGTGGGGCTGGCCCACCTCCTGACTCCCTGTGCCGGGCAAGAGGGTGCCACCGCGGGCTCGTGGGGGTGCACAGCCGCCGTGGAGCCCAGCAGCATCCTGATGCCTCTGCAGGGATCCTCTTGGGCAGCGGAGAGTTTTCCCCACCCCCAGCTCTGCCGCTGCCTCTTTGTTTTCTGGCAGAAGCCTCTGTGCCTTTTCATTGCCGTTGAGGCGCCGAGCAGGAGCCTACATGTGCCGTGTGTGCGTCTCACTGGGAATGTGATGTGGGCTGGCAAGCCTGCCGGGCCGGGCATCTCCCTCGCAAGGCTGTGGAGGCCAGCCGGCAGCTTCAGGGGTCTTCTTTCCGTGGGCTGTTCCTCCGGTTGAGCAAGGCTTCGAGGCCGCTGGTTTCCTCCGCAAAACGCTCTTTTGCACTGGCAGCGTTTCTGCACCTTGCCACAAGTGGAGTAAGTTGGATGGGAAGGGGCCAGTCCTCAGCTCGGCTCCACTGGGGGCTTGGGCTCTCTGCCGTGGTCCTCCCTCGCCCTTGCTCCCGCTGAGAAGGCACCTGAGATTAGAGCAGCACCAGGGGCTGCAGAGCTGGATACGGCGGTGGCTGAGGATTGCTTGTGCTGCGCCTGCCTCTCCTTCTATTTGATCTCTCGACTTCCAGCGGGGACTGAATTCCTGTGCTGGATTCTGGGCTCGGCTCTTGTGAAAGGATCCAATTATTTCAGAGCTTTGAGCATCTCCATTTGCTGCCCATATTTGCGGCGCCCGGGTCTGCGCTGGCTGGAATTCCAAGTGATTAACGTGGCTGTGACATCCCTCCTAGGGGTGTTATCTTTGCTCGCTGTCCCCCACCGCCCCCCTTTTCTTCCTCCGGCAGCGAGCGAGCGAGACAGGCAGGCAGAGACAAAGGTCTGTCCTCAACCTGGGCTGTCCTCCCTGTGAGCGGCTGCTGCATGGGATTTCCCTGCCCTGCCTGCTGCAGGTTTCCTGGGCTCCCGGTCGAATGCTGGAGCTGGGCGGCCGTGGGCTGTGTCGCTGAGGTTTGAGCCTGCTGGTGCTGGGTGGGCAGGGGGTGCTGCTGGCTTTGGAGAGCTGCCTGATTGTCCTGCCGGATTTTAAGCTGCTTGTCATTCTTTGACTGCGCTTTCCTGGGGAGAGGGGCAGCCGTGCATGGAGGGGAGGCTGGCGGGGTGTGGGGGGGATTGGACTTGGGGGAAAGCTGTACACAGGTGGCCGTTGCATAGCAGGATCTGCCTGCAGACCCTGAAAGCCCCCCTTCCCAGCCGCAGGCTATTGTCAGCGTTGCTGCCTGCATGCAAGGCACTCGGACAAGGTGTGCGGAGGCAGTCCACGCCAGGACACGGGGCATCACAAGAAGCAGGGGTAAGCCCCTGGGCTGGGAGCTCTGCTCAGGCTCCCTGAGCTCGTGGGAGAGGTGTCATTGTGTTATCCTGGCTTGGCTGAGCAGAAGGGCTCAGTCCCTGTGGCACCTGTGTGTGGGTCTGGGGAGGCACCACATGCTGCTGGGCAGACCTTAGCCCCTCGGGCACCTGCTGGAGCCCCAGCAGGGTGCCCTGCGGAGAGGGCTGCTCTGTCCCCAGGGGCTTCTGCATCCCATCAGTGCCCCCTCCCACGGGATGGGAGGAAATGCAGCAGCAGTACCTCCTGAACATGGGTGCTGCGGGGCAGAGGGGGTGTCGGATCTGTCTCTGTTGAAGCTGTCTCTGGTGTTTCCTAGGAGCTTGCGCTCCTAACATGGGCACTGCCTCTTGCCCCATCCTTCCCCTCTGGGTTTGGGCTTCCTCCTCCCTGTTATCGGCACAGGGGCCGTCACAGAGCGAGGCTCTGCAGCTGCATAAATCTGGCACAGTAGGAGGCCTCCTGACCGCCAGAGCAGCAATTGCCCTTGCAGTGGGGCAAGGATGCGTCCTCCCTCTGCATCCCCCCTCCCTCCTTCTCCCTTTTTCCACCAAGTGTGAGCTCCTTTCCCCCTAAGCCTAAATTGTAGGGGAGTACCAGAGCCACATCCACACTGGTTGTCTTTCTCTGCAGGCACAATTTTCTCCTCTAGCATCTCTCTAACCAGCGTCTCTCCAGGATTCCCACTTCTCTGATGGATGGCGCTGGAGGTGGTCCCCAGCCTCTCTCTCCTGATGGTGATATGCCTGATCTGTCAGGCTGTGGAGAAACCCTTCTCTGGTGGCAGCATTGCTGCTAATGTTGCTGTCCTTCAGGGTTGTGATGGAAACTTACTGCCTGCTGGTGCTTCTCAAGCTCTGCTCTTAACCAGAAGCTCCTTGGCACAGGCTTGCACTTGCATTGGTTAGATTTCCTTCCTTCTTCTTGGGTTCAGATAGGACCAGTGGAGCTGTGATTTATCTTCCAGGCAGTCTGTTTCCAGCAGTTTCTGTTGCTGCTTGTCTTGCCTTGTGCTCTGGTCCTACCAAGGATGATTATTTGCCTTCTTGTAATGACAGCCCCTCTCCTTCCTGGCTGTGTGGTTCCTGCTTCATCCCCGGTGAGGCTGTGAAGGTCTCCTTAGTACTTCCCAGGAGAGGGAGCAGGAGGGAGGAAAGCAGGCAGCAAAAGCCTCTTTGGGGTTGGTTTGGGGTTTTTTTATGGTTTAAATGGTGCAAGGATGCATCTTAGCCCTGCCAGGCCCCAGGCATGGCACTCTGCCCCAGGCAGCCATGCCCAGACCAAAGCCTTTTGTCCACTGGCTCTGTGTCCCCTTGACCCACTGGCAGTGCCACTCTGGAGAGCCGCATGGATCCCCACTGGGTGAGCGTGGCCCCTTCAGGCACAGCTCTTGCTCTCTACCTTGCACCAGTGCTGCGCTGCCAGCCCTGCCAGGTTCCCTTTTCCAAAGGCTCTGCTGATCCTGCCATGCAACAGATGCACCCCCCTACCCCAGCTGGCAGAGCTGTCCCCACACCTATCCCGCTTTCTTTCTGGCTGCTACAGTGCAGTTAAAACAGCAACAGTTCCTTCTGCAGGCTGCAGCCCAGCATGCGGTGCAGCTGCTGCTTTGCCCAGCCAGGCACCCTTCCTCACCCGCCACCCTGCTCTGTTGCCACTAGATTGAGATCACAGTCTGTTAATCCTGGGTTCCCCCTGGATGTGCTAATAGGAATGAAACCAGCAAGTAAGCCAAGTCCCCGACCTGCTGCAGGCCTGGCGGTGTCATCCTGTATCAGGGTCTGGTGGCTCGGTGTCCCTGGGGAGTGCAGTGTCTCTGCCCCAGCACCTGGGACACAGTCCCTCCCTGCAGGTACTTTGGAGCTGGGTGTTCTTGGCTGTTGAAGCCAGACCTTGCTGGGCAGGGTGAAGAGAGGAAAGCTGTGCCTGGCATAGCTCTGGACTCAGGTGCTGGGAGACGCTGGCAAAAGCACAGGGCCCCTCCTGTCCTCTGAGCGTTGAGGGGGAGCCTGGGAGCTTGGGAGGAGCAGGACAGAGAGCAGGAGGAGTTCTGGCTAGGCTTCCTCCAATAGGCAAGGCCCTCTGAGTCCTATCTTAAGAGTCAGAGCAACAGCACAAGCTGAAACACTGGCAAAATCACCATCACTTGGGCTTCGGAGGGGGCAAACCCTTAGTCTGGGCACATGGAGCCCCCAACCGCCTCCATGTGCTGCATCCAGGGGACGGTACCTCTGCTGCTCAGCTGAGCTGGTGAGGAGCTGGACCCATCCAGGTGGCCAAAATAGGGCTCTGGAGATGCCTGGCTCAAGGGGAGGTAAAGGGAGAGGTGACCCCCTGCTGTTTCCCCGTCCCTGCTTAGACTGCGAGAGTCCCTGGTCCCTGTGTTGGTCTCTTGCTGCAAAGGGTGGCAGCAGGCTCCTGGTGGGAGCTGTGAGGGGCTGAGCTCTCAGCAGGGAGGAACTGCCCTGGGAGGCAGAGCCCAACACAGCCAAGAGGAACCCCAAGGCTGGGGAAGGTGGATGGGCAGTCCTCTAGGGGGTTCTACAAAGTTCTACAAGTCCCAGGGTGTACTTGGAGACACTTTTATGGTGGGCTGGGTTATCCTGGCATTTCTCAGCATGATGCTTCAGCTGACAGTATTTGGGCTGGAAAAACGTGGTGCAGCCCCTCGTGCTTAGGCGTGTGCAGTACTGGCTAGTGCTGGCATCACCTGGTGACTGGTGTTGAGGTCTCAGCTGGGATGGATTTGTAATGTCAGCCTCTTGTGATGGACCCATTCTCCTGAAAGGCAGCTGTTGCTGGGGGAGCAAAGGGCTGTGACTGCGGAGGGACATGAAAAACAGAAAGAAAGGATGCAGGTGAGACTGCATATTTATCCTGGCATGGACACACACAGGAGGGATGTGGCTTTCTCCCACTGCACCATGCTGACTCCTGCTGCTGGTTTTATTTCCTGGTGGTTGACTATGCCACACAAGTTGTGGTACAAATCTGCAGGGATGGAGGAGGGAAGCAGCAACCTTCCAGGCAGGCAGAGCACAGTGTATTACTACCTCAGCATCTGTCCACAGCTGCAGGCATTCACTTGCTTTTCTACCTGCCTCGGTACAGGCCCCATGTGGGGTGCCAGAAGGAGCTGATCTTCACAAAGAGCTTTTGTTGAGGTTTTGAACCAGAGGTTTGTTATGCTGTGATATTGAGTTGTCCTGCTGGAAGTGCTCCTTGGGCACTGGTGTATTGTGTCTCTGTTCTGGCTGGTCACTGTCAGTGGCCTTCCCCAGCACTGCTGGTGGTGGCTTCTGGGCTGGCTGACTCTCGGCGACTGGCCATGACTGCCTGTTTATTACAAATCTTATTGGAAATGTGATGAAAGAACAGCCTGTTTCCTGGGGCAGGCAAGGGCAGGCAGCAAGCACAGTGAGTGACCTGCTGAAGGTGGCTTCCCACCTGAAAGATGATGGGATGCAGAACTTGCTGGACCAGGGTGCCAGAAAGAGGGTGCACTTGGGTGTTCAGTGCTTCTGAGCATCCCTGCAGGGATTTTGTTCAACGGCCTGGCCCTGTTGTTGCCAGCCTTCAGAGCAGTGCTTGCTGCTGGGTTGGGATGCCCAGCAGGACAGATGGTGGTTTTCTTCCAGACAGCTGCTGCAGTGAGACCCTGGCTGAGGGCTGCATGGGGAGGTCATGGTCCCTAGGGATGGGCAGTGTTTTCTCCTTCACCTGGAGGTTCCTGGGTCAGCAAAGCTCATGGGCTGCCCCTGCCACAGGGGGGCTGAGGGTGGAGGTGCCCAAGGGCTCCTGCCCTCTCTGAAGGTGTTGCACCACTAGCTGCTGCCTGAGCTGATGCTCCTTCTTGCCTTCTTCCGGACTTCAAGGCTGCAGTGCTGGTAGATTGTGACCACAGGGGAGCTGTGTTGCATCTGCAAATCTCCATTGTGCATCAAGGGCATATCTGAGCAGGTGAGTGCTGTGCACATGAAAGGACTGCTGTCTTTGCACTGGGGGAAGCTGGTAGGGGGGGCATTATGGCTCAGGACTGTCAGGCTCCTGGTTTCTGTCTTCCCTGCCAGGCATCTCTTATTGGAAGAAAACAATTGCAAGCTCTTCTCCTTGTTACAGGGCCAGAAAGTGTCTTGTGCTGTGGGTGAAAGGAGCAGGAGGTGAACATGAGACCAGCAGCTAACTGGAGGCTGCTGGTGATCTGCAGTGTCTGGAAAGCAAGGCATGACATGGTCACCAGAAAGAAATAGGGTTCTGTTCATATGCAAGGGTTTCATACAGGAAGGCGTGCAAAAGGGATATAAAATACAAGCCAGGTATGAGAGTTCACAGCATAGCTTAAAGTGTTTGTGGTTTAAACAGAAATCAAGGTGATAGCATTGCCTGAGATGGCCGAGATGTATCTGGCCTTTGGGTTTGGGAGGCTGGGAGAGGCTGAGCCTCAATGCTGTCTTCTCTGCCTGTGTGACCCCACACACAGGCTGTACCCTCTGTCCTTCTAGAAAGCATCTGAATCACTCCAGCCCTGCCTCTCTCCTACTTTTCTTCCCCTCAGAGCCACTGAGGAAACCGAAGAGCTGTAGAGGACGGTGCGGAGGTTCAGGGGCACACTGTGATGGTGGGAGCCATTCCACGGCAGCCACGTCGCTTCTGGGGAGTGCCTGGCTGGCAGGTGTCTTCAGCTAGTTGTGCCAACGACCGCCTGCTGCGGGACAGGGAAGTTAATCCGGAGCAAAGTGGAGTTCTGCTGCAGAGGGGTGAGTGCAGAGGGCAGCCAGGACAGGCTGCGCTGTGGTAGATTACGCAGAGGGATTGAGGTTGGAAGGGACCTCTGGAGGTCATCTGGGTCCAACCCCCTGCTCAAGCAGGGCCACCCAGAGCCCCATTGCCCAGCACCATGTCCAGACAGCTTTTGAATATCCCCAAGGATGGAGGCAACCTCTTTAGGTAATCTGTTCCAACGCTCAGTCACTCTCACAGTAAAAAAATAAAAAAGTGTTTCCCGATGTTCAGACAGAACCTCCTGTTTCTGCCCATTGCCTCTTGTCCTGTCACTAGACACCACTGGAACGAGCCTGGCTCCATCTTCTTGGCACCCTCCCTTCTGGTATTTATATACATTGATAAGATCCCCCTGAGCCTTCTTTTCTCCAGGCTGAACAGTCCCAGCTTTTCAGCCTTTCCTCATAGGAGAGATGCTCTTGTCCCTTTATTACCTTAGTGGCCCTCAGGTGTGGCCTCACCAGCGCTGAGCAGAGAGGAAGGATCACCTCCCTCGACTTGCTGTCAATACTGAGCCTAATGCAGCCCAGGACACTATCATCCTTTGTGGCAAG
>JAVJGI010000057.1:10706373-10717148 GCA_035590275.1 Ibycter americanus | reverse complement strand
AGTGAGGGGTCCGGCGAGGGGGGTCGGGGTCGGGACCCCGGCCCAGCGGCGGCGCGGCGGCCGAGCCTGCCTGTCCCCCCGCAGGATGCAGCGGTGGCCGGTGCTGCTCTTCCTGGCCTGGGTGTGCTCGCTGTTCTTCGCTGGCATCGCGCTGTTCGTGAGCGGGTTCCTGCTCACCCGGATCGAGCTGGCCAGCAGCAGCTCCTGCTCGGACCCGCTGGTGCCACCACCCTGGGAGAGGCAGAGCCTCCCGCTGGGCTCCTGTTGGGCACCCCAGCGCTTTTCCAAGGCCGTGCTTGTCATCATCGATGCCCTCAGTTTCGAGTTTGCACGCTTTAACCCAACCAAGGCCAGCCCGCTGCCCTATGAGAACAAGCTGAGTTTTCTGCACCACCTCGCAACCTCCCAGCCTCGCCATGCCCGCCTGTACCGCTTCCGAGCCGATCCCCCCACCGCCACCATGCAGCGCATCAAGGGCCTCACCACTGGTTCGCTGCCCACTTTCATCGATGTGGGCAGCAACTTTGCCACCTACGCAATCCAGGAGGACAACCTGCTGGCACAGCTGGTGCAGAATGGTAGGTGGGCAGGGGCAGTGTCCCACTGGGTCAGGCGTGTGCAAGCTGCTGCTCAGTGCTCACATGGGGCTTTAATTCTTCTCTCACTGGGAAGAGAACTGCTTACAACACCTCCACCCTGTCAGCTAGTTCTTTTGCCCTACTCAGATGACAGTTACCTCAGGCAGAGCTGGCAGGTAGGCAGGGTTTCTTCATCTTATACTGGGAGTAAGAAGTAGCTGGGACCATGGCTTCATCTTCATTGTCTTCAAAGATGGCGAGGAAGCAGATGAAAGTGGTTGTACTGACGGTGATGTCACAAGGTCACCACCAGGAATGGCTGCATGAAGCCAAGGGCAGTCAGTCGTGTCATGTTTGCGCTCAGGTGAGACGCACGACGAGGGAGGAGCTGGTGCCAGGTGTACTGCGGGGCTGTCACTCAGGCAGCAAGCCTGCCTGGCCAGCTGCCTGCAAGTGTTTGGCAGTGACCTCGTCATGTTTCCTCTGTAGTTTGGTGGTGCTGCGATGTGCCTAGCGCAGCTGTAAAGGGCTTCTTAGGGTGGGACGATGGAGTAAAGAGAAGGGGACAGGATGCAGTCTTGTGTTACCCAGAGAGGTTTTCTTCCAGGGTTTGGAGTGGCACAAATACCAGTGCCTGGGATGAGTTAATGTGATGGGGTTGTCTGCTGAGTGTGAGCAAGGTGGGCAAATGTGGTAAATCATCTGAGGTGAAAAACACTGGTACATCCTGTACCAGAGCAGCAGCCTCGGAGGAAATGGTTCCTGCTCACAGGCTGGAGAGGCTGTGCGGAAACATGGAGAGCTGGCTGCCAGCAGGCAGGGCAAGCAGAGTGAGGGTGGTGGGAAGCGTCAGTGCTTTTGCCTTCTCCTTTCTGCTTATGAAAACCCACCATTGTTGTGTTAAAAACCGGAGCCCAGGACTCAAGATTCTACTCAACCCCTGTCAGCAGCCAGTCTACTGCCTTGTGTTTTACAGTGGGGTCACGGGCCTTGGGTGAGGGTTTGTCTGCTTCGTGCTGCACCTTCCTAAGTGCTGTAGTGAAACGGGTGGGTACCTGCCTACTCCCTGGCCTGTTCAGCTCACAGGTCTTTCTGCTGGGATGACATGCCGATAAGTCGTGAGGTTGTGACGGTGAGTTTGGGTGCAGGGGGGACACTTCTGGGCTTGGGAACAGGGCTGGTCTCTCCCTGTATTCAAACTCATTTACAGCCAGATGGTCATTTTAATTTTAGATTGCTTTTGAGCGTGGGTTAGAGAGGAGCCAGTGTTCCAGACCCTGACCTGCATCTGCCCAGGCTCTTTGCTCTAGTGAGAGTAACAGTGTCACTCGAGTGGGCTCCCTGCTGTCATTAATTCCTTTCTTGCTGACTCAGGAAGAAGAGTGGTCTTCATGGGTGATGACACTTGGGAAGGACTCTTCCCCAAGAAGTTCTTCCGCTCGTATTTCTTCCCATCTTTTAATGTGAAGGATCTTCACACTGTGGACGATGGGATCCTGCAGCATCTCTATCCAACTGGTAAGCAGCTCGTTCCCCAGGGCCTGAGTAGCCCTTTTTGTTATGTGGGGGTCCTACTGCAAGTTTGGGGTAGGACTAGAGTTTTTTCTGTTACGAAGTGGCTCTGGGCAGTCACACACTGCTGCACAGGGATTACAGTGCTCTAGCTGGATTTCCACAGATAAGCCAGCTTTTGGAGCCTGTGAACTGTTTCTGTAAATACCATTGCTCCGTTTAGGAGAGAGTGCAGCTTGATGGGATGAGGTTAGACTTCTGTATCTGTCCTAGAAATACACTGCCAGGATGGAGCTGGAGGAGCAGCTTAACTTTGACATGTGTCTGTGCAGGTGGGCACACAGTGCTCTGGGAAGTACACACAGTGCAGCTACACGTTTGGGAGACTGGGGCACAGCATTGCTCTCAGCAGAGCATCAGTGGCTCCTAGCTGTGAGAAGAAGGTGAATTGTGAGATTGGTTTGTGAATTCTAGGTGATTTCAGACTCCTCTGAGGTCCTGGGGCCAAGGGGAATGCTCTTTGCTTTATCTGTGTGAATCAAAGTGAATCAAGGGTGCAGTGGCCCTTCAGGGGGAAGTCCTTATGCCCTGTGGGAGAGCTGCAGTTCATCATTTTAACTCCAGATATGTTGATTTTCGGGTGTTGAGGCCCTGAAGCAGAGGGGAGAGGCCCAGGTAACATCCTAGCTAGGGACAGCGTTGGTGCGCCAGGCACCTGTCCTAGGTGGGATGCAGAGGGGCACGTTGATGAGTCTGACCTGAAATATCTCTAGGGGAGGACTGTAGTTCTGGGTTCTCCTTTTCCTGAGCATCCTCTTGGTTTAGCTAAGTGTCCTGGTTTCAGCTGGGATGGAGTTAACTTTCTTCTCAGTAGCTAGTACAGCGCTGTGTTTTGGCTCGTGTGAGAACAATGTTGATAACGCACTGATGTTTTTAGTTGTTGCTGGGTAATGTTTATACCAAGTCAAGGACTTTTTGGTTTCTCGGGCCCTGCCAGCGAGAGGGCTGCAGGGGCACAAGAGACTGGGAGGGGACAGAGCCAGGACAGGTGACCTGAACCAGCCAAAGAGGTGTTCCATACTATGGGACATCATGCTTGGTATATAAACTTGGGGGGTTGGCTGGGGCAATAATAACAGTTACATACTTTATAAGTTTTTATACTTATACACACTCAATTTGTGGCAGTTTGAGTTAAGGGTATTTCAAGGTGACTTGGGTGACATTGGGCCATTCCCCTCCTGAGGAATGGTGGACAAAACCCATGGATACTGGGGCGCTTACCAGGCATTGAGCTCCCCATGGTATTGTACCCAGGCACCTGCAGTCCAAGAGTGTGCTTCTTTTAAAACCTGCACTGTCCACTTGAGAGTTGGGAGTGCAATGGTAAAAGAGGGAGAAACAGCAGTTTCCAGAGGCAACCAGAAAGCTCTGGCAAGACGATTCAGGTGTAGAGCCCATGCCTGAATCCCAGGTTAGTGTGTGTGTGTGTGTGTGGTAAGGCTGCTCTTGTTCTGCAGTGGACAGTGGTGAATGGGACATGCTGATTGCACACTTCCTCGGCGTCGACCACTGTGGGCACAAACATGGACCTGACCATCCTGAAATGGCTAAGAAGCTCACCCAGATGAATGAGATGCTCAGGTGATTAGTGCGGCAGTTGCGGGGTTGCCAGCTGGCCTCTTCCTTCAGCCAGGCTGGTGGGGTCTTCCTAGGGAATTTACAGATGCAGAGAGCAACGGGACACTTACTGTGCCTGTTAACACAGAGAATGGCTTTCGTCAGCAGCAGCTGAAACCCCAGCTAAAGAGGTAAAGCTGTCTTCAGGTCTTGGGGCCTTGTTTCTCAGCCAAACCATCAGGTGATGGTGCAGCTGGAGTACAGCTGAGCCTCACTCTTTTCATCTTTAAAAGGGAGATTTTCACACTGAGGTCTGGCTAATGTTTGAGAAGCACTTGGAAGACCCCGGCTAGGGAATGATGCATTTACTGCACAGGCCCATGAGTTGCACCTTTGTGTCAGAGGGCAGAATGGGATCCAGAAATCCACACAGCTGTGCCTCAGCCCCAAATGCTGTGGCTTTTGACTCCTAATTAGGACTGCTTTAATTCTTGCTGCTAAAAGGAGTGAATAACTTGCCCCTGCTGCACCTGAGAGTGCAACATGTATCATGTCACACCTACTGTATTCTTCAGGGACAAATCCCCTCTTTTTTCCGTAGAAGCTGGAAATAGCTCACACAACATGATGCAGTATACAAGACCCAAATAGAAGCAGCCTAAGATGTGTTCCTGTTGGGAACCTTTCTTCTGAATTGCATTTTGTCAAGATCCCTGGAGGCATAGAGGAACCAGCCGCCATTCACTGGGGACCTAAGCAAGATCACTCCACTCTGTCTCAGAGCTTTGAATTTTCATTTTGGTTTTAAAGCATCCATTGCCTTAGTACCTGGCTCTGTTGTTACAGTTCCGTGTCAGCACTTAGTTTTGCTCCGATCCTGTTGTGGGCTTCACTTCTGTGGTGCAGGCAGGCTTGGTGGGGACATGCCCTCTCCCACCTGGGCTGTTTGGGCTCCTGCCCAGGTAGGAGTTGACCTTCCTTATCTTGGGTGACAGA
The DNA here is from genome assembly GCA_035590275.1 of Ibycter americanus. Taxonomy (NCBI): domain Eukaryota; kingdom Metazoa; phylum Chordata; class Aves; order Falconiformes; family Falconidae; genus Ibycter; species Ibycter americanus. Next base: position 10,712,442 of record JAVJGI010000057.1, on the reverse strand, counting down.
TCCTTGGTGGATCACCTGGGGAATGACACCCTTCTTCTGGTGGCTGGGGATCATGGCATGACAGACACCGGAGACCATGGCGGCGACAGCGAGAAGGAAGTGAACGCAGCACTGTTTGTGTACAGTAGAACACCCCTATTTGGCACGGGCCCTCCAGAGGTGAGAAGGAGCCGATCCTTAGCTGTCACTGCTTGAGGTGGCATTCAGGGTGGAAAATGCATCCTGGGGCTAGAGAGAGTAACAGTTCCATTGGGATCATTTAGATTGAGAGGAGGTGGGGAGTCTGTCACCGTTCTGGAGAGAACAATGGAAAGGCTGACATGGGATGCTGGTAACAAGTGTTTGGGACCCATGTTCAGGCCCTTCCAGCTGTGAAGGGTGTTCGAGGGGGCCAGGTGAGCTGTTAGACAGCCAGGGCCATACCTAAGGACCTGCAGCTCCCAGCAGGCATCCTCCCCTCCACAGGGCATTCAGGGACGGTAGAGCTGTGCCACTGCCTTCCCCTACATTTTCCGACTCCTGGCTTGTCCATATTGCCCTCTGAAGAGGAATGTCTTCCCCATCATCCTCTAGCCCCAGTGAAAAGCCATGTTGCTGTGTTCTTTCCAAATTTCTGATTTCTCCTCTTCCTCTCCAGGAGCCTGAGGCTGTTGCCCAGGTGAACCTGGTGCCCACTGTGGCCCTGCTCCTGGGTGTGCCCATCCCCTACAGTAACATTGGGGAGGTGATGGCTGAGCTGTTCTCCGGGGATGGCGATGCTGTGTCTGCGGCCTTACAGCAACTCTCGGTCTATCACATCAACGCCAAGCAGGTAGGTCTCCCCATTGAACTAGAGAGGAGAAGGAATGGCTTTTTAAGCACAAGCCTTTTCTGTTTGGTGGAGGTGGGGTGGTGGCAAGGTCTTGTCCTCATGGGGAACTTATTTTGAAGAGTTACCTCCTTGCAGTGTTTACTCCAGTAAAAGGTGGCATCATTTTCTCAAAAGAGAAATGAGAGTTACCTGTTTAGTGCCTGATGGTGAGTGCTGCGATGTGGAAAATACTGGCTGGGAAGGTGGCATTCACTTCAGGTTGAGGGTTGGTCCCAGATAGGTGAATTTGGTGATGGGGAAATCTGGCGGGAAGGCTGGTTCCTCAAGGCTGAAGATGGCTAGGGGCAAGTCTTGTTAATGGAGATTCAAGAGTACAAATGGACGTTTCGATGCTGCTTCAGTTTTAGAGGAGAAACAGTGTTAGCTAAAAAACTATTCCAGTTCTAGATCAGCGGCAGAAGGAGAATAGTAATGAAGGGCTAAATAAAAGAAGCACCATGTAACAGGTGCCAGTGGAGTAGAGAGGGAACAGTTTATACCAAGTGCAACAAAATACAGAACCCTAAGAGCTGAAGGACAAATTTTGAATGAGAGTGACTATACCAGGTATAAAAGAAGCCCTGGCAATGGAGCAGGCCATGTGCCAGGGCAAGCCAGAGCCTCTGCAGAGGGCATGAGGGCCAATTGTTGTGGCTCGCTGGATCTCATGATCCAGAATCAGATTTGCCACATGCATTGCAACACATGTCTCAGCTAAGTGCTGGTCTGCCTTTGAGGGACCCTTGGATTGCTAGGAGCACAACAATAACTCCTCCAGCCCCCAGCCAGTTCCTTGGTGTGACAGTTGGACACCACTGGTGCAAGGCAGTGAGGAGCTGGAGAGGATACGATCACTGATGGGAAGACAGAAGTGTTCAGCATCTCTGCTGTGTATTTATAGAGCAGCAGAGTGCTTTGTCATTTAAAGATGATAGTGTAGTGTACGTTACTGTCTGTTAGTCACTGAGAATATTGATCATCTTCTGTTAGGAATTAGTGTTATCCAATCCTGCCTGTTTAAATATTTGCACTCATTTGTCTGAGGAGTTTTCTGTCTCAATCATGTTGGTGTTGAAGAAGCTTTTGCACACCAGGGGAGTTGTGCAGGCCTGTGGGAGAGCTGGTGCCTGTGTTTGCCATTCATGGATAGGGGCAGGCTGATTCTGTCTGTGCTCTGAGGCAACTGGAAGGTATGTGAAGGTGTTGGGATGTTTCAGTGTTTGAGTAGATCTACACTGCTGAGCACCTGGACGTTTGTATGGGTGCCCTGCCCTGTTAATGCCCTTGTAAGACTTTTTTACAACTTTGGGATCATACTGCCTCTGTTCCTGTCCTCCAGAAGTAGGAAGCAGAATGAGCTGTCCTTAGCCTATGGTACAGTGGGTTAATGTGCCTGTATTGAAGAAGGGGGAACAGTTTGATCTGATCCACTATAAGCTGTCTGTCCTCAGACAAACAATGTAAAAGTCAACATGGGGTGCAGATCAATAGCTAGTAATGACTCGACCTTCTGGGGGCTGTTTGCCTTATTGTTACCAAAATCTCTGTATAAAAGTCCTTACTGATACACAACATTATCAGACATACACCTGCAGGTGAAGAACTGAGAGGAGTCAGTGTGGCTCTCATGATGGATATGTCACTTGAGAGGGATTTGGCAGAGGGATTGTGTTTCCTGCCAGTCACATCCTGGATTTAAGTGACCAGCCCTGGGTTATGTGGCTGGTGACAGGTCTGTCGTGACAGGGGTTGGCAGAGTGGGGCTGTTTCCATTCTGAAGGGGCTGTGTGAGGCAGTGAATCCTGTTCCTAGTGGCCTCAGTGCCACTGTCTGACCCTGTATCCCCTCTCCCGCAGGTGGACCGCTTCCTGCACTCCTACTCTCTGGTGGCTCAGGACCTGCCAGCAGAGCAGCTCCAGCACCTGCAGGAGCTCTTCTCCAGCGCTGTGGAGGAGCACAGTCAGCTCTTGGCCCAGGTGCAGGGGGCAACACTGGTGCCTCCGGAACTGGAGTCCAGGCTGGGAAGCCTCATCAGTCGCTTCCAGCTCTACCTGCGGGAGGCACGGGCTGTGTGCACCCAGTCTTGGGCCCGCTTCCATCCCCTGCGTATGGTGGGGGGTTGCACCCTTATTGCTGCTTCCTGCTTGCTCTGCTATGTGGCCTCAGAGCTGGCTGCATCATCGGACTGTTTCTATCGCAGCTGCCTCCTGTACCCACTGCTTTGGGGCCTTGTGGTAACTGTTCTGCTTGGGCTGGCCCATGCGTTCACCCAGGAGGGGCTGGATCTCCTCCTGATGTCGTCATGGGCAGCCGCTGCTTCTCAGCTGGGTTTTTTCTGGCACTGGTGGGGCCGGCATCCTAAGAGAGCCCGTTTGGTGGGCAGTCAGCCACCCTTGGCCAGCGTTGGCCTGAGGCAGAGGCTGCGAGGGTGGCTGGGGCTGGCCTTCCCCATGGGCATTCTGTTCTTCCGCTGTGGAGCTATGTTCTCTGATAGCTTTGTCGTGGCCGAAGCCCAGGTGGCCCCATTCCTGCTGGCCTCGCTGGTGATGTTGCTAGTAGGGAAGCTCCACTGGGATGGTCGCCTGACTGTGCCAGAAGGCCCCAAGCAGCAGCTCCTTGGTTTTTCTTCTTACCGGAGAGAGATCTGGTACCTGCTGTGCCTCGTGGCCATGCTTCTGGTCTGTGTGCGCCTCTCTGGTTTCTTCCACCAGTGCCGCGAAGAAATCCTTCAATGTCGGCCTTCTCTTTTCCTCTCCCCCCTTGCCAGCCTGAGAAACACGCGGGCCAAGAATCTCTTCTACCTCCTGTGCGTTGCCTTGCTGGCTGGGCTGGTCTATGCAGTGCGGAGCTGGCTGCGGCGCTACGGCAACCTGAACAGCTCGGACCCCCTCGTGCTCTTTGTGCGCTGGGGTTTCCCACTGGTGGTCCTCTGCATTGCCTGCTACTGGGCTGTTGCCTCCAGTGCTGACGACTCTCTTGGGAAGCTGCAGGAGCTGGTGCAGGTGGCAGTTGTTGCCTTTCCATGGGCTGTCTACGGACTAGCGTCCGTGGGGCTGCTGCTCCTGCTGTGCAATCCCATGACAGTGTTTGCGAAGGACACACGGGAGTCAGCAGGATCCATCGTCACCCCCTACCTGGGGGTTCCCAGCTCTGAAGTCGACTTCCTCCACGTCATCCCTCAGATCTACAAGAGGATGCAGGAGTCTCAGAAGAGCTGCCTGGAGCGGGGCAACTGCAGGGCCACCATTGCAGCATACGGGCTGGGCAGCGTGTACTCGGCAGCCCTGGTCATAGCACTCACCCTGCTGGGCTTCCTCTTGATGCTGCTGCACAGTGAACGGCTGAGTCTTGCCTTCCTGCTCCTCTTCCTGGAGGCTTTTGTGCTGCTGCACATCCACACGCGTGCCAGAGGCCTGGCTGGAGACGCTGGTGAGTCAGGGCTCAGTAGAGCATCCTCTGGATATGCAGTGTGGGTGTCATCTGCAGCAAGCTTGTCTTATGTCCAGTGATAGAGGCGGGGTCCATTCGCTGCTTTTGGGGAATGGCAATGCACTGATCCTCAGGGGATCCTCCTAGCTTTTTTAGAGCTGCTTAAATCCTCTAGTAGAAGACAGGTGTGTGCAGCAGGGATGTAACATGAGAGGAGGCGGAGAGGGAGGAGGAGTCCCTTAGGGAAGGGGGCTCTATTATACCCATCTCTTCTCCCCAGGGTGCTCACAGCCACCAGATCTCACTGCTGTTGACGGAGTCCAGTAGCAGGGCGGGCAACAGAGGGAATGCCTGGCCCCTCACTGTATCTGTGGTGGCACCCTGACTGGCTTCTGTCTCAAAAGAGAGCGCGTGGAAAGGGAATCTGGAAGAAAAGTCAGCAGGCTTTTTTTGACTGTGGACCTGTCTTGTTCCTTGATGCTGATACCTCTCTCTAAATTTTTTTATCTCTCAGAGCCTTTTTCGGTGCCCTGGTATGCAGTCATCTCCTGGCTCCTTGCTGCTTCCCAGTTCTTCTATTCCACAGGCCACCAGCCAGTCTTCCCGGCTATCCACTGGAATGCAGCATTTGTGGGTTTCCACCTCGACCACAGCACGAAACTCCTGCCTGCTGTCCTGGTGGGCGCCAACACCTTTGCCTCCCATATCCTCTTCGCAGGTAAATCAGTTTCTTCCTGGGCTGTTGAGCCTGAGCAGACACGGCTCACTGCTTTGCCTTGTCTGGTGGCCTGCAGGCTGAGCATGAGGCGATGAGCTCCTGCACCAGCTGAACAGCAGCATCCTTGCTGTCCCCTTCTGGGGCCACAGAGCTGCCAGTGGCCTGCAGCCTCCATGCAGTTGTGCCTGACCAGCAAACTGGAGCTGGGATATATGCATCCTGCACGTCCAGGGCATGATGGCAGAGCCTAGACTGCTCCTCACCTCCTGGGCTCTAGTAATTTCATGTGCCTTTGTCCTTGAGGTAGTTGGCTGCCCTCTGCTCCTGCTTTGGCCCTTTGTGTGTGAGATGCCCAACTCGCAGAGGAAGAAGCCCAAGAAGGAGTCCCGGGAGGAGCTGCAGGAGGTAGAGGAGCACATGATGGAGATGAGGCTGCGGGAGTCCCCAGAGAAGTTCTCCACCGCTCTGCTGCAGCTGGGGCTGAAGTACCTCTTTGTCCTTGGGACACAGGTACAGACAGAGGCAGGATGGCTGTGGGGAAGGCTGTCTAAGAGGAAATAGGTGTGCTGTGAGAGCCCTGGGGCACTCTGATGAGAGAAGAGGGTCCATCAGGGCTCAGACAGGCCCTGGGGGTAATATGCCTGGTTGCAGGTGGAAGAGCAGCTGCACAGGTCCTCTTCTCAGCCGTGCCATTTGTTCTGTGCTTTGGGAGGGCTCCAGCATAGGAGCTGCAGTACAGATTAGGCTGTTTTTCATACCCATCTGCCCAGAGTGGGAACATCTCTTCAGAAACTACAGGGTTGTAATTCTGCTCCTCCTTTTCCCAGCCACGCCTATCTGTTTTGCACCAGCTGTGGTTTCCATCTGATCCTGTGCTGTGATGATATAGGGAGTGAAACACCAGAAATTCAATCCCATGAAAGAAGCGAATAACTTTCTGGGGTTTAGCCCTTCAAATCATTCTCCTGTGTGGTCAGACCACAGACAGTGTAAGGGAGTGGGCAGGCCCCACAGCAGGAAAGCAGGAGTGCTCCGCTCAGTGAAATATTAGGTCAGGTTAGCCACAGTGTGA
>JAVJGI010000057.1:10689195-10700688 GCA_035590275.1 Ibycter americanus | reverse complement strand
TCATTGGTTAGTAAGTGCTAACATAATGCTAACATGGAGGTTAACTCTTTAAAATCAAGATGTTTCTATAGCTAACTGTTTCACAAATACAAAATATAGAAAGATTCAGCAAAACTTTAAGACAATCTGCAACGCTTTCATATGCCCTTGTACTGCATCCCCAACCTATTCCTCTTCAATTAATCTTTCAGCTGAGGGATCCAGCTCACAGCAACTTTCAAAGAGATTAAAAGTCTCATTTTTATTTAGTAATGCTTAACAGTAAAACTCCTATGATACAATCATGACAGGTTGGTTTGTTGTTGCAAAGGAGAAATCCTGGAGGGAGGTTAAAAACCCACAGTAAAGGGCAAGGGTATGTGTATAAAAAGTTTGCCTGAAGTTCACATATTTGTGAGCCTGATTCTTGTAAACCAGAGTATTGCTCTAATTTATTCCAGTCTACAATGACCACAAAGAGCCAAATATACCCAAAAGACTGATAATTAATATGCTTAGATATACTTGTGTTTACTACAGAATTTAACAAAAGCTGACCTTCTCAGGGACCACATTTGCAGGTCCTAATAAGAGGGCATGAGGGATCATTTAATTTTAAAGTCTCCTCCATTCACCTGTTATTGTGGCTTGCACACCCAAAGTAAGAGCAAGAGACATAGAACTGAATTTGAGGAAGTAGAATTGGTAGGACTGAGTTTGAGGAGATAAAACAGGAGCACTGAATTTTTTTGCCATAACAACTTTTTGATATTTACCATGCATTACTGTTATCAACACTATACTTAGTGTTAAGCATGGAGCTATATTAAAGGATACTTTCTAAGGTTAAGACAATTTGCATCGATTAACCACTGTGTTAGCTTAGCTTTGCAATGTTAACAGACATTTTGGGTGTGTCCCCATAGCTCTGCCTATGTAGAGACTGCCCAGGCATTCCAGTTCTGCAGCTCTACAGTTGCACTATGATCTTTAAGAGGGTCATTTTTAGCTAGTGCAGCTATCTCTAGGTGATGATACAGAACAGACATACCCTTTACAGTTTCCCCCTGTGCCTATTGACCTGAGGGAAACATATTACTAATAATACTAAATAGTAACCAAATTTCTAATATCTTCTGGTGCATGTGCCACCAGATAAATACTCAACATCTCTTTATCAACAGGCACTGTTATGTAATCATAACAGTTCACAAGAGAACTACTGCAAATTGTATGGGAGAAGGCCTAAATTATTTTTATATGGATTTTATACCATAGTAGTTTGAACTATTACAATTTTATTAGACATAAACAACCTTAATCTAGAGTGCATATTTGTACTAAAGTTGCAATTTATTCAGCACTAGATCTAGTAGTGGAAAATTCATTATATCAGACCCATTTACTATTTTAGAAGCATGCCCAGTTTACTGTCTGAACCCTGATGGTAGATTTTGCTGATTGACTCAGATGCATTAAACATTTTAGCTGTTGTTAGCTCCAGCTGTTGTCTCTAAAATGTGAGTCTGTTCCTAGTGTGCAACAAGCCAATCTTACACACTGAGACAAGATATTGTTTTATTACAGAGTTGCACAAGTCTGGATGCTAGCAAACACAGCTAGCATACCACAGTACAAGGTTACAAACATTATAGACAAAATCACGCTTTCCCTGCCCAGAGGGCAGATCCATATAGATGATTGGCTACACATTTGCATAGCTGTTACCTAACTTATTTTACTACTACGCATGCTCTCTGAGGAAGGGTCTTTTAGTGGGCCTGGGTCTTTCCCTTAGGGGGTGTGATTTTTAGTATTATAATGAGGATAGTTCACTTCTAGGGCAAGGCTAAAGACCATAAGAGCTGACTAATCGGAGTTTAACGTGAACAAGATAGTCTAAGTGCACATGGCTTACATCACGAAGATAGGATGTTCTTTGTTTTGTCTCTCCCAAAGCTGACTCCCTTGATTAGAAGTCCCTTCATTCATCATTCTTGACAACTCTAGAGGGTCAGCTTGACCTAAACTCTGTGCACATATGGTTAAGCACTAAATCACAGTTCAAGAATTTGGGAGTTTTAGACAACTTTGCGATCACCCTCTCTCCCACTGCTGTCCTGGACCCAAAGCACGTGGGCATGGAAGCACGGGTTCCCGGGCACCGATGTTTACCTCACTGCAGCTCTGGTAGCCCAGTGCTGAAAGCAACTTTCTGAAGGGAGGAGGGTGAAATCTTCCCTGCAGCCCTAAGCTGAACTGGGCTTGCAAAGGGATTATGGCCCAGCCCCAACCTCTACCTCATCTTGCTAGGGGGTACAGGCAGAGCTTTGGGGTTTCTGGAAAAAATGAGGCAACCTTTGTCCTGGGAAACTGGGGAAGAGGCTCCCTGCCACAGCTGTGGTATAGAAGAAGCCTGATGCAAGGGAGAGGAAGAGAGATGCAGTGTGGGAATCGTGTGCAAAAGGGTGGATGTGTGTTGGAAGAGAGTAGGCTATTAATGCTCTTTTGGGAGAGCTGAAAAATCTCAGTCCTGGAGGACTGCAGCACCTGGATAGCTGGGGAATAGCACCTGGAGAGGTGACACCTGCTGTCTGTCTTTGTACTGCAGTCCTCAAGCTATTAAACCTCACCACAACAACAAAAAAATTACTTGCCAGGACACTTCTCTTGTCACAAAGCTGGGACATGACCCCTTAGCATGGATAGTTGCTGTTTTTTTCCTAGCCAGCTCAATTTCTTGTTTGGTTGGCTGTGATCACAGGGCTGCCAGCTGCCCTCCCCACCCTGCCTTTGGAGCTTACCGTCCTCTGCAACTCCCTGCTTTTTACTATGGGAGCTTCTGAGTCTGCCATCAAAGGAGAAGCAGAAGGAATACGCCAGGGGCTCCTCAGGGGTAAGGAGATCGTTCTCTGTACAGGGTTCCTTGGGTCGAGGATAGCATTCTCTCTGCGTGGGAGGTGTGCGGTGACTGTCTGAGGGTGGGGGGGTCTGTGAGCAGGGAAGTCTGGCTTTGCGGGAAGGGCAGGACGTGAGGCAGCTAGTGGCCAGGGACAATTTGCAGCTGCCTGGCTGCCTGCGTGCTGCTCTTTGCAGGGATGGTCCAGAGGTGTTAAGGGAAATGAGCGTTTTTAAGGTGTGAGGTGCCAAGTCTCTAGCAAAGTTTCAATGACAGCAGAAAACTGGTGTTTTCTGCAATTATGGCATGCTGGCTTCAAAGAAAACACACTGAAATAGGCTGCAGGTCAGAGGGGGATCTGCAGTGTTGGCACATGTTTGCCCAGCGGCAGGTGACCTCAGGAGGACTGGCAGAGCTGGAGTCATAGCTCTGAACTGCATGTTGTCTCCTGAGTGTGCTGCTGTTAACTCCACTGTCTGAGAGCTTGGTTTCCAGGCTACTGAGGCCAGGACAGCACTGTAACCCTTCCTTCCCTTATTACAAGGAGCTCGTGCTTGCCTGAGACTTTCTCTCCCTCTTGGGAGGGTGTCTGTTACAGGGCACCAACCTCTTGTCTCATGGTTGGGTTTTTTTTTGTTTTGTTTTTTCAGTTCTGGAGGCTTGTGGGGCCTGTGGCCAGGATCTTAGCACTGAGGAGCTGTGGCAGAAGGTGCTGCGGGAGGTGACCATGGAGGAGCTGCGGGCACCTCTGCAATGTCTGGGGGCCCTGCAAGCAGCATGGTGGCTGGCAGCCAGCTGCCTGGGAAGCATTGCTAGCCTCTTCAGGCTCCTGAGCAACACTGAGGTAACTGGGCACAGGTGGATGCTGCACAGCTCGCAGGTACCTGCACCGGGGTATGTGCAGATATAAATACCTACAGGTTTACTAGAGGAGGCAGAGCTGACATAAATACTGTGTTTGTCATAAACTCCACTCTGTAAAACATTGCTGTGACATTTGGAGACCTGAACCTATCAGTGCTGCCCAGACAGTGTAAGTAACCCTCTCCCTGGCATCCCAGCATAGCCTAGTGGCCCTGAGTGTGTTAGTGAGTCCCAGAGTATCTCCTGCCTGTCCAGGCCCTGGACCTCAAGGTGCGAGACAGGAGACTTTGGCAGGCTGGAAGGGGGCTGCAGGTACACTTGCAGCCTCTGTAGGGAGCAAGCTGCAAGCAGTGGGATGCAGAGGAACCTTTCTGTGCTGGTTGTGAGGCTGGTGGGGTCCCAGTTTTTCGAATGCCCTCTGACAGCACTTAGATGTGCCTTGCCAGGAGCCTCTCAATGTGCACCTGGCTCTGAGGTGGGGAGGTGCTGCCCTGGGCTAGGCAGGAATCACTGTGGTGAGGGGATTGTAGTTGAAGTGAGGGGGTGGTAGGACATTGCTCCCCAGCACAGAGAATACTGTCAAAAGTGTTTGGTGGGAGCTCTGTTTCCTTATGCTCTGGGGTCAGTGTTTCTTGTTTCCTTTCAGCATTCCCTGCTCTCTGTGCTCTCTGTGTTTACAGGACCCAGGAAGAGCTCACTGCAGCGAGGAGGGGAACGAACTCCTCTCACTGCTTAAGGCATGGCAAGCACCTACTGAGGGGGCCTCCCTGCCCCTTGTACAGAGCACCAAGCACTTGAAAGAGATCCTCTGCACCGCAGTGGCCTTCCTGCAAGGTTTGTGTAGAGGAAGTGCTCATGCCAGCACAGCCTCCCACTGCTCTCCTATCCTAGGACCCCCTCTCCCTGCCCTTATCCTAGTTTCTCTTCCCAGGCAAGCCATCCCTTGGGCTTTTCTGGGTTGTTCCTTTGGAAGAGGGTCTGGGCTGAGCTTCTGGGTGTCAGCTTTGCTGTTTGGTATTCAAAGAGCTTCTCTGCTTTTTCCTCAGCTAAGCCTTTCTCTGCACTGTCACAGGGTTCCTCTGCCTGTCTGTAGCTTTAGGTAGGTGTCTGGGCCCTGCAGTGATTTTGTATGAAGCGGAAGGCTGGCAGGGGACTTATGAGGATTTTCCTTTCTTCTTTCTGTCTTCTGGCACCTGCCTTGTTGCAAGCACATTGTTCCTGTCAAATGACAGAGCTGCAAGAGCCACACAAAGCTGTTATGCAGCTTTGTAGTCTGGTGATTGTAGCAGGTGATTGATCTTATCTGACTGCTGCGTTCTGTCCAGCTTGTGGTTTTTCCCTTGCTGACTGTCTCAACAACCCCAGCAGTGCTGGGCAAAGTCAGCACTGCCTCACTGTGCTCAGTCTGACACGGGGGCCTTCCAGCAAGGAGGGAGGGTGGGGCCTCCTGCCGACAGACCTTTCAAAAACCTCTAGGGTGACAATAGTACTTCCAGCAGGGAGGTGGCAGATGTGAACTTGAAGTAGGCATGTGAGAGCAGCCTCAAAGGGAAGCCTGAAAAAGCAAATACCATTAATGGTAAATATTTGTGAATTAATATCCTAAAGCGTTCTGCTGGGAAATAGCCTAAATGTGACGGAAAAAGTCTTTCTGAGATTCTCGGTGTGTTTCCCCATCTGCACCATCACCACTGTGGATGAATGTGCAGGTGGACCTTCCCAGCACCTACCTCTGTTCTTGTTCTGGGCCAAGGCAGGCATCTTAGTATCTGGGCTTGGAAGCTGCTGCTGTTATTTCTGGTGGATTTCCATAGCGTGGTTTCCATAGCGTGGCTTGTTCTCTTGCAATACCATCAAACCAAAGATGGCAGCTTGGTACCATCCTGCTCTGCATTGCTGTGTGTGAAGGCGATCGGGCAGGTCCCTATGACATTGGGAAGAAAAGGGCATGTATGCCTGCTTGGGGACCAGGTGGGATGGGAAGGGGAGCCGCAGAGCTGAGATGTTGGGTCTGTCCTAGGTCTGCAGGAGCTGGAGGCTGGGAACTTCACCACTGCCCTCTCCCTCCTTCAGGAGGCTGCAGGAGGATTCTGTTCCAAGAGGGTCCTGGCCCAGATCTACAGCTGTCTTGGCTGCTGCGCTCAGCTAATGGTAATGGCTGGGCCTCTCTGCTGTCAGTGGGAAGAGGGGAAACACAGCCTAGAGCAGGGTGGGGAGGCTCAAGCTAATGTCTACTCTGCCTCTGTGTGGTCCTAGGCTGCTGCAGGAAGGTGAAGTCTTGAGAAGGAGTTGTCCTTGTGGCCCTAGCCTCCTTGGACAGCTGCAAAATCCAGGGAGGGATTTTGGCTGAGTGCAAACGGTTGCTGCAGAGAGAGAAGCTCAAAAACCAGCCTGTGGGGGGCTGCCTTTGGCTAAAGCGCTGCCCTTGCTTAGTGGGGATCACTGGGGAAGCAGAGCAGGGATCTGGATCCCACCAAACAGTAAAGAAGTCAGCAAGATGCCCTTGCAACATATACTTCTTCCCATCTAACCTAGGGCAAGCCTCAGACAGCCCTTCAGCACCTGAAACGGGCCCTCCAGGTAGACTTCCAGTGCCTTCCCGCCCTGTCCCGTGCAGCAGAGGTGTACCATGAGCTGGGGGAGACCGACGTGGAGCTGCAGGCCCTGGCTCTGCTCTATGAGGTTTGTCTGCTTCCTGTACTTCTGGGTTGATTTTTGCCCAGAAGAGCCTGCACAAAGCTTTAAGCAGGCTCCTGCCTTCTGGAGGGCTGTTTGACCCTGGAGAGGTCCCCAAAGTAGACCACAGCAATCCAGCCACGGTGGTGCCTGCGAGCCGTGGGCAGGAAGGAGTCCATCAAGATCCAGAATTCCTGCTCAGCACCTGGCAGTTGGATGTGGCAAGACCTTTGGGTCTGAGTTCATGTTTTTGGCAGCTTGGGAGAAGAGGTTACGCGCTCAGGTCAGAAAGTATCCGTCTTTTAATAAAGTATCTAGCAGTAAAGAGGCCTTTAAAAGGCAGATTGTGGCTGTGAGGTGGTGTGCATTAGCCATAGCAACCTTGGTCTGCCTGGGACAAGCAGGTCACAGTAGTAGACACCAAGTTAGCTCATCAGCTGTTTGAAATCTGTAAGATACAGACACAGCTGTGGAGAGGGATCTCTAGTTACAAATGGCCTGAAATCTGGTCTAACTAGGTCTGCAGCTGCAATTAGAGATGGCAGCTCGGAGCACGTTGAAATAAAAACCTCAAGTGATCTGGGTGATCTTGCAAATCTCCTGATGCCGGGTGGAGATCAGAAGTCTGCCTGTCCCTGTGTGGTCCTGGTTGCTTTTCCTGGAAGTGGCTGTGCTGTAGCAAGTGAGAACAGTGTAGCTGTGCTTATAAAGTGCAGTGCCCTGTCTTGGCACACCTCCAGGTGCCAGAAATGGCTAGTGATTGCAGCTGCCTGGGACTTGACCTGGGTTGTGTTGATCGTATTTTCTGTTCGTGTTTCACAGGCTCTGGAAAAAACCCCTCCAGCAGCTGCTTCCTCTAGTCCGTATTTCCTAATCCGAATAGAGCTTCTGGTCCACACACCAATACTAACTTCTCTCCTTCGCCATCGCCATCCCTCTGAAGTGAAGTACCTGCTGGCACAGCGGTGTCTCCAGGACGGGAGGTAACAGTGCCTCTGGTCTGCTTGCAACATGCTCCTTGTTTGGGCTTTGCAGTTTTCTCTGTGCTCCTGGAAATCGTGCAGTTCAGTACTGCTGTTGTAGGTCTGCTCAAAGCATGGGTGTCATGATCAGGGCGAGTGTGTTGCAGGCAGAGTCTGTGGGCTGGTAATCCAGGTTCTGCCTGGCTGCTGGCACTTCTTGGGGTCCCTCTGCTCCTTCCACCACATGTCCTGTCCCTGTTGCAGGGTGGCTGATGCAGTGGAACATTACCTGGATTTTTTGGCTCTGCTTCAGGAGGGGCTGCAGCAGCAGGTAGGTGTCCTGGTGAAGAGCTCCCTTGGTGACTTGGTAGATGAGGTTTGGATCCCCATCCGAAGGCCTGGGCCCAGGTGTCACCCCTGGACTCCAGGTTTCAGTGTCTAGTTTGAGATGTGATGGACATGAGGTGCGGGCTGGCATCTCTGACCTGTGGCATGTGTGCTCTTGGATTCACACCAGAGACCAAGTGGTGGAGAAACAGCTTCCCCTTCCCTGTGGGGAGCAGCTGTCAGCTCGCTTTGGATGTCCTTCACTTCAAGAATAGGGATCTGCTGCCTTGATTGTGCTTCACAGTGTCTGCCTCCTCTGACAGGCTCCAGTGTCTGTGGGAGTGGGTGTGAGCTCTGCTGGGCAGCAGCTCCCGGTTCCCAGTAAGCATGGAGTCATTCTGCTTGGCTGGGTGCTCTGCAGTTCGGTATCTGAGCTCTGCTATCACTTTTGCTCACCAGGTGCCCTTAAATAGTAGCTCAGCTCTGCCCAGGATCCCCGAGGTGTTCCTGGAAGCAGCATCCGCCTTGGAGCAGGCTGGGAGGCACGAGGATGCCATAACTGTGTGTGAGGAGGTCATCAGCCGGACAACTGACCTGATCCTACGGGTGTTTCAAGTGGAGGAGCCAGAGTGCCCATTGCCAGGGGCGGGGCTGACAGGTGGACTCCTGTCCCAGAAGAAGGAGAGTCTCTGTTGCCTTGCCTGGAGAGCAGCTGGATACCTGCACCAGGGCTGGGCATGGGCCAAAATGGGCAAGAGCAAGGAGGCAATAACGCAATTCAGCAGGTGACAAAGCCTCGCTGGGAGAAGGGGCTTCCCCAGCAGGCAGCAACAGCTGGCAGGGTGCAGGTGCTGGCCTGACAACTTGCAGCTGGCTTCTCAGCCCAATAGTGGTACCACAAAGCTCCTCTGTCCTCCCACCCACAGGTGCCTTGGCGATCTCTGTCGAGTCCAGCTTTGTGGGTGTGGTGTGGAACCAGCAGGTAGGATGCTGCGCAGCTGGGAGCTGTGTGGGGCCTGGCTGGGGTGGGATTCGTGTGCTTGGCAGGAAGAAAGTGCCAGGCCCAGTGTCACCTGTGGCAGGAGGCGCTTGTCCCAAGTGTGCTGAGCTCTGTGCCACACTGGAGCCTCTGAAGGGACTGGTTTGGTTGGAGCAGGGTTTGGCCTTGGCTCTGCCTCCTTCCCAGCCTTCTAGGTTACGGTTAAATGGGCTGTGAATTGGGAAGCTTCTCCAATCCAGATTTCAGAGAAGGGATATGTACCAGCTGTGTAGATGGGCAGCCAAAGGCCAGGCTGCTGCCAAGGTCACTGTTCACCACAGCTATGTAATGTACCGAGCTCTTGGCCTTCTTCACGTGCCCCTTGCCACCTCCTGGCCTCTTCTTGCCTGGCAGAGAGGCTGAACTCTGCCACTGGTGGTTTATGAAGCTGGAAGATGAGCAGCCCAAGTAAATGGCCTGTCCTGACTGCTAACCTGGCTCAGCCTGCTGGGATAAGGGAGGGAATGCCTGGAGAATGCTGTCTGCAGGTGTGTGTGTCTTTCTGTGCCAGAGAATCTCCTGCCAGAAGTGGAGGTGCTCCAGAAGATCAGGTTTCTCTCTCTCATTGGGCGAGGTATGCAGTTCCTGGCGCTGGGGAGGCACAAGGAAGCCTTGTTGGATTTCCAGCATGGTTTGCAGATCTCACCAGGTAAGAGGGTCATTCTGGTGAGGAACAGAGATGATTTTCCACAAATCTGTCCTAGGCTGCTTTGCTGTCTTCAGCAGAAAGGCCTTATGCTTTAGACCACACTTATTTGTATGTCACGGACTACAGTAAGGCTACTAGTGATGTTACATACTTGAGATGCTTCTCTGGGGCTTGGTCAGCTCACTGCCCTGGAGAAGCAGACCAAAACTGTTGTCAGAGGAGTGTATCATAACCCTGCCCTGCTTGGAAATTTCTCTTCCTACCCAAACCCCAGCTTGGCACAGCCATCTTTCTCCCAGACAGGGTCTGCCTTCCCAAAACAGAAGAGCTGGAGTCTGGCTTTATCCTAGGAAGCAGCACATCCATGCCTAGCAGTCTAGAGGCCAAGTACAGAGGCCTGTTGGGGAGAGGGGAGCAGAATGGGGAGCTGTACATGTCCTGAGCACAGCTGAGTGCTGCTCCCAGGGGTGACCTGCCCTGTTCAGTGTTCCAGCTGTGCTGACATGCTGCAGGGCTGTGAGCTTCACCAGCATCTACCAAACCTGCTGGTGCCAGTCCTGACTGAGGCTCTGCTCCTTTGAGGGTGCAGACCTGCCTGCAAGGAAAACCCTAACCTGTGTCCAAACGGAGGTGTGGCTGGCTGTGCTGCAGGGCTAATGCCATCTGCCTTGGCTGCCAGCCCCAGGGTTAATTAGAGCCCGTGATGCAACCAGGATGGTCTCCTCCCCATTATGCCACCTCTCCTCATGCTCACATCCCTCCTCTGGCTTCTAAGCTTCTTTTGCAACACCCTGCAAACCACAGCAGTGCTCAGGACCTGCTCCTCCCCTGCTAAGGGCTGAAATTCCCATTTGTGTCTTGCAGGTGACCCAGCTGCTGCCTCTTACCTGGTG
This sequence comes from Ibycter americanus, assembly GCA_035590275.1. Lineage (NCBI taxonomy): Eukaryota > Metazoa > Chordata > Aves > Falconiformes > Falconidae > Ibycter > Ibycter americanus. Next base: position 10,690,400 of record JAVJGI010000057.1, on the reverse strand, counting down.
CAGACCTTGTGGAAACTGAACCGAAAGCAGGAGGCGGCTGCTCGCTGGCAGAAGTTGTCCCAGAGCCCCCCTGGGAAGGATGGGCAACAGGAAGGGCAGGGAAGGTGTGTAGAAGGGAGGGTGGGATCTCAGCTGGCCACATGAGAGCTCCAGCAGCACAGCCTGTTTAAAGCTGCGTGGACAGTTTGGCTCAACTCCTGCTAGCCTGCACCCACAGCTCAGATGCAGGGGGAAGCTCCTCAGATACATTGCTGTGGGAGAGACCATGAGCTGTGGCTCTGCAGGGACTCCCCAGAGCACAAAAGAACTGACACGGAGCCATACGGGAGCGCAGAGGCTGGGGGTAGAGCTGGGGGCGAACAGCGCACAGGGAGTGAACTTCCTCGTCAGAGTGTGGCAAGGGAATGCTGCAGTCCTTGCTGCTGCAACGCTCCCTTCTCTTTCAGACCCTTCCCTTTGTACCTGGTTTCATGTCTGAAGCAGACGATGTTCCCACACAGTGAATCTCTTGCTAGAAGCATACAGGATTACCTTGGGACTACGAGCCAGGACCCCCTGAGCTAACCCAGTCTCTCCATCCCCTCCTGCTGAAGTCTCCCTGCACTGGGCTGGCATGAGGCCTTTAAGGACTCCTCCAAGACTCAGAATCACTCTTGAATAAAGTTGGATTTCCAAAGTACTGAAACAATAGATCTCCTTTTCCAATAAAAGCCTCGGCTCTATTTCGTTTAACTTTTTCTGTGCCCTTTTTTCAGGAGCAGATCTTTGAAGTCATGGCCTTGATGCTGCCTGGCGCTGCTGCGAGCCTGTGGCTGTGCTGTGGGAGATCACAGGCAGAGGCAGCCTCGTTGTCTGTGCCGCTGTACGTGGTGGGGCTCGCTCTGCGCTCCGGGCTCCAGGGAGCTGGTGACAGAGCAGACGGTCTCATTAAGGAAAGGGCTGTCAGATCGCCTGTCCTACCCGTGCTCTGTATACTGGCTTCGTACTCGGTCAGTGTAGTTTGGAGCCTGGAGAAGTGGTTTGGGCTGGAGCACACAGTGCTGAGGACTGAATTCCAGTGTGCTGCATGAGCCGGGGATGGTGGCAGGGTCCAGACCTGTGCCTGCGTGTCCCCTGCGTCCCTGGGGGTCTGTGCCCACCGTACTGCATGGCTCTGGGTCCCTCTGTGCCATGAGCAGGGGTGAAGGGGCCCCTGCTCCCGCCCA
>JAVJGI010000057.1:10663321-10673857 GCA_035590275.1 Ibycter americanus | reverse complement strand
TGAAAGGGTGGTCAAGCATTGGAACAGGCTGCCCAGGGAGGTGGTGGAATCACCATCCCTGGAAATGTTTAAAAAACGTGCACATGTGGTGCTTAGGGACATGATTTAGTGATGGACTTGGCAGTCCTGGGTTAATAGTTGGACTTGATGATCTCAAAAGGTCTTTTCCAACCTAAATGATTCTATGAAAGACAGCTTTGATATCTTACAGCTTTTTCCTTTCCAACCCTGATAATTCATCACCATATAATTTGATTGCTTCTCTTGCAAGCTAGTACTAACATTAACTGTGTGGTGGGTACATTACAGAGAAGCTCACCATGTGTGAAATAGGGTAAGGAAAGAGGCAGCTAAAGGTAGCTCGTTGACTAGTGCTGCATTCTGTTATAGTAAATTGAAAAAAAAACAGAATAATGATAGAAAGTCATTCTGCATGCTGTTCTTGCCTGCAAATTTAGTGAACTTGGTTGATAATATTTGCTTTGGTTTGAAATATAGATACTCCCATGTGAATGTTGTACTAAAAAAATTCAACTGTGTGCCTTGGGGCTAGCTACCTCTCTTCTGAGTGCCACAGTGCTGTTATTTTTTTTCAGGTCCCGAGATCATGAGCAAGCTAGCTGGTGAGTCTGAGAGCAACCTGAGGAAAGCCTTTGAAGAAGCAGAGAAGAATGCTCCTGCTATCATCTTCATTGATGAACTGGATGCCATTGCTCCTAAGAGAGAGAAGGTAAAGAAAGCCTGTAGAAAGTAAAGGAGTACATCTTTTTTGGTAGCAGCTGGTGTGAATCTCTGCATTTGACTACAGGGTAAAGCAGTGTTTAACTTAACACTTGAATGCAGTTGGATGTCAGAAATGGATATCGGAAGAATCCGATGTGGTTCATGATGTTTCTTAACAGCTTGTGTCTGTTGTATCTGTCTGCTCTGGTGCAGTACTAGCTCCTCTGCTGTATGTTAGAGCTTTTGGTCTAATCATTACTTTCTCTCTCCATAGACACATGGAGAGGTGGAACGTCGCATAGTGTCTCAACTGTTGACTCTTATGGACGGACTGAAACAGAGAGCACATGTGATTGTTATGGCAGCTACCAACAGACCTAACAGCATTGACCCAGCACTCAGGCGATTTGGTAACCATGATTGCCATCTTTTTTTGTGTGTGTGTATCAGATACTTTGTTATGGAAAGATTGAGCAGAAATTTAATATTAAACATCTTCTGTGTGTTACATAAACTATTGACTTGTCTCCAGCTACTTGTTTGAAATTAATTTTTAGGCTTCCAACCTTTGGTATCATTTTCTGTGCTTTATTAGGTTAGAACTTGTAGAAATAATGAAATACTTGAGGGTAGCACGCTTTTTCACTTCATCAATTAGGTGTGGCTATTTCAGAACTAAACACTTAAGGGGTTGTTCATACTTCATATTGCAGAAGGCTCTCAATTGTCCAATTTCTCTTTTATTGATGAAAAGCCTGGTAGTTTCTGAGACTTAGGTTTTTGAAACTTTTCAGTGTAAATGAATGTCTGTTGTATGACCAGTTGGTAAAGTTAAGTTTGCAGCCTCTTAAATGTGGAGTGAGGCATATGAATGCACAGCTATGGCTAGAGGAAAATGATAGGTGTACCTTTGTTAATATTGCAAAAATACATAGGTTTCCTGCCTCCCCAGATATTGGGGCAGTTCATGTTTTTTACCACTTGGGTACTGCTATGAAAGTTCTGAAAGATTAAATCTCTCAGTATTTGTGGACTCCTGTGCTGAGGACACAAAGATAGGAATAAACAAAAATGTCTCATGATGTGTTGGTTAGGGGAAGGATGTTTTCCTATAAATGAGGATCAGAAAAAACAGAAAACCTCTGTGTTTAGTCTTGAACTCTAGCTAATACAGTAGTCTCACTTGCCCTAAATGGCTAAAGCCTTACTTCCTCCTCTGATTTGACTCTGCTACTGTGCTGATAGATGCTGCAGAGAAACCCAGAGCTCTGGCATTTTCTGAAATCGTATGTGTTTGTGGCTCATCATCATATTCCTCTGTCAGAGGAAGGCAGCAACTGCAGCTCCTTTAGTTTGCAGAATCAGCAGCTCAACATATGTTTTGTATTCCCCAGGTCGTTTTGACAGAGAGGTAGATATCGGTATCCCAGATGCCACCGGACGCCTGGAGATCCTGCAGATCCACACAAAAAATATGAAACTGGCTGATGATGTGGATCTGGAACAGGTGAGTAGCATGCTGTTAGGAAAGCTTGTCTTTGCAGACAGACATTCCCAATGCTCTGTTTTGTAGTGGAAGAGTTGTTAAGGCTTGATCACATAAATGTGGTTGCTCATTTAGGACAGCATGAAACTGTGTGAACGTGTGATCTCAGGGCTTCCTTCTAACTAGTTTACCAGTGAACAAAAATCCTCACTTACTAGTTAAGAATACCAATGGCTAAAAGAAACAAATGCGTATCATCAGTCCAGTCTGGAAATGCCTTGCCCCTGTCCTCCTGGGTTTGTTTGCTGTGGCATTCTCTTTAACAGTAAAGCAAGCCTGAAACAGCTCTCTGAGAGCTGGATGAGCATTGTGGTGATACTGGACACCACGTGTAAACTGGATGGTTCCTGTAATCTCTGTCCTAAATGAAGAACTGCAGTCCTCAGGGTTATCTTTCTGCATACCATCTGAATTCCAGTTGCAGCTTTGATCTCAAGTAGGAGGTGGAACAGCAGTGTCTTTGCCTGTTAAATATGTGGTAATGCTTGTCTTGAGTCTGCAGCAAAGCACTGATGTTGCTGTCCTCCAGAACTTTGTTGCACATCCCAGTGAGTGACCAGAGCATGCACTGCCCTTGCAGAGCACTTGCTTGTATCCCTGTGAGTCATAGTCAGTGCTCTGCTTTCAGGTGGCAAACGAGACCCATGGCCATGTTGGTGCTGACTTGGCTGCTCTTTGCTCAGAAGCTGCTCTTCAGGCTATCCGAAAGAAGATGGATCTCATAGACCTAGAAGATGAAACCATCGATGCTGAAGTGATGAACTCACTGGCTGTGACCATGGATGACTTCAGGGTAATGCAGGAGTGCCCCTCTTTCTTTTGGGTGCAATGTCTAATTGCTTATCTGAAGCAAGTGGAACATAATACGTTAGAATTCATATAATGCCGTTTCTTGTAATGGTAGTGGGCTCTGAGCCAGAGCAACCCGTCTGCTCTTCGGGAGACTGTGGTGGAGGTGCCACAAGTTACCTGGGAAGATATTGGTGGTCTAGAAGACGTAAAGAGAGAACTCCAGGAGCTTGTACAGGTAAGGATTTCCAACACACTTTTTGCTTAGTCAGCTGGAAAAATAAATTATAATAATAAAATCCAGAACTTCCTCAATTTCCTGTTTGGGCTGTGAACTGGCTAAATGCAGAGGTTTTTATGGTATTTGCTTGTAATGGACTAAAAATACCATGCTGTTCCATCTTAGTGAACTTGGAGAGGAAAGTGCTGGGACGCAGCATCAGGCTTTCTGTAGCTGAGTCTACAGTGTCATCCTAGGTGGGTGTTGTGCTACGTGCAGAAACAGCAGCAGTTCTGTTTCTCTTAAGTGGAGACCAGCAGTGGGACCACTGCTGAGAGTCCTTTTATGTGGTGGCTTTATATGCCAGAAAGTGGTTGAAGATTCTCACACAGAGAGCCTCTGAAGGGCTTCCTGTCAGCATTAGCACAGGGACAGGTGAGCAGTAACTGTGAAGCCTTCTATGAGGCGAAGACTGGGACAAAAAGTCAAGAGTGCTCGGTGGAAACTCCTGGTGACTTCATTGGGATGGGTGGGGTTTGATGTGTTCCTGCTTTCAGCTGGCAATGTAGAAACATCCTGTCTGTGAATAAATCTAATTTTTCAATCTTGATTTTCTGATGTTAAAATCATCACCTATCTCTGACCTTGTTGCTGAGGATAAATGCTCATATCACACATCCTGCCTGTCTCTGGAGAGCGAAGCGAATAGGTTAGATAATGAGCTGTTCGTTTTTGCTTCTGCAGGGCAGAGTGAAGTTGGGGTTAAGTGTGCTGGAAAACTACCTGAACTGGTACTTTGTTCTTAGAGGTAAATAGGTTGTTTAAGGGCAGCTTTCCGATTTAGCCACTCTTTGAACTAGTGTCCGTTTAAAAACTCCAGTGGCACCAAGCAGGCAGGATCTTTTGTGTTTAACTCGTCAGAAATCTCATGTAGTGTTTCTGGTAGGAGGAGAAATAAAACTGACCTAGAGAAAGATGTCCTTGTCCATGGCGGAAGTATTGGGCTAGATGATCTTTGAAGATCCCTTCCCACTCAAACCATTCTGTGATTCTAAGGTACAGGCCTGTCCTGGCTAATCACAAGAGATTTTTGTTTATTTGTTTTGTTTTCCCTCAGTATCCTGTGGAGCACCCAGACAAGTTCCTTAAATTTGGTATGACCCCATCAAAAGGGGTTCTGTTCTATGGCCCACCTGGTTGTGGCAAGACGCTGCTGGCCAAAGCCATTGCCAATGAATGCCAGGCAAACTTCATTTCCATCAAGGGGCCAGAATTGCTCACCATGTGGTTTGGCGAGTCTGAAGCCAACGTGCGTGAGATCTTTGACAAGGTAAGCGTTTCTTCTGCTCGCTGTGTCTGTGCTGAGGTACCCCCACAACTTTGTCTCCACAGCATCTGCCTTACTGGCCTCGTTCTTGTTTGTGTCTTTTGTGTTTTCCCCACTTGCATTGAGAGCAGGAGCTGCCTTCCTGATGTTGGGGAATTAACCCTCTTCAGCAACATAGCTATTTAAACTCTTTTCTCTGGCTAGAGTTTACATTTGTTGTTATAGGGTGAGTGATAGATGCCTCAGTGCCTTAGCAGTGAGGCAAGCATTAGAATGGCATAGATAGCATTCACATCCCTGAAAACTTAATACCTCATTAGCCATGACTCATCTACAGATTTTCAAAATATCTTGTCCTGCGTAATGTTTTCTGAAAAACCTGCTAAATACCTTGTCAGGTTCTTGTCCTGCAATTTACATGGCATAGAAAGGAGCTCACTCCTCCTGCCCAGTTGCTCCATAGGTAGTGTTGCCTGCTGTCCCAGAACATATCTGTGTGGATTATCCTGGCAATCCTCGCTTTTGTGGTCAGGGAAGGTGCTGATAAAACAAAATTGGAAGGAGAGTGAGAGAGAAAAACCTAGGCTGGGAGAGAACCTCAGAGCCCGTGTAGCCCAGCTGTTTGTCCGGAGCAGGGAGATAACTTGGAAATTTGATAAGGTTGCTCAGTGCCTCATGTTCTGAACATGTGCTGTGGGTGGAGAACTCTTGACCTCTCTAGGCCTGTGTGTTACTAGTTGAGCACTCTCACTGTGAAGAATTTATTTTTGCCTTATTTCTAACTGGAGTTTTCTTTGCAGCTGTTTGTGCCTGTGGTCTTTCCTCCTTTCACTGCACATCTCAAAGAAAGATCTGGCTCCCTTTTCCCTGTGACTACCCATTAGGTAGCTGAAGACAGCTATTGGATTTCCCCCTTTCCATTGGATATATCTTGCCTACTGATACTTGAGGCCCTAAATAACCAATTGATGTTCCCTGGTTTTGCAGGGAGAATTCTAATCCAGGCAAACTGGCTTCAGCTTTCCCTTTAGGCACTGGAGGCACTACCCTTCTGCCTACTCCACAATGCTCTCAGCTTTGGGGAAATTCAGCTTGTTGTTCAGGAGGAGTTAGCTAGAGGGTTTGTGTGGCAGGAGACTGTCCTGGAGCAGCTCCTTCAAGCTCTGCTTGCAGCAGCAGTGCTCTGGTACTCCTCTGAGCTGCTGTAATAGAGTGTGAAATCAGCATGCTCCTCAGTGGGTGGTATTAACAAGGACTAATTGTTCCCATTTGCTTTTTGTAGGCCCGCCAGGCGGCCCCTTGTGTGCTCTTCTTTGATGAGTTGGACTCCATTGCAAAGGCTCGAGGTGGGAATATTGGTGATGGTGGTGGTGCTGCAGACCGTGTCATCAACCAGATCCTGACTGAGATGGATGGCATGTCCACCAAGAAGAATGTCTTCATCATTGGAGCTACCAACAGGCCAGACATCATTGACCCAGCCATCTTGCGCCCCGGCCGCCTGGATCAGCTCATCTACATCCCCCTGCCTGATGAGAAGTCTCGGGTTGCTATTCTTAAGGCCAACCTGAGGAAATCACCAGTTGCCAAGGTAGGATCTGTGACCTGAGTGTGTCTGACTTGGGTTTGCTATGTGCTGCATATGTTTCTCACAAGCTGCAGACAGAACAGAGGGCTGGTGGATGCTCTGCGTGGTACAGAGCTGGGAAACCTTCAGTCCCTGAAGGATGGAAATGAAGGGGTGGGGGGAGGCTTGATCTTTGAGGCTAGATGTCAACAAAGCTAGGTGTCGGTGTGTAAGCACAGCAGGTCTTTGTCACATGGTGGAGTTCTGCCCACAGCATGGGAACAGGGAAGCCTGTTATGGCAAGATGGAAGAGATTCTTGTACTCTGAAAGAAAAGTTAGTGTAGAACACAGGGGTGGGAAAGGGAAATAGAAGAGGAACCATTGCAGTTAATTGTTGCTGAACTCTGTCATAGGCAAGAGCTATGTTCCTTGCCTGGGGAGCAGGCAATAATGCAACTGATAGTTAATCAGAGAAAAGCAGATGTCAAGTGAGAGCTCAAGCTTTTTTATGCCAAGCTTACCTTTTTAAGTTCTGTTGGGAAGGAAAGCTTCAAAGGAGGTTGTTGTACTACCCCCTCAGCTGAGGGGAAGGAGGACTGTCGGTTGGTTTGGTCTGCCTGTGCCCCATTTCCAGTGTGACAGGGTTTTGTTTGACCCTTAATGCTGAGACCTGAGCAAATCATATCCTAAACCCACAAGTGCAGAGGCATTTAGAGCCACCTCATGGATTCTTGGTGGGTGTATGGGGAGTGTGGCCTGCCTTTGTGTGGTTAACTTCTCAAAGATAAGAAAGAACCTTAAAAGCTGGTCTTTCCATCTTTCCAAAATTGGCCAGAGTTAAGGCAGCACCTTGATACCATGGGATCTGAATACACTTCTCTGTCACCTGAGGATGTAAGGTGTTAAGGAGAGGCCTCTCTTGCTTGCCTTTTTTTTTTTCGTTTCCCACTAGGATGTTGACCTGGATTTCCTAGCTAAGATGACCAATGGTTTTTCGGGGGCTGACCTGACAGAAATTTGCCAGCGTGCCTGCAAACTGGCCATTCGTGAGTCCATTGAGAGTGAGATCAGGCGAGAACGTGAAAGGCAAACCAACCCTTCTGCCATGGTGAGTGGAACACTGTGAGCTTTCACTGCTCAGGTGTGTGAGGTGTCATGTGTTCCTCTCTAATTGTCTTATGGGGACAAGTGGACTTTTACACAGAGCGTGGAGCTGGAGCGCTTTGCTTTCATCTTGTGGGAGGTTGAGGCCCTCCTGGGGTGGGTCATGGTCAGTATTGCTCAGAAGGCCCTTGCTGCAGCTCTGACTCACACTCTGCTGCAGCATCTTTCTCCAGCCCCCGCCTTGGTGGGTGTTGGAGCATCCTGGCCCAGAGGGAGGCTGTGGGTGGCCGTTTGGCCATGGAGCTTGAGCACACAGCTCACCTGGGCCCTCTGTCCTGCTGCAGGAAGTGGAGGAGGATGACCCCGTTCCCGAGATACGCAGGGATCATTTTGAGGAGGCCATGCGCTTTGCTCGCCGCTCTGTCAGTGACAATGACATCAGGAAATACGAGATGTGTGCACAGACTCTACAGCAGAGCCGTGGCTTTGGCAGCTTCAGGTAACCGTGGGGAAGTGTGGGGAGGGCAGCGTGGCTCAGCTGGCCCCAGAGCAGAGCACCAAGGCAGATTTCTGCTGGATTCTGGATAACAAACCCCTGTTCCACTATGCTTTCCAGTTTTCCCCAGTGTGTACAACAGCCAGTACACAACATTGCAGGTGTAGGCTGTGCTGGAGGTGTGTTGTAGCTGCTCTGTTAGTGCTCCTGAGGTCCATTAACCATTTTTCCTTTTAACACAAGTGGCAGCCCAGTGAGCTTTTTGCGTGACCCTGCCCTAAGGCTTCACCCCATTTCTCCTGCCTGTTCTACTTGGCACCAGGGTATTGGTGTGGAGGGAGGGAATGGGCTGAGCTGTGTGGAGGCTTTTGAACGGCATCTCTTCTTCTGCACCACTGCACACAGGTTCCCATCGGGCAACCAGGGCGGTGCTGGTCCGAGCCAAGGCACAGGAGGCGGCAGCGGGGGCAACGTGTACAGCGAAGACAACGATGATGATCTCTACGGTTAACTTGCTGTCCTTGGTGGACCAAACTCCAAACTAGGCCACGTTGTACAGGGAAAAATCCAATGTTCAATGGACTCTTGGCTTCTTCATTCCTCAGTCAGAACAGTGTAGCTGCACGTCAGACTTTGTACAGGGAATGTTTTCTGCAGACACAAATCCAGACCGTTGTTCAGTTGGGAGGCAGACAGTGAATTAACAAGGAGGGGAACTGACTTAATTTCTGAGAAATTTCTGTTCTAGTTTGTGGCAGAAATCAGCTTTTAGCAAAGGGTACAACGCTAGCCTGTATTAAAAAAAACAAAACAAAACACAAAAATAATTAAAAAAAAATAATAAAAATCCCACAAAACTCTAGCCAGACCCTGGTAGCAGTTCCTTTGTGTAGTGCTGGTGCTGTCTGTAAACAGGTGTCTGGGGTGCTGTGGGAGTGCTCCTCACTCTGGTGAAGTCCATCTGTATGTGCACGTCCCTGCTGCGTATGGGATTGCTGCTTTAACACTTCTTAGCTCGTGTTAACGGAAGAAATGGGTTTGGCTGTGTCCGTCCCCTGCTCTGGCTTGGCAAGAAAGCCTGGCAGCAGGTATCTGGTACTGCTTCTCCAATGGTTGCCATGAGCTGTCAGATCTCCTGCTGCTTTGGCTCTTCTGCAGCAAAGGACTTCTCCAGCGAATCGTGTCTCGTCTGTCCTGCCTGGTGGCACTTGGGCTGTCTCTGGGGCTTGTGATGCAGCATGACACCACTGTGGTTGGAGAAGAGGGGAGCTTCAGCACAGCACCTCGTGCATCCCCTTGGTTTTCTGATGACAGTCTTGGATCTCTGGTTGTGCCCCAAACTCTAGTTGGTTTCTGACCATGGTTCTTCCTCTCTGCTTCTCTCTTGCTGCCTTGCTCCTTGGTTTATTTTCCCTCTCCGAGTTGAGGAAAGCACTGCTGCTGTACTTCTTGGTGGTTTATGTGCGAGAAGCCCTGGGTCTGTTCCCATCGTGTACACAGGAGCAGAGTGGGAGGCTGGATTTGGAACCTCTTGGAGGCAGCAGCCGTAGGATGCAAACTGGCCATGTGCTGTTGGCCTTTGGGGGGTGCAGGAACTGAGGGTTCCACAAAGAGGGTTAAATGCAGATTGTGTGGCAGAAGGTTGCCCCAGGCCTTTGGAGCTGAGCCACCATGGAGAGGGCAACTTCCCTGCCTCCCCTCCCCTGCTGCAGGAGTTGTGTGAGGCGCCTGTGGTGCCCTAAAGCCTGGCAGATCTTGGAGGGCTCTGTCAAACCAGCTAGATTGAAGGAGAGAGGGGAGTGTCAAGATGGCAGAAGGATGAGGCTGGCTGTGAGAGGCGGCTTGTGCATAGCAGCGGGGCGAAGTGCACTGAAATTGGGAATGCTGTGTTTAAATAGGACAACCTCTTGCTTGGGGTAGGAGGCCATGCGTGTCCCTGGAGAGGGGGGGTAGCTCAGGTGCTCTGTCCTACTTCCGAAATGTCTACCCTGTCCTCATGCCACCTCTGTTAGAGAGAACACTGCTGCTCGCTCCTGCGGGGACACTTGCCATTGCCACCTCCGATGGCAGCACGGCCTGGTGCTTCCCTGCCCCGCACCGGCCCTGGTTTTGGGTTAGGTGGCATCTGGAAATGCTGACTCCACTGCCCTGCCTGCCCTTCTCCCCGTGGTTCTGCTGGGACACAGACGCTGGCTTTGCTTTCGTGTCCTGCTGCTTCCCCACTGCGACCCCGAAGAGGGGCAGCTCCAGCTAGGGGTGGGGGCACCAGGAACCAGCTGCTTTCAGCCACCCGGAAAGGGGGAAAGGGCTGCTCCGCACCCTCCCAAGAGCTCTCCAGGACTCTCCCCAAAGCCTTCCTTGGTCTGGCAGGGGGTGGGTTTATTCTTCCCTGCCAGTTCGAGCACATTACCACCCAGCAAGTGCTGGGGAGAGATCCAACCTGGCACCTCAGCCTGCTGTGGAGGCTGGGACAAACAGGCCACGGGATGGTGGCAAGCATGTCCTAGCTCCCAGCAGCCCAGGTCTTCCCTGCTGCCTCTCTTAATTCCGAATGCTATTTAAATCCAGCAAGAGTGCTGGAAAACCTAATCTTTCTTCCCTGCCACCTGTGGCACATGGCTTTGTGTGGGGACAGCACCCATGGGAGCTCTGAGGGCATCTGCCCATGCCCTGGAGTGGTGTATAAACCTGCTAGGGGGCTGAAGGTGTCCCCCACATCAGTACTTGCAGCAGCCAGGGACCTTGGCTGGCTGCCCCTCCCCC
>JAVJGI010000057.1:10648376-10658733 GCA_035590275.1 Ibycter americanus | reverse complement strand
GGCATCTGCCAGGATGGAATGTTGGGGCGGCCAGGGTTCCACGCCCCGCCCCCCGCCCCCCCCCCCCGAACCTCCCCAGCTCCTCCTGGGGAGGCAGAGCGTCCAGGGGGTCTGGGGTGCCCTGGAGTGGCTACAGGGCAGCTCTCAGAGGCTGTGGGTGCAGGTGCCTCTGGCCAGAAGCCTTGGTCCATTGGCAGAGCTGGGACATCCTTGGGATGAGTGGCAACATCCTTGGTGGAACAGGTCCCCCGCCTGCAGTGCTGGGCTGGAGGGCAGAGGCTGTTGTGGGGGGGTGGGCAGGGCAGGCGAGCTGGGGGTGTTGCACCTGCTGTAAGGCAGAGGTTTGAGGGTACAGCCCTTACAGTCACCCGTGCTGTGGCTGAGAGCCTCTGGGTGAGGATGAGGGCGACGGGAAACAAAGCAGATGGGGTGGTAGCGGGTGCCTGCTCCCCAGAGCCCAGCACCATGCCAGCATGGAGGAGTTATCACAGAGGCAATGAGGGGAAATCCCTGGATGGGTCGCCCTTGTCCTTCTGGCAGCTTTCCACTTGCCAGGCACTGGCTGGCAATACCCTGATGCTGCTGTGCCCGGCAGGTCTGGAAAATTCCGGAAGTTTGTGGGAGGTGAGAACTTCTTGCCACAAGTCTCAGGGAGCCAGCTAGGAAAGGTGCCCTCCTAGGCTTGCTCGTTGTGAATGGAGGAGGACTCATGGGAGGTGGGATGGTCTTGGCCATGGTGACCATGAGATGGTGACGTTTAAAATGGTCAGTGGAATGAGCCAAAAGGGAGAGCAGGGCTGCTGCCCTGGGTTTGGAGAGAGCCAATGTGTCGCTGCTGTGGGAGACACTTGGCAGAGTGCCCTGGGAATCCAGTGCTGAGGGCTCAGGAGCTGGCAAGTGCTGCCGCGTTTCAGAGGAGCACCTTGGAGAAGCTCAGGAGTGGGCGTTTCCCCTGTGTCGGACATCAGGCAAGCGGGGCAGGCAGCCGGGCCAGACTGAATGGGGAGCTCCTGGCGCAGCTCCAGAGGGAAAAGGAATTGGATGGTCTCTGGAAGTCAGGTGAGGCTTTGCCAGAAGATGACAGAGCCGTGGCTCACATTGGCAGGGAGAAGACATGAAAGCTCACCGAGAGCTGAAACCAGCCAGGGATGTGTGTGACAGCAAGAAGGGCTTTTGAGGAATGTTCATAGCAAGAGGAAGTCTCTATGCAAACATTGGAGGGATGCTTCTTGGCAATGGACACGTGACATTAGGGATGAAGAAAAAGCAAGGGACTCAATGCTTTTTTTGGACCCAGTTTTTAACAATGTAGGCAGTGGACTGCCTGGTGCCCTGAGCCAGAGGACCACGGCTGCGGGAACATGACTTCCCATTTGTGTGGACACTGAAATTGTCAGGGACCAGCCGCATCAGCTGAAGGTTTCCAAACCCGTGGGACCTGCTGGGATTCATCCCAGAGGAGTGATGGAGCTGGCGGATGTTACGGCAGGACCCCTCCCCACCACATACCGTTGGGTCTTGGGAGGCTGGGGAGTCGGGGGCCACCGCTGTCATCCCTCCATTGGTGCTATGTCTTGTTTTGACATCCCCACTTTGCCTTCCTTCCCCATGGGTGTTCGTGTTTGAAAGGCTTTCCCTGCCCATTGCCATTCCCTGCTCAGTGTGCCTCCCAGCAGTACTGCCAGCCCCCTTGCCCAGGGCAGAGGGGTTGTGCTGGCTCTTCCACAGTCTGCCCGGGCTGTTAACTGCTCCCAGACCTGTCTACTATGTGGACTTCATGGTTAGGTTTTTGTGGGATGATTTCATGGCCCTGAGTTGTTGGCTAGGAGGGTTAGTGAGCCATGGCCCCCATTTAGGATTTCATAGCCTCTGCACTGTCCCCTTCCAAGGCATAATGCCCATGGGTTTTGCTATCAGTGCCCATCCTTGTGTGCTGATCCTGCTGGGAGCTTAGGGGCAAACATCTGGGGGTTTCAGCAGGTCTTACCCTGGGTGCCACTGTCTCTCGCCCTGCCTGAGGGGCTCTCTGAAGAAGAGTCAGGCTCTGGCATCTCTCCAGCCCCAACCCCAGCAGCCAGCAAGCAGTCCGCTTTACCAACCTATCCCCAGTGGCAGCACCCCACCGTCTGTGTCAGCCGTGTCCTGGAAGCTCCAAGGGGACACAGAGCCCCTGACTGGTTCCCTCTGCTCTCGGTCCCTGGCAATGTGGTTAGCACAACTAAGCCATCTTCTGTGGCCGAGCGGGTCAGGTATTCCTTCCCTTCATTATCAGGCCCTGAAGGTCCTGTGCACCAAGCAGACAAACCAGATTTCTTCTTCTCCTTCCTACCAGCCTCAAGGTCCCTCGGCACCAGGCTGGTAACTCCCTTCCTCACTGGCCTTGAAGGTCCCAGGTACCCAGCCAAGCCCATCGGTGGGGATGACCCCAGCACACAGCCCCATCCCTGCTGCCTGCGTGAGCACAGCCCAGCATCTCACATCACTACAGACCCTGAGGAAGTATATTTTTAAAATACTTTATTTCTCTCAATACTGACATTAAAAAAAAAAAAAAAGAAAAAAATTACAAAAAGCCCCACTATAAAACATTCAGGTCTCATTGAAACCGAGAAAAACAAAGCAGCTTGCATCTGCGCGCTAGCCTGTCTTCTCGCTTGCGGTGTCCACCGGGTTTCTCTATGTTGAACTCCACAGGGATCAGTGGAGGGAACTGGTCGTGTTCCCTTACCAGCCAAACCAGGCGATTAATTAAGCAGCACCTAATGGGTCTCCTTGCCCTGTATGATACACTGTACAGCTGTACACCCAGCCCCTATGGACACCATGCACTCAGCCCCCCACCCCAAAGGATCCCCATTTCAAGTCAGTGACTTCTCTTTAAAAAAACTGATTGCTTGGGGGGGGGTTTGGAATATTTTGGCATGGTTTTTCTTGGCAGTACTGTGGTGGAAGAGGAGCTGTACACAACCAGGTCAAACACGCCTCCTGCTCCGTAGGAGCCCCTTCCCACGGAAAAAAATTGACACGGCGCAGAGTGGGCCGAGAAAGGTAAGAAATATAAAAATTCTCCTGATGGAAATCCAAGTTTTAAAAAAATACAGCATTTGAAAATGAAGCCACCAAGCAGATTGCCTCATGCGCCTCCCAGCTCTACTCTGAAACCCAGAAATACTCTTGAATGAATCGTCCCTGTAGAAAAATATATACATGAGCCTTTCTCTTAACAAAATGCCTAAGGTTGACCTCAAACTCTACTGAAAACCACAGCTCTGCTCACACTTGGCTCTGCTTTTTCACCCAGACTACACCACCCCCCCCGGGGGTTTGAAGTTCATGTTGCTGAACCACCCCCTCCCACAAAGTCAGAGCACACCACATCAGGAACCCCAAAACAGGCAGAGAAAAACCCTTACAGAGTTTATCTAATGAGCTCTATATATATGTACTTAAAAAAAAAGCAGCAATGCAAACTCAACACATCTGAACAAGAAAGCTCTACCCCGGGCTTTCCCCCCCTCCTCCTGCTAGCCGGGGCTCTGTGGGCAGCGGGTGCAGGCATGTGCTGCCCACAGGCACCAGGGGCAGCCCCAGGCAGGGGCAGGAGGCTGGACAGGATCATCCCCATGTGCTCCATAATTTGGCACAGCCGAGGCTTGGTTGTAGGCTTGGCACAGGAGAGCAGACCGCGGTCGGACTCAGTACCATGGTCTTAGGTGAGAAACAGTCCAGCTACAGGGGGGGCGGTCACCGCGGGCGGGAGCAATTGGCACCGCGGTGCAGCCGGGACCCCGAACAGCAGCAAGTATCAAAGAGGGGAAGAGAAAAACTAACAGTGGGGACGCCAGATCCTGCAGAGTCCTATTTACACTGCGCCAGACACTGACAAGTCCGGCCTCTCGTGGGAAAAGTGGCCTGAAAAGCAGGTGACGTAAAAAAACCACAATGTGACATACCTCCCTGGGCAAAGGGCCCATGCCACTCGCTTGTGCGAGGTTGGAAAGCTGGACCTCTGGGGAAAAAATAAAAAGGCTGGCAGCTAGGAGAACTGTGACAGACAGGAGCCTCCCTGCTGCTGGAGTAGAAAACAGGCCAAAAGGGATGGATAGGGAGGGATGGATGGGGTCTGGGTGGGTTTTTTGGGGAAGGGAAGTGGTGTGAGGGTTTTTTTTTTTTTGCATTTGAAAGTGCTGTGGCACCTCTGTCCTGTGTAGGCCAGGTGCTGCAGCACGTGCGTTTGGAGTATTGCTGCTTGGAGGAGAGTCCCTGGGCTCTAAGAGCATGGGAGGTGCTGCTTGAGGATCTGTCTTGTCTGGGGAGCTATTCTGTCTGGGAAGCGGATTTTGAACTCCACAATCAAGTCTCCTCGCTGGCTGGGGGCCTTGGGGAAGGGCAGCCCCTCCCCACGCAGTCTCTTCACTGTCCCTGGCTTGATGATGTCGTTGCAGGGAAGCGGGATCACCCTCCCATCGATGGTGGGAATGTTCACGGTGCAGCCGCACAAAGCCTGGGGGGAGAAGAGGGGACACAGCCTCAGTCAGAGCCGACACTCTGAAGCATCCTGACAGCCACATCCCGTCCCCCCACTGGCTGCTCCTCATGTCAAGCTGCCCAGCTCCGTCTAGATGAAGCCCGGCTCTCTGCTGGTGCCAGCCCAGTCTAACCACCATGAACTGGGCTGCTTCGGAGCTGTGCAGGAGACGGGTGCCCCAGCCTCATGGGAGGAAGGACCCCCCTCCCCACCTCCTGGGCTCCCCAGGAGGCACCACCAGCAAGTGCCCAGCCACTCACAACAACAGGACAGACTAAATTTAGGCCCTTCCCGTCCTCACTGCCTAGCCTTGGGCAGCCAAAAATCAAGCTGAGATCATCAGATGCCACCACAATTCATCAGCTGTTCCCCTCTGGAGCCCAGCAGCTCTGCCTGGCGCTGGGGGTTATCTATAGCACAGCCTGCATCCTGTCCCCCCCACCAACAGCCCCCAAAAGGTTATGCTGGTGTGGGACTGCAGCGTGGCCTCAGCGCAGCATCGAGCATTCCTAGAAGCTGGGGTCCCAGAGGGGCTAGTCCCTGTTGCCAGCCCACGTTGCAAAGGCAAGAGCCAGTTTTGTGGGTGCCTTGTTGTACCCCAGCCCCCAGCAGCAGCCAGGGTGGTGGGTGCCGTGGCAGCCACAAGCCGGCCTGCATTAGTGAGCCACGTGATGTGGGAATGCAGCAAGAAAATCCTTGTGTCCTTAAATAACTCAGACAGCTCTGGTGTACATGTGGGCAGGATCGTCTCCAGGCTTTCGGCAAGGGCTGAGGGAGAGGATGGTGGGGCAATGCTTCTGGAAGAGGTGGGGAGATTGCTGGGGGTACAGCCTTCAGCTTCCAGGTGGGAGGCTGGAGCAAGTTCACCCCTCTAAGCTCAGATCTGGGGGTCCCAGCCATCCCAAAACACCCTGCAAAGGGAGGGGAGGAGGATGTAATTGCTGCTTCTGGGGTAGCTGGGGGGATGATCTGCATCCAGTGGCAGAGCAGCAACAGGCACCAGGAGAAACATCTCTTCTTGTGCTGGCCACTGGCTGAGGGCCACTGGCTGCTGCTTCTGTGGCTGAGCCAGGGCTTTGCACCAGGGTGATCGCAAACGGATGGACTTGTGCCAGAGCCAGCTGGGGAGCTCTGGTGAGTGGAGAACAGGAGAGATGGGGCTGTCTCCTTGGACAACTCATCTGCATGGGGTGTCCTGGAAAGGGTGCCCTCCAGGGATAAGGTTTTCTCTCTGCAGGACAATGTCCACTGCCAGCTCCGTGTGAGCAGCTTGTCTGAATCTCCAGCAGGTTGCAGGGGGAACCAAAGGACCATCTCCCCCCACCAATGCCTTTCTGTCCCACGCTCACCCAAGGATGCTGGAGCCCTCCTGCTCACTGGTGCCCATTGCCAGGCACCATGGAGAGCTGCATGGGTCCATGTGTGCCACAGAAAGGACATCTACAGCTACAAAATGGGAAGGAGAACATGAACTCCCTGTGGGAACATGTGAATGGGGCAAGCAGAGGGATGCGAGCAGGAGCGGGTGGGAACAGCAAAGGCAGATGGGATCTTAATGTTTCCTTTCTAGAGCCAAGATGTAAGAATTCAAAGCGATCACTCCTCCACCGTATGTCCCTGTTTTTCATTATTCTTGCTCAGTTTCGCTGGCATTTGGGAAACTGGTTGCTGAAGTAACACCAATAACCACGGGAGCTGCCCCGCATCCTAGAAAGAGGCTTGGTTTATCCCTAGGGAAGAAATCACCCTGGGTTTGAGAGCTGAGCACTGTGCTGCGAGAGCAGAGCTCTATCTAGGTCAGCATTAGGTCCTCCTCTGCTTGCAGCAAAGCTGCTGGGGGGACGTCGCCACCAGTCACACCTCAGCCAGGCACTGACACAAATGCTTTGAGGAAGGTGACACCAGGTAAAGGATGCAAAGCAGGTGGCAGGCGTTAGGCAGGCAGCCAGGCAGGCACAAGCCCTTGTCGGCAGTGCTGCCTCAAGATCTGCCTCCCAGGAGAGGTGGTGTTGCTCCTCCCTCCCTCAGCCTCCCACCGCCACACGTGCCTGTAGTTTTAGGAAGGGACACTTCCCCACAGCCCACGAGTCCCTGGTGAAGCCTTCATACACCTCTGGCTTCTGCAGCAGCCAAGAGGCAACCAACCTGCACCGCTCCAGCATGGGGTGTGTGGCACCCAGCAGGGCCAGGAATCGAGGGCTGGGAGGGCACTGCCTCCCTGGGTTGCTCTCCAGAGGGGTCTGTGGGATGGAGGAGGAGGAAGATGCTCTCCTGAGTGCCCCCAGACTGAGCAACAGGTGGTTTGCTCCCCACAGCAGGCTGCTGGTGAGGGGTCTCCAGCATGGCCATGAGTGGGGTCACAGCACTGCCGGCCTGCCAGATCTGCCTGCTGGCACTGTGCTGTGCTGCTCCCATGGCAGTGGAAGAGACTAAAGTTCAGGCTCAAAAAGGCAGACTTACAAGGAGGAAGGATGCAAGGAGAGTGCCCAAGGCTATGGTCATAATCTCAGGTGATGAAGAGGCTGTACTCCATCCCATACTGAGGTGGTGGCACATGGAGTTGGGGAGCTCCCAGCATCTGCTCATGCTCCAGAGTGCTTAAGGTACTTCTCATGGAAGATAAAAGCAGCAGAGAATCACCCTGCCCTAGCAGGCAGCAGGCTGGGGATGGCAGCCAGGCCAGCAGCTCCCTGAGGATGCCCAGCACATTGGGTTTGCAGTGGAGAAGGACAGAGCCCAGAAATTCCAGCTCAAAGAGACAAGGAATTTGCTCAGACCAGCAATTTTCTACGTTGTGACTGCATTGTGCAAACCAAACACCAGCATGTACACATTGCTCACAGAGATCACAGGTGCCCAGCACCAGCACTGCTGGTGCAACATCACGTGGAGCAGGAGCAGGTTTCTGCACTTGCTGCTCAAAAGGCATCTCCAAGCAAGAGTCCCTGCAGCCTCAGCAGTGCATGAACCTGGGCTAACATGGTCTGGACATCAGCACAGCCAGCTTGGGGTTAATTTTACAGATAGGGGAATGCACAGAAGGAAACATCTGAGATATGGCACGCATGGCTCCATAAATAAGGCAGTCTCTCCCAAGTATTTCTGGAGATGCCAAGGGAGCCAGCCACCGAAGGAATTAACCTCTGCACTTTGCACTACAAAGGGAATTCAAGTCCTGACTCTGCAGGTTAACTTGAGCCGAGTTTGCTCCAGGAGCACCCAGCTCCATCAGACCCACACGGCTGCTTCTTGCCCCCACTACACCCAGCCACAGCCCTAGCTGGGATGCACAGACATCGTAAAGTTCTCCCACCTCGCTGGCACACTAATGAGCTCACGTTTCCCTACCTCAGGTCTGGCCCATTGAGCTTATTTCTATTCCATGCATCTGAGAACATAAATCCGTCTTCAACAGAAAAAAACCCAGCTCATTAAGAAGACAGACAGCATCTACAGTCTGAAAGGAACAGTAAATGGCAGCTGCCAAAAAAGTCAATGTTAAATGCAGTTGTCAGCTGGGATTTAATAAAAGGTAGTTATATAGCAGCAGCAGTGAACGGCAGATCTTGTACTAGGGTAATCTGCCCTTCCTCTCCCCACCTTAATGCAGCTTGCTGGCTCTGATGCATCCAGACCCACTGAGATCTCCACGACTGGCAGCCTGGATGCTCTGGGTTTTGCTCACTGCCTGAGTATTTCATTTATTTGGTTCTTCATCTAGGAAAGCCAGAACTGAGGAAAAGAGCTAAAGCATTGCTCAGGGAGGGCGAAGTACCGCCTTTCTCTGTGTGACCCTGCTCTCTGTCCATGGGGAGAGGCACACGGTGCTATCACGGACAGCAACTAAGCCACAGCAAGCTCAGCTACAAGAACAATCAGGGACCAGACTTATGACAGCCAGCTTGGGTTTTCCCTTGTTCTTACAGAGGATCTGGGCTCTCTTCCACGTGTGAATACCCTATGCTGAAATAGAAGGACAAGACATATGGGGAAAGGAGAAAAGGGATAAATACCACCTGTATTGGCTCAAGAAGCAAGGTGCATTCAGCAGGGACCGCAGCACCTATGTCCTACACCCAGCACAGAGGTTGAGCACCTCCAAAACCAAGCATGAGTTGGCCTCTACAGCTCCTCTCTGCAGAGTTCTTTGCTCGTGTCTCTCGCAACCTACCTGGTCCTTCCTCATTGGCACAGGAGAAGACTGACTCCCATCTTGGCCCCATGTGCCACGACCCAGTGCCACCTCCCACCCTGTGGGATTTCCCACGCATACCCACCTCTTTCAGACTGATGTTTGCTGCATAGACCACATTTGTTCCGTCCCTCTTGAAGTGCGCATGAGGCTTGTCCTTGAGGATGAAGACGATGTCAGCAGGGATGTTGTCTGGGGTGGCATCTCCTTCTTTGGGGAATGTGATTTTGGTTCCCTCCTTCCAACCTCGTTTGATGACAATGTTCAGTATCTTGTCCTCAGTCCGCATGGTCCGGCCATCAGCGTTGAGCCTTCTGCGTGTGATCTTCATCCTCTTGGTGGATCCATGGTAGATCTCTTCCAGGGACACCTTGAGCTCGTGGATAACAGGTGGGTCTTGGACCTTCCTCCGCGTGTGCAGGGACTCTTGGTGCCGCCGGTGAACCCCGTTAATGCCATTGAAGCCAAAACGGCCGAAGGCACTGAAAGGGTCATCATCGTCATCAATATCCATGTCTTCCTGGTCAAAGCCATTGAACATCCGAGAGCGGCTGCTAGCAAAGAAGACGTCAAAAGGGTTGGAGCCTCCAAAGAAGGATGCGAAGGTGGCATGGGGGTCTCCGTGGTAGGTGTAGTGGAAAGTGTTCCCTGAGCCACCTGAAGAGCCACCTCCAGTTTTGAGACCTGTAACAGAAGGGGGAAGATGAGACATGAATGTTCCTTGCCAGCAGATGCCGTGCTAGGACCACGCTTTTCAGGTGGGAGTGTGGTCTCTGCTGGCTCCAGGCAGCACTTCCAGCATCTCCTAGGGGTGCAGGTCATTCTCTCCAGCCCAGTCACTTGAAAAAACCATGCGCCAGGAAGGCATCACCTCAATCCATGACATAACAGTTCTGCCCCTACACCCAGCAAGCTCAAGATCCTGTCAGGTTTTGTCCCTGCTATCCCTACTGAAGTGCTTCTTTGGTTCTCTCCGCCCAATTCATGGCCTTTTAATTTAAAACACTTCCTGACCAGCCCATCTCTATTTTTGCCTATGGGCAGGCTCCCTTCTGCGAAAATAGCCCTGTCTCTTGGGTTGTACTGATGGCTGTAGTCCAGGAGCATCATGTCCTGCAGGTGAGAACAGGCTTTGAGCTCAGTGACTGACTGTGACTTTGGGTGGCAGAGCAGGTGGAGGTCAGCAGAACTCCAGGTCACCACACAGCTCCCTGCATACAGACTGTATGAAATGCCAGGTAAGCTCAAGGTTCGGATCTTCTGGCAACCGTTCCCCTGGGAAACTCCCCTGCCAGGTCCCAGGCTGAGCCTTACATCACTGCAACTCCCCTAAAGTCCCAAGCAGCCAAGGCACATGACAAGTGCCCCCCCTGAGAGGTCACACACGCTCTGCAAGGCTATTTTTGACGAGGAGGGGCAGAAAGGGTTAAGTGAAGCCTAGCTCAAGGACTATTTTCAGTGCATGTGGTGACAGTGGAGGGCTATTTCTGACACACTGTTACTCCTGCCAGCCCCACCCCCCACCCTGCCCACCCACCTCCTGCAGCAGAGCAAGTCTGAGGGTCTTTTCTGATTAAGTTTGTATTCTGGGGGGTGTGTGTGTGTGGAAGGGTTCTGCTTCAGCTTGCCCACTGCAG
>JAVJGI010000057.1:10598212-10638100 GCA_035590275.1 Ibycter americanus | reverse complement strand
CCCCGGCGTGGCGCTGGCCGGCCCCGCGCTGGGCTGGTGCGGCAGGAGGCCCCGGGGACGGGGAGGCGCGGTCCGGGGCGGGAAGCGGGAGGAGGAGGAGGAGGAGGTTGTTGGGAGCGGCTGCGCAGGATGGTGAAGCCCTGCCAGGGAGGGAGGCTCTTGGGCTGTCCCCAACCCCGGTGCAGGGCTTGCTCCTGCGGCTGGGCTGTGCTGGGGGGGCTGCGGGACAGCGGGGGCCTCAGAGCCTTGCCGGTGCTGTGGTGTCGGCCTGCTTCGCGGGGGGCTGGCTGGGGTAGGTGGGGTAGGAGGGAGAGTGAGCCCCTGAAGTCGCTGCATGGGGTAGCCTGAGGGCGTCTGGCAGGGGTGATGGGTGAGCACCAGCGCCCAAGGGACAGTGCTGTTCCCCCATATAATACCCAACATGATGGGGCCTGTGGTCCTTCTGCAGCAGTGGCTTCCCTGTCTGGGCGTTGGCTGACGTGCTTTTAGTCTGGGGCGAGGGGTGAAGTCCCGCCGTGGGCTGTGTGTTTTTCATCAGGAAAAAGCCATCCAACCCCAAAGCCCAGGCCCTGTGTAAAGCTTAGGGGCTGTGTTTAAAACAGCTCCTGATCTGCCTTGCTGTGTGCATCCCAACTCTGTGGCAGCTCTGGCGGGCCAGCAGCGTAGCTGAGCTAAACATGCTCCCAGCATTGTCCCTGTGCAAAGCCCTGTCACGCGTCCCCTTATGAGGGGTGCGTGTGTGTGTTGGCTTTTGCAGTTGAGTCTCCCCTTTGATCTTTCTAGCATCCCAGCTCGGGTTAGACCTGGAGCGAGGTGCCTTCTGTTTGGTGGAGCTGTGTGGACCCAGTGTCCTGGATTTTGTCCTAGGAAACGTGCCTGTCTTGAGAAATGAGCCTGTCTCTTGCCTACATTGAGGTACCATGCTGGCACAGAGCAATGATCCATCTTGGGACAGTGTCCTACCTTCACACCTGTCTTGAGACTGAGGCGGGGAAAGCAACTGGTCCTGCAGCTCATGGGTGAAGCCGAGAGGTGATGTGAACAGTTAAGGCTGTTACTGTCATGTTTGTCATGATTAGAGGGTGCTCTTACAACCTCTGTATGCTTCCCGTTACTGAGAAGGTGTTTGAACGGGATGTTCTGGAGTAATTCCTGGGTTCACAGCCTGTCCATCTGCTGTGGTTTGGTCACAGCATTGATCTCCCTGTCCTTTCCTGAGGTCTCTGGCTTGAGTCCCCGGGAAGGGTGCAGGGAACAACCCGGGGTCTTTTTTGACCCACCATGAACTGAATGTGGAGCCCTTCCGAGCTGGGAGAGTCAGAGTTTTCACTGTACTCCCCGCACAGCGGCTGAGTCATCGTGATATTAAACCAGCACTTACTGTTACCCGTCTATTTTGCTGTCTATTTGTTCAGCCAGCCATGTACCCCCGGTGGGGTGGGCTCATGCTGCTTGTCCTGCACCATGCCAATGCCCTGGCCTTGCAAATGCTTTGTGTTTTGGTCTTTCATCACCGGCGGCACTGGAGGCCCCGGAGTGGGGGAGCTGGTGCTGGCTGTCCCTGTGCTCACAAATGATCTGCTTGATGTGCAGCCTGCCTGGGGACAAACAAGTGCTTTGGTCCAGGCGCTGGGTGCGGCCCCTCTGCTGCTGAAAGCTGGGCAGGAGCAGGGTCAGGGCTGACCACAGCCTCCCTCCCTGGGTGCAGCAGGTGTCTTAACCAAAACTGCTCCTCCTTCACAGCCTGTCTGCCTGCCAGCACATCCGCACCCTTCTAAAGACACGCCAGGAAAGTGCAGGGAGGGGTGGCAGGAATAATTAAAGGTACAAAGCTGTTTCCATAGAAGGAACAATTACATAAACTGGCTCCCTTCCGTCTGGGGGAAGAGATGACTGAGGGAGGCATGACGGGGAATAATAAAATCCTGTGCAGCAGTGGAAAGGTGAGCGGGAAAGGGCTGCTCAGGCTCCCTCGCTGTAACAGGGCATCCTGTGCAGGAAGCAGTGGTCGCCTCTCAGGGCGTGAGTGCGTGTTGTGTAGGACTTTGGGATTAATCTGAGGAAATGGTGGCCTTAGGTGGAGGGAAGATGTGAGAAACTTGTCTGGGGTCAAAAGGCAATTAAGCAAATTCCTGAGAAGAGAAGTTCAGGGCTGGCTGACACCAGCGATGGTGCTTCTGGTATGGGAAATCCCCAGGCTGCAGGATTGAACAGCACAGTGTGTACCCCTGGAGCTTCAGCTTTTCCGAAGGGTTGGGCTGTGGGTCTCTGTCCAAGAGAGGATGGGCAGGTGGGGAACCATGACCCATTTTTTCTCTTGAAGTGTCATTAGTTGGTGTCTGAAAGTCAGAGCAGTGGATGAGGCCACCAAGCTCTGCAGCCTCCTGCCCAAGTGCCGGCTGTGAACCACGTTCCTGGCAGATGCTGTACCACTGCGAGGGAGACCATTCCCCTGTCACTGCCACCTCCTCTGAGCTGGATCTGGATCTCCCTGTGGCCTAGCAGATGGGGCAGGAGCGAGAGCATGACGCCACATGCAGGAGAGCGCTGGCTCCTTGCTGTGCTGCTCCTTGTGACCCTCTCAGACTCGCCTGCTCAGTGTGGCTTGGGGAAGACTCCAGCAACTGTGGCTGGGGAGATGCATCTGAGGACACTGGGCTTGGCAGCAGTGGGGTTTGTACTCTGTTCTCCACGGCGAGAGCAGTGCCCACGCATTCGGTGCTGTCTCTCCTTCCTGCCTGTTCCCATCCTTGGAGATGCTGCCCGCCTTTTCTAGCACCCTGAGCTGCAGGATGAGGAAAGGGCTGCAAGAAAAAAATCTGTACCCAGGGTTTTTTGGTTTGGGTTTGATTGGCTTTTGGTTTGTTTTTTTGTTTTGTTTTTTTTTTGATTAATGTCCTGTTCCCTGTCTGCTGCTGTCCTGGCTGTGGTCTGAGCTTGATGCATCTCTGAGGAGATGCTGGTGGGTCACCTTCCAGGTCAGGCTTGGGTCTTAGTTCCTGCTGAAACTGCTGTGTGTGCTTGCAAGCTCTGTCCTGAGGACAAGGGGACCTTCTTCCTCGGGGGCCTTTCCAGCCCCTGGCGTGTCCCCCAAGGAAACCATCAAACCCAGGTGGCTCTCACCAGCTCCCAGTTGTGTTGACTCTTGTCAGTAGCCCCAGCATGTGGTGAATTTGTGCCTGCCCACTTCTGAGAATGGGATAGTCCTGACGGGAATGGTCCCCAGGCAGTCTCATGCTCCAAGCAGGGTCAGCCCCAAGATCAGGGACTGACCTTGAAAACACCCAAGAGTGGTCACAGCACTGCAAGAGCTTGTTCCAGCAGCATCTCCCGTGTCCTCATGGTGCTGCGTTTCATCAGAGCCTGCCTGACCTCTGAGGGCGTGTGGGTTGGAGAGGCTGGAAGCCACTCTTAGCCATAATGATGGTGTTGGGTTTGTCCTCCCCAGTTGGGGCTGAGGATGCCGATTGCTGCCTCCCCCCTGCTAGCGCACTGCCGGTGGCAGCCAAGCCGGCCGCTCCGCTCAGCGTTCTGCACCTGCGGGGGTGGCATAATGAGCCGTGTCCTTGTCTCAACCTGCCGCTTCCTCTCCCGGCAGTGTCTGTGCTGCCAGCTGGGTTATTTTTTCTTTCCTTTTTTTTTCTTCTTCCCTTCCTGCCTCTATTCTCAAGTGGTTCCCAGCCGGTGCTGGCACGTGGCCCTTGCTAGAGACCTCCTCCCAGGCTGACCTTTGCAAACCCCCTCGGATGAGCACACTGGGGCTCTCCTGCCACTCATGGTGGGTGTGCAGGGGAGATTGCAAGCGGCTCTGCATGGCAGTGGGCAGCAGTGCGTGGGAGGACTTGGTCCTCTCCATCCCCCTGCTGCCTCCACCTGTTCTCAGGCTCTGCTGGAGTGGCCAAAACCTGAGGGCAGGAGTGAGTGGGATAAAAGGGCAGTGTGGGGGATGCTGCAGTGCTTTTCTGGGTCAGAGCCTGGGGAAAAGCAAGGCTCCATCAGACAGATCCTGCCTCTGGACACCTTGGTTTGGCCTGACCTACCCTGCTGGCTCCTGCTCTGAAACACCAATGCACAGGTCTGAACTGGGCATGCAGAGTACGTGGGCTGGGAAAGCCTCTCACGGGAGTCATGTCTGCAGACCCCCTGACCAAGCAGGTGAAAGAGAAAAGGCAGTGTTCCCACCCTGACTTGTGGATGCTGGCATATGGTGAGTTGTCCCCGGTTGCGGTGGGGATCAGCAGCAGGCATAGGTCTCAAATCTGGGGCATCTGGACTCTGACTGAGATAGATCCCCAGCAAGGCAGGGTGATGGTAGCTGAGAGCTAGCAACAGCCATGCAGCCCCTGGAGTCCTTGCTACCCACCTGTGACCTCACATGTCCCCTTGGAAGGGAAGCCAGCTGTACTGGGGAGCCTGAATAGCATTGGTCACCCCTGGGGACCCATCTGCACGTGGAGGACACACGCTGGAGGGCACGCACTGAAGTTTGGCTTTGCTCCATTTCAGCTTCCAGCCTTTGCTCTGCTTTCCTCAGCAAAGGCATTCTGTAGCACTCGATAGTTTCTCTTGGGAATGGCTCTCTCCAAGTTACGTTTTAACCAAGTTATTTCTAGTCTGCATTTGGGTGCCAAGCACACTGAGCTTTTCTAGTCTCTCCAGCCACCCCATCATTTGGGGAATTTTGGCCTTGAAATGCATCCTGAGTCCCTGCTTTCCAGGGCAGGGACATCCATGGATGTTCCCAGCAGGGTTGCTGGCCCTCTGAAGGTCACAGCTGGAGGTGGGTAGTGTCTGGGCTGAAGACAAACCCTGCTGCATCGATTAGGAGCGTGTCCATATGCTTCTTCTTTTGCAGATCTGCCTAGCATCTAATCCTTAATTTTCCAAATGAGCTGAAGGTGCCAGGTTGCAATGGGTTCATCAGGACAAAAAGTGGTACCCAGTTGACTGCTGTAGGAAGCTTGATAACTCCATGGTGCCACCAAATCTGTGACTTCGTAAAAAAAAAAAGACATGAGGGTTGTCTGCAAGGAGTTTTCTGAAAGAATAGACTGGGTTGTATTTATTCTGCTCTTGCTTTTCTCTGTTGCCTCCCAAACCTCCTTCCCTGTGACTGCCCTGGCCTGATGGCACGTGGTCCTCAGAGGGGTGCAGGTGTTGTTATGCTGGGGACAGAAGACTCCACTGGTGCCATAGCAGTGCTGGATTGCTCCCGTCCCTACCCATAGCCCATAACTACTAACCCTTCTGATTTTGCTGCTTCCTGAGCATCCCATCTCCTTGGTCCGGTGGGATTATGGACAGTGGGTGGATAAAGCCATAAAGATCCCTGTACAGAAGGAGAAGGGGAAGGAGGAAGATTTCCAAGCACACCCTCTGAAGTGCTGGAGGATGCTGGGGTGCCCCTGTCTCGTCTTGGCGAGCAAATGGAGACATGGGGGGCTACCTGGCCCTGAGCATTTTAGCTCAGTCACATGGGACTTTGTGCTTGCCAGCCCTTGGTGCTGCCACATGGCACTGAGCCAGTCCTGTGGTGGCTTTGCAGATCTCCAGGTCACTCGCCTGCTGCTGGCAGGGAACAGCTTTGCCTGGAGTTTTTCATCAGGAGCCTGAAACACCAGCCATTGTTGAGGTTGAAGGATGGTTGAACATTAGGAGGGGGTGTGATAGTGAGCTGGGGATGCTGGCAGGGACTGGCTGAGCACCTGGTGCCCTGGCTGAAGGCTGGAGCAAGGGTACTTTTTCTCTCTGACTGTTTCTTTCTCAGAGGCAGAGATGGGGCAGGGGGTGGTGGTGGTGTATGAAGTGACGTGACAGCGTATTATGGGTCACCATCTGCAAATCAAGCAGCTTTCTCATGTGTCTCTGGCCCAGAGGGAAGACCTTGCAGATTTCTGTTTAATGTGGTCTCCCTGGGTGCCTGTCACTGTGGTATTTGGGCACATTCATCCTACCCTGCCTGGCAGAGATGTCTGTAGCAGCTGCTCTGTGCATGGGTTTTTTTCTGGATGCATTGCCCTACTCCTTAGGGAAAGGAGATTGGTCTTGCCCAGGCAACCTCAAAAGTGTTCGATAATCTGCTGTCCTGCTCCTCCCATGCTTGTTCAGGATGAAATGGGGCTCTTAGTCATCACCTGCATTGCTCGAGTCTGGTGGCAGTGCCTGGGCTCGGGGCTGTACTTGCCACATCCCCCTCTAACACTGACTTGAGAGGGAAGCCCAAGAGCAGAGCGAGCCCCATGCTCTCCTCTCAACTCAGACCAATAGACAGGGCAGGAGGTTTGGCTGTTCCCCAGCACCCACCAATGCTTTCCAGCAGCCCCGTCAGCCACCAGGGCTCCAGAGAAGCCAGATCCCTGGGAATGTGAAAGTGTCTGGAAGCACTGCACAGCTGACCAGCTGTGGGGCCACTTCTGGAGCATTGGGGCTCTAATTCCCAAAGCAATGTCCTGTTGCTTGCAGAGAGGATTCGCTTGGCATGCAGTGCATAGAGTTGCTGCAGGGCACTGAAATAAAGCTGGTTGCAGTTGTCTCTAGCAGGACCATTGCAATGCAAATACATCTGAGCCTGGTAAGGGATGATGGTGGGTTAAGGTGAAAGCAATGCTTTATAACCCCCGCCCGCCAATTTGCTGTAAGAGAGTGAGCGAAGAGGGAAAACTTACAGCGCTGTGTAATTAGGGAGCAAACAAGGAAAGCAGCAGTGTCTCCATAGGAGAAGGGACTGGAAGAATGGACACTGAAGAAAATACAGCCCCCGACTAATTGCCTGCTTTGCTTCAACCTTCAGTAAGGGCAGCAGCAGTGAATGTACAACCCAAAGGAGGGTGAGGAGTGGGAGGGAGGTGGCGAGGAGAAATTGCTGCTGCTGGAGAGGAACAGAAACAGAGCATTCAGCATGCCAGTCTTGGGGAGAGGGGCTGGGCTGCACTATGGGCCCCTGGATTGACCTGGTATTGGTGACACACACTGTGATGGTGGCAGGGCTCCTCTTTGGCAACCCACTGTCTTTATGAAGCTCAGGCTGGAGCAGTCTTGAATGACCTGTGTTTGTGAAGGAGCAATAGGAATCTGGGCAGATACAAGCCCTTGTGTCAGATCTCAAATTCTAGATAAGGTTGAGGAAAAATAAGAAATGGGAAGAGCAGCCATTGAGGGGGTGGGTGGGGACAGGGCACAGGCTATGGGCTGTAGGTGCTGATGCTTTTGTTTCCTCGAGGCATGTGCTGTGGTGCCTGCATCCGTGGGTCGCACCAATGTGAGCAGCAGTCCCCACTGCAAGAAACCCTCGCTGTCCAACACTGATGTTGGCACACGTCTGCAGCAGCGATTAGAGAGGGGAGCTGAGCTCGGCGCCCATCCTGCAGGTCCTGGGGTATGTGTGGATGCATCAGTATGTCCCTTCTGTATGAGGGGAGGGAAAATAGTACTGGGAACATGTCATGACAGCTGACCATCCTGGATGCCAGGACCTGTTACCTGCCCACCAGGTCAAGAAAGAGGCCCTGGCCAGGGCACGATGCCGCACTCATGGGTGCCGCACACATGGTGCCGGATGCTGCCGCTGCACCGCAGCTTGGTGCTGCTGGGAGGCTGGCGGGTGAGGGGGCGGGGGGTGGAGATGGGATGTTTTCTCGGGCACCTCGTGGGCCTTAAAAAAAGAAGTTATTCTAGGAAAAGAAATGAGCTGAAACTGCTCCATATCCCTGCTTGGTGCGATGGCTTGTCCCACACTTGGCTGGAGTTACGTAAGGACGCACCAGCACCGCGGGGTCACGCCGGGGCGCAGGCTGCAGCCATCGCTCTGCCCCACTGCTGCCTGGCTGTGCCTGTGTGCCCCCTGTGTGTGCTGAACCCCCAAACGGGGTCTGCAGAGCTGTGTGTTGTGGAGTGTGCCAGGCGTGTGCATACAGTATTGCATCTGCCTGCAGTTGCACACAGGTGTGTGCAGTGAGCCTGTGTATCCCGGGGCAGCATTTGCCAGGTGACAACCCCAGGCCAGACCTTCTGGCTTAGAAGTGGAGGTTTCTGTCTGCTCACCCCACCTGGATGTGTCACTGGGCATTCACATATCGCATGCCATGCACATACGTGTCCTGCATGCCATGCATGTGCTGTGCCCTGCCAGCTCCTGCTCAAGCTTTTGGGGATTGAGTGACCCACCTGGCTGTGGTCAGGGGTTTTTGCTACAGCAGCATCCCCTGCAGAAATTGGGGCAAACGCAGCTGAGAATGCTTATGTGTGTGCTAACGGGGCATCTCCCATGTGAAAGTCTCTAGATTTGGAACCAAAAAGTGGCAAGGGGGGCTCTCCACCCCCCCGGGAATGCTGGTCACTCCACCATGCCATGAAGGGTGTCACATGCCAAATTTGCCCCAGCCAGGGTTCCCTTCCTGCAGAGCTGGGGTTCATGTGGAGGGTCACACGCGGGTGCAGACTGTGCTTGCATTTTGGAGCAGAGGGTGAAGAAGGTGTCTGGGGGCGGGGGGGGATTCCTGGAGGGTGCAGGGGTCGGCGCACGTCTGCCACACATGCCTCCCCGCGTGTATGTTTGCATGTACGGACAGAGCTTCCGGAGAGGGTGAATGAATGAGGCAATTCACTATTTCAGCACTGGCTCTGGTAAGGCTTTTCCTTTAGAGGCAGGCGTGCGCCGGTGTGTGGGCTCCTGCCTGCGTATGCATGTGGGCTCCTGCCTGCGTGTGCAGGTGGGCGTCAAGGGGGCTTTGGGAGATGTTTGCCACGTCAGGGAATTCACTCCGGGGGCTGGTGTGCGCCCCCGCTGCACTCGCTGCCTTGTCTGCTTGGCGCAGCGTTGTGTAATTTCCGATGCCCCCACCGGATCTCCTTCTCCAGCAGAGCAGGATGCTCTGGCTGCCCTCCCTGCTCGCTGCTGGGGAGACATCCCCCCAGCCAAACAGGGCGAGGAGGGCAGCCCTAATGTCCCCCCTTCCCAGGGAAGCCAGTGCCTTTCCTCCCCGCTGCAGGGAGGGATGGCCCAGAGCGGCAGACCTGCTCCAGCAGACAGAGTGACTGGCTGCAGGAAAAAGCCCTTGGCTGCCAAAACCCAGAGAAACCGTTTTCCTGGGTCTTACAAATTTATGCCTCTCAAACCAGGTGTTTGCACTGGGAGAGGTAAAGGAGGGGTGTGGTTCTCCCACTGCAGGGGACCCACGAGGGACATCAGCATGCTGCTGTGGCTCCCTGGATGCCAGGACCTATGAGACCTGGGCTGAGACCCAGCAACTCATCACGTGCGATGCCAGGCAATGGGGAGAGGAGGTGGTGAGGCTCATGGGGCCCATTGTGCCCAGTGCCCGCAGCCCGTTAGAGGCACCCAAGGGAGATGGGGCAGCTTTACTGCTCTGGGAAGCAGAGGGACAGCCAGAGCAAGGGGGGATCCACCTGACATTTTTGTCTCTCCACGAGCAACTGCGTTGCCATGCTGGTACTGCCGTTTCCATGCCAGTACAGCTGTTTCCATGCTGGTACTGCCGTTGCCAGGCTACGCCGAGGGTGTTGGGAGAGGATGTCAGGTTGCTTTAAGGATGAGAAGACAGGAGATGAAGCTTGGGTGATGCTGTGGACTCTGAATGCCACCTCACTGCCAGCCCAGGGACCTGTCAGATACGGGCCAGCTCTGAGGGGGCTAGGTGGCGATGAAGGTGTCACTGCCCATGGGAGCTGGTGTGATGGGTATAGCTCCCCAGAGCTGGGTCCTGGCAGGTCACTGGCCTTGCAGCACTCCCCTGGCATTGCCTGGTGCTCCCCCAGCATTGCTTGGTGCTCAGGGTGCTGGAGGGATGACCTGACAGCAGCCTGGTATGTGCATGGTGGTGTTTTAGCAACCGGATTTATAAAGTCATCAAATAAAGAAGCCAGGATTATTTGACAAGCACTGTTGAGTATATGGGCATGAAATGATGCTGGGTTATAGCCCCTTCCTTGATTTCATTTCCTGCACCATCCTGGACTGTGGTCCTGCTCTTGTAGCTGATAGCAGTTCAGCTGATAAGGCTCATCCCAGCCTCATCCCCATTCCCTGACTGTAACACACACATTTCAATTCTGCACTGTTAAAGTGAGCCAGAGACCCCTGAGGCACTCCTGGCTACAAGTTTCAGGGCCTTTCTAGATTAGAAATGATGCTCCCCTTGCAAACACCCTCCTGGGCTAGAAGGTCTGGAGGGCATGCATGTTCCTTGGCTCCACTCCCCATGCATGGAACAGCCTGCAGGCTCCCACAGTTCCACATGCCAGCTGGGTTGGGATATTTGTGCCCCAGTTACGCTGCAAGAATCTTTGCAGAGTGGGGAAAAGAGTTGCAGCCTGCAGGTCAATGAAACAAGGTGGCCCAGCTGAGGTATCAGCAAGAGCTGCCGCTCCGTGTGCTTGACTTGGTCTTCTTCATCCTGCTGCCAGCTCCTAAAGCACAGGGTGACCCCAGAGTTAAGTTTGGTACCTGTTGGCTGTGGGAACAGCTTATGTTTTGGGTTCCCTTCCTTCCCGGGGGAAGGAATTGGTCCCAGAGGATGCTGAGCCCCTGGGTCTTGGTGTCCCAGAGGATGCTGAACCCCAGGGTCTTGGCATCCCCTCCTCCTGCCTTTGATTTTTGTTGTGTGCTGGGTGCTTATGTGAGATCACTGCTGTGCCAGGCTGGGGCTCAGGAGAGATGCTACATAGTGGGGTCATTTTTCTACCTTCTTCTTCCTGCCATTAGAAGTTCACTTTCTGGGCACCAAGGTGAATATTTGTGAGGCCGGTGCCTGTCCATCCCCCAGCAGCCAGCACGGCCCAGTGAGGTGCAGCCTGCCCACTGGCATGGGGCTGGCCCCAGCGTGGGAGCAACACGGCACTGAGACTAGCAGAAATAACACTTGCACATAGCCCGCTGGCTGCTGGCATGTCACAGGAGGGCAGGGACAGGGCTGTGCATGCCCCTGCCCTGTGCAGGCAGCTGCTGGGTGTTTTCCTGTGCGTGGGAGATGCTGGCTGTCCTGCAGTGCTAATGGTAGGTCTCCCAGCCAGTGCCTGGCTGTGGGGTTGGGGCCAGGGCAGCACACCACCTTGGCTGAAAGTATTTTCTCCCCAGAAGTGAGACGGCAGCTCACAGTGCCCAGCTCTTGTGCTGTTTCTCCCCATCCTGGTACCCAGTGTCCCTTCGGTGAGGAGGGGAAGTGCTGCCAGAGCATCCCACCCAGCCTCCACCTTCCCTCCACCCAGCCCCCCCTCCCTTCACCCCCACGCTTCAGCCTAAATAATTCTTCTTCTGCCTGGCTGTGTGCAGACTGCTCTCTGTCCTTCCCTTAGTCATCGCTCAGCCGAGCGAGACAGATATAGTTGTGTGCGCTCCCCACGGATCAGTCACTCCAGCCCCCGGATTGTTTCACTGCTGGGGTGCCCCGTGCCGAACACGAGGTGCCTCCCCCTTTATTACCCCCATTGCCGCTGCCAGAGTCCCGAATCCCCTTCCTGGGCTGCCGGTGGCCCAGTTGATGCTACATGGGCTGGCTCCATGTCCCCAGTGGCAGCGGGCTGGCTACCTTGGCCTGTGCCAAGTACGGTGCTGGCTTTCTGGCGTGGCTCAGATCCAAATCCCTGCTTTCCAGGTACCCTGGCTGCCTGCCTTCTTCCCTGGCCAGCCCAGGTATGCCTTGGCCCCTTGTGGCTCCCAGCTGAGTCCTGGATGGATGCCTTGTTACCAGTGTCCCCATTGCGTGCCCTGACACAGGGGTGGGGGGCACAGAGGGGACTGTGTGTGCTGGCTTTCAGGTACAGGGGCACATCCCAGATGGAGAGGGGATGTTGGGGTGCACAGCATATGCATGGTGTGAGAAGGGATGTGGGGGCATGCAGGGACATGCATGGCACTGCACAGCTGCCCACTGTGCTACCCAGAGGGACTGTCAGCACCTGCTCTGATGCTAGCCACAGGCCTTGTTGGATTCATGCAGCCAAAATGGGAAGGCAGGTCAGGCCCTTCGCCATACGTCAAACCATTTCCCTTCCTGCCTTACTTGGCAGCTGATGGCCCCCACCACTCTAGCCCTGATGCTCTGCAGCAGCTGCTTAGGGGCCAGTGGGGGGTAGGCTACTGTGGAGAGGGGAACAGTGGGACATGGGAGCCCAGGACTGGGGCCACTGACCCCAGTGCCGCCTCCCAGTCCCACTGCAAGGCCAGGGGCAATAGGTGCAGGGAGGCATGGAGGACTTGTGGTGGTCATGTGTTGCTCCTGCATGGCCTTGCACTGAGGCAGGAGAGGACTTGGACACCCTGCCCGGGTGCTGTGTGGGTTGCCAAGATGAGTCATAACAAAGCTGCTGCATGGAGCAAGATCCTCGCTGTGCCCAGCACCGTGCCATGTCTCCCCCCGCATCCTGGGGCTGGCTCTGCACCCCTTTCACCACGCAGGCACCCCATGTCCCCATGCACAGCCGTGCTGTGGGGAGACAAGCTGGAGCAAGCGTGCTGTGAACAGGAGGCAGTGTCTGGCAGCCCTGTGCCCTGTCAGGGCCACTGAGCCAGCAGTGTGGAGGTGGTGGGAGCTGGCAGCACGGCATGCTGATGGGAACCTGTGCACAGCCCCATGCGTGGGCTTCCGTGGGTGGCTCAGGCCATGTGCATCCTCCTAGGAGAGGTGCACATCATCTTCATGCTGAAGTGCCCACAGGGTTGTGTCCTGTTAAGGCAGCTCGTCCTGCTGCTCCTGGCAGTCTGCTAGTAATGGGGAGGGCACCCCATTTCCCTGCTCAGGTCCCATATAACTCTTTCAGGCTGCCCTGTGGACCCAAGCAGCATGTGGCTGGTCCCAGCAGGTGCTGGTGGGCATCACTGTCATTTCCCCTGTCACCACGCCCAGTACCTGGCTGCATTTCCATTGCTTGAGCATCCTTCCCAGCCCTGTGGCAGTGCTGGGCATGGACAGACCCTGTGGCTCTTATTGGGTGCAGTGGCTCTGTGCAGAGGAGGGGGTTGCCCAAGGTACCTGCCAGGGGACATGGAGAGGAGGGGGCTCTGGCTCCCTGTGTGTCTCGTGGGGAAGGAGTGCTAGACCTAAGGAAGCCCTGGGCCAGTCCCTCTTCTCTAAGGCCCAGGGTCTCCCAGCTCCTGGGTGCTGCAGAGGATGGAGCCCATCCCAGACTGCAGGAGCCTGGGGCTGCCTGCGCTGGGCCCCAGCTCCTTATGCAGGGTCTGTGGCCCACCAGTTGCCTGTCATGGACACATGACCATGGAGGAGGATGGTGCTATGGGGCAGAGACTGGAGTCAGAGCTGGGTTTGGGGCTGGAGGAGAAGGGGGTCACAAACCACCCTACAAAATGATTTCTGGGGACTGAAATGAGTCCCTGCATCCCTCCTCCCTGCATGCTGTGATGGCTGTGGGACCAGGAGCTGGGCGTGCGGATGGAGTCATGGCCAGTGCGGTGTTGCCAGCCCCTCCACTCCACCGGGGCGGTCTGGTGGCATGCTCTTGTCCTCCCCTGGCCGTGCTGTCCCGTGTCCCCACCCCCGGTGCAGCAGCGCGGGATGGCTGTGCAGCGTGCAGCTCCCGAAGTGGCACTGCCCGCTCCTGGCGCGGTGCAGGGCGACACCCCGTGGCCACCGCTCTGCTGGGGTGGGGAGGGGGAACACATGCTTCTTACAGCTCCTCACACGTCTCCCCTGCCTCCACACCCCCCAGTCCACCTGGAGGTCTCCCCAAAGGGGTCTGGTGCCTCTAGGGACCCTGGCTCCGGTGGGGGTGTCACTTCGGGGTGGTCCAACCTCCTCATCCCAGCTCTGTGCCCCAGGATCCGCTCAGCTTCCCCCCTTCCTCACCCTGCTCGCATCTGGGTTGTTGCTCAACAGGGACACATCCTCTCTCTTCTTGGTCACTCCTGCTCTGGCCTGGGAGGCGAAGGATGGTTGGGGCCACCAGGGTGGCACTGCCTCCAGGGGTTGTGGCTGCTGATGTGACTGTCACACGCTGTCCAGAGAACCACCTTTTCCTGCCAGTAGTCCCTGGCTGGTCCTGTGGTGGCAATGGGATGGGGCTCTGACATTCTGGCCCAGCGATGGCTAGGTGCAATGGCTTATGGTGACAGTGTCTCAGCCCATCGGGTCACCCCTGTCCTCTCCGTGTCAGCACAGCCCCCTGCACACATCCCTGAGGGTCGGCGGGCTCTGGTGTTGGGCACACAGTAGTCACTTTCCCTCTGGGATGCACCAGACCTGATGGCAGCTGGCCAAGCTCAGTGGAACCCAGGGGACATGCAGAAGTGCCCAGGCTTGGAGGAGGGTGCTATCCTGCACCTTGGGGGGCAAAGCCAAGCACCCATCTTCCCCACAAGCAGGGGTTTTTGGGGTGAGTGGCAGCCCTGTGCAATGGCCGTGCATCCCAGCAGAGGGTGCAACCTCCCCGCAGAGCAGAGCACTGCTGGTCCCATGGGACAGGGGACACCCTGGGCCGGGCAGGACAGGCAGCACAAGGTGCTCCAGTCCCCTTGCAGGTGGCAGGACCACCTGCGTGAAGGGTGGCTGACGTTCTGACCACTGCCTGCTGCAAACCGTAACACACAAGGTGGAGCTGCCCCCCAGGACTCCATGACGCTGCCCCTGGCCCCAGGCTGGGTGATGCTGGGCTGGAGCCCTGGGGCTGGGGACACCCACTGGGGAACAGCCCCACAGGGAGCACAGCACCCACTGCGTGGCACCCAGGGGTGTGTGATGGGCCGGGGACAACAGACGTGTGAGTTACACAAACGTCTCCCACATCAGCATCCTGATCTTTTGGTCTGGGGCCTCTGGGACTTTTGGTGGGGAGGTGTGCACTCTGTTCAGGGAAAGGTTTGCACAGCATGCAGTCATAGGTTTGCATCAGCATTCAGGGGGGTTCAGGGAGAGGTTTGCACCAGCATTTAGTGAAAACGTTGCACAAGGTTTCGGGGGGAGATTTGCACCAGCATTCAGGTGGTGAGGAGGTTTGCACCGATGTTCAGGGGAAGATGTGCACCAGCATCCAGGGAGGTTTGCACCAGCGTTTGGCAGGGCAGTTGGCAGGCCATGGAGGCTTTCTGGGGACAGTATTTCTGAGGTCACCAGTCTTGGAGGAGCAGGTGACAGCTAAGAGATGCCACAGCACCACCTTGCTCATACCCCCACCAGCCTCCTGCTTCTGCCCAGACGTTGAGGCTGCCCGTGTGGAGACACAGCTGGCTGGGGCACACTCTGCCCCATGCCAAGCACTCACTGAGACCTGCAGCTGTGGCAGAGCATTCATGCTGGGCAACTGGTGCTGCAGTGGTGACAGCACAGCCCTGCAGGATGCAGGCCAGTCTGGCCACCTGCGGCCCTTGTTAGCCAGATCCTTGGGGACACCAGCTGACTGTGTGCCCTGGCAGGGGTGCCAGGCTGCTGCAGGGAGTGGCAGGGTAGGCTGGGGCTGGGAAAGCTGTCTGTGCCTTGTCCTCAGGGGATGGGCTGGGTGCAGAGTGGGGCTGGATCAGGGTCTGGAAGGGTTCTGCCTTCCCAGCTTGGATCCTGTGGAGTGCTCAGAGCATGGGTTTGAGGTGCTGGCAGCAGGTGCTTCAACCTCCAGGGTCGCCAGGATCTGTGCTCTTCCCCAGCTTGCTCTTCAGCTCCAGCAGCTGGAGCAATAATGCAGCAATTATCACTGCCTCCCCAGGCAATGGCTTCCCTGGGGCTTCCCTCCATGGGCTGAGCCCAATGGCATTGCCCACCTGTGGCATCCCAGCTTCAGGCACACAAACCACTGCCATCTCCATCATCATCCGTGTGCCCATCCTCTTCCTTAAGGCGATAGGTGCCTCTCCTGGGAGCTTTTACAGATAATCTGTCTTCCAGAGCCTGAAACACTCACTGGATTTTCTCTGGGGGCTGACTGGACGCCATCACTGTGGTCTGGATGCGATGGCAGCCCACTGCAACCATAGGAATGGGCTGAAATATCCAAGTCCAGCTTTTAGCAACAAGCTCTGTGTTGCTGCAGGTCCTATGAATGCTGCTGGGGCAGCATTGCCCTCTTAATTCTCCCCTGGATCCACTTCTCAAGTCTTGTTCCCCTCCCAGCTGCAGCACAGGCACTGTGCAAGGGAAGCCCCCTCCGGGCAGGTGATCCCCCTTTGCTGGCAGCCTGGTTCCCACAGATCACACGCCACCAGCAACAGCTGCAGCTTTCCCTGGGAGCTCTGTGGACGTGGCTAGAACTGCAGGAGCCTCCAGCCATGGGGATCACTCTCCAGGCACTGCCTCCTAGGGACCCTTGGTGTCTCTGTGGGGTTATTTTGCGTTTCTCAGCATGGCTGCAAACAGCCTGTTCCCAGCATCCAGCTGTCCCCAGTGCCCAGTGTTCTGTTTGCCGCCTCTAGTACCTCTGCAGGCAAGGAGCACACTCATCCCAGTGGATGGGCATCCCTCCTACTGCAGGGGGTGGGGAAGTTGTGGGGCTAGCTGGGCACTCTCCCCACTGTCTGCTCTCCTGGCAAGACGCGGGGCATCCCAAGTTTGCAGGGTCCTGGGTGCACCCCCTGGCTTCCCCCCACTGCTGCTGTGGGACACCGTGGGGATATAAGGGCAAGCCTGCCGTGTGGGACAGGAACCTGAGGCTGGGGCAGGGTGTTAAACACAACAGGTAGCTGTGGGTCCCCAGAAATCCCCAAGGAGAAGCTAGAGTCCCGTAAGTGCACTGGCTGGAGACTAGTTGGACACAGCTTTTTAATGGATGCTTTTCAGTACAGTACAAAGCGGGTGCTGTGACCCACACACCCACGGCCACTTCCTCGCCACGGCCATGGCTGTGGCCCCATCTCAGACCTGGCATCCAAAATATCCCCATTGGCCTGGAATGCCGGAATGATAGAGGAAGATGTCATGTCACCAGTGTGGTGACATGTGGGGAGAGTCCCTAGAAAGGGGACCTGTGCCCTGGCTGGGGAAGGGGGAACGAGCAGGACAGTGCCCCCATCGCGCTGGGGGGGGTGAGGGAGTGACCAGGCTGTTACAGATGCACCTCTGGTCTGTGCATACCCCGGGGCACCCCGGCTGAGCCAGGGCACGCCAGGTGGGGAGAGGCTGAGGGCACCGTGGGGAAGTGGCTGGAGGGGCATGGGGCAGCTGCCGGGGCTGCCATGGGACCTGGGCATCCTGACCCCTGGCATGTGCAGGGCAAGGGTTCCAGGGGTCCCTGCTCCTTCACCTGCATGCTGAGCATGTCCATCCACCATAGGGCCCCTGGGCATCAACCCTGCCCAGCGAGTACCTCATCCCTGCAGCATCCCATGGGACCAGGGGAACAGGTGGGGATCAGGGACACAGGGGAGTACTCCTGTGCACTCAGCCTTGCCCTCCCACCCCCCTGGTGCTTTCTGTTCCCAGTGTTCCTTCCCACACCGTTGCTGTTGGCATTAAATGGCTGGTCCCCGGCAGGGCAGGGCTGAGCCGTGCCGGGAAGCACTCTCTTGGACACAGCCATGAGCTGTGGGTGCAAGGGTGGACCCACAGGACTCCAGCTCCTGTTGGAGCCTGGCAGGGCTGTGAAAGAGGCCGGGCGAGGGTCAGCCACGTCCTCCCCCTCAGGACTCACCATGCCAATGAACTGAGCTGGCTCTTGCTGCAGAGCCCCGGGTGCTGCTGCCGGCAGCGCGCAGGGGCCCGGCCGTGCTGCCCCGTGGAGGCCACGCTGCACGGCTGCTCTGGGCTCCGCTGTCACCCGGTGACTACCCAGACCTGGCTCCGGGACCACAGCAAGTCCCACTGCTCCTTCGGGACCAGCCCCGCTCTGCCTGCGGGTCCCTGGGGGCAGGTGCTGGGTGGCTGCAGGCGCTGGCGGGTAGGGGGCGCCATGGGGGTGGGCACTGTGGGGGCAACAGGTCGCGCTGCGCCCTCCCCGCATCCTCCCCACCAATCAGAGATCCCCAGAGACACACCCCTTTCCTCAGCCAATCAGAGCTTGGCACCCATCCTCTTCACAACCAATCCACGGTGGAGGCAGGGGGAGGGAGCAGCGCGGCCACTTCCCCGCCAGCCAATCGGCGGCCGGCTCCGCCCACAGGGGAGGGCGGGGCAGGTCTCCATGGCGGGAGAGGTCTCGCTGCCCAAGATGGCGCCGCCGGGGGCTAGGCCGGGGGCTGCAGGTGGAGGGCGGTGCTGTTGGGGCGGGCGGCCAGGATGTAGGCGACGTTCTCCTGCAGGAAGCTGGGCCAGTCGACAGGCCTGCAGGCAGACACAGGCTCACCGGCTGCCATGATGCCGCTGCTCCCCTGGCATCTCCTCTGAAATGGCGGTGTCCCCCACCCCCCTAGACCTCCCCCGCCTCACCTGCCTTCCTCCTGCTCCGTGGTTGGTGGGGTCTTCTCCTGGCTCTTGCCACTGCCGCTGCTGGCGGGGCTGCTCTCCGACATGGGCCCTACATGGCTGATGCTGTTGGGGGGAGGAGGGTGCTCTTTGTCCCCGCTCCTCACACTCGGTGGTGGTGGCAGGGGGGAAGAGGGTATGCGGGGCCAGGGCTGGGCTGCGGGGCCATGGAGGGGGAGGTGGCAGGAAGGGGGGCAGGGTGGGCACCCGTTTGTGCACTGAGCCCCTTCGGTGGGTGGTGGGACTGCAGCAGGAGCCCCGGCAGGGATGTCACCCCCACCCCAGGGCGGGCGTCCCCATACCTGACGTTGCAGGATGGTGTCTCCTTTTGATGCTTGCGGAACCAGGTGTGCCGGGCCTGGCGGCACTCCCCTTCCCCGATGAAGCCATCGCTGTCCTGGTCCAGGGCCAAGAAGGCTGCCCGTGCCCGCTCCCGCTCCTTGACTGTCAGCAGTCTCAGCAGGGCGTTCTGGGGGGACAGAGAGAGGAAGGGGAGTGCTTGCCCCACAGGAACCCCCACCTCTCCCTTGCCCGATGCTGTGGGGGTCTCCTGCCCTGGGTGCCACAGCCATGGGGTGCTGGCCATGGGAGCCAGCCGCAGGTGTCGCAGCCATGGGTGCTAGGACCCAGCCCTGTGTGCTGCAGCCATGGGTGCTGGTCATAGGAGCTGGCTTTAGGTGCCATGGCTGTGGGTGCTGGCTGTCAGAGCCAGCCCAGGGTGCCATGGCCATGGGTGCTGGCCATGGCAGTGGGACCTGGGTGCCACAGCTATGGGTGCTAGCTGTAGGAGCCAGCCCTGGGTGCCGCAGTCATACCTGTGGCCGTAGTTTCTGCAGCAGCTGGATGGACTCGTGGGAGAGGAAGTCATGCCACTCGATGTGCCCCTTCTTGTCAGGGTCCAGGGCAGAGAACTGCAGGGCTGCCTGCTCCTCCTGTGCCTCGGCCATGGGCCGCTCAAACTGCTGCTTGTGCACGAGGTGTTTGTAGTGCAGAAAGTCATCCAGGGTCAGGCAGGTCTCTGTGGGGAGCAGATTGGTGGTAGGGCACCTGGGGAAGGGGGACCTACGACCCCAGCACCTTTCCCTAACCATCTGGGACCTGCTGTGGGGAGGTTACGCACCTGGAATGATCTTGCAGTGCTGCAGTGTCTCCATCAGGCTGTACATCTCTTCTTCTGTCAGCAGGAGATTGAGGTTGTCCTGCAGTGGGGGCAGAGAGGAGCCATGGGGCAAAACCCATGGGGTGGGGGGAACACCTGGCCGTGCCACAGCACCAGGGTCCCTTGAAGGCGCATGGGTGTGGGCACATAGAGAGGGATGGTGCATTGTGTCACCCAGCAGGGGGACAGTGGGATGGCCTCATGCCCCTGCACTTTGGCCATTGCAGCTCTGCCACAGCTCCTCCTGTACCCAGCAGCACATCCTGTGGTGTCACGTCCCCCATCAAGGTGCTTGGGGACTGGCTGCAGGGGTGGGGAGCTGGCAAAGGACCGCTGTCCCCTGTTGTCTGGTGGCTCCCTACGAAGCCAAGGTGGGCAGCAAGAGCTGGAGAGCAGCAGGTCTTCCATTGCCTTGGACCAGGCTGTGATGTGGGATTCTGCTTATGTCCACGCAGGGCATGGCTCCCCAGGGAGCACCCACCACCCAGCCTGGTGTCCCCCACTGCAGACACTCACACAGTAGTAGCAGCTCCATCCCGTCTCGGTGTGTGCTGTCTCCGTCATCTCCACAGCGCTGTCGTTCTGCAGGTAGCCCATGCGGCGCAGGCAGCCATCGTGATAAACCCGGCTGCAGATGCGGCAGGGGAAGAGGCTCTCAGCCGTCCACACCTCACAGATCTCGCACATCTCATCGTTGAGGACCTGGGAAAGATGGGCAGATGCTCAGAAGGGCAACTCGGGCAGGGGGCTGGCTTCTCCGGGTGGGGGTCATGGTGGTGCATTGCAGGTGGGGATGGATTTTGGGGGACAGAAGAGACGCGAGAGTGGGATTGCATGGGGCTGGCATAGGGAATAGGTAGTGGGGATGTAGAGGACCTGGCTGATCCAGCTAGAGAAGGGTGGGTGGGTTTGTGGGGACAAATAGAGGGTGGATGGGTCCAGCTGTAGGGTTGGTGGGGCTGTGGCATTGTAGGTTCTGCGTGTTGCAGTGTGGTAGGTGTGGATGGCCAGGCTGTGGGGTTGTAGTTTGGTTGGTCTTTAGGGTTGCAGTGTGGACAGGTGGAAGTGATGATCTGTGGGTTGGCTGGTTGTAGGTGAGGACTGCTAAGCTTTAAGGCTGTAGGTGGACTGGGGTGTAGGCTTGTTGGGGTGGGTGGATGGTTGGGTAGGGTCATGGATGTGAATGGGTGGGCTGTAGTATTGTGGACATGGGTGGATAAGCTGTTGGGTTGTAAGTGGGCTGGGTTGTAAGGATTGCAGGTGCAGATGGATGGCTTGAATTACAGGCTGGTTGGCTGTAGGCTGAAAAAATATCAATTGAATTGTTCTTCTCTCTTCCCCAAAGCTGGAGCTATCTTTGTCCAGCAGTGACCTCTCCTCTCCAAGACACCACCGGGTCCCTCCAAGGCAAATCCAACCAGTCACACCCTCCTCCCTGCATGGCATCTCCAGCTGCCCAGCCCTCAGCCCCTGCCCCACTGAGCCACCACCATGGTGCTTTTCCATGCCTGGGGAGGCTGTCACTGCCTGGTGGGCACTGGGGATGCTTGCCATCCCTGGGCTCTCCGCTGTGCATCTCCAGCCCTGTGGTCATCCCTCCCTCCACATTCCTGTGCTCTGTCT
Source organism: Ibycter americanus (assembly GCA_035590275.1). NCBI lineage: Eukaryota > Metazoa > Chordata > Aves > Falconiformes > Falconidae > Ibycter > Ibycter americanus. Next base: position 10,616,968 of record JAVJGI010000057.1, on the reverse strand, counting down.
GCTCACCTGCTCCCTTTGCTCCAGGCTGATGTCTGGGAGCTCATCATCATGCAGCTCCCGCTTGGGCCGGATGAAGGCGGGTGGCGTGAACCTGTTGGCCCGATCAAACTCCTCCGGCTCCACGCCCCGACCATCCCTCAGCCGTTCCCAGGCCGCCTTGCTGGTGCTGCTCTCCTCTGGCTGGGAAGGTCCTGCCAGTGCCTCCTCTTCTCCCTCCTGCACTGTTTGCTCCAGCGTCCCTCGGCTTGTGGCCCCTGCCTCTGTCCGCCGCCGTGTTGATGGCTGCTCCCGCAGCCCATCCTTAAAGGCTGACACGGCCAAGCTGACCTTCTGCACCTTCTCCACCGTCTGCCGCCTGGACATCAGCACCCCCATGGCTCTGTGGGGGAAAGCAGGTGCTCAGTGCTAAGGCCTCAGGGTGCAATGCTGGTCCCACCCCTGCACCATGTCCCTGGTCCCAAAATGGTGTCCCAGTGACTTTCCCCCAGCTGTGTGGGGAGCAGCTCAGGGCTGGGAAAAATGGGGGTTCCTTGGAAAGCTGGCACTGGGGTCATCCATGGTGGCCCTGGGGAGGTGGACCTGAAGCCATGTGGAAATCTGGCCATGGAGGGTCTGAGTGCTGGTGGGGGAGGAGGACAGCAAGCAGGGAGCTGGTTTGGGGTCACCCTGCCTCCCCCATCCTTGCTCTGTAGACTCCAGCTTAACAAGAAACACATCCAAGCCCTTCCTACACCAGACCAGTAAATCCCAGAGGGACTGGAACCAGCTGTAACCTGGCCCCTTGTGTGCATCTCTTTTCTGCCTTGGAGAAAACCTCTTTGGCCAGCCAAGGGTGAGAGGTGTCCTCCCTGCAGCTCTGCCCAGGGCTAGGGCATATCAGAGCTGGTGCTAGGTCTCTGACTTTCCCTAAATCTCTCTTCACCCCAAAGCGTCTCCTGGGCTCACATGCTTGTGTGTGTATGTGCTGCTGCCCTGATCGTTGGACTTCTGCATCCTGCAAAGAGCCATGAGGTGAGGCTTGACCAGCCATGGGAGGGTTGTGGGGATGCAGGAGGGAAGGGGAGCAGTTCATGGATATAGGGAACATGGGTCCCAAGAAGGGGGTTTGGCTGCAGAACTAAGGGAAGATCATCTTAGGGTAAAACGGAGAGTAACAGCAGCAGCAATAGCAGGTCACGCTCTGTCTCAGCTGGGGGTGGGCTGAAGCTGGGGAGAAGCAGGATTTGGTCTCCAGTGACATGGGGCACAGTATCACCTTGTGTGGGTCCCAGCACTGCACCTGTGCCCTGCTGGGGTAGCCTTGTGAAGATGCTGGAGCAAAGAGGCGCTCCCAGATCATGCCCAGGGACCAGCAGGGAGCACTTACTGCCTGTGCAAGCAGGGAGACATCGGAGCAGCCATCTCCTGCTCCACCAGCCTTAGCAGGGAAGTCCCCAGTTAGCGGGATAATTAGCAGCACGTGAGCACACACTGGGGCCTCACGGCTGTGGGAGTACACAGCACTGGGCACTGCTGTGGCAGGGATCCTGGGCAGGGTAGTTACAGCTGCATCACATCAGCGGTGCCGATCAGCGCATGCTGACAGGCAGCACCCAAACACCACCACGCACACACGCATGTGATTTCCCAGCCTCCCCACCACCACCATGGGACCATCTGCGTGCAGATTCCCACGCACAGAGCTGGGTGTGCAACACATGTGAGCCCTGTCCCCTGTGTGGGGGTCCCAGCAGTGTGCACATGTGTAGGTGTGGGTATTTGCAGCTGTTGGTCCCTGTGCCTGGTTTGGGGCTGGCGCCTGGCATGCTGCAGCTCTGGCATGCTGCAGCTCCTGAGGGGGTTTGCAAAGGTGGGAGTGGGAAAGAGCTGGAGGAAAGTGTCCAAGCCACAGCAACAGCATCCCTGCAGCTGTGCCAGCAGGAGGGAAGACACCTGGGGGTCTCTGCCTCCTTGCTGTGCCGCTACACCCTGCCTGCGCATCTCAGGATCACATCAGCTGTGGGCAGGATCAATTCTGCTGCTGGGCAGCATTGCGGCTCTGCCTGCAAGCCAGTGAGCTGGGGGCACCGCAGGGAGATTCCCTCCAGGGGCTGCCTTTGCAGGTTCCTGCATCACCAAGCATTGGCCAGATCTTGGCCTCATCCTGTGCAAGGCTTGAGTAGAAGCAGGGATGAGAGGGTGCAGAGGGGCTGGGCCCAAGGAGAAGACTGAAAAGAGGGGTGTGGGCTCCAGCTCTCAACACACTAGTGCCCCCAGTAGCTGCTCTGGTCCTCTTGATCCCCATTGTGCTGGCAGCATCTCCTGCAGCACTGTTGGGGCTCTGGGTGGCCCATCCCCTGCCACCGTGCGGTGTGGCTCAGCAGGCCAGGCAGCAGTGGGGTGACTGGTGTATGGGCCTGCTGTAATCCCCTAGAAATGAAGTTGCATTGCGTGTTCGTGGTGTGGTCGTGCCCCTGCCCTGTGCTACTGCCGGGAGATCCCAGCCCATCTCCATGTTTCCTGTCCTCTCCCAAGGCCACCCCACTGTCTCCTGCCACAGTCAGTGCCACTGGCTGCTGCATGCCTGGAGTCTGGAGGGCATCACTCCTGTCACAGCTTGTGTCTGTTCTCAGCCCTGTTGGCCTCCCTGTCCCAGCTAGGGCTGCACAGCTGGACCCTGCCTGCATGTCCAGGGGCTGAATGGCTTCACCCCAAGCCCCGTCTCTAGACCCTGCTGCCTTTCCACAGGCCTCAGTGCTCCCCAGACACCCCAGAACTGCTCTGCACTCTCCAGGGCCCCCTTTCCACCATGCCCTGCCTGAACCATTGGCTGTGTGGGGTGCGACATCACCTCCACACAGAGCCTTGCCTGGATCAGGGTCCTGCCAGTCTTTGTCCTGCCTGGATCTGGGGAGGGGGGACCACAGGCACCCTTGCCCCATAGCAGCCCAGCTACCTGAGCAGCCGCTGCTTCCCCCATATGTCTCTGGGGGACAATGTCTTTGCTGGTATTTGTGCCCAACCCTCGAGGCACCCCGCAGTTGGGGACGTGGTGACACTGGCCAGCTCACTTTGCTGGCGGGGTCTATTTTTAGGTCATCCCCATAGAGGAGATAAATCTGGACACGGGCCGGAGCTGCCTGCAAACACCCGACTCCACTGAGCCCTGCTGGCACCAGGGGCTGTTGCAGCAGGTGCTGGGCACATTCCCACCCTCTTCGCTTCCCTTCCCCCAGCCCCTTGGACCCCTGCCCTGTCCCTGTGGCTCTTCTGGTGGGGATTTGCTCCTTGCTACTTCATCCCTGCAGCAAAATGCTGAGCCAGAAAGCACTTCATCTCCTAGCACTCATCCTTCCCAGCCCCACACAGTGCTCTGTGTGGGGAAACTGAGGCATGGGGGCAAGGCTGGTTCAGCTGAAGTGAGGATCAGCCTGTTTTAGCTGAGGACGAGGCACTGGTGGGACAGGGCTGATGGCCAGCACAGAGGCACCCCGGGAGAAGGAAGCAGGTCAGAGCATCCCGACGCAAACAGAGCCAGTGGTCCCTTCATGGCTCCAAACTCTCCTCCCTCCCATGGCAGCAGGAGCAGGGAGCAACCATTGCTTGTGCTGGGGTTATGGGGTGCCAGGTTTAGCTCTGAGGGTGGTGGTGGGTGCGGGGTGATGTGTGAGTAGGTGTATCACAGCACAGTGGGGACATTGTGGTGGCTGGGAGCGCAGGATGGATGCAGCAGGGAGCAGTGCGGGGTGGATGTGTTATGGGGTGGATGTGCTATGGTATGGCTGGCAGCGTGGGGCAGGTGTTACGGCCTGGTGGGGAGTGTGCAGGCTGGGGTTGTTGCAGCAGCTGTGGACACAGCGTGGGTGGTGGCTTTGGGTGCAGGGATGTTGCAGCAGCTGTGAATGTGGGGTGATGTCTGTGGCGGCTGGGGATGTGGGATGGGTGTTTTTCAGTGGCCATGGCTGCAGGGTGGCCTGTTGCAGTACCTAGTGGTGGCATGGGGAGCTAGGTCTGTGGATCCACAGGGTCCATAGGGCTGGCCATTGCCTCCCTGCCTGCCCCCTGCTCAGCGCCCCCTGCTCCATGCTGCATCCTCAGTGCAAAGCTCTGCCAGCAAACCAAGGGCCAGCAGGCACTTGGGCTGGTGCGTGCCACGAGCAGCGTCCGTGGCACCCCTTGAACACACCCTCAAGGGGATGCAGCAGGGGTGTGCCAGGAGCAGAACCCCCTCCCAGGCTCCCTGCTTGTGGGGAAGGACATGCCTGATCCCCACAGGCTCCTCGTGGGCCAGGCCTCCTCCCTGCCCTTGCCAGGCTCCTCGTGTTTTTACCCACCAGTGCTGTGACTTTCTGGGAGCAGCATTACAGACCTGAGGGCAGAGGGATGGGGTATCGATGGGGAGAACACCCTGGGGACCCAAGTCCAGGGCTTGGTCTGAAGGGCACTGAGCAGGGCTGGGAGGAGCTGCCACGGCTCTGGCACAGCCCTGCACACACTGCCAGCTGCTGCCTGCCTGAGGTGAGGGGGACCAGGCAGCAGGCTGTGCTTGGGGGATGCCACATCCCACCTCTTAAAGCTGACTGAGGGTATCCAGAGGGGTCTGGCAGCACCACCTTGTCCCCTTTCCCTGGCAAATGTCACATGCTGGGACTGTGGCACTGCTAGGACTGCTGCTGCGAGATGACCTGGTTGCCATGGGGCAAGGGGATCTGCAGCTGATGGTACCCTCCCCATGCTCTGCAGGGCTGCAAGAGCCTGGTGGGGAGGTCTGCAGGAGTGGCTGGAGCCCCAGCTCTGCTGTGTTCCCTTCCTGGGAATGCCAAACTGGTGGCTGCTCTCCGTGCTGGATCCGGCTGCCAGTCCTGTCATGCCATGGCAGATTTTATAGGTGTGTCGCACGTTTCAGTCTCCCAAAGGGGGATGAAAATGCTGTGACAGCAGAGTCCCCTACCCCTGCAGCAGACACGGCTCCTGCCCAGCTTCCCACTTGTCCTCCTCGCCTCTGTCCCCAGCCCCTCTTCCCAGCACCCACATGAGGATCCTGACACCTGGGCAGGATCCTCCCACCCCATCCACACCCCCACTCCCAGGCACCCCATCCCAGGAGCCCTGGTCACCTTCCCTGGCACCAGGACCTCAGGGGCAGCATAGAGACACACCCATGAGGTGTCTCGACATGTGGCCAGCCCATGCCATGCTCTGGGCAAAGAGCCAACGGCGGCAAAAAAGCCACTTACCAGGGTCAGGGTCCGTCCGGGGAGCACGAGCCCTAGAGAGCAGTCCACACGACGTCCATCGCCACCGCCGCTGGCCACGACCCCCTCTCCAACTGTGGGTGCTCACCGCATCCCGTGCCCTGCGTGCAAATCCCTGCCAGGGGATGGAGCGGCGAGGCTGGCACCCACGGAGCCAGAGCCCTGCACTTGCTGCCGAAGGATGCAGGAGGCAGCGAGATGCTGGGAGCGGATGCCTGTGCCTAGCGCGCGCACACACACGCGCGCGCGCGCACTCGGAAGGCGCAGGGAGCTGGTGACAGGGGCTGAGCAGATGCAGCCGGGTTTGCTGTCCCTGTACCAATTGCTGCCCGAGCTGTGTTAAACAGCTCTCTGAGACACTAAGCATTTTTTTTTAACCAGGCTGACGTTGGCTGGGAGATACCAATAAAAGCTTTCCCTGCGTCTCCTCTGGCCCCTGGGGCTGAACTGCCTTTCTCTGAGACAACCTCAAGGACTACGGAGATGGGGCTGCACCCGCAGAAGAGTGAAGGTGTTCCCCGCCTTGCTGCGGGGGTCCCCCGCCACAGGCTACCTGCAACTGCTTTAACCTCATACCTGCCGGTCAGTGTTGCAGGCAGGCTGTCCTTCCCGCACTGTGGTTCAGTGGGGGCATGGTGACTCCTTGCTACATGCAGCCCTGCGTGCCTGGTGCAATGCAGCACCAGGGGTTTCAGTTCTCGTGGTCCCCAGGACTGGACATCACCTGGCTGCACACCACAGCTCTGCAGTGGGGCCAGCAGTTCACAGAGGGTGCAAGGGAATTGATGATGGACCGGAGAGGTTGGTGCAGCCCTGATGCAGCGCTTCTGAAGGTGGCATATCTTCTCCATGTGCATCCACAGCTGCCCCGCATTGGCTTAGTGGAGACGGTCACTCAGCCCCGCAACACCTCCTGGGGTGGGGTGCTGCTGGCTGAGGGCATTCAGAGCTACCAACTGTACCTGGGAATGATTTAGGGTGCAAGAGGCTCTGAGCCCTCCTAGGACCAGCTTCTAGCCAGGCCTGGGATTAGTGCTGAAGGTTAGAGCAGAGGCGCCTGGGCAGTGGGGATGGCTGCCAGGCTGCCTTGCCCCTTGGCCAGGCTGGATACAGCAAGTCATCTTCTAGCTAGGGGAGAGGGATGCTCTGCTCAAGCCCCACTGCACTGCTTCTGTCCTCAGGATGCTGCTGAAGTGGGAATCCCACATCCCAGCCTGACATCCTGGCCCTCCATGGAGCAGGGCCTGGCTGGCTCCATACAGACCTGCCAGCCCCATGGAGGAGTGGACATGTGTGCATGTGTGCAGTGATGCGTGTGTCTGCAGAGGGGATCAGGAGGCCTTGGTGGAGCAGTGAGCAGCAACCATGGGGGGATCTCACCTTTCCCATGCAGAGAGTGGGGTGGGGAGCATGGGGTGGGAGCCATGGGATGAAGGACCGTTGGATGGCTGAAGCGTGTTGGCTCCTGGGAGATAGGAAGGACCATCTCTGAGGTCTTCTCCACCTCTGAAAAAGCCTGTGCTGGACCCTGCATCCGATGCCCCTGCAATGCCCTGCCCTCCCAGGAGCAAGCAGCTGGGGCGGGGCAGCCTCAGCGCTGCTCCCAGCACTGTATTTGGGGCAGGTTTTCTCCAGCCATTGCCACACACTGGTGCCGGGATGGTCTCTGAGCTCTGACTGCTGCTCCTTACCCTGTGCCAGCCCTCCCTAGACCTGTGGGCACTGACACTGGTCCCACAGTACTTCCATTACAGACCCTTCCTACTCCCACACGTCCCAGCCAGGAGTGAGCTGAGACTGTTTGCAGCTCATGTCACCTGCAAGCAGAGCCAGGGGCTGGGAAAGGCAGCATCACGGTGCAGCGCCAGGACATGAGCTGGTCCATGGTTCCCTTCCGCACCAGCTGGAGATGTGCAAAGCCAGGCTGCAGACAGGATTTATCTGCTTTCTGCTTGTGGCTGTCAGGTCCTGTCTTGCTTCGCTCCACTGGCTTCAGGAGGTTTGCAGGGAGACTCCAGTCACCCTGCCCTGGCCTAGGATGCCTCTCTGTGCTTTGTCCTTCCCCAGGGGTGCTTCCCTTTAGGGTGAATCACATTTTGCATTATTTGTCCAGGGAGCATGGTCCAAAGGTGCTTGGATGCATGTGGGGTGGAGAAAGTGGAGGCCAGTGGTAAATAATGCCAGAGGAAAACATCTCTGCAGACAAACCCTGGCCCCAGAGGACTGGGAAAAGGGGGAAGCGGTGGAGAAGGAGCGTGCCAGCAATCTGTGAAAGCTTTAAGTGCCTCTGTGGGGAGAGCCCTGACCCAGTGGGCCAGTGGCAGAGTTGCAGTGGCTCCTGGAAAAGTAAGGGCGAGGAGAAGCCCCAGCCCTGCTCCTGCTCAAGCTGCAAAGGGGCCTGGGGCTCCCGCTGCTGTCTGCCCCTGTGGTCTGCAGTTCCTTCTGTATCACGGCCAGGCTGTACCCCTGCAGCAAGGCTCTGTGGGTAGGGCTGGCTGAGCTTGGGGGATGGCATCTCCTTGCCAGCCCTTGAGTGCACCAGGGTGCAGCCGGTGGGTGCAGTGTCCCACCAACGGAGAGCTGCAGTCCAGATCCACTTTTGCAAGGGGCATCCAGCAGCCTCCCCACTGTGCAAGGTGTGGGATGCTCTCACACCTCCTGAGGAGAAGGAAGATTTGGTCTCCTGCCCTCTCTAAAAAGCCGTAGCGTGGCTGGGTGCCTGTTGGTGTGGCCACGACAGCAATGGGCTGAGAAAGCTCTTGGCAGAGCCAGCAGCACTGGGCTGCTGGAGGAGGGCTGCAGGGGCGGAGGTGAGAGCTGAGCTGCAGCAGGAATGAACATTTTCGTCAGCTCTCCCCCCGCCCCTCCCGACTCCAAAATCTCGCATAACGCCCGCGTGTAGGTAACTGGCTGCTGCAACGACACGGCATGTGGGCTCACCATCTGCGGCTGCTTCTGGAGCCTGCCGCCTGGGAACGCCACCTTGTGCCGCCCCGGCTCATCCCCAGCTCCCGCCTGGCCCCCAGTCCTGAAGCTGCCAGCACCCTGGGCGGGGGTGCAGGGTGGAGGGTTTGCTCTTTGGTTGGGGTGACCCGAACTTTTGGCTCCTGCCAAGAAGTAGGAGCAGCAGCAGCAGGGCGCCTGCATAAGCCAGCGTTCGTGCCAGCCAGCGGGGGGTGATGGAGAAGAGAACTTGTCAAAATAGCGAGGTATCTTTTTTCAGTAGATTACAAGTTTGGCTGATGGAGATAATAGTGTTGATGCGCTGTGGGGAGGGTTCAGAGAGGCATCAGCACACCTCGCGGCAGCTGGTTCAGGAGGGGAGGATGATGTCAAAATCAGCATGAAATGGGATAAAAACTGGCTGCCTGATGGGCTGCCATGTAAGACTGCAGGCAGGGAATGGCACAGCATCTCCTGTCATAGGGAACAAGTGGTGCAAGAGCAAGCCCGTGAGTGAGGGAAACGATGCCTTGTTCCTTCCAGCTGTCCCAGGCCATGCCCTCCACCTGTGTGCGCTCCACATAGGTGAAGGGGCTCAGGATCTCACCTATGGACCTGATTGGAGCTGCAGACATGATCCTGTCTCCTCTGGCACCCAAGTGGGACATACCCTGTAGCTGGGTGCAGACAGCACCTCCCAAGGCCACCTGCTGATGGCTGTCCTTCATGTCCACCGACAGCTGTCCATCATGTCCACCCATGGCTCTCCATCACTGCCCCTGGGCATTTACACTGGCTCATCGGTGGCTGTCCGTCACACCCCTGGTCATCAACACAGATGGCTGTCTGCCATGATCCCACCATTGGGGTCAGATCACTGACACCGCCTGTCACACCCCTGGCCATCGATGGAGCTGTCCTCTGGTGATGCCACACCCCAACAGCTCAGCCATCAGTCCCCATAGCTGCTGGCTCCCTACAGCCTGAGCCTGCTGGTGGAGGGGGCTGCAGCCCTGTGCCGCCCATCCCAAAGGGTTCAACCAGCTTTCTTTGGTGGACTGGTTTCCTGGAGCAGTCCCTCACCCTGGGCTGCTCTGACACCTTCCCTCTCCCACTCCTGTCCCCACCAATGGTCCCCTGTCAGGTGGGGGCAGGGGGCTGCAGTGCCAATGCCATTGCAAACTGCTGATGGGGTGGTGGCTGCTCTGTGGCTCTTGCTTCTCACATTCACCCTGCCATGGTCTCAGCAACTGTGATAGTGACAAGGATGGAGATGGCAGGTCCTGGCTTTCCCCCTGCCCTCAGTGGCCAGGGTGCCCTGAGCAGGAGCTGCCAGATGGTGCCCAGCATGGACGCAGCCCCTCCTTTGGGCCCCATCAGCAGCCACGTGGTAACAAAACTGAAGTAGGTTAAGATGCTGTGGATGCTGGCTGTGTGCCTTGCGGCTGTGGCACTCTGTTTGCTCTGAGTGTTTCCCTCCCATCCCAGGGCCTGAGTGCAGAGCTGTTGCAGGGCATAATTACTGAGCAGCTTTGTGTGTACCATCAGGTTGCAACGGCTGGCTTTGCCCTCCCTAGCAGCTTTTGTGGCACCCAAAATCCCTCAGTACAAAAGCCTGGAGCAGGATTTACCTAATGGATTTAACTTCAGTTCTGCTGCTCCACAGGACCGGGAAGTTTGCAATCAAGGTCTGTCTGGATGCACTTGGTAGCCAAAATCCCGGCTGGGGCAGGGCCAGGCACTGGTTTGCCTGGGTAGGAGACACTTCTCCTTTGCCCAGCTGCAAATACAGGCTGACCTCCCACTCCAGCTTGACCCAGCGTCCCCTCCTGGGTCATGAGCACATTCTGCTGCCCAGCGTGGTTTTAGCTCCAGCCAGGGCCCTGGCCTGGTGCAGAGCTGAGGGCTGCTTCCTGCTCATCCTCATCTGTGTCTGATGCAGCCCTGCCTCACTGCCATGTCCCCACATCTGCTAGGCTGAGCCATGGCAGCCCCAGATATGCTGAACATACAGCCCTGAGTGAACAATACACCCCACCAGCTTCTTCAGCTGCTGGAAGGAGGAGATCCAGCCTGCACCCAGCCCATCTGTCCTCTTGCTTGTCCATTTCCAGATGAGCCCCTGGCTGTGTGCTGCTGTCTGCTCCCTGCTACTGTCCTGCAGCCACAGTTCGGCTGTTCTCTTTTCCCTCTACAAGAGTGGGCTCTGGGGAGCCTCGGAGAGAGCATGAGGTGCTCAGCATCATGCTACCTCATGCATCCATTTACTCATATTGCTCCTCCATGAGCCACCTTTCATCCCCATGGTAAGGGGAAAAAGCTATTGGGGATCAATGTTAGGACCTGGGGAGGGAGTACACAGAAAGAATGTGGTCTGATGGTGTGGATGGGTGCCAAAATACCCCAGGATGAGCTGGGGGGAAGATGCAGGGGTGAGGGAAGCAGGTGGGAGATGAAGCAGGCAGGAGGAAGCCAACAACCCATCCTGCTCCAGGGGGTATGACCTGGGGTCTTGGGTCTGCAGGAAGGTGTCCCCCAAGGGTGGCTGCCTGGGCTTACCCTGGGCTGCCGTTCCTGGGTGTGGCATGTCCCTGCGGAGCAGTCGGGGCATGGCACCGAGCCACGAGTCTTTTGACCCTGTCCCTGCAGCTGGCGGCTTGCCAAGCCTGGCCCTGATGAGAAGAGGATGCTCCCTCTGGTCAGATAATAGCTGAGCACTTTAGAGCTCTCTAATCTAGAAGCACTCTTGCAGGCATTAGCTAAATTACCCTCTTCACAAGGCCACTCCAAGCAAGCTCCCAGCGAGAAGCTGTCCCCACCAAGACTGTCCTCTCCCCTCCACCTGGAAGTCCTTGGAAAGGGTCGAGGCCAGACCCCATGGCTTTCCAGGGACTGGTACCCCCTTGCCCTAAGCGAGGACACAAGTGTACCCAAATAGCAGGGACTTGTCCCCCAGCACACTGCAGGGCTCTGGAGAGCAGGATGAGCCATGGGGCTAGGGAGGAGGGTCAAGGCTGGGATGAGAAGGGGGGTGCTGGGGCTGGACTGTGGACAGGTGCAGAGTATGGATTTGCAACTGCAGTATCCCAGTGTCAGCCCCACAGCACCTTGTAAGGGACGCGTTCGTCCCCATAGGGAGGCAGACGCAGGGATGCCAGCCCTCCCTGCTGCCCACCCTGGTAGCCTGGCTGCTCCCCTGCAGCATCACCCGGCTCCACATCCGCCCTTGGCGGGGCCATTTCTGCCGCAGCCCGGTCGAGCATCCTCACAGAGGAGCTTTTCAAGTGGAACGGAAACGCCTAATGAAGGCCAACTTCATTAACTGAGGTTGTCACGGGTATGATTGCTGCCTTCCTGAGCTGCTTTATAAGCAATAAAGCTGTGGGAGAGGAAAGGAGAGGAGAGGAGATGAGATGAGAGGAGATGAGAGGAGAGGCTCTCCAAATACCTCTGCCCTGCCACCGAGGACACTGCCATGGCCTGTTCCGGGTGCTGGGGGCAAGCAGGCAGCCCCTGGGGCTGGAGGAAGATGCAGAGCCCAGCTGGGTCTAGGGCAGCGTGGCTCAGCAGAGCTGAGAGCTGGGAGTGCTGCATTTGACCATCGCATCCCCTGGGGTGCAGCTGGATCCTGTCCCACCATGGCAGTGGAACATAGTATGACTTGCACCAAGCTGGGGGCTACACAAGGTTCCTGGGTGCCGCTATTTGGACAGGGATATGGTGCTTGCAAGCAGGTCCAACAGCCTTCACATTGCTTTTGGTGCCTCTCTCAGCTCCGTTCCCATGCCACAGCATGGTTTGTGCAAAGGCTTGTCCTCAGCCTCTCCAAACCTGGAAACCTGGTCCTTTACCCACATGAGGGGCTGTGCATGCTCCCTGGGCTGCACCTCACCCCCTGATGCCTCTCGTCCCCTCTTGGAGACCCCTCAGTACCTCCAAAGGGGTGAGTGGGGACAGCTCCATGGAGCAGCAGAACCCCAGCACGCTGCCACTTTGCCTCTTAATGTGGGTGGGGACAGCCCCACAGAGCAGCAGAACCCCAGCACGCTGCCACTTCACCTCTTAATGTGAGTGGGGACAGCCCCACCGAGTAGCAGAGCCCCAGCACGCTGCCGCCTTGCCTTTTAATCAGCTAATTGTGTGTTTGGGGTTTCAGGCGAGGGCCCCAGCCTGGTGTTGCCATACCAACCACATCAGCATCACTTTCAAACGTTTACCAAGCAGGCTTGAAATGCAGGGACGGGGGAGAATTAAAAAAGGAGAGGAGGCCAAACAGGGTTGATGGGAGGGGAGAATAAAAGGGCTGTCTGCACCTCTTTCATTACACTGCGATGAGCCCTGCAGGGCAGAAAGCTCTGATTAAAACAGCTCTCGCTGGGATTCAGAGGCTTTTTGGGGAAAAAGAAAATACCCCTGCTTGCTAGTGTCTGTCTGAGGCACTATTGGTGGTACAGCCATCTCGGTTTCTTCAGCAGCATGAGGGGAGCGCTGTGAGACAGGGTGCCAAGGTCCCTGGGCAGGCAGTGTAGGGATGGGCGGTGGGTGCTGTCCTTGGGGATCCACCATCTCCAGAGCTGGCTGGGCTGGTGGTGCAGCCACCTGGTGCAGTGGCTCAGTGGAGGAGAGGGAAAAGGTGGGTAGGGGGTGATGGGGGGAAGATCTTACAGCTCAGGTGGTCTGGCCCCTGTTTGTCACCGACTTGGTGTTGTCCCAGGGTACGGGGCAGAAACCCTGCCCCCAGCAGCACTGGCCCCAGTGGTGTGTGCCTGCCCTGCTTTCTCCAGCTGGGTTGCATGTCTCCCCTGCTCCCTGGCTGTGCTGTGGTCCCTCCTTTGTCCTCCTTCCAAATCCACACTCTGCCACTCTTGGCCTTTCTGTGAGCTGGATCAGGCCCCTCGAACATCTCCTGCCCAGCTAGGCAGGCTCTGGGCTACCTCTCCTTGCCAGCACTGGCATGGCATGAGCCTTCCCTTGCCTCTCAGCCCCCCTCCATCCTCTCTGGCAGTGACCAGTGTGATGCAGGCAAGGGAGCTGCTGGGGCAGGGGTGGGTGGGGGTGTGGAGGCGGGTGTGTGTTCCCCCTCCTGTTAACCCAGCTTCCTCTGCAAACCCATTTAACAGATCAAAATTTTATATCTTGAGCCATGCTAGAGCCCAGAGCACAACACGATTTTGCAGATTTTAGTCAAAGGAGGGCCACATCACAGGCAGGAGGCATTGGCTGCTACAGGGACACAGGGGAGACAGGGAGAGGGGAGGGCAGGTCAGGGAAAAGATGACATGCAAAGAAGCTCAGTTTTTGAGGATGACATGTGGCCTTTTTGGCATCTTGTCTCGTGGGATGGCCCTTGCTGTGGCATCCTAGTGCCTCCACCCAGTTCCTCTCCATCCCGGCATCCACTGGCTGGGCTCTGACACCCACCTGAGCAGCGTGTGAGCCTGATGGCACAGGGCCACCACCCTAGCTTTGCAGGAGAAGCAACCAGTCCCTTCTGCCTGCTCGTTGCTGAGGCTTCAAAATGTAGGGCTGCTTCCCTTCAAACTCCTGATCCTCCTCCTCTGCATTGAGCAAATCACTCCATGCCTTGCATGCTGGCCATGTGGCTCAGCCATGAGTCACCCTGGGCAAGGCTGGTCCTCAGCCTTTTCTTGGTCTCTGGAGAAGAGAGCATGCACCATGCTCTCTCCTGGCCATGCACCTCCTCCCTGGCCATGCTCTGCTCCTCAGATCCCCAGCTCTCCAGAGACCAGACCTTGCCGAGGGAAGGGGCTGGAGGGAGGCAGAGGGCTATTTCTCTTGCATGAGCACTCTACCTCCCCTCCCAAGTGTCTAAATCAGCTCCACATGCCCTGATTTCCCATCATGGTAAATGAGCATTAACCAGCACCACTAAAGAGGCTGTCTCTCATCAGGGAGGGTTGCAGAGGGATGCATGCCATGCACCATGACCTGGGGGACCATGCCCACCCCACAGCTCCTTCCAGCAGCATGTGGGTCCCCTGGGAGTCCCCTGTCCCACTTGTTATTTCTACAGTGCTGAGAGCTGCTGGAAGTCACAGTGAACTGTGGGGTGGCTGCTCCAAGCTTCAGGCTGGGAGAAGAAGCAGAGGTCAGCGGCAAGGGTGTAGCTCAGGCTTTGCTGGGGAAGCACCAGGATCACCTGCTCAGCCTGGAGCTTTGCAAGCAGCCGTGAGACAGCTTGGCGGGTGCACTTAGTGTGGTGCCAGGCCTTGGCTTATCAGCCCTGCCGAGTATCTCTGAGCGGTCAGATGGTTTTCTGCTGGCAAAGCATGGTCCTGACAGCTCACATCTGCTGCAGACAGGGTGCAGGCAGACCCCTTGCCTGCTCTTGTGCACCCCAGGGGCTGGTGCGTTCTGTGTCTGGTACTGGGACTCACCCAGAGTTTACCACAGTGCAGATCAGGGCATCAGCAGGGCAGGAAGTCAAATCTTCTGCCCCCAGGCTGTGTGCATGCTTCTAGCTTCTTCCAGCCTTGCTCTGGTGTAGCAATTTGGCAAGTCTTAGTGGGATGTCCTGTGCCATAGGGTGTGCCTGCTAGGAGCACCCTGGGGTATCCCTCCTGGATCCTGCAGCCTCCCTGTAGCTTCCCAACTATGAACCAAGCACCAGCCAGGAGCTGGGACAAACAAGGGCATTCCCTGTCACAGCCATCAGGACAGGCTCTGTCTTCCTGGCTGCTGCCTGCTTTGCCTTGCTCTGCCATGAACTTAATGGCTTGTTCTCCATCCTCATCCTTTTGACAGGGAGAAACCTCCAAGCTGTTACCCCTGGGCTGTTTCTTCCCAGAAGCTTCAGGAGATGGCCAGTGTGACCTCCTTGCAGGTGGTTGCAAGAGGAGAAATTGTGTTCCAGGACCCTGCATCCCACCCCAGGAGGGCTCAAGTTCCTGTGCAGCGCTTTTGGGCCTCTGACAGCTGGGTGTGAAGCTCCCTTCCAGGCAGCTCCGTCCATGAGTTTTACAGCTGCCTGGAACATCTCCAAAGGGTTGATTTACTGTAATTCCTTTGGAAAGCAACTTTTGTGATTGCTAGCCTGGAGATCTCAAGCTAGACTTAAACAACAGGATCCTAAAGAGGCCATGAATAATTGAGCCTAATAAATATTAATAACTCGCCTGCATGGTGGCAGAGCATGTAATTGCAAGGAGCGTTCTGGAAACACAGCTCTGCAGGCAAGTGTGTGCTCCTGGCAGGGCTGGGGCAGAGCCCAGTTAACACTAATGCTGCCGGGCCATGCAGAGCAGTGTATGGCCACCAGCCCTGCACCACCCTTCCCTGGGGCTAGCGGTGGCAGGGGCAGGGGGTGCTGGCCACCATGTGAGTATTTAGCTGTCCTCAGGGGGCCTCTCTGCCATGAGCTGGTAGACTTGCAGCACTCACTGCATCTTTTGGCAGGGGTGTTCTCTGTTTCTGAGACATCCTCATTCCTCAGGTACCCTGGAGGACCTGGGACATCCACTTCAGAAAGTCCTGCCTGTTCTTATGTACAAGCCAGATAGAAGTATGTCCCAAATTGGATTCAGTCTGTGGATGCTGCCTGCTCCTTGTTCCCAAGGACCAGGTTGCCTGTCTGTGGCCAAACTTCATACAGGACTGTCCCATGCATCACAAAAACTGATGCACTGCAAAATCCAGCTCCTAGGGCCAAGTGATACTAAGAAGGCACAGTCTAAGCTTTGTGCTTAGACTTGTAACAGGTCCACCAGAGTTTGGGTGCAGGTGGGTTTGGGTAAGTGGAGACAAGAATGAGGGATGGGGTATGCATGGATTTTCTATTTGTGACTAGACAGTGTAGGGAGTGCATATAGCCATCTCTCTCGGCTGAGGGACGTCCTGCAGGGAAAGGCTGGACTTGTCACTTGAACCCTTGCTGAGCAGCACTGAGCCGTTGATCAGACCTTGTGCAGGTGTAGGATCCTGCCCAAAGTACCTGAGTTCTTTTGGATGAAATATAACCACAAAGCTCAAGAGAAAACCCAGCCATCCTTCTGGGGTGCTCTAGTTCCTCCCTGAATCATATGCCTGAAATAACGGTCACGCTTGTGGCTTTGCCAATGCCTGATCAAACCCAGCATTTCCCAGGCCTCTGCTTTTCAAGGTGGATGAGGAAGGGGAGTCTAGAAGGGATTGTAAGTGCTTGCACGGAAGGGCACAGACTGCAAAGTCTCAGCAGTGCTGTGAGCAGAGTAGAAATGTGCACATGGAAGCTTTGCCAGAGCTTTCTGGATGCTGCAGTTCAGGGTGGGGAGCTTGCAGACCTGCTCTGCAAGCCTCTGTTGGCTTTGCCACCTGATGCTGATGGTGTGACAAAGGATTCTACATGCCATACAGAGGAACGGGACAGAAAAACCCTGAGTTTATGGCAAGGACTGGGGGGAGTCAGGTAGGATGTTGCTGACAAGTTTCTGCTTGAAAACTGTTGCTTGGGCAGCTGAGAAGACCCGTGAATGTCTGGCTGGCATATTGCGAGGCTGTATCCTCTGCAGGAGCTTCTCCCATACTCAGCAAGTGTTTCTTTTCCCTAAACTGCCTGTCTGTTGAGATTGCATCTTGCAAACGCAGTTTCAGACAACAGCTTGCAATTATGCAGCTCTTTCAAAACCAAGATATCCTGAATTTCGTTAGTGTCTTTGTGTAAAAGTAGCTGAGGCTGCTGCTGGGATGCAAAGCTGCAGCCTGTGCGGAAATGTCTCAGCTGGGATCACCCAAAACTTTCCTTTGTGCTGGAGATGGTTCATCCTGCAGGAGATTTTAGGGCATTGTTGGCCAGCTGGGATGCAGTGCCTGCGCTGGCAAGCCAGAGCAAAGGGGGCACAGACACATCTCATGGTCTCTGACCCCTGCTTTTTATGTTTTCTATTGCTGTGGTTGCAGGAGGAGGATTGACTGGTGGTAGGGATTATCCATCCAGGAGTCAAAGGGCTCTGCGCTTTCTGTGGGAAGGGGAGACGTGACTTGGCAAGGATCAGTAAAGTAATTGCTGTAAGAACCATTATGGAGCACAGCGTCTCAAAGCCATTTCTGAGCATGTAAAGGGCAAGCAGGGATTTCCCAAGGGAAAACTGTGCTGGATTGTGAGGGAGGCCACCAACAGCTCAACAGCTGGCGGGTAGCCAGTAACAACTGAAGCACCTGGGTGCTTACACAGGGCTTGCCATCAGCAACAGGGGCCCTGACATAGGATGGATCTTCAACAAAACCTCAGGTGTCACTAGACAAGGGTGGCTGACACCTAACACAGCCTTAGTCTGGGAGGGATTCAATAAATGTGAGCATTGACACCGTGAAATTCAGCAAGGGGGATGAGAGTGCAGCACCAAGATGCAATAAGCCCAGGCTGGGAGCTGAGCACCAAGTGGCAGCGCTGATGGGAAGAACTCGGGTGTCACCGTGGGCACTGGGCTGAACACAAGCCAAGAGAGCACTCTCATCATGAAAAAGGCAAACCGCATCCTGGGCTACATTAGGAGGAGAGTGGCCAGCAGACAGAGGGAAGTTATTATCCCCTCCCCTTAGCACTGGTGAGGATGCACAGATCACTGAAGCCATTCTCAAATAGTTCCTAATAGCAGCTCCCCCCCAGCTTCCTCTGTTGATAAAGAGATGTGAAAATACAGATGATGATGCAGGGCTTGCTGCAGAAGAAATAAGGGAACTGTGGTATTATCCCAAGGCACTCGGAGCACTTGCTTGGGAAATAGATGGTCTTTCTTGAGAGTCCCATATAGTTCAAATAAGACATTTGGGGAAGCAAGGAGCTTTACACTTAGATACTAGGTTCTCTGTTGGCTGAAAAAATAATGAAAGGCTTGGCTGAAGAGAACCTGGTTTTTTCTGTGATCACAGATACCCCAAATATGAGAATAGCAAAATGCTTCCAGTCACCCTGTGCTGCTGTGTGGTCACTCCTCAACTGAAGGGCAGTAATACCTCATCTGCTGGACTGTTTGCAGACTAACCAGTCTGCTTCAGCAGTAGCTGAAGGTGTGAAAAAGCAAGTGGTCAGTAGCTTGGCCAACCATTGCTATGTGCAGCTGACAATGCTGGGGTTCTGCAAGGGAGCAAACAGCAGAAATGAGTATTTGCCCAGGGCTGACTGCCCAGCCTCTGTGTTGCACAGAGCCCGCTCACACTGGTGTTTTTCCAGTCCTTTTTTCTTTCCAACTATGGCCAATTCAGAGTTTCAGACGAGACCCATCTGTCGTGGATGGGTAGAAGCACTGCAGCACATTTTCCTCCCTGGATTAACTTCATACCCTGTGATTGAGAGGAACTCAAATCATTTTGGGGGCTCTTCCAGCTATCTGTGAGATAGGTTTTCACCTATCACTGGGTGAAAGCCGCTGACTTGTATTTTGAGAGGTCTTTAAGGCTGGTGACACCTTGGTGTGGTCTCATGGCTGGGTGAAGTGATTGCCATGCCATTGATGCTTCAGAAGGAGCCAGCATCACATGGTGAGGCTGGCAAGGAGGCACACACTGGAGAGCTGGTGGCATGGCCAGACTGGTGATAAGCATCTAGGGCAGACGTTCAAGCTGGTGGCATGGCCAGGCTGGT
>JAVJGI010000057.1:10535616-10585980 GCA_035590275.1 Ibycter americanus | reverse complement strand
TCATTCATCTCCACAGGTCAGAGAGGAAGGGTTTGGGTTCTTGTCCAGAAGAGACACCAGCTTCCTCACTGTTTTCCAGCCATGATCCTTTTTCCAGGGCAACTCAGTCTTGTGGAGTAAGAAGCAGCTCATATTTGGGAGTGCAGGTGGACCATGGACATTTGGTTCAGGTTCATCCTGACCTGATGGTATCCCCACAGCAGCCTGGGACTGTCTGGGGCTTTGGAAATGCTCCACAGTCTCCACAAGTGCCACCAGTTCTCCATCCCTGGGAAGGCCCAGGGTCCTTCCTGCCCACTGTAGGATTTCCTTGTGATGTATTGGGTGGAGGGTGTATCTGATGTTTCTTGTTTTGTGGAGCGTTCCTCATGGAAACTGGACATTGCAGCCATGGAGAGCTCATCATCACAGTTACTGTGGGGAACAAACTGTTGGCCATGACCAAGCAGAGTGACAGAGAACTGCTTACTGCTCTCTGGTCTGGCCCTGCAGCTTTGAGTCAGTAAATGTGCCCTGTGAATACTATTGCGGGGCAAATCTGGTGGCACACTACGTGTTTGGGTGCCTGCGAAGGCTGCACACCAGCCTCCTGCCCCATTAGAGACAGCTATTAAAAATTTCCCAGTGCCATAAAGGAAGGTTCTGGCCTGGGTATGAGCCATATCCCTCCTGATCCTTTTTTGGGTGAGGATATGCCTTATCCATTTTTTTTTTTTTCCTGAGAGGCTGAGTCCATAACTGAATGGTGTTAGCAGTGGTCTGCTGATGTTTGTGTGCACAAGGGTACATTAACTCCAATTCTCTGTTTGTGATTCCCTGGCACTCATGACAGCCACATATTTTGTAAGTACAGGTTATTTTGGCTGCTGAAACTATTGATACTGGACATACTGATGGACAGCAGGACTATCTGGGTTGTGCTTACAGAAGAGGAATTGATCTGACCCATCATGATAGTGCTCAGCTGATGAAAGCTCCTGGCCTGCAGTTGGGCAGGATGAGCATAACCATTGATTCTGTCTTTCATGTCTATCAAAATGCAGCTCCTTGACTATTATAACCTTGGCCTCAGTGGCAGAAGGAGGTTGGCTCTTGGGGTTTGTGCTTGCAGTGGCCCCACCTGGGGCTTCCACAGCATCATGGGCAGACATGCCGCAGCAGGTACACATTGAAGCATCTGTGACCATAGATAAGGCCATGCTGGAAGGCCTCAGAGCATCTGTGGCCATGGATAAGTCCACACCACAGCAGGAATACCCCTGAAGAGTCTGTGGCCAATGGATAAAGCCACACTGACATGGCTCACAGGTAAGGCCATGCCAGAGCGGGTTGTCCCCTGAAGGGGTTGTGGCCCATGGATAAGTCTACAGAGGAGCAGGGGCAAGGGGAGGAGTTCCTTGCAATGTTGAACCCTATGGTGTGGTCCACAGGGACTTGGGGTGGAGGCTGTAATGGATATATCTTTAAATTGTTTTAACCCTTGATTTGAATTGCATGTTACAGGAATTACTATAGTAGGAACCACCTGCACCAATGGAGGACAAGCCTCACAAGAAGCAGTGCAAGTGCAGCACTGACCCGACCCGAGCTGGCTTTGATACCAAATAACTCTCTGCAACACACAACCTCTCCCGTCCTGAGTGACCACCATAACAGATGGACCTCAAAGTCATGGACTAAATGAACTCAATGGCGTCCACAATTTTGTGGATATTTTACAGGGGTGACCAGTAGACTAAGTGACACGTATCCATTTATAAATCGAAGGATGGGAAGTGGTCAGGGTGATAGTTAATGAGGATGTATTGGATGGTGTGACATAAATGTTATCAAATAAGGGGTGGAGATTCTACTGATTTTGTCTGCGATAAGGTTCATTTTCTTCATAGTAGCTCACATGGTGCTGTGTTTGGGATTTGTGATCAAGGCAGTGTTGATAACATAGGGATGTCTTAGTTATTACTGAACAGTGTTTACACCATCTCAAGGCCTTTTCTGTAAGCTGAGGGTGCAGAAGAAGTAAAGAGTGGACACAGGTGGGACAGCTGACCCCAATGGATCAAAGGGACATTCTATACCATATGGTGTTGTGGTCAGTGATAAAAGCTGGGGGAAAGAAGGAAGAAGGGGAGACATTTGGAGTTATGGCATTTGTCTTCCCAAGTAGCCACTACATGTGATGAAGGTGTTTCCTTCATCACCATGATGAAGGCTTTCCTGGAAGTGGTAAATGCTTGCTGATGGGAAGTAGTGAATTAATTCCTTATTTTGCTTTGCTTGTGCATGCATCTTTTGCTTTACCTATTAAATGGTCTTTCATCTCAAGCCATGAGTTTTCTCACTTTTATCTTTCTGATTGTCTCCCCCATCCCACTTGCAGGCGGAGCGAGTGAGCTGTACGTTTAGCTGCTTACTGAGATCAACCCACAGCAGCAGATAAGCCTATTTTTAAGTTAAAGCTGTGCTGCCCCTGGGCTATGATAGGAAGGTGAAGCCATTGCTGTGAGTTGTTGTTGAGACACATGCTGCCCAATTCAGCATTGATCCTGAGTCTAATAAGACCCTGGAGAGAGTGAGAAGAGATGGGAACAGGCAGAGAATTATTTGTATCTGGAAACCCATGAGAAGATTTGGATCTGTCTTTGTCTCCTTGCTGAGTGGAGAAAGAAAGCCAAGGGGCATGAGATAGACCACATTTGCCAGAGCTGTGTCCTGAGGGGCTTCAGGGGCTGTGGTATTTGTCTAAGTGATCTGCTGTCCAGTGAGAGGTAGCTACAGGCAATGGAGACAGCAGCACATCCTGAAGACGCTCTCCCAGCCTAGCAAGCAATGCCAACCATATCAACTGGTCTTATAAACCTCTTCCTTCCCTCTGTAATCTTGACTTGGTGCAGCCATGGAGGAACTGGAACGAGATGGAAACGGGCAGAGAGTTATTTGTATCTGGAAACCCATGGGAAGGTCTGGATCTGGCAATGCTGGTAACTGTCACAGGGACCTTCAGGCTTGGAGCAGCGGCCTGCACAGAGGGAAATTGGGGCTGCAGCTCTCATGGTATTCTTGTGGGGGGAAATTGTCCTTTGCAACTGCAACCACAGTCAGCCACTTCTGGGGGAGACAATGCAGGGCCTGGGCTCAGTCTCATCTTGACAGCCCTGAGCTCCTCCAGATCTCTGTAACATGCATGGTCTGCTCTGCTGCCGAGGCATTGGGATGGGACCCATCAGTGGGTGTGGTGGTGCATGTCTCCCCTTCCTCCCGATGCCTGAGCTAAGCACCCTCCAGGGGAGTCTTGCAAACTGTCAGAGTGGCTTTCCCAGAGCTGTCATTGCAGGGTCTGTGGGGCTTTGCCAGGCAGATGCTGCCAGGAGGTCTCCCGGCTTCTGGCCCTGCAGCTCTTCCCTTGCTGCAAACAGCTGTCTTGCCTGATCCCCATCCCCAGAGGGAATTTCCAGCCCCTCACGCTGCTCCCAGCCCATCACACACCACCCGCAGCCACCCACCGAACCAGAGAGCTCAGCTGTTCGGCGGCCGGCTGCGGCATCTCCAGCAGAGTCTCGGCTCCAGACACCATTTTCCCCATGTTCAGGTGTGTGCCCCTTGCCTCCTCTTGGAGTCACCAATTTGATGGCCAGGTCAAATGGCCAGTCATGACTCCCCAAGTCTTTGGTGCACCCGGGTTAGTCCCTGCTGTGTGTGTGCCTGGCAGGAGGTTGCTCTGCATGGTGCAGGTCTCCTTGGTGGTGCAGGGTGTCTCCTTTGCATTACTCCTGTTTGCCTGGGTGCCAAAATGAGTCTCAGGTCACTCCTCATATCTTCAGGTGCTGGCCCCACGGTGGAGTCAGCTAGTGCAGGGTTTTGACAGCTCCATTGCTCTGCCCTGCTGCTCTGAATTACTGTTAATGACCAGTTATATTTAGGTATGGAGTATATAACTTTTTCCTACCTTTTAATTATATCTGGGCAGGACGTGTCCTGTCCATTGCAGAGCTGGGCTCCCAGAGGCCCCCAGCCATTTCCATCCATTCCAGAAGCTGTTTCTCTTCCATGCTGTCTGCCAGGAAGGGTTTGGCCAGCTGCTATGTAGGTGCCCTCCTGGCACTGGTGCTCCCTCTGATACCAAGTCCAGGTCCTTGCAGCCCATGATGTTTGCAGGCAACATGGCAGGTCTCTGCCTGGTGTTGGTGCCTGGCAGGCCCTGCAGGGCTTCATCTCCTTCCTCTTTGCTTTCTCTATGGCTTTTGCATTTTCTACCACTACATGGGCATTGGGAGGCTGTTTCCCTGTTGAGGTGGCTGGTTGAGCCACCACCAGGAGCAGAGAGCTTCTCTGGTGTTTTCCAGTCTTGGATGAAGCATGTCTAGTTCCTAGTTTACATGTTGCTCTGATGTCTTCTGCAAACTCTCCAGAGTGTTCTTTATGTTTTGCTCCATTTCACCTTGGCTGTCTTTAATTTGCCCTTCTCTATTTCCCTCCTTCTGATGAACTTGCCACATGTGCCAGCTGCTGCTTGCTTTGGAGGCTGGATCTGGGCTCTCCAGCCTGTGGAACTGAGCTCATGTCAAAAGCACAGGGCAGAGCGGGCTGCTGGATGGGCGCCGGGCGTCTGCAGCACAGATCTGCCTGCTGTTAAGTACAAAGTCCAACGTCCCGAGAGGGAGAAGGAGCAGTTTCCTCTCCAACAACACAGACAGCTTTTTTGCCAGCAGCTTCTTGAGTCTCTCTGAATTCACATGCCAGGACGATGCCTTTGCACAAAGCATATGTGTGTGCACATCCCAGCCCAAATGTTGCCTGGCCAACCCACCCTTCTCAAACTGTGAAGAGCTCCTGGCTTGGCCAGCATGCACACCGTGCCTTGCTCTGGGGCCTGCTGCTTGCTTTGCCGTGAGGATTTACGACTTGTTACATGTCCACTTTCTGCGAAGGCTGGGTTGGTGCCAGCAGCTTCCACTGAGTTTTATGCTCCATAAGAGGAACCGTGGGATTTCTGGATGGAGGACTGATGTGCTTCTCAGTGGAAGGGGAAGGGCTGCACCTGTGGTTGGTGAAAGAGCTAAGAACTGGCCGAGGCGGCACAGCTTTTGGAGGGTCAGGCAAGCACCAGTTGAACCTCTCTTCCCTGCAGCATCTCCCACTCTCTGGATTAGCATCTCTACCAAGAGCAGGAGCTTCTCGTTATGTCCTCTTTACACCATGAACCTTGGCCACCCCATAGAAGTCTCTGCTGTGTCATGGAGGGACAGGCTCTGAGCCATCACAGCCATCACCTCTGAGCATTGAATGTATTTCCTGGTGACATGGTGACAAATGTGCATACTCACAACAGTCAGAGCCCAAAGGATCCCATGTGTCAGGTAATGCCTGGATCAGGAGGGTTGAGAGCTGAGCAGCCCTGACCTATCCTGCCCAGTCCCTTGGTTGTGGTCTGGGGGAGCACTATGGGCATCACTGCATGCCACGCAGAGGATGCTGTAGGAAGAGGGCATTTTTCCAGGGCATGGGACCCATTTGGGTCCCTCTCAGCCTGCTCAGTACTCCCCTGCACATTTTCCAGCAGCGAGCCTGTCCTGCCCCAAAGCAGCTGAGTTCCTCTGCAGGCACGTTAGCAACAGAAGGGTTAACTCCTTGCACCCACACCCAGATGGGAAGCCAAATTTCTACCTGAGCTGGGGTGGGGGCAAACTTCTTCTGGCAGAAGACCCTGTCTAAGCCCAGCCGGCTCCAGCATCCATGTGCGGGGAGTCCCAGGGCTTCCCTGCCCTTCCCAGCATGTTGTGCTCATCCTGCTCTTCCCATCAGCCTTGCTGAACGCCAGGGAATGGCGAGACAGCCAGCAGGGAGCCTGCCCAGCTTGTGTGCTGCCAGCTTCCAGCAATTCTTTCCTGCTTCCCGAGCACCGTTTCACTATACGGCATTTCTATACGGTGTGCCTGGCAGGCAGCCCACTCCCCTTCCCAGCCACGGGGGTTTTCCATGCTGGGCTTTGCGAACTACCTCTGTGCTGTGTCCTGGGAATCGAGGCCTCTGCAGGAAGGAATTTGCTGGTCAGCGTGTGGAGCTGAGCTGTGCGACCCTGTTCCTGTTAGCAGTGAGTTTAACTTGGAGGCAGCATCCAACAGGATTTGGAAATTCCCAGTCCCCCTTTTTGGCTCCCCTTGATGCCTTTGGTCCATGCATGTACCTGCGATGCCTCTGCTCCCAGCCCTGAGTCACCTGGGGAGCAGACCCTGCCATCTGGTTAAGCAGGATGGAACTGTGGGGCTTTTGCAGGGCTGAAGGGCAGCCCATGGCTGGGTGAGCAGAGGGCTGAGGGGTCAGGAGAGAGGATCTCCTGGCATTACACAGAGTGAGATGCCAGGAGACTGTGATGCTGGAAGCCAGAGAAGTTATTCACAGGTGAGCTCCAGGTTCTGGTGCTGGGGTGCAGGGCGCAAACACAGGATGGAGGCTTGAATGAGTTCTGACAAGCTGCCACGGTGCTTTTGCTGCCTGGGAAAGGCTCACAAGCAAGGCAGTTTGGTGACCTTTGCTATGGCCCCACTGTTTTCTCAGACTCTGTGTGGGGACACCATAGTTTCTGTCTAGAACACCCTGCCCTCTTCCTGCAGTCTGGAGGTCCCTCCACCACAGGGATGCACAAAGGGCTGGAGCTGGGCTGCCCAAGCATGGGGGTAGCTGGGGGCACCATTTCATGAAGCCATGTTGCAAAGGCTCTGTACGGTGTCTGAGACAGACCTTGGGGCCAGAAATGGGTTCCCTGTAGTTGAGACACTGCAGAGGGGCATCCTGCCTGGTTATGTCCCCTTCCCAGTGTCTGCCTCAATTCTGCATCTCTGAGTTCTGGGAAAAGGCTGATGGCTGCAGGAACCCAAGCTGGGTTTATGTGAGTGTGCGCAAGAAATCGTGCCTGACCAGAGCAGCTGCTGGAGGCTGCTGGTGTTGGAGCACCCTGAAACACCTTGCCTCTACCCCCCACCTCCAGCAGCTCCTCTGTATCCCAGAAGTTGTCTACCTTGTGACACCCCTGCGAAGAGGGATGCTCAACCCTCTCTCATTGCCAGAAGCTCCCTGCTTTCTCCTTGAGCTGGGTGGACAGGTGATAGAGCAAGAGACTTGGAGAGGAAAGAGTGAACAGGGGGGTCTGAGAGAAGGGAGGCAGGAGGTCAGGTGGGGCACAGACCCTCGGGCCTGTTTCCATGGGGCCCTGCTGCTCAGACATGCAGGTGTGTCTGCATTGCTCAGCCAGAGCAACGGCCAAGTACCCCTGCTCTTAGTTTGTTCCCCCCTGCATCCTCTTCAAACCACCTTCCCTAGAAGGACAGGACTGGGGTTCTGCTCAGCCAGCTGTTTTCTTCGGGGTGCAAATCACAGCAACCAGAGAATTGCCAAAGACCGATGGCTGTGAAAGAAACGCGTGTCCTGACCCTACTCAGCAGCTCAGACCATGTTTGGGTCTGGCCTCTGGCCAGAGGATGCTGTTGCGGTGTCTTGAAAACACGCAGAGAGCCAGGGACTTTCCAGGCGCCTGATGCCACGGCTGGGGCTGGGACCAGGCAAGGAAGGGATCTGGGATCTGTGCTGGGACCACAGAGCTCTTCTGGGCTCCCTTAGGAGCACATGGAGCCCTGGGCTGGACTGGTCTGTGCTGAGGGTAACCTGTGACATGTCTCCCCTCCCTCCGCATCACTTGTCCTCGTACCACATAGGCTCTGGAGAGACCTGACCAGGGTGGATGACTATAGAATCAGTGCTCCCCAGCTTCACCAGCACAGGGACAGCATTCAGCCCGTGCCAAGAGTGGGAGTTCATCCAGGTGTTCAGCACCTGGGCACTGCTACTTGGAGAGGTTGTACAGGTAAGGGCTGGAAAGGCAGTAAGTGCCAGCATAGCTCTCCTCTTCCTGCCCTGTCCTGATGCCACTGGTGCTTTGGGGTTGGAGGGATGGGTGACAGCACATAGGATGCCTTCAGGGATCAGTTCTCCATATTGCCAGGCACCCTGGGGAACAGCACCCACAGGCAGCCTGCTGCTGCCCATGGCCCATGCCTGCTGCATGCCCCAGGTGCTGCTCTCTGAGGCCACACCGACCCTGGTGCTGCACAACTGTGTGGGGAGCTGTGGTACCCCCATCCGAGCACGGGTCACAAGGGCACCTCCAGCATGGGAGCTCCCTTTCTCTTCTGCATGGGTGAAGGAGGAAGCCCCAGGAGTGCAGCTCTGGATCCCACGCTGTCCCAGGCACCCAGCTTTTCCCCAAGGAAGGCAGCAAGCTGCTGCATCTTGCTGGTCTCCTTGCCCAAGAGAGGGCTGCAGGGCAGTTGTTGGTAAGCTCCCCTGACCATGACTCCAGTGTTTCCCCTTCCCTGATGAGGGGGGCAAGAGTGTGGGCATCTTATCGCAGCTCTGCTTGCTACAGCAGCCGGGACTTTGGTCTCCCCCTGGGTTACTCATTGCTTTTAATAACTGTTTATGTGGGTCCTTATCAGGGACCGGTGAAAAGTCCTGGGGCTGCACTCCAGGTCACTGGCAGGGGCCTGGGAGGAGGCTTGGACCCCACTGGCATCAAGTAGACCCCATCGGGGCTCTGCTTCCCACTGGGGCTCCCAGGACATGGCTGACATGGGCAGTGGGACTGGGGTTGGCCGAGGAGCTGAAAGCCAGGATGGGTGAAGGGGGGCTGTTAGCAGTGGAGTGGTGAAGTTGGGGATGGGATGGCAAAGAAGGTTCCTTGCTAGTGGGGGCTGCACAGGGGAGCTGGAGACATGCTGGGGCCTAGCCCTCCTCAGAGGGTAGGGTAAGAGGTAGTGACACTGGATGCACGAAGGGAAATTCCAATTAAATAGTAGGGAAAACGTTTTCAACATGAGAACATTTCAAGTGCTGGAACAGGTTGCCCAAAGCGGTTGTGGAACCCCCATCCTTGGTCTGTTCTAGACCATGCCCTGGTGACTGCGTGAAAATGTGGAGGTCTCTGGCCAACTCCTCCTCAGAGCAGGACCAATGTTACCATGGGCTGCTCAAGACTTGGTCCAGCCACATGGCCACGTGGCCTTTGCCACCACAGGGGTGCCCTGAGAGCTCCTGTCCAGCTCCTGCAGGTCCACTTCTGCATAGCCCCCATCTTGCCAGGTATGCCCAACCTGTCCCACTGCACAAGGTCACACCATTGTCCCCATGGGACTCTCCATCTTGCCTGTGTTAAACCTCAGGAGGTTCCCACCAGCCCATTCCTCCAGCTGGTTGAGGTTCGCACTCATCCTCAGCTCCCCACAATTTGGTATCAGCACCAATGTATGGTGGGCTGTGCTGTCTCCCCCAGTGCCATTCGCAGGCTAGCCCTCGTGCCTCCCAGCCTTACAGATGTGTTCAGCTGTTCAGGGAGGTCCCCAAGTCAGCCAGACAGGGATGGAGGTCTGGGGGCTGGGATGTGGGTTCACCCTGAGCCCCTTCTCTCACCTGTGTGGGGTGTGTGGCTTGGCTTGGGAGCAAAGCACAAGGTGGGGCAGCAAAACGCATTGACTCCTTGGTTTCCCTAATGGCTTGGCCACCTGCCAGAGTCCCTGCCCGGGGAACAAACAGGCAAGCAGCAACATCTGACCCTCTGAGAGCAGGTAGTGGCAGGTTGTGAGACTGAGCAGGAAACAGGAGCCCACAAACTCATCTAGCCATGATGGGGGCCGTGTCTCCGGCATGCCCCCCACCTGGCACCCCGTGCCGTGATGGGCAGTTGGGAACAAGACAGGACGTGTCTGTAAAGGGGGGCTTGCAGCTTGCAGGAATCCCCCACCCTCCTGCTTCTGCATCACCCAGCCCTTGGCTGACTGGTGGGCTGCCTGCCAGGCTGGCTGAAAATGAAAGCGAAGCGTCCAGAGATAAATAGGAGCAGCCTCAGCACAAGGCAGCAGTGCGTGTCCTGCTCCCCAGCCTTGCCCAGCTCAGCACCCCTGGCACCCACCATGGCACTGCGCCTCCTCCTGCTGCTGCTCCTGCTGGCTGCTGTCCTCGCTGTCACCCAGGCTCAAGGTGAGGGGTGAGAAGCCCTCCTGCCCACCTGCGGGTGGGATGGGGCAGGGGATATGGGTGCTTAGCAGAGTCTGCACAGGGTGCTGGGTGGTGCGGTTGCAGTGCGTGGTGGGTGTTTGTGGTGCATTTCGGCATGTGGATGGCTGCGGGTGTGGGGTTTGCAGTACAGTTGTGTGTTGGGGGTGTGTGTGTGTGCACCTGGTAGGTGTGTGGCATTGGCTTGCAGGGCTTGCTTGGCTTGGGAGCGTGTCTGTGGGCACGTGGCTGGTGGGGCAGCAGCACCCCAAGCTGAAACGTGCAGGCAGAAGAACAAGGTTCAGTTTCTTTGCAAGGAGCTTGTCTCTGCTGGTTTCCCCTCTGCTGGCAGTGAAATTGGTGCCACATACCCCTGGGGAAGGGTCTGACCTGCAGCTGGGCACTGGCATTGAGAGCTCCTACGCTCATGTGCTGCCCCAGCATCTCTCCCGCAAATGACACCAAGCGAGCCCTGTGCCATCAGCCAGCTGTGCTGTGCTCCCCTGGGGCTGGGAAGGTGCCCTGGCTTGGTGAGGGTCCAAAATCCCACATCCTGCCCTTTCCCCCAGGCATTGGCAGCTCAGCCTCAGACTGCTGCCTGAAGTACAGCCGGAAAGCCATCCCCAGCAGGTGGGTGAAGTCCTACAGCCTCCAGGGACCTGAGTCGGGATGTTTGCTGCGTGCTGTTGTGTAAGTACCCTGCTATGGTTGACACCACTGGGATTGGTTTGGCTGGAGCCAAACACTTCTTCTCCATGTCCTCCTCCTGCCCAGCCCTAGGGAAACTTTCTGCCTGCACCCCCAGGTTTACCACCAAGAGGAACAAGAAAATCTGTGCCTCTCCCACTGACTCTGCTGTCCAGAAGCTGATGGATAACCTGGACAAGAAGGTCAAGAATGACAAGAAGAAGAAGGGACCGTCCTCACGTCCCAGGGGCAGACCCAAGCGGCAGAAGCGGCAGCGGGTCTAAGTCAGGCCTGAAGAGGTAGGCAGGGGGGAGTGGGGAGCAGCAGGGTGATGGGGTGAGGGTGCTGCCTCCCTTCCCAGATCCTTCCTCATGAGAGGCCAGGCATCCGACTCCTGGAGCCGAGCCTAGTAGGGCTGCCAGAGCCTTGGCTGAAGGGCAGAGGTGTTTAGGGCATGGCTCTCTCCTGGTCTGTGCTTGCCTGGAGCTGCTGGGACAAGGCAATGCTTTGGGGATACGCAAGACATGTCATGCAAGGCAACGGTATCTCAGCTGGGGTGGGTGGTCTCACTGAGACCCTCTCCACCCCAATGCCCCCTCCTTGCCCTCCTTAGGACGGATGCCTTCCCCACTGATGACCGACCCTGCCTGGCAATGGACACCCACAGACCACCCACGTGCCCACCGGCCCCTGGGCGAGGACAGGGCTGGCGGAGTGGCCACCCTTGGCTCTGAGCCGCCTCGGCGCTGCTGTGCCTGCCGCAGAGATTCCCGCAGCCGGGACCCCTGCACCGGCTGGGTGCTCTCGGCAGTCAGGGGCACCCAGGTCCTCGCTCGCCCCACAGCCACACCAGCGGGGACCTGGACCCGCGTGGGAGCTGGGCTGTGGCCTTGAGCGGGAAGTGGGCAGCCTTCCCACCAGAGGGGATTTCTGTAGTCTGGCAGGATGGCAGCTTTTCCTATGACTTTTTTTTGGGTTTTTATACATTTGTATTTATATTTAAAGACTGTGCTTTCATTCAATCTTCCTGGAAGGCTCTACTTCTGGCTCCTTGTGCTTCACAGAGTACCCTTTATGCTTACAGGCTGGCATTTCTGGAAGATTGCTCCTATTTTTCTACCAAATAAACGATGCTGTGTTTCATTCCTCTCTCACCTCTTTGCTCCTTTTTGGCTTGCAGGGCTGTGGGGTGCCAGGCAGGTCCCACATCCCCACAGCCCTGCCCAGGCTGCTTGCTGGGCACTTCCTTGCAGAGCAATTAGTAGCAGCTGAGATGGAGAGTTTGAGGGCAGCAGAGGTGACAGTGTGGCTGCACATCTGGGCTGTTCTGGGCTTTCTCTTTGGCTGTTACAGCATGCTTTCGCAGTGTAGTGTGGAAGAAGATGGTCAGGATTTGTCCTTTTCATTTATTTTTTTATTTTAGATACAAAATTGCAATGAAATCAGAACAAATTGTTCATTTTAGTGGAATTTTACCCTTTTATCTCCCTTGGTTTTGCTGTTGTCAGTAATCCAGACATTATTAAGCCAAATGCCGTTGGTTTTTTTTCGGGGGGGGGCGAAAGAAAACAAAAGGAACATAAAGAGGAAAAAAAAAAGAAGAAAAGAAAGAACTAAAGAAAGTGTTTTATACTTTCTTCCCAAATGTGAAAAGCCCACTTGGTGAAAACTGCACGTGCGGCTGTGCACATAGGGGAGTAGAAGACTTTGCAAAATTCTTCACAGGCATGCTGCAGCCGTTTGAGAGCAGCTCTATCCCAAATCTTCAGTAAAATAAGAAGTTACTTATCTGAGGACACCATAAGGTGAGACTGCAAGTAGAGGGGGTACAGACGCCCAGGACAGGGCTGGTGGGGAAAGGGATTCTCCCTGTGCTTGCAAACCCCCTCCAGCATGCTGAGAAGGAGCAAGTTGAAGGGCTGCACTGCAGCTGCAGTGCTATCTGCTTGCAGAGGCTTCAGGCATGGACTTTGGTCAGTAAAGGTCTATTAAGTCATGTAATTGCAATAATAGGATTTGCGGAGCTTGATAGTATCAGCAAAGGCTGTGTGTTGGCTGGAGTAAAGCTTGTAGCTGAATGTTTCTATCAAGCACGTTTATCTGGCTTGATTGCTTTATTAGGCAGGCATTTAGGTCTATTATTTTAAGGCTGTGTAAAGAAACTGTGAAGTCTAAGATACCGCTGTGAGTATGGGACGGGTCCTGAGCTGGCTCTGTGCTGCCCTCACCTCCATGTGGGCGCATGCAGCCCTCTGCCAGACCAGCTTCTGGGCAGGATGTGAGGCAATAAAATATATCCTTTACAACCAAACGCACTCCTTCTGGCTGTTGTGATGGGCTTTGGTGGGGTGGGAAGGGCTGCATGGGGGGCTGCTCTCCTGCCCTATACCCATCATCCCACAGGTCCTGGCTTTCGTAGCACCCCTGGGTGCTGCATCCCTGGGATGCAGGGGCTGGCAGCTGCTGGTATGGGGGAAGGGGACCACAGAAATTCCCTCTTGTGCAGCTGTGTTGCCCACCAAGATGAAGTTGTCTTGTTTGCTCAGCTGTCCCCACCAGGGGGTCCTGAGATGCCAGCAAACACAAGGGCACAAAATGGTTTTGTACACGATGTCTTTTGCTCATGGCTGAGCCTGTCCCTCCAACTCTGACATCCCTAGACAAGCACTACTTGCTCAAAGCAGGGGCTGTGTGCTCCCAGCCACTTTGGGAAAACACTACTAAACCAAGTTATTAATGAGGCTGTGCTCTGGCCTGGGCTTTGCTGGGAGCCTGGGAACTGACACCCACGCACAGAGTCAGCTGAGGCTACCATGGGAAGGCTGGAGGCAGCCCTGTGTTTGCTGGGGATGCGCTGCATTCAGCCCTGTGAGACTGACCCTTCCTTCTGTAAGACTCCTTGTTGTGCTGGTGGTGGTGTCAGGGGATTGTGAAATGATTGCAAAAAACCCCTGGAAATGAGGCCCAGCTGAATACGTCTGCAACCACGATCAGCAAAGCACAAGCAGATGGCAGGAGCGAGCCAGCATGTGACATGTATCCTGGCGACTCTGTGACTGCATATGTAACCACCACAGAGGTGTTTTTTTCTCTCCAAATGATAGGTGGGCATTGGGCTAAAACAGGTTAAAAAAACGTGCCCATGAGGGTGCGCTAATTTACCCTAAAATTTACCCTAAAAGCAGGGCTTGTGGAAGAGCACCAGCGCTTGTCCCATGCTCAGGCACAGAGAGCTGCTCAGGAAGGCACACGTGAGCATGGACACGGATGCACAAATGCAGCTCCATGTGTGTCTGTGCCTGCACACACACACGCGCATTTGCACACCACTTCCAGCTTCACTGCGGAATGCTGCTTTTAAGGAAAATAATGTGTCGGGGTTAGTGGGAGCTTTTTGCTGATGAGGTGGGTGGCCGCAGTGCTGCCATGGTGAGATGGCACCAGAGAAACACCTCTGAGGAGATTCCCTGCGAGAGGCTGAGGGGAGCGGCGATGGGCTGGGATCTTTAGTGTGCAGTGGAGGCCAAAACCCTCTCCCCACAGAGGAGCTGAATCCGCAGTCCCCAGCGGATACAACAGATGTAAAGAAGATGCTCTAAGATGACGCCGCAGTGAAGCAGCAGAGGAGGATTTACACAGTCATACCCCTGGGCAGCGCAAACCTGCTGCTTCGCCTCACGTGCAAAGACAAGGCAGCACCAATGCGGTGTGTGCCGGGGCAGCAGGCGTGCAAGGGCTGTACAAGCCTGCCTGGACGTTCGGCAGGGAAGGCGAGAAAGTTACAACCATGTCAAGCAAAGCAAAAAGTTCAGAGAACTTGGCCACCCTGGAGCAGAAAGGTTTCAATGACAACAGAAAGTAGCCATGCAAGACAGAAACCACAGAATGTAGCCAAGAAAAGGGAGGACTTGAACCCAGGCCAAATGATTAGCTCAAGTTGTTAGCCGGCGCAGACAGTGCTCTGAGCTTGTGCCCAGAGTGTGCTGGGCTGCAACGCCAGGCTGAGCTCCAGCAAGGCTCACCTGGAGACACACGCACTGGCTCCATCCCCCTGCCCCATGCCATTCCCGAGAAGCAGGAGCTGGCTGTGCTGCAGCAGCCCCACAGGTGCCAAGGGCTGCTTCTGGGGCTGCGTGGGTGCTAGAGGGGCTATGGTTTCCAGCTGAGGCTTCAAGGTGGTTTTTGGTGCTCTCTCCACCAACACTGCCCTCCTGGGGTCTGCCATGGTCTTGATTGCAAAAAGGAGGTGGGAAAGTGGCTGGTGCGCAATAGGGACTCCCACCCTCCCTGCCTCAAGGTATTTCCCAGACCTGGCCATCTCTTGACAGCAATCTTGTCCTAGAGGGCCCCAGCCCAGAGCATCCTCTCAACCCTTTCTTTGCCTACATGTAGCTCCCAGCTGCTCTCCTTCCCCAGTCCTCTGTTTTTCTGGCTGGAGACCCTTGGCTGTGGGGTGTCCTCATGCTGCCAGTCCTCCTTCCATTCCCCCAGACCCCCAGGTCCTTCTGCTTCCCTCCCATCCTGCTGGGGATTGCAGACCTGTTCCTGGGCTGCTGCTCTCCAAGGCATGGTGGTAGAGCATCTGCTGTCCTCTGAGGATGTCCTGTAGCAGGGCCAATGTGAACTGTGTTCCAGAGCTGCATTAGACCCAAAACCTTACAGCCTCCTCTGTCCAGTGTCAGTCTAAAAGCCAACAGAACAGTGAAAGGGAGCAGCCCCCAAGGGTCTGGTCCATCTCATGTGCTTTTAGATCTGTCCACAGGTGAGTTTGGTGTGTAGCCTCACCAGGAATCCTTCCTGCCAAGCCACGTGGGAGATGGCAAGGAAATTGCTGATGGGCTGCTTTTTGCACAGGTCTCCAAGCTGTTCCCCAGCCACCCTCTTGTGAAACACCAGGAGAGGCTGCAGAGACGAGGACAAGGCAGCATGATGGCAGGGAGCCAGGGCTGGAGGCATCCCACTTAGCCGCTGCCATCTCGGTGCCATCATAGCATGTCTAAGGACATTTGCAGGAAGCACCTGGCTGAGAAACTGTGCAGCCCAAAGATGATACTCAGCGACACATGTGTTGCAGGGACCCTGGCAGATGGGTGCTCACCCAGGGGGCATTGAGCAGGACCCAGGTGAAAGGTCTTGGCTCTGCTGCCCATCGCCTGTGGTGACCTCAGCATCAATGACACTGAAGTCAATGAGTGTTAGAGATAGATGGATTCTAACAGAGCAGGAATTGGCACCTTCTGCATCGCTGTCAGCCAGATCTCAGGACCATCTCTGATCCCTCTGGACAAAGGCGTGACTTGCACTTTTTTGACCCTTAACTCCATTTAAATTGGGTTGACTGGGTTCTCTCAGCTAGAGGAGATCCAGCCAGGCCCTGAGCCCCATGGGCTGGCAGTGGTCCCAGTCCCCATGCTGCACCAGAAATGGGACTGCAATGGGAGCCATGAGGGAGGCTCCCTCGTGCTGGGAGTTGCAAGGGAAATTGAAACAGCTGCAGCGCCTGCCCAGTATTTCCCAATGAGGTGAATGCAGCCAGGCCAGATCCTGCCCTAGGGACTGACTGTGCCTGGAATTTGCTGAAATTCCCCCTTCGCCCTTTCCAGCTCTGTAGCTCAGAGGTGCAAAGCAGAGCACCACAAGGTACCCCAGGAACATGCCAGAATCCACACACCAGCAGGGAGCAGCTGCCCTGAGGGGTCCCGCAGCCAGCAGATCTCTGGGAGGGTGGCGGCATGGCTGGTGCTCCCCAAGGGAAGCCAGGGGATGGAGGGGATGCTCACATGGCCCATTTACTTTTTGAATGGGTTGGATTACCACGGGGATCCTCCCATATGTGTGCTTTCCACTTTAATTAACAACTGCATTATCAAGGCTTCTGCAGGGGTGAGCGCTCAGGGATGTTTTGCACTGCCTGTGGTGTCCTCGGGGATAGAGCTCCAGCACTCCCAAATTGTTCTGCATGAGGCTTGAATGGGTCAGCACACACAATGCTCTCCCCTCTTCTCAAATTGCACTGGATCCCCTGACCATTCCCTGCCTGCATGTGCCTCTGAAGTGCCCAGACCCCAAAACATCCTCTTCCCCATCTGCACCATCTCTTCTGGTCCCCAAAGCTAGCCCTGTGAGGGGGATGGGGTGACCTCCCCACATGCCACAGGGATGCACTTCAGGGATGACCACTCTCTTCTTAGAAATCCCGCTGACCCCAGTGGAGGTGGGGGGAAACCCGTCACATCCCCCTTTCACAATATAAGTGGAAAGCCCCTTTCCTTACCCTCCAGTGTCCCTCATGGGGAGCAGAGGTGACTGGAGCAGCCATGCTTTCACCCCCTTGGCACCCAGACAGCTGCCAGGAGGAGGCAGAGCCTCTCTTTCCTGCCCATGTGTCGGCAGGGACTGTGGGCAGCTCAAGGGCAGGGACTCCCCTGCAGCCAGAGGCCATTACGGGGTTCACCCTGAGAAGGATGTATTCCCAACACTGAACAAGCTTATGCTGGTCTGTGGCCAGCTGGGAGCCAGCAGCACGCAGGAGTCACAGGTAAGTGGCTGGGGGCAACTCCCACTTGCCAAGGGGACCAGGACCCCAGCAGTGCCTGGAGGGGCATCCCACAGGACGGGAACCCCAGCACACCTTGCCAGCCCTTGGGCATGCTCCAGTAGCTGCCAAACCCACCGAACAAGGCAAGGAGGTGAGGGCGTGCTGTCAGGTAGCACCCCCAGCATCCCTTGTCAGTGGGTCGGGGCTCTGCTCTTGGGGCCCCCGTTTTGCAGGGAGCTCTGCGTTGTCAGAAGGAGGATCCAGCTCTGCGTTAGGAGCAGCTCCTAGAGGTCTGATCACCAGCAGCCAGGAGCTGTCATCTTCCCTGCTGTGGCATCTCTTTGGCTGCACCCTGGGGAAATCAAGTGGAGACCAGGTCCCAGAGCCAGCCTGCATCCCCAAACCCACAGGGAGGCTGGGGCTGATGACTGACACTAATCCTCCACCACCTAAATTCCCCTTCTGCCAGACAAGATTTCTCTCCAATAGCTTGTGAGTGCTAGAAGGCGGCAGGTGCTGACTGCAGTTAAGCTGGCACATCCTGTTTGTGCCACTCACCCTGCCCACCAGCCCCTGCCTAACCCTTCGGCACAGTGCCAGCTTGCCGAAGCACAGGAGCGGCCGGAGGCAATGCTCTCCTGATGGGGGAGACCACACCATGCATGAGGCTTGTGCCAGTGCCAGTGCAGCGATAGAGCACCGTGGCTGGTGGTATGGCTGGAATCTCCTCTTGCCTCTTACCATGAATCAGGGAAGGAGTAGAGCTCACTATCTCCTACTGCTGAGAGGAGCAGAGGGACCCACTGAGGTCCCTGGGTCCCATCCCTGTGTCTTGTCCTCTGGTAGATATTTGTCCCTGTGGAAGGGCTGTGCAGTGCTCTCCGCCGAGGTGCTAGGACAGGCTGCAGCTGGAGCAAGGGAGAGGGGGGAAGGACAGAGATTTTGCTCCAGGATTTGTTCACCCTGTGGGGAAATATTTTTCCTGCCATCAACAGGAATTTCCCTGGGTGCAACTGGTGCATTGCCTTTCATCCTGTCCCTGGGCCCCTCCAAGAAAAGCCTGGCTCTGTCATCTCTCCAAACCCCTACAAGGCAGCTGCTGACAGCAGTGAGACCCCCTTCACCATTCCCTCCCTGGGCTGCACAGCCCTACTGCTCTCAGCATCCTGCACCGTTATGTATCAGGGCTGAAGCAGGCTGGTGAGGGGACATCACTGCAGGTGGCACTGGCACAGTGGTGAGTCACCATCCCAAGGAGAAACAGCCCCCATCCCTGTGCTCCTGTGAAGGTTTGCAGCTGGAGAGCTGGTCTTCACTCCCTGCAGTGCCCACGCAGCTGGTGAGCTGCTGTCACCCTGCGCCATGCACACAGCCTCTGTGGGGGATTTCTTCTCTTGTGCTGAGAAAACCTGTTTCCAGGAAGATCTGTAGCTGCCTTTGGCTACCAGCCCACGTGCTGGGACACCTGGAAACCAGGTTGTCTTTTGGTACATGAGATAGCAGACCTGAAGCAGAGCATGCTGGTTGATCTCTCCTCCATCCACTATCTTTGGATGCACCCCCCAAGGCAGGCACTGGGGAGGGCAGGGGGAGCAAGGCAGGCTCCCATGACCAGATGGGGGAGATCAGGGGGAGCCAAGCATCACCCCAGTACCAATACATGCCCCAAAAATGGGGCTGAGGCAAGTTCTCCCTCCAGCATCAGTGGGTTGAGCCTATGCAATATCTAATGGGAATGTTCCAGAGATGTCCTGAAGAAGGGACTGGGACATGTACAGGGTGAGACCACCTATGTGCTTGCCCAGGGCCCTGGGGTACTTTTGCAGGGTAAAGGGACCCTGGAGCTGCTCTGGCCCTGACCAGCAACCCCTGTGGCTCAGGTGCTGGCAGTGGAGAAGACAGAAGGTGTTTGGCTCTGATCAGCTGGTTGCAAGGAAAGCAGCTGGGATATTCGGGAACTGCTCAAAGATTAAAATTCAGCCTGTGGCAAGACTTGTTGCAACTTCCCACCCCTCTTCCCCAAAAGAAAGTGAAAGCCACAAGCTGGAAGGATAAATAGGCAGCAGGAAGCACCAGCAGCACAACGCAGGGAAGCTGTGCAGAGCTCATCTCTCCTGCCTGGAGCACCATCGCCTTCCAGCCCATCCTCTGCCAGCCTCAGCAGCAAAATGCAGCGGTTGTATCTTCTCTGCCTCAGTCTCCTGGTGCTGGGACATATCCTGGATGGTAAGAGGGAACCTCTCAGGCTGCCTTTCTTGTGGAAAGGAGAGGATCCAGTTTCTTGCTCTCCTGTATTTCTAGCAGACTTTTAGAGGGACCCATGGCTGGGGCTCTTTTACAGTCCTCCTGCATCTTCTGCTTGTAACCTGTCCCAGAGGGACTCCATCCTGCCCAAAGTCCAGGCAGGAGCCTGCAGAGCACTGGCGCTGGAAAGCTGCACTTGGGACAGGCCATGGAGCAATCCTGCCTCCCAGTGCCCTAGTCCAGCTTGTGCACACTGGGCTGGGATCACCTTGGTCCCATTCTCCCCAGCACAGCAGGGGTGCATCCCTGGCACTCTTTGGCATGGGGGCAAGTGGCAGGGCTGGGGGTGGGAGGGGAGGTGTGTGTTAGGGCAGAATCCATGCCTGAGGGGCTACTGGTGTTGGACACGGGGTCTGCACACATCACAGCTGTCTGGGTAGGTGACACCAGGCCCTCTGCTCTGCTGCAGGGAGCTGGGGAGACCTAAACCGTGTGATGTTGCACTACACCTTGCTGCCTGGGGTTACAGGCATCCCTGGGCACTGCCAGCCTTGATGGGCATTAACAGTGAATACAGCATTTGCTTGGAGCATGACTGAGGTCCCCTACCCCGCAATGAAGTGCTGACAGCTGTGTCCCTCAGCTGTCACAGGATTGATTGGCGTGGGCTGGGCTGGTGATGGGGTAGCTGCAAAATCCGTGGCTTCTTCAGCAAATAAAGCTGAAGTAATTTCCAGCCTCTTGGGAATGGGTGTCTGTGTTGCAGCATCCTGAAGTTACGCAAAGACCCCTGTCCTACCTTGCTTGCTGCTGGTCTGGCCCTGGGGGTGCAGGAGGGACCCAGGCATGCAGAAGGGTTGCCCTCTGCCAGTCTGCTCTCTCTCAACTCCTTTGCTTTCTGTCAGAAGGATGTAAAGGGCTCCTGGTGCTGGGGCGTGGGAGCAGTAAAGTTTGTGCCTGCATGGGCAGCCAGGGCAGTGTGTGAGGGCGTTGCTGGTGGGCACTGTTCTGCCCTACTCTGCTGGGGTGGTCCCACAGCCCCTTCACTCTCTGGGAAGGCTGGGTGAAGAAGCAGCCAACCCAGGGAGAGCAACCTCAGCCTCCACTGTGTATTCCTCCTCCAGTTCATGGTGGGAACAACGTCCTCGACTGCTGCCT
Source organism: Ibycter americanus (assembly GCA_035590275.1). Lineage (NCBI taxonomy): Eukaryota > Metazoa > Chordata > Aves > Falconiformes > Falconidae > Ibycter > Ibycter americanus. The sequence continues at coordinate 10,565,312 of JAVJGI010000057.1, read as the reverse complement.
AAGGACAAGCGAGATGCCCATCCCACGGCGGATAGTGCAGGATTACCGGCTTCAGCTGGTGCAGGATGGCTGCAACATCCCGGCTGCTGTGTAAGAACCCCAGGGTGCTGATGGTTGAGAGACAAGAGCCCCAGGCTGGTGACGGCCAGGAGATGGACCCTGTGAGGAGGAAGGAAGGGAGGCAGAGCAGGGTGGAGGAGGGATTTCAAGCTGGGTTTGGGGGTGAGGGAATAGGGAGGGTTGTGGAAAAGACCCTGGAGATCAGAGGCTCAATCAGAGCAGGACTTTCTGGGAGGGTAAAACCTGGGACAAAAGTCAGGGAAGAGTCACCTCAAGGTACAGATGGAGGAGAGCAGTGAGGGAGGCAGTGGGTGAGATTTTGAGCTGTGCTTGAGCATCCCTGAGGTCTCTACTCACCTCATCTTGGGTTTTTTTCCCCATGGGCCGGGCAGGTTCATCACCACAAAGGGCAAGCGCCTCTGTGCTCCCCTCGAAGCCCCATGGGTGGCTCGCCTCCAAGAGAAGCTGGATGCCAGCTCTGCCAGGAAGGTAAGAGCCGTCCCTGTTCTCAGATGGGAATGGGGGCAGACTGAGGGTAGGTTTACCCAAATAAATGCAGCCCTGGGGCTGTTGCCCACCCAGTGCCACCCTGGGATGAGCCCAACAGGTGCCACAGCAAAAGGCACTGGGAGAAAACCCCTCCGCACTTCTGCCCTGCAAGCTTGGACATTGTAACTGGTGCCTCTTCACAGGGAGGGCTTGCAATGAGTTTTGTGGGTGCTTTGCAAGCCCTGCTAGGTCCCCACTTCACTGCTATGGCTTGACTGGGAGAGGTGACCCCTTGTTGACCACCCTGACTGCAAGGAAGGGACTCTGGGAAGGCTCCTACCCTGAGGATCACAGCCATAACAGCTGGGTTTTTCACTTCCCCAGGCCAAACCCAAGGGCAAGTAGGCTCCGAAGAAGCCTGTGGCTGTCCCCAGCACCTTGAGTGGGGCTGTCTCCCAGCTGTGAATCTGAAGCTTAATGGAGCCAGCCTGCTTCCACCTCCAGCCACAGGGCCAACCCTCCTTGGGATTTGTGTCAGTGCACAGGGCTGAGCAGAACCCTGCCTGCTCTCTCCTTTTCCCTCTGTCTCTGGTGTGACCTAGCAAACTGTGTCAGGCTGAGCTAGGGGCTGCTGGACCAGACACTCTGCCACCTTTGCAGCCTGGAAGCTGTTTGATGGACTATTCTGCAAGATAAGTTTTGGGGGATCTCAGCCTTCACTTCAGTGCATCAGCTGCGACCTCCCGTGCTAGTTCTGATCCCTTTAGTTTCTATTGTCAGCTCCAAGCCTGAGTCCTTCTGCACCCCTGGGAAGGGCTGACAGGACAGGACAATGTGGGGATAAAGGGGAGGGATGGACATGTTCATCACTGGCCATGCACTGTGCTGCTCCCTTGCTGAGCACAACCTAAATGCCCTTGGGCAAACCGTGGCCGATGTGGTCACTCTCTCACACCCTGACTTTCCCTGCACTATTTCCCCTCCTGCCTTTCCTTGCATGGGCAAAATAGAGCCAGTAATGCAGTGGTGACAGAGTGGGCAGTGATGTTGCCCTCAGTCCCTGCTGTCCTCAGGGACGTTGGCCCCCTGCTTGGTCCCCCAGACTGCCACCATGTTCAAACCCTTCCCCATGTCCCTGCCTTGGCAGGGATGAATGAGCAGTGTTCAGACTGCTCTCAGGTATTTGCTGCTAGATCTGTCTGATGCGACAATTACGGGTGTAAGTTGCTTCTTTTCTCTCTTTTTTATTGTGCTGTGAATTTGTTAAATAAAAAGAAAATCCAATGAGTGGTTGACCTGCCTCGTGTTTGAGCCTGAAGGGCAGCATGGAGTGTACAACATGCAGCCAGCACTGCCTGTGATGCCTCAGTGGCAAGGGGGCTGTGCTTGGGTGCGAGGCGGGGGAAAGGGGCTTTCAGGAGGGTGAAGGATGCTTTCTACAGCTGGGCTGCAAGTCTCTCCTGGGAGTCTCTCAGCACCATGGTGAGGTGAGCGTCCTACTCTGCATTGCTTAGCCAGGCTTCGGGAGCAAGTCCCCAGGGGGTTGTATTGCAGAGATGGGGTGGGAGGGAGCATGCCAGTGTTGCACCATCCAGCCCAAACCACTTCAATCCTGCCAGCACTGCACTTGGCTGGAGCTGGAGCTCCCCAGCTCCCAGCTCCCACAGGAGCATGGGACACAGATGAAGAGCTGCAGGAACAGGAGCTTTGTCCTTGTGGTGAAAGGAAACTGAGGCACAGAATGGCTGATCAGGTCTGCCAGTTGCCCTGGAAGTTTGGTGCTTGCTAGCAGCTGAGGTGCAGGCAAGGAGAAAGAGTTTTTGGGGAACGGGAGGCAGGTGAAGACACCTGTCCTGGGCACATCCACAGATAAGTCACAGAGGGCAGCAAACCAGCTCCTGCCCCTGATCACTGATAAGCCAGGAGTCCCTGGCCATTTTCCCCTTGAGCCTTGGGTCTTCTGTGTCTGTGCACTGGGACTACGGTCTTGCTGACCCAAAGTGGTCTTACGTCCCCTTGGAAACTACCCTTTTGCCTGGACCATACAATGTCTAACAAAGCTGCTCCATTCAGCTGAAGCATGGGCAGAACACGCACGAGTGGGATTTGCATGGCAAGCAGACAGGCATCATGCTCTCCTTCCAAAGACCACAGTGTCAAACGTGACTGACCACAGTGTTAAATTATTCCCTGGCCCAGTTTTAGTGTCAGCCAGCAAGCCTGGGCACAGGCTGGGAGTGAGACAGCCCAGGGTCTGTTCCTGAAGGCAGGGGGTCGTGGCCACCAGACCCTCCAGGGTATGGCATCCACAGTGGTGCAGCAGCTGGGCTGCCCAAGCCAGGGGATGTCCAGGCACCTGATGGCTTTTGCTGAGACCTGTTGAACACAAGCTTAGCCTTGGCCCTTTTCCTTCCCTGCTTGGCTGGCTCCCTTGGTTGGTGACTGGGTTTCTTTTTCAGGTGTTTCTCTCACTGCAATCCTCTGCCCTGGTATCTGTGCACATACAATGTCCTGGGCTCAGCCGTCTCCTGGTGTGAATTTCCCAGAGCACCAGCTCCGTCCCAGCTCATTAACTACAGTGACAGATCCAGCAATACAATCCTGAGGAGGAGGAGGAGGAGGAAGGCTGGTATGGGAAGAGAGGCCAAGACAAACAGTGTGAGTGGGAAAGCAGGATAACTGGTGCTTGCTTGGGCAGGAACCTTCCTGCTGCTCGCCCAGTGACCCATGAGGGGCCGTGGCTGGGGAGGGTGAGGGTGCTTGGCGTGGATGTGCGCTGGGGCTGAGCCGCTGCAGCTGGTGCGGGTCCCTGTGCAGGGCAGGGGCTGAAGGAGGGGCTTAGCCTGGGGCAGATCAGGTTCATCCTTGGCTGGAGGCTACCCTGACACGGAGCACAGTGTCCTGGCCCAGGTCCTTGGGAAGCTGAGGGAGAAGGGGCTTGCATCAATCTCCTTGATGTCGGAAGCAGGTTTATTTATTTCCATCAGTCTGAGGGGCGGCTTGGCCAACCTACCTGTAAGAGCATGGCTGCAAAGCCCACGGCTCCCATCTCTTCTGGGAGCAGTAAATGTGCCCTCCTCAGAGCAATGCAGTCATCACAGATGCCTGTCTGGTCCTTGTCTGCTGTGGCTCTCAAGGGGGTGGTGATCCAGTCCCCAGCTCTGGCAGCAGGCTGCCCTTGCTCCCCAGTGAAGGACAGGAGGAGATGCTGTCCTGGACCCAGCACATGGTCCTGGCTAGCTGTCCCTCCTCCAGCCGTGCAGCAGCTCTCCCTACCACAGAGCCCAGCTCTTGGAAAACTGTCAAAAAACAGCAGGGCTCAGTACTTTGTAAACTACGGAGTGAGTTTTTCAGATGCAAAATGTCAACAATGTCTTTAGAGGGAAGCACACTTTCCTTTCCATGGCAGCTAGTGACTGCCATGTCAAAAACCTCGAGCTTCAGCCAAGAGCAAATTTCAGTAAAAAATATTCCAGCTCCTCCTGTTTCTCTCTCCCCAGCCACGTTTTTCCTGCTCTTTGCCTGTCTTCACTGCATCCTCAGGGGTTGTTGGACCAGGATCAGGATCCATTGCAGTAGGATGCAGACATGCCCTGAGCAGGTCTGGGGCTTAGCACAAGGATCACTTTGGTGCGAGGTGTTCTGGAATATCAGCTGAATCACCTGCAGTTCTTTATCCATGCCTGTGACCTGTATTTCACATGTTGTGGAATAACAGGACATTATAACTCAAAAGCTTTCCTAGGGAGCTGAGAAAACAGCTGCTCTCTCAGTGACTGTGCACAAGGCCAGGAAAGAAAGACAAGGCTGCATCTATGCAAGCAAATTGAGCATGTTTCGGGTTCTTCTCTGGCTGCCTGGTCTCATAGCTGGGATCACGAGAGCACTCCTGTCTCTCCCAGGCATGGTTAACACCATCTCAGGTGCTTCCCAGGCTGCATTCAAGGAGCACAAGACACAGAAGGCACAATCTTCTGTGGTCTCAGGGTCTGGCCTGGCATGGGCATTGCCAGGCAGGAGGTAGGATTGAATGGCCACAGCAGAAACACCATCTGTTTCTCTGAAGTAAGACTGGCACTAAAGGGAAATGCTACGCTGGTCTCACTTTCTGCCATAATATCTCTTTCAGTGGCTTTACTGGAACTCGTTTTGTCCCTTGCCTCCAAAGAGATGGTGTACAGGGACTTTTTCTGTCACTAGCATCCACCATGTGTTGCATATGCTGCTTCTGGAGCAACTGGTAAGGATCTGGCTGCACCTTCCCTACATGTACCCACAGGCAAGGTGAGCAGCACCACAGGGGCTAAAAGCTGTTCCCCCTCCCGCAGCCCTCACGTGGCTTCTTCACATTGTTTGCTGCTGCAGAGGCATCCATGGGAGCTGTGAATATGCCCTGGGCATGTTTGCTAGTGCAAGGGCCAGTTGTCCCCCATGCTGGTGTCTCCTCTGCTTGGTGCCAATGCAAAGGGCTGCTCTCCATGGGCATGGCTCCCTTGGCACCAGTGCCAGACCTGGCTGGCAGGGATTCAGGGAACCTGCCTGGGTTTCTGTGAGGAGACAGGACATGTGGATGGTTGGGAAGGGTGAGAATCCTGGTGAGGAAAAGCCCCTTTAGTTTCGTCCCGTTGCACTGTTTGTTCTTGTCTCAGCGGTAATGCATGTGGGTGATGGAAATGCTGCTTGTCCAGACACTTTCTGCTGAGATTTGTCTTGTGGGAAGATGCCAGCACCCTTGGCCAGGTTGTGGGGCTCCGAGAAGGAGCTGGTGTCATCCCTGCTGCCCTCCTCCTGCAACCGAACTCTCCCTGGTGGTATGGCCCAGCCTGCACCTCTGCAGTCTGGCTTCTTGGATCTGATCCCCAAGACTGGAGCATGGGACCAGGCTGTTTTTCCTGGCCCGGGTCCCTGGGGTCAAACAGAGCCCAGAAGTTGTCTGATGTGGGGACCCTTGTGCTCACTCAGGGCTCAGCTCTGTGCTTTTACAAGTTAGAGGTAGTACAGCTCATTGCAGTGTATAGGTTCAACCATGAGCCAGGTGCACCTTTGCCCAGGTTTTGGGGCTCAGAGCACCCTTTTGAAAGGGACGGGGGACCATCCTCTCAGCCCTCAGATGCACCCATCCTCTCTTTATGCACAGTAGCTGTAAAAACTAGAGATTAAAGAGAAAATCAGGAGGACAAACAAATTGACTTGTCCTGCTGCCAGAAGTCTCTGGAAAGTACCTTCCCCATTACCCATCCCTCCCAATGAACTGGTAGGCAGTGATGGGAGGCTTAGTGCCATTTCTGTGGCACTCCCCACCTCTCCCTCCTGTTTTCCTGTTTAGCTGTGCCTCAGGGTAAGGTTTTCTCTGCTCCTGTGGTGTGCCCCCTGGCCAGGAGGCTGGGGGTGAACCTGCCCTCCCTCCTTTTCTCGGTTGCTCTGCCACCACAGCAAAATGGCATGGCTGCACGGCAAGACAGTGCTGGGGCTGTAGGAGACTGACATGAGGTGGCACCACCTGGCTCACACTGCAGGGATGCGGCTTGGAGGGGGACTAATGAAGATCTGGGAGCTCACTTAGCTCTGCTTGGGAGCAGATGGGAGGGACAACCACAGGGCAAGAATCAGGCAAGTACAGCAGCAAAGAAAAGATTTCGGAGCTTCTTGTGAATTTGTGAAATTGATGTGCAGCCCAAGCTTGGCTGGGGTGCATTAAACCCTTAAGTGGGAGAAACCTTTCCTTGTTTGGGGTGGGAAGTGAGAGCCAGAAGCTTGCTAGCAGTAAGATAGACTCAGAAGCTCTTCTTGTGATCCTTGTTGAGCTCCATCAAGTGCAAACCTCTAACCTTAGGGTCCCCCTTTCCCTCTGTCTGCTTGGCCCTGTGCTGCCCCATTCCTGCCCAGTTTCCTTGGACCCCTCTGCCCCAGGCTTTACCTGGGTGATTACTATTCTGTGCCTGTCCAGAGGGATTTGGCAGCTGTGTTGTATCACTGCACACAGATGTGCCAAGTGTGGTATGGCTACTTTGCTTGGGAGGTTCAGCCTCTGCAACCTTCAGACTGCCTCCTCCACAAACACAAAATCTCACTCTTCTCCACTTTCCCACAGAAAGCAAGATTTTCTTTCTTGCAGATATTTTGGCTGGGAAAACCCCTCCTCTGCTGGGCTGTACACTGACTGTCCCCACACGGCAAGAACACAACTGTGTTTACATGCACATTCCTTAATCTTGTTTAAATATCAAGCCATGAATTTCTACTGACTCTGGGGGGATGATGCTCCAGAAAAGCAGCATTTATCGTCAGGAGTCTTGTGAGCTGCTGAAGTAGCCTTTGGTCAAGAAAAATGCTTTCCTTGAAAGACCTTGCAACTTGTAGTTTCCCACCTTTATTTAGTTGACATGGCTTTTGGAAAAGCACCAGTCAGCACTTACAGTGATGGATGACAGCCACTATATTGCAAAGAACAAAAGCAGAAGTGTCCCGGATATGCTACAGCTACAGATTTGCTGCCTTCTCACAGTGCTTGGTTTCATTTCCCAGCTACTGTGCAATGCTCCAGCATCCTCCTTTGTTCCTGCCAAGGCCAGCTACCCCAGGGAATTCCCGGTGTCAGGGCCTGCAGGGCTGTGGGTTTCATTGCCTGCCTGGGGTGAAAACAGGGCTAAAGTCCGCTGGGTTGATCTCTGCTGTTTCCAAAGTCTGTGTCCATGCTGTGCAATGGCTCTGCTGAGCCTGTGGGATTTGGTTGGCCTGGGCAGGGAAGCAGGTCCTGGAGATGCTGGCACTCAGCTCTGCACTTCTCACTGAGGGTAGGGAGGCTCTGCACTGTTTGCGTTGCGTCGCCCCATCTCGCAGCACAGACACTAGGAGCAGTAGATATTTTGCAGCATGACAGGGGATGGTAGGAGGGAAGCTCTCTCTACCTTGGCCTGCTTTCAAGCTAAGCTGCTCACCAGCCCTGCTGCTAGCAAATCCAGCGCAGGTGGCTTGTTGCAAAAATTAGCATCTCCTCGCATGCTCATGTGCTGTAGAAGTGGTGTTTAAAACTGTTACTGCAGACTAAAGCGAAAACTCACCACAAAGAGCCATTTTTGAGACAGCCTTATACCAAGAGGTGCTCCAATCTTCAGTCCAATTTGGCAGGCACCAGAGCTGTCCTGGTTTCGGCTGGGATGGAGATAACTTTCTTCTCAGTAGTTCGTACAGTGCTGTGTTTTGGCTGATGTGAGAACAATGTTGATAACACACTGATGTTTTTGGTTGTTGCTGGGTAATGTTTATACCAAGTCAAGGACTTTTCGGTTTCTGGGGCCCTGCCAGCGAGAGGGCTGCAGGGGCACAAGAGACTGGGAGGGGACACAGCCAGGACAGGTGACCTAAACCAGCCAAAGAGGTGTTCCATACCATGGGACATCATGCTTGGTATATAAACCCGGGGGGTTGGCTGATGCTTGGGGATCGTTGCTCAGGCACTGGCCAGGCATCAGTCAGCAGGTGGTGAGCAGCTGTACTGTGCATCACTTGTTCTCCTTTCCCCCTTTTCCTTTGGATTTTACCCTTTTCCCCACCTTTCCAGTAAAACTGTTATTGTTATTATTATTATTATTATTATTATTATTATTGTTATTGTTGTTGTTCTTCTTACCTTTTTATTCTGCTTAAATTAGTGAATTGTTCTTATCTCAACCCTCGAGTTTCACATTCCTTTCCAGTTCTCTTCTCCACTCCTCCAGGTGTGGGGAGCGAGCGAGCAGCTGCGTGGTGCTTGGTTGCTGGCTGGGGTTAAACCATGACAGCAGTGGCAATGGGAGAAATGCAGGCTGCGTTGAAGTTGTTGGGATAAGGACAAGGGGGTACACATCCTGCAACCTACTACCACTGCATCCAGGCACTGTTCCCTTCCCCCCTTGCAGGGACAACTGTTGTAATTTATCTCTGAGCTTTGTTCAGTGAGGATTTCAGGCATCATTCATGAGTGATCCTGTAGTGCAGGAGTTATTTAAGTCAGCCTTGGTGGGAAAGGTGGTCCCAGATGGGAGAATTGGGCTCTGGAAACGTGTGCACCTACTTGGGAGGGTTGTGGAGGACAGCAGTGAGTTTGGTCGGAGGTCTGGATGACTTGGCCTCCAAGCACAGGCTGAAGGAGCCTGGGTTTACCCTGCTTCCAGGAATTGGTGAGATGGTCTTCAAGTGCACAGAGGGATGCTGCAAAAAGAAAGTGAAAAAAATACTCTCTGAGTTTACTTCTGACAGGTCAAGAAACCACAGGGGTCCCTGGGGTCAGACTTTAGGGGGAAATTCCATTTAGCAGGAAGAAGCAGATGAAGAAATGCTACATATCCACTTCTGAAAACTTTCACAGTCCAACCACTGCCTGTCAGAAAGCTGTAATTAATGCTGGCCCTGGCTCAGCACAAGATGGATTAGATGACCTGGGGCAGTCCTTCCTAATCCTTTTTTTCCCCTGTTATTCTTGCCTACCAGGTTCTCAGTGGGTGAGGTGTGCTTCCTCTGCCTTGTGCTATTCCTCTGAGGGCTGCATGAAGTCACAGGGTCCCTGGGACTTCTCTAGAAGGCGGAGGTTGGAGGATGGAGTCACAGTCTGAAGTCCCCACTCATTTGCTGGATGCTTGATGTGAGGCTGCCCATGACCACAAGAAACCCTTGTCCTGGGTGCAAATCCAGGAACTGACCTAGTGCCCATGTGATGAAGATGCCTTGGGAGCATGGGGAGAGCTTGGCAAGCTGGGCTGAAGGAAGCAGGTTACATGCCATCCAGGAGGCCCCTCTGAAGTGGAGCAGGCTGTGCAGACACTCAGTAGAGTGTGAACAATCAGTGGTCAAAACCAACCTCCTTGCTGTCACCACCTGGGCCACATGCTAGTGTGCTCCTGACAAGGGCCTGGGCAGACTTGTCTCTGCTTTGTCAGTATAATTTAAGTGTGGGTTTAAGAAAAAAAGAAAGCAATCAAAAGAGAGAAGAGTTCTTCAGGATAAACGTGAAGCCAAAGAGTTTAGCATCAAATGCCTTTTGAAAGCAGCTATAGAGCCTTGCTCCAAGATAAATGAAGGCTGGTTTGAAGCTGGAGAGCTAGCTGGCAGGACATATTGTTTCCATCTTGTCAAATGCTTCCTGCACCACCTGTCCTTGCAGGGCTGGGTTTGCCACAGAGCTGCCAAGGTGCTGTGAGCTCCAGTGGAGTGGCTGGGTGTATCACCAGGACCATGATGCTCAGCCCAGGCTTGGAGCAAGGGCAGGGCTCAGGGTGCCATGGGGAGGGCGAAGCCTTCAAGGTGTCCTTTCTCCCTCTGGAGAGTTCAGAGAGCTAGAGACCTTTCCACCTGGTGGTTTATCCACAGCCTTTTGAGGTTTTGAGGATTTTTGAGTGGGAGGCAGTCATGAAAGTTTGGCTGGCAGGAGATGTGTGCTGCCTGGCCCCCCAGGTAGTACCAAATGGAGGCTGTAGTTTTGGGCTGGTGCAAGGTCTGAAGCATCTGAGTCAAGTGAGTTTTAACCAAAACAGGTCCAAAAACGTCTATGCTCAGTGCTTTAACAGCATGAGGAAGGGCTTGAGCAGCTAACATCTGGAACAAGATCAGAAGCCAGACATGCTCCTAACGAAAGGAGATACACGGCCTTGGAGGAGAAAACAGACATGTAAATGGAGATGGAGGGGCCAACAGCAGGTTGGGTTTCTCTGGATTTGTTTTCTGTGTACTGCAACTGTCTAGAGTAAATGCTGGGGGGCTATGGTGTGCCAGAACATGCTGAGGCCATTCATCATGGGCTGTGCTGGCAGCTGGGACAAGTCCATGACAAGCCGAAGCTTCCTGCTATCCAGAGGGGCTCTGCCTCATTTGCATCATCAGTCTTGAGGCTGCAGCCTTTCCCGTACTGTGTGCAGGCAAATGCAGGGAAAGACCAACTTCTTTCAGCAGGGCATTAACCCCTGCAAATGTGACCCTGCGGTGCTTTTCTACAAGGGCTCTGGCTGGGCTTCAGGGGGTTCATTGCTCTCTCTGCTCCCAGAACCCCTCCAGTGTTGTCCGGAAAGTAATTTCTCCTGGATCTTGCCCCTTGTAGGGTATTTCTGGTTGCACTCACAGAATACTTCTGGGTCAGCACTTTCCAGTCTAAACAGTCCCAATCTGTTCAGCATTGCTTCTTCCAAAGGTTGCTCTCCTGTTCCAGACAGTATGTGTGAAGACAGAGGGCAGGTAGTTCTGCAATGATCTGGTACGGCTCTACTATGAAGGGCTTTCTCTGAAAGCCAGGAGATTGAGTCTGACTATAGCGCTGGCGTGAAGACAGCCTGCAGCTCCGTGCCATACTTGCGTGGGCCATCAGGGACAGTACAGGCAAACAGTCAAACACAGACATTCCCAAGTGAGCCTTTTTCTTAGCTGCTTGCAAAGGGATCTGGAGGAGGCCACCGTGGCTGGGTCTCTGGGGGCTTCCCCATGGAGCAGAGGGCTCTGTGCTGCCCCAGAGGCAGCATCTTCCTTCCCAGCCTTCCTGTGGGATACTTCTGTCCAAGGATTTCCAGGCAGAGTATGACCAGGGCCAGGAAAAAGCCATCAAAGAGAGTAAAGCTGGAGTCTGTGGGGGCAGAGCTGCCAAGGCTGCAAAGGCAGCGCTGGGCCGGGGAGCTGGAGAAGTCTCTGAAGCAAATAAGATGTACCAGGCTGGTATTCCTACCAGGGCACAGCAGCAAAGAGTGGAAAGTCCCTGGCTGGCTCTTCTGTGTCTGATAAGGCAGGATGGCTTGCCAAAGAAGGACTTGCTTGCGGATCTTACAGGAAACAGAGAGGAGAGTCATCAGGATAGCAGTCAGAGGCTCGGAAAAGAAAAGTCAGCCAGATCCTTCCTTCAGGCAGCTCCGAGCACAGCCACTGTGTTAGCTGGGCCCCTACACTGCATGGGGAAGCTGTTGGGAGGTCCTGGGCAGCAGGTCCAAGACCTCCCATCTGCAGGCTGGGAGTATAACACTGAAGCCTGTTAAGCTCCTGAGCTCTCCTCCCCTCTCCTAATGCTACCATACTCCCCTTAGAAGTGCACTGCCCCCTGCAGAAACCCTAAAGGTTTTTTAAAGCCTCCTTCTGCTTCAGGGAGGCCGACCCTCCTTCAGTTTTGCTTGGAAACATCCTCCTTGCAGCCCACTGCAGCCCTCCCAGGGCCAGCCGAGCCGCTCCTGTGCTAATGTTGTCCCCAGGCCCGGCACGAGCTGTGTCCATCCCTGAAATGATCAGGTTGCAAGTTTAAAGCAAACGGGAGTGTCTTTTTCACACCCTCTGTAGATAAGTCATGGAAACCTGCAGTGCAGAGTGCTGGAGAGGCGCAGCCAGGGACTGGACAAACCCATCACGGGTGGGTGCACGTGGGTCCCATGCAAACTCCACCTGGGGAAACTCCTATGCTAGTGACTCCTGGGTGCTGGGAGAGGGTGGCAGGGGAGAATGGCTCTGGTTTTCTCTGTTTCTTGTGCTCTTTCTTATGTATCTAGCAGTGGTCTCAGCTGGAGAGAGAGACAGTGTGATACACCTTCTGTCCTGACCCAGCACTGCCATTCTTGGATTGTCTCCTCTGCCCTTTGCACTGCTAAATTTCATCCAGTATCTATTACATCCACTTATTGTAAACTACATTGCCATTCCTCTGAATCATCAGAGAACATCACTAACCTGCTCCTAGCTTTTGTGCTGATGTCCCGTGACCAGCTCCACAGGGTCCTGCGGCAGCTTGCAGATGGACTGAGCCCCATAGTTGCTGCCCCTTCCCAACACGCTGCTTGCTGTAGCTGCTCCTCACCCCTCAGCAAGGCTGGGATGAGGGGCATGAACCGAGGCTCTTCCCTGCCCTTCATCCCCAGGAGATCTTCACCTACCCAGCATTTCACACATCCTGAGGAAGCAACTGCAGATGGAGGAGCCGTGGGCGCTGTCTGGGAGGGAGTGTGCTGGTCCTTTGACCTCCTCTCCTGCAGGAACAGGAAGACTCCTGGCTCCTTGCCCTGCTCTAGCAACGTTTAATCAAATGTGCCTGCATCCCTGAAAAATCCCAGCCAGCAGAGAAAGGCAGCCACTCGGCAGGAAGGAGAAGGAAGCCACCACTGAGCCTTTTCTTGTCTTTGTTCAGGCAGGCAGAGTCCAAGGCTAGCTGTCACACAGAGCCCATTCCAGCCATGGTTGTGTGCCAGCACATCCCGGAGACCTGCAGGAACTGGCAACAGAGAAAAACAAGCTGGAAAGGACTTTGCCTGAGGATATCCAGGGGGACCCAGGGCTCAGGACCCAATGCATGAGGCTGGGCAGTCTTTTTGAGTGCTCCTGTGCCATTCTCTGCTCACTCTGATGGGCCTCTCTAGCTCCTTACAGGAGAGAAGCGGTTCGGTCTTGGCTGCCCAGGGAGGTTGGTGAGGGACAGGTCTGGTACAGCATTTGTGAGCATCCCAGACCACATCTGGTGCTGACTGTAAAGTGAAAAACTGCTGGCGGGTCACTCCAGCACATTTCAAGTATTTTGTGGTTTGGTTTTTTGTGGTTTTTTGTTTTTCAAATTTAGAAAGAGAGTGATTGCTGGGGACAGGGATGTTCAGCGTAAACATGGCAAGCCTCAGAGATGGGCACAAAGTAAGGGGCTGCTCTGAGAGATGCCTGCCCTCCACCTAAATCTTGTGGCCACTGTTCCTTCATCTGCCATTTCTGGAGGGGCAGAGGGTTTGTGGTCATCTTGTGGGAACACCTCTCATCACCAGCACGTCATGCAGGAGGAGCAGCCCCCAGCAGAGCAGATTGCCACCTGCCTGTGTCAGAGAGTTTATCAGGCAGACGTGGCTGCAGCTCTGAGCCCCAGGAGTACGTGGGTTGTGGGGGAATGACCTGCAGAGCTCTGCTCCACAGTGACAATGGCCTTGTCCTTCTGCTGTGGCCCTGCTGTGATCTGTGTGCACCACTCATTGTCCCTCTCCCCGTTCCCTGTGTAATGGAGTGGCAGATCAACTCTTCCACTCATTGCCTGCCTGGTGTATTTAGATGAGATTGTAAAGTCTTCAGGGTCCAGTGTAGGTCTGAGTCTGTGGAGAACACCCATAAGAGTCATGGTTCCTGTGTGGCTTGGACAGGCACACATGGCTGGCACATCCCCGTAGTCTGAGGGCTGATGCTGCTTGCAGTGTCAAGGAAACTCAAGCCATGATGCTGAGTGCTGGCACTAAAATCACAGAAGACTGCCATATTCCTCCAGGCCAGGGGAGCCCTGCTTGTGTTTGCTGCAGATACTATCTTAAGGACCCTGTGATGTGCTGAGATGGGTCCACAAGCCTTGCTCCCCTCAGCTCCCTTCTCAAACGAACAGAGAGCAAGGAGAAAGCATCTCCCAAACTTCCATCAGCACCAGCAGTGGTTGCAGGGAGCCAGAGAGACCTGAGCATAGCAGAACTCCACATGTGCCCTGCTGCTCGCGGTAAATGAGCTTGCACAGCACACAGCATGCATGGGAGGAAGCCAAAATCTCTATCCTGGTGGGTCTGCTACCTTTTTTTAACCTCCTGTGCTGGTACAGGTAGGCCTGTATCAGTTCAGAGCTGACATCACATCAGTGCTCCAGACACATTCCCTACTGCTATTCCCTGGGTTTGTCCTTGGTGTCACTGTGAAAATCCACCTCACCCTGCTAGCATGCCTGGCTGGTTGTCACTAGCTTGTGCATAGCCATTGTAGCTGTGCGAGGACACTGAAAGCCACTTGGTTTACAGCCAGGGATGGGGCAAGGCTTGCCTGCCCAGCCTGCAGCAAGTGCACGCCAGGAATGCTTCCCAGCTAATGAAGGGTGTTTCCCAGTCAGCTCCCAGCCATGCACAGCTACTGTCTTACACCAGTGCCGTTTAGCGCCATTTACCTCCACAGGGAAATAAGCTGTTGATTATGCAGCAGTAGGTTAAAGGGCTTTTAATATCTTTATTGGGTACAAGATACACAAACGTAGCCTGGTAACAGACTTCAAGAAAAAAAAAGTGAAGGTAAATCTAAATGATCACAGGACAACTCAGCGCTTTATCCCCTTTTTCAACAATCTGCAGGTTTGCAGATTATGCAGCCCTGGGTGCATGTGTGTAAATATTCACAGTGATACAATGTAGGTTCATATTCTTGAAGGGACGCCTGCAAGCCCCATGTCTCAGACTTCCCCCCTCCTTGCATTGCTGATGCTAATTTGCCCTGCTGATGAATTGTGTGGCTGCAGAGTACTTTGTCACTCCGTCCTGCCTCCCGGCACAAGCAGTGAGCAGATAGGCAATAGGGATTGCATCGTCTCCTCACTGCCATCAGCAAAGCTGAGGAGCACAGGAGAAATGTCTGATATTGAAAGCCCAGGTCCTAGAGACACCAAGAAGCTGGACTTCCCTCGGTGTGACAGAAGTGAAACCCAACAGCCATCTGGGCAGCACCCCTTCCTTAATACTTCATGGAGTTTCTGCTGCTGCCCATCGTCCCAATACCCAGTTTCCTTGTATGCAATTGTCTTTTCTGGCTTTTCTTACTTTCTGGATCCCAGCTGTGTTTTTAGGAAGGATATGGAGACTATTATACTGGGGGAATCACAGCAGCAGTTGCTGTGGACTGTGCTGGAGCCTGTGCAAAGGGAACTTGCACTTCCCTTTGCAGCCGGTGCCCCAGGCAAGGCAGCAGACACTTTCTCGATATTTTTCTTCAAAGTGGCTGCCTTCAGGAGGAAATGAAAGCATGGCCCTTCAAGCACTGGTACCCTTCCTCTGGGCTCCAGACCCTGGTTAGCTATTAAGTGTCTTACGAGTTTCCAGTCTTGCAGAGCAGGGAACACTACAGAGGTGAAGCAGGTCTGTAGATCACCTGTCAGGTCTTCACCATGGATCCTCAGGCCACAGCTTAGGAACTGCTGTATTTAAAGGGTTGTCATGCAAAGGGGTAGAGAAAGAGGTTATCGACTGCAGAACTTGGCCCTGGAGCAAAGCCAATGTGCTTATGCAACAAGAATAAGCAAACAGCTAAAATCCTGCAGGAAGCAGAGCCCACTAATCCACTGCAGGATCTGAGCCACCAACAAAACACGACTTCTTCACCTCTCCTCCACTCTGAGGCTTCGGTCTCTGCTGGGTTCCCCTCCTGTCAGGCTGTAGCAGGCTGCCACACCGGCAATGGTGGCACACAAATGGTACTGCGTTTCTTTCCATTTATCCTCCCAATGGGCCCCTTAACTCAGCAGTTATCTTTAGCTATGCTATAGGCAGGAGTCTGGACTACTCAGCTGTCCCAGTGCCCCCTGAAGACACAGCATTGCCCACTACAGGGCATCAGGGCTGTGTGGGTGACAGTAACTGAAGCAAATGTCCCCTTGTGCTGGAACACATTCAACATTACTCCTGGCAGGTTTTGGCCCAGGCCAACTAGCCTAGGCAGTAGACCCCAAAGGCGGGCATCACTCTCAACAGGCAGTTTGGGTGAAGCCAAGGAGGGTGAAGAGAGTTTAGTAGGGTGGAGGCTGGCTGTCACATGCCTGTTGGCCCAGGGACAGAAAGTGGTCCCCAGCAAAGCTGGTTTCCTAGTGCATATGTAGCTGGAGAGTCCCTGCCCTTCTTTGTGCAGTCCTGGGTGTTGGCTTCTGCATGACACTTCTGCTGGGACTCGCAGTGTGTCATGGTGGGTTATTGCCTTTACCCCTCCGGAAAGCAAGGTCAGCTGGGTCTCGAAAGGCTCATCCCTCAGCTCTGCACATAGTAAAAGCATTTCTCCAGCCCCCTCAGCTACCTTGCTTGCTAATGCCTCTCATTTATCACCTGCCAGGTGAGGTGCTTAGATGGTCTCGCCTGGCAGTACCAGGTGAGGGATGTGGATGGTGTCACCCTGCTGCAGGCAGGAGGGGACATAGCTCCCAGTTTGCTCCAGAGCCCTTGGCTTGCTGGTCAGCTTGGGACCACTCAGCACCAACACGGAAGCACGCTCCAGCCTCCAGGGACCTGAGACAGGGGGAAAAGCAAGGCCAGGGGGTGAGAGGGTGCCTGCTGCCCATGGCATCCTGCCACCATGTAGAGATGCTATGCAGAGGCAGGAAGCATTTGCTTGGTGAAAAAACCCAGAAGCTTCAGCCTACAGGGAAGGGCCAGAACCACTCCCAGGACCTGGAATGGAAAGCTGGAATCACGCATGCTTCAAGGTAAAGATGTGACATCCTCAGGCAAGGGGTCTTGTCCATCCCTCAGGTCAGGAGTGAGGGTCAAACCCTCCTGGATGTGTAAATCCCACCTTCAAGAGTGATGCAGCTACATCTGTGTTGCACCACTGCTCTGCTGCCTTTGGTGGCTGTGAGTCTGGCAAAGGGATGGGGAATCCTCAAGACACAGGGATGCATCAGCCTATGCCACCTACGTTGTCACTCCTTCTGCCCAGATCCCATGTCCCCAGGCATCAGCACATGCCAACACAGAGGCTGGCAGGGAGCCCAGCTATGCGCAGAGGGCCAGAAGGGCTTTCTACCGGCTCTGTTTATGGTTCAGTGGTGGTCACAATGGGTCAGTGTCTCGCTGCCCTGAGCCACACGCTACAGATCAGCTCTCGATAGCTCCTTTGGTTTCTGTTCCCCAGTCACCCTCTTCCTTTCATTTTTCACATTTTTCTCTTTGACTACAAATAACCACAAAAGGGATTTCCCAGCCCTCACGGAGGAAGAGGCAACAATCCTTTCCTGAAGGAAGTGGCCAGGATGCCTGAAGGACCCTTCTCACCCAAGGGTAAATTATACCAATGTCCCCAGGCAGGAAACGTTGGAGGCAGCAAGGGCAGAGGATGCTGCCATGAGTAGGTCTCTGGAGCACTTTGTGGAGGAAATACTGCTGCTGCCATTAGCTCGTTAATGCTGGGGTGGGGGGCTGCCGTTGGGAACTCGGCTGCTGGGGTTCCCTGGTGCTCTTGTCCAAGCGCTGCTGAGCTCTAGAGCCCCAGATTTGCCACAAAAGCATGCTGTTGAATAGCCAAGAGTCCCGCTGGGGAACTCCAAGGAGTGCTTTGAGCAGGATGATTTACTTCTCGTTCTGCAGCGCTACACCAGAGATGGCCTCCATCCCATTCAGCCACCTGGAGGTCTGTCTTTCAGAAACAAAATCTTCCTCTTAAGAGACTGTCTTCTTCCCCCACGTGAAGCTACCTACATGGTGATCTTGGGGTCTGCACGAAATTCTGCATTACCCTTTGCTGGTGCTGGGAGCTGCTGACGCTGTAGCAGCTGGTGTTGTACTCTTCCACAGACCTTCTCCTCCACACAGGATGGCCACAGCTGAGATGACACACTTCTCTCTCAAAATTGTCTAATTGGCTTGATTTGTCCGTACTAAACATTTACCATCTACAGTTAGCTCCTTCATTAGCTATGACACATCATGTTTAACCACACAGCAATATTGCAGCAGTACCAAAGCCAGCAGCAAACACGCAGAAAACTTGTGCACAAGGTTAACACAGAGACCATGAGAAAATCTGGGGCTGAATTCAAACAAACGTACACAAGCCTGGAAATAATCTGAGCTGGCCGAAAATCTTAGACAAGTATGCACATCCACCTGCACAGCCTTCACCCCTGCCTGCTTTATTTATACCCAGCATTATGGCTTGCCTGTGGACCTGGTGGTTTGCAAGGAGGAATGAACACACATTTGGCTTGCAACCACAGTGTAATTAATTCCCAACAAAGCTGGGTTTGACTTTGTGGCTGTGGAAAGTGCTACTCAGGCTTAACCAGATGCCTCTCCTGCATGCCTTAGGCACCCATGCCAGGGGTCCCTGCTGCCCCCAGCCCCGCTCCCTCACAGCATCAGGCTCTTAGCCCCCAGGACTTTGCCCTAAGGAGGGATTTTCTCAGCCGCCTCTCCCAGGGAAGACATGTAATTCCTCGAAAGGCTGTTTTGAAAGCAATGTTTGCCACCTAGTGGGAAAATCGGGTCTGGGCACTCCTCTTGCCTGCAGAAGGATAGGGCTTGGGGTTGTTTTAGCAGGAGTTGGGGGCCACACGCTCCCTTGCCCATAGGTGGGCAGCAGTTCCCAGCCTCAGTGGGGAGCTCCGGGGAAGAAAGAAACTGGGAGAAGTGATGCTGGCTCACCTTCCTGCAGGCAGCTCAACAGGCTCTTTCCAGCCAGCCATGGATGGCTGCCTGAGTGTGGATCCTCAGCCCAAGCCCTTGCAGTGGTCCCTGGCTGAGCTGGTGCCCAGCATAAGTGGGGAGCTGAAAGAAGTGCTCTGGAGTAGGGGAGAAAGCACCATGTCCTGGATAAATGGTGCCTTCCAGGTCAGCATTCCCCTGGGGATCAGTGCCTTCCAGGTTGGCATCCCCAGCATTCTTCCAGCAATCAGCACCCTTCCAGGTCAGCATCCTCCCTGGCATCAGTGCCTTCCAGGTGAGCATTTTCCTGAGTATTGATGCCTTCCACACCAGCATCCTCCTGGTCATCGGTACTTTCCAGGTCAGCATTTCCCTGGGGATCAGTGCCTTTCAGGTCAGCAGATCCTCCTGGGGATCATTCAGCATCCTCCTGGAGATCCCAGGTGTAGATATGGACCTGGCAGTTTTAGCACCTTACCATCTCCATCAGCACAGAGGTGACTATGCTAGTGCCCAGCAGATATGTGGCACTCAGCTGCTGCCGTGTCTGGTGGATCTACCAGTGTGGAGCGAAGGCTGGGAGTTGCTTATATGCTGGGAGGGCCCCACATGTTGTAACCCTGCAAAGCCACATGAGATTCCCAGAGTCACATTTAACTCTGGCCCATCGTTTTCAGGATGCAGAAAAAGGCCCTGCTGTACCGGGCTGGCTGGCTGCCCAGTGCCTGCTCTGTGCAATCCTGCAAACTCATAGAGCACTGGAGTCCCCAGCTGGCGGAAGAGCTCCTGTGTAGGGCTGGGCCGTGCTATCCATAACCTCTCTTTTCTTGGTCTGCCCCTGCAAACGAAGCAGCTGACGTGGCAGTGGATGCAGGGGACCATAAGGTGCAGCTGGTGGGAGAAGAGCAGGCAGGGAAGCAATCTGTTCCTCCCTGGGGAAGCTCCCAAAGTGTGTCCTGCTCTGTTTTGGTCCCTGCAGCTCTGAAGGCAGCTGGAGGAGAAGATGGAGTTTCTGCCATGGTGAAGGAAGATCATCTCCTCTGAGCAAGTGACACAGCAGCATTGAGAAGATACAGTTCTCATGCTGCACAGCAAAGGAGATGTATGCATGGGGAATACTCCATGGGCACTGCTGTGAAAACCAGTATGACTGGATGTGTCCCCCAGTGCCACCACACTTCATGGCAAATACACAAAACATTGGGAACTCTTGCTTGGACAACAGGACTGTTTTCAGTGCAAAAAAAATGCTGGCAGGAAAGACCTGGGGTCAGAAAGCTCATCCAAAGAGCTGCTGCTGCTTTGACACAGGAGCAGCCACTCCCTGAGAGCATCCTAAGCAGCAGTGCTTGGGTACAGCTAAGCTGCTGGCTTCAGCCTCCCAGCACCTCTGTGGCCATGTGCCTTGCACTTCCTGGCTGTGAAAGACCAAAAGCATCCCAGAGGCTGGGAAGCGGCCAGCCCCAGCAAGCAAAGAAAGAAACAACCTATTCCTGCAGGGAGAAGCCTACCATGAGGCAGCAAGAATAGACGTCTCAGGCCATTCCCCTCTCCACATCTGTTTGGGTGCCAGCACATCTGGCCTGGCAGGTGGTCTCCCCTTCTCTCAGGAAAGAGCAGATGATGGGCAAGGACTTTGCAGGCCTGTGGCAGCTAGAAAGGAAGGCAGAGGAAGAAGAGGGAGTAGGGGTGATCTCAGGGGTCTCTAGCAGGCTGGGTGCTTGGACCCTCTAGAAAGACCCCAGGCAGAGTATCCCACATATAGGTGAGATGAAAGCTATGGCCAGGATGCATGCTCAGCACTGGCTTTTTAAAGCATTTGTGTTTGGATCCACTGTGTCCCCAGGGCACAGTCCCTGCTGCTGCTCCACTCTCTGTGGCTGGAAGCAGTTCCTGAGGAGGATACAATCCCTCTGGAGATGCTCCACTCTCTCCCTTGACACTCTCAGGACTTGCACTGGTAACAACTCAGGCTCTGTCTCCTCATGTCAGCCATGATGCCACTTCCATAGAGACTAGGTGTATGGGCCACACCTGGGACTTGTTCCCAAACACTGTCCTTCCTCTGCTCAAGGGTGTCCCTTTGCCAGCCTTACACACTTGGCCTTGCAGCCATCTTCACAAGTCAGCCCCTGCATAATGAGCATCTTTGATGCTTAGGATGATATTTGGATGTCCAAACTGCCTATCCATGCACCCATCCATCCATCAATGCCACCTTTCCTCCCTTGACCAACTGATCCATGCATCCATCTATACATCTGCACAGCTCCTTCCCTCAACCCATGCATCCTCCTCTCCCTGCTGAACCACCGACTGTGTATGTACCCTTTCTTCCTTGCCTCATAACCTATGAATGTTTCATGACCCTATGGCTCCCACAATCTGCCAGAGCTGCTTTTCTTTCTTTCCTTGGCTCAGGATGTGGTGGAGAAGGAAGCAGGAGCAGCCATGAGAGGTAAGTTGAGACTGTTTTGCTTCACAGTCCTGTGCAACCCGCCTCCTCCCCTGCAAAATGCGGGCTGATCCTGGCGCGAGGCAGGGAGAGGAGGAGGCTAGGCTCGAGGGCCAGTCCAGATATTTGGCAGGGTTGGTGGCAGTCAGGCAGCCCAGGCACTGCTGTACAACTGCCCACAACCAGCGCCCTGCTGCAAAGGTTTTGCCTGGGTTACTGCTTTCCCAGACGAGCCCTACACACAGCAGGGTGGCTGGTGCAGCCCAGCCCCTGCCTGAGAGATGCTCTGGATGGGACCACTCTGTGCTGAATGGAAACACGGACCTTTCTGCACCTCAGTGCTGGGGAACTTGTCTGGTGTGTAGCATTGCCTGCTGGAAATTTTGTACCCCCAGCAGGTCCCAGGCCATGTTCTCCTGCTATTTTCTCCTGCTGGGCTTGGGCTGGTCCCTGTCCCATGCCAAGGAGCTGGGCCCATCCCCGCTCCTTGTGCATGCAGCCCACAGGCTGCTTCGACCTGGCACAGCCTCAACATCCCCAGGCCTGGCTTGTACCAGCTCCCCCAGCAATCTTGGCAGAGCATCCACCCTGGGAAGGCTGGGATACAGCAGCAAGGCAAGTTTGGAAGTGCCTCTGCCTACTCTGGGCAGGGTGAGTCCAGGCAGGGCTCCAGCCTGCAGCAGGAAGCCTCCTGCTCAGTCAGTGGCTGTGTGAGCCACTGAAGAACCTGAGCCCTGGAGGAAGTGCCCTGGCCCCGTGGTGGGACAGGGAGGTGCTGGCACTGGGACTGCTCTCATGGTCCCTTCCTGTTTTTCTTCTTCATGTTTGAAGACGAAGTTGACTTTGGCATGTAGAGCCCTCTCCTTTATCCCAGATTGCTATTCACTCCAGCCCTCCCCTTGCATCTTCACTGGTCCAGCGAAAAGCCCTGTTTACCCATGTCCAGCACCGGGGCATCCTCCCCCTGGGCAGCTGGGAGTGCAGCACGCAGCACCAAACATCTTTAGCCCCCAAGCACTGAACTTGCTCTTTGGGGTCCCTGATGCCCATGTGTCACATTTACAGGCTATTGGGGAAGGGAGCTGAGCCTTGGGGCATCCCAGCGGGCAGATGCAGTGCAGGCAGGCAGGACTTCAACGTGGCATGCACTCTCACCTGCTCTTGGTATCTCCAGCTGCCAAATGGGTGGCAGGTCTCATCTCTAAAGCTTCCATCAAAGAGGAAAGATGTCACCCTCCAGGGCCAAGGGCAGCAGATGTGGTGATGAGGACCAGATGTGCATCTCCTGCCCTCAAACTGCCCTGGTCACCAGAACTGGGTGTCCCCACTGCCTGGCCAGGAAGCCCCAGCTAATAAAGGGGACACAGGGCTTGGCACATGGGGACAGCATGGCTATGGAGTCCCTGTGCCTGTCACTTCTTATCTACCCACTAAGCTTGCCTGCACAATGCAGGCACACATTCCCTTGTGGATGTGTGAGGCTCTGATGGTCTCTTTTCCCCTCGGCCAGCAACAACCTCCTTCTATATGGAGCATTCCTGGACTTTCTGGAGTTGATAAGCAGGCAGGATATGGGGGCCAGAGCCACCAGCCCACACTCTCTCTCATTTTCTGGACATTGTGCTCCTGTGCCTAAAGCAGGCGTCACCCTCCAAGCCAGCACCAGATGCCAGGAAACCACTGAGCTCAGCCTGCAAATGCTGGAGCCACCAGCTATGGAATGGACATCACCCATGTACCACAGCATCATATGGACAACCACAGCCCTGATCCCCTCCATAGTGGCAGGGGAGTGGGAGCTGGTGGTGATAAGAGCAGGTTTCCAAGTGGAAAGGGCTGCCCATGCCATGCTGGGGAGTGAGGGGAAACAAGGGTGACCATGACACATCAGAAAGGGTGCTGTCTGGTTTGGATGCCAGGGATCGGAGCCCAGCAGATGATGGCAGTGTGACACAGCTGGAGCTGACAAGTTCTGAGATGCACCAGGGAGAAGGGATGTGGCTGTTGGGCCCAGAAGCCCAAGCAGGATCTGGCCCCTTATACCTCCCCAGCTTGGTGCCTGCCTTGCTTGCTCCATGGACAGCCCTGCTCCTGTCCAAAGATGATGCCACACCAGTAGCACACCGCAGATGGAGGGCTGACCCCCATCTCCCCCATCCACTGTCAGTGCGCTCACCGGGGGCAGTGAGGGCAAAGCCAAGAACGAGCACGGGCAGCCCCTCTGCCCCTGCACGTGGGCTGGGAGTGCAGGGGCACCCAGTGAGGGCAGAGGGGTCTGTGGGCACATGAGCCATTGCAAAAGGCACAGCCCTGCTCCTGTCCCCTCCAAACCAGTCCCCACAAGAACCCTTTGGCAGGTCACACCGCTCCAGGCTCCCTCAGCATCCCGGGTTCAAGGGCAGCCCTGGGGCTCGGCTGGGAGTGAGACATCACCTCGGCGGGGTGGGTGCACTGCAGGGTCCCTGCACTCCCCCCACCGCTGACTCTCCTCCCCATACTCCCCACACCGCTGCTGCCTGAATTTCCACCCAGTTCCATCTGGATCTCATTGAGCCACTGGCGCTGAGCGCCAGGGTCGGGAGATGCCAACACATGGAAGCCATTAGAGGGGCCGGGTCGAGACCAGGGAGGGGGCCACATGCTGAGAGTGGGGGGCTGTGCAGAGGGTCCTGTCCCTGCTGCCAGGCTGGTGAGGGCAGGGGAGATGTCCCAGACAGCTGCTTGCATCCTCTTCTGGCACTCAGCAGGGGCTGGCCCAGGCAAGGGTCTCTCTCAGCCCCTCCAGGCACCTGGGGAGGGGCCGACCTGTTTGGGGACCAGCCCTGCTGCCTGTGCACCTCTTGCAAGGACTGTCCCCAAGCTGGCATCTCACTCAGTGCCACTCACCTCTCCCCTGGCCCAGCACCATCTGCAAGCGGGTCTTGCCTGGGCAGTGGCAATGCTACGCCCTTTATTGGCATCACTGCTCCATGCAGCCACAGCATGGGGCAGAGGGTCGGGGGGGTCCCTTCTGGCTGCTGGCAGCTGGTGGGGGGTGATGGGCAAGGCTCAGCACCCTCTGCTCACTGATGCCCGGCACCCCTGGGAGCCTACACCCATGGTCCCCCTTGACACTAGGCAGGGAAGTGGGGCTGGCTCAGCGTTTCATCCCCATGTGTTTAGCAGCGCCCAGTAGTAGGGCTGGCCAGACACGCTGAGTCCAAGGTGCCTCCAGCTGGCTTCTGGCAGGCACAAGCAGCCCAAAGCTCCCGGGAGCAGTGCCTCTCTCCTTAGGGTCCATTCTGCAGCCCCAGAGTGCTGGGAGCTCCGGCAATGTCCACGACCATGGGGCAACCCAGGAGGTGTGGGGTCCTTAGGGGCCAGCAGTGGCATCAAGTCCCACGTGTGAGCGAGCGGGTGCAGGGAGTGGGGATCGGCCAGGGCTCACTACAGGATCTGGGCCTCTGCCGAGAGAGAGGGCAGGGGGTCAGGGGGGCACTGACCTGCCCCCCCACCCCACACTCCTTCCCCCGCATTCCCCCCATTACCTCCCCTGCACCCCGACTCACTCGGTAGTGCCTTCAAGTGGGTGGCAGCAACCAAGAAGTTGTGGGGTTTGGTCTTGTCCTTGCCTTGTTTCCTCACCCGGAGCCTGGGGACAAAGCAGCAGTGGCTGAGGACCCCAAGCAGCCTCCCTGGGCACCAGGACCTGCCCACATCCCTGCTGATCCCACTCTGCATCTCCAGCCTCAGCTACTCCAGTGGGTCAGCTCCAGGGCTACAGCAGGAGCTGGTCACAACACAAAGCAGGACTGGGAGGGGGACAGGGACCAACAGCAGAGCCATGGTGTGGCAGGGAGGGCACAGCCATGGCAGGGTGAGAGAGGACCTGGGGAAGGACCAGCAGGCAGTCCCCAGCAGCAGGACTCCCAGGGGATGAAAGCATATGGAGGGGTATCTGGGCTGACTCTGGAGCATGAGAGTCCCCAGAGAGGCAGAAGCCTTTGGGGTGATGTTAGTAGCAGCAGTATCTTTGGGGGGTACACAGAAAGGTCCCATGGATACGGGCTCATCAGAAAGACCCCAGGCAGGCTAAGAAGTACTGTAGCCCATGGGGTGTGGTGGGAAGAGGCAGTGATGTTGCAGGGGGCAAGGGGAGCATAAACCACCTTATGGGGTTGGCATCAAGTCTGTTTGGGCAGAGACCTCAGAGCAGGGCTGGGGGCGGACACGGGGCACCCCATGCTGAGGGTTCAGGGGCCAGAGTGGGATGGGTCAGTAATCATGCAGACTCCTCCATCTCAAAACCCAACCTACCAGACGAGGATGGTGATGATGAGAACAGCAGCCAGGACAAAGAAGGCAAAGATCCCGAGAGACACCAGGACGGCCATCTTCTCCACGGGGTCACTGTGGTCTGGAACAGAGAGACTGTCACGGTCAAGGGATGCCACAGCCCCCAGCACCTGGGGGATCCTATTGCAAGCTCCTGGACAACCCAGCACCCAAGCCACACCTGGGCATGGGGCAAGGGACCCTTCCCATGACTCTCAGCCTGGCACTCCTGCCCACCACCCCCAGGCTCTACTCACTGATGGGCTCAGGGTTGGGAGCCTGGGAGGGCTCCTCGGCCAGGCTCTCCAGGCTGGCGTCTGTAGTGGTTTCTTCACTCGCTGTGGTCGCCAGGTCTGGAAGGACAGAGGGGATGGGAAATACTCACTGAAAAGCATGTGCAGCACCCCAGAGACCAACAGAGAGGAGTGAAGAAGTGTGCCCTTGTGCCCCAGGGGTCCCACGAGCCCCCAGGGTGCTAGTGGTGCTCTGGGAGTCCCACTCTGCCCTGAAGCAATCCCCAAATGGCAGCAGCATGGCTGCAACCTGACATGGGGCTGGGAGATGCTTTGCCCCCTTGAAGGTCAGACCCCCGCCGTGGGGCCAGTTCTTGGACAGTGCACAGGACCAGCTTTCTGGGTCAACTTTAAGGGACCTCAGGAGCTGGAACTTGCTCTGAGTAATATTTGGAGGAATGGGTGCTCTGGGGAAGGGGTTGGGGAGGGGAAGCCCCGGGTGCTGGAGGGATTTTGGGGAGGGACGGTGCAACCTGGTAGGGCTGGTGGGGTCTGCAGCCTGTCCCCCTCGCACCTCTGACCGGTGTTGCCCGGGCCTCAGCACTCCATTCACTCCAGTTCCCTGCATCCAGGAAATCCTTGGCGCTGACTTGGACCACGTGCTCCAACCCAGCAAAGGCATCTGTGATCACCTCGGACAGGTTCACTGTCTCCACCTGTGCCGCACAGAGGGGAGCTGTGAGGCAGGCAGGGGCACCCCTTACTGCCCTCGTGCCAACCCTCCTCCCATGCCGGCTTTGCCTTTGCTTGCCCACTGCTTACCACAGACCAGGAGCGGTGGATGACGGGCCGGTATTGGAGCCGAAACCTGAGCTGGAAGTGGGGTTCCTTGGGCCAGGAGGAGGGATACTTCCAGCTCACATGGAGCCGCCGTGGGGCCAGGGGGATGGGCTCCACTACCAAGCCCTCTGGAGGGTCTGGCTTAACTGTGCAGGAGAGGACAGGGAACCTTTGTCACACCAGAATGCCGTGCAGAGGGGTGTTGGGCTCCCTTCTGCTGCCCAGGGCTGGATGCCCAAGGGATGGACAGACACTGGGATGGATAGATGGATGGATGAGGACTCACTGATGGCCTGCATGGTGACATCAAGGAGGCGGAAGCTGGAGCCCAGGGGGTTCACCTCAGTGATGTTCAAGCGGTAGGAGCTCCAGAACTCTGACCCGTGGACAGTACAGGTGCCAGGGTGGGATGGATCCTGCAGGCACGGCCCCACATGCCCATTCTTGTTCCTGCAGACAGGGAGGCAGGGTGGTGACATCCCCTCCCGCCCTGCCCACCATACAAAGTTTCCCGGTTCTGCCAAGGAGGTGCTATGCAGGGAGACCCCCATGCCAAGAGCCTGGTGGAGGAGGCAGCCCCTGCTGCAGCTCAGCTGCCCTCACCCCTCCAGAGCTCAGCACGTCCCTCTGAGCATGACCAAAGGGACCCTCATCCCAGCCCCACAGCCCCTCCTGGGAAGGTTTCTCCTGGGGGCAACCCCTTCTCCCAGGCCCCCAGGCTTAGGTAGCTGGCTCCCCCATGGGGACCTGCAGTTCTCGCTTTGGGGACCCCACTGAGGACAATGGCAGAGCCTTCTGTCACTGGATGGAGGCCAGTCCCCAGGGAGCAGGACTGCAGTGGGAGTCAGTCCTACCTCCGCTTCTCTTCACCCGTCAGCGATTTCTTCCTATCATGGAGACAGATGGAAAAGCACACAGTGAGGATGGAGACACAGCACGAAGCCAACATGACCATGACCCAGAGGAGGGACAGCGGTCTCTGTACCAGAGAGCAGCCCTCCACTTCCACGCTGATGCACACAGATGACATGGCATGGCAGGTGGAGTCAAAACGGTGCCCAGCCCTGCCAGTGAGCAGCCTGGCAGCAGGAGCTGGCAATCCCAGAGGAACAAGATGGCAGGGTGCCCAGGAGGGTCTTTCCCCAGAGGACCCCCCTCCCCTGCCCAGGATTTCATCATGCAGCAGCAGCAAACATGTAAGAACACAAATAAAAGCAGCTCCTCAGTAGCTGGCTTTGCCCTCCCATTACAGCCCGTAAAAGCCCCCTGCTACCCACCACCCCTCCCTGTCAAGCCCCTGATGCTCCACACAGTCCCCTCCCTGCCAAGCCCCCAGCCCATGGCTCCTGCAGCTTTCAGCAGGGCTGTGCTTTATGAGCTCCAGTTGACTTCAAAGCAGCCCGCTAATTTGGCCTGCCGGGATAATTAGAAGCAGCAGTGCTGTCAGGGCTCCTTTCATCCCAAAGCATGCTGAAGCACTTGGCGGCTTCCAGATGACCTGTTTCTCTTTTATAGCCCCTCTGGTGCTGGCAGAGCTGTCAGCAGGGAGGGAGTCTGCCTGTGCCGGCCTCCCAACACTGCTGGGGGCCCCCCTTGGAGCAAGCAAATGCTGAGTGCTCTGCTCACCCCAAATCATGACCTGCTCCGGGGTGCAGCATGGTCCTTGGCGCAGAAGGTGAACCCAGGGCATGGGTCAGATGGCCAACAGAATTTGGTGGTTATCTGTGGCTGGGCCCCAGGGCTCACCCTGTAAACCCCGCATCCCATGCCCTGTAGGGGACGCCTCACCTGTAGGTGGTCATGTATCTGGTGGGGAGGAAGGTCTCCACACTGGAGGTCCAGGAGCAGGAGAAATTCTCATAGTCTGATGCTCTGCAGGACACAAAGGGGACTCCTGGCAGGTCTGGGGTCCAGGGGGAAAAGAGAGTCAGTGAGAGGTCCCCTGTCCTGCAGCCCAGCCAGCACGCAGCAACCCCTGTGTCACCACAATGTCCCCTCTTGGTAAGCCCCTGCCAGGCGTGCAGGAACTGCTGGCCCATCCTGGTGGGGCTGCACACACCCCACACCCCAGCCTGCGGACACGCTACTCACGACCCAGCCGCAGGGACACGGTGTGCAGGAGGCTACCATCCTCGCTGTAGCAGCTGTAGGTTCCTGCAGTGGCCAAGCTGGCATGTGGCAGTACCAGGGCTCCCTGCCGGATGGCTGAGCCCTCTGGCAGTGCCACAGCACCCGCCCTTCTCCATTGCACTGGTGAGCTGGTGAGGAGAGAGCGGGCAGGTGGCGTTAAAGGACAGGGATGGTGGGTCACCCCAGACCCACGCTGTAAACCTTCACATCAGATAAATCCCCTGGTGCACAGAAAAGACCTACCTGGCATGGGCACCGGCGCACAGCAGGGTCACGTCTGTCCCCACCTGTCCGTACTGCACACCTGGAGGGACACACACAACCCCAGATGGGTGTTAGCACTCTGTGCCACCCCATGCCAGGGCTGGGGGGTCGAGGTGGGGAACCTGGGGTTGTACCCCCCTGGGGAGCCAAGTGCTGGCTGTGGGGTCTTGCTTCATGCAGGTACCACCACGGGGGACTGGGAAGGACTGCTCCCACCTGGGGCTGGGCAATGGGCAGCTGCAGCAGGGCACTGGCCAGAGGACACCCATCACCATGGGGCCGCGTTTCGTGTACACCCTGGCTCTGGTAGGTCTGTGCCTGCCTGGGGGGAACGGGGTCCCCCCAGGGTCCCTATGCCTGGGACATGCGGGGCTGTGCGGGGGCTTGGGGGGGGCTCACCTTCCTCTCCCCAGCCCTCAGGGACGGCGAGGGAGGCTGACACCAGGGCTGCCGCAAGGAACACCATCACCCTGCCCAGGCCTGGGATGGGACTGCACATCTGGAGGAGGCAGAGTCGGGAGGGAGAGGGTGTTATCCCCTGCGGTGGGGTGGCCAGCAGGGTCCACAGCCTAGAGCATCCCTGCAGGACCATGGACCCCACCTATCCCTCTTGTCTCACCCCATCCTGCAGGGGACAGCACGGGGACCATACTGCTGGGACACCAGCTGGGACAGTTGGCAGGGTCTGTGCCACTGTCCAGCTGGTCCCTGCCTGCAGAGGAGTCCCCATGCCTGGAGGGGGAACACAAAGGGCAAACACACTGACCAGGAGCTCAGGACTGTGTGGGTTGGCGGGATTAA
>JAVJGI010000057.1:10519159-10535606 GCA_035590275.1 Ibycter americanus | reverse complement strand
AGCCCCAGGGTGGTCCAGAGACCTACGCCAGTGCAGCTGTAGTGGGAAGGGACTTAAGAGAAATTCTGGCCTGTATTTACACAGCAGGAGACAGCAGTTAGATCTGAACAGGCTCACACAGCCACAGAGAGCAGGTCTGTGAGAGCTCAGGCTGTACCTAGAGTGGGGCTGGCTGGGGGTCCTGTGTCACTGCCCACCCCTGCACTCGCTGCAGGGCTGGTCCATGCAGGTCAGTGCCCTTCTGGGCCATTTGCGGTCTCTGGACCCAGGGAGAATGGCCCTGAAATCTCTTCCTTCCACTCAGATCACCATTGGGTCTGTGGTGAGAAGTGTGGGGCATGCTGAGTCAGGGATGTGCACCCAACTCTCCATGTGTCAACCCCAGCCACAGACCGGGGTCTCCCCACCATAGCACAGCTAGCATCACCCTGTCTGTGCATCAGCATCACCAGCATCACCCTGTCCATCCCAGTCAGCATCGCTCAGAGCTGCCCATCCCAGCTTACATTGCTCTGCCCATAACAGCCCGCATCACCCTGGCCACCCTGGCCAGAGTCACCCCATTCACCCCAGCCAGCATCACCCTGTGTGCGCCAGCCAGCATCGCCCTAAGGCATCTGTTCCAGCCTGCATAGTCCTGCATGTATCAGACAGTGTCACCCTGTCCATCCCAGCTGCCCACTCCTGCCAGTGCAGCATCGGGGAAGGCAGCACTGAGCCCCCCCAAGACACACACACTGGCTTAGTAAATGACCTGCCTGAGCATTGCCAAAACCTTGCCACAACCAAGCATCACCACAGACAGAAGAAACAGGGCAAGCCCTTCCTCGCCTGCCCAAAGGCCACAAACAAAAGGGGAAGGAGCCGCAGAGCGGGGGAAGACCCGGAGCCCTCACCCGCCCCGGGTACAGTGGTGTGGCAGGGGGCCAGGCACTCCGGGCCAGGCAGTGCTGCAAACCAGCTTGCCCAGAAAGGATCCCCTTACTTTCTGCAACTGAACTCCCTCGCCAAGGGGAAAACAGGCATGCAAGTGAACGCACAGAAACGTGCATTGCTAAGCCACCTTCCTTAGCAGATCTGCACCCCCATGGATGGGCACACAGGTGGAGAAAGCATCCCTCTACACTTGCACTGGTGGTGACACATCCCAGGGACAGGGAGTCCTGGCACAGTGGTCCTGAAGCCAAGTCGGGACAGAGGGAACAATTGGAGCTTTTCTTCCTGCCCACATGCAAATCCAGGCCAGAGAGGCGTCTGCTGCCCGCCAGGGGCAGGGTGACCTCCCATGGCCGCTGCCGGGGCAGAGGGACCCAGCCCAGCCTGGGCCTGTGGCTTGGCGCTGGCAGAGAGGGTAGCAGCACTGAACTCTGCTCCCTTGGCATCGGACACTCTGGTCACCAGCACAGTCAGGGCGACCCGGCTGTAGCACCCGTGAATGTGAGCCAGAAACAAAAGGTGCCGCTCTCCATCCTGCACCAACCCTGCTGTCCCGCTGGGCATCATTTGAGCTCTTCCAAAAGGTTTTGGGGAGCTGCAGGGAGAAATCCTGCCATGAGCCCCTTCCTGCATCCAAACTGATATACTGCAAGACAAAACATCCTCCAAAATCACAGCCATGTGCACCGGCACTGATGCCCACACGGGGTGTGACAGCCCCTCCAGCACAGCTGCTCTGTGCCATGCCCCGCCGTGGCCTGGCAAAGCCCGGTGCAGATTCCTGGGGGAGGCCAACTTTCCATTGTGCTTGACGCTTTGAAAGACAGTGGGTTTTGGGTTTTTTGTGTTTGTTTTTGCTTTGCTTCATTTGAAGTCTCTCTTCAAAGAGAATGAGCTGCACGCAGAGCAGGGGGTGGCAGGGAGGGGGACACAGGCAGACAATGACGTGCTGCAGGGCTGAAGATGGCAGCAGGGATGTACAGGATGCTTCCTACCAAGCACAGAAAGCTGGGGTGCCTCCTAACCGCTCCCCAGGGTGGTCTGGGGCAGCATCGCTGCAACAGAGATGTGGCTAATAAAACAACCCAAGAGCACTTGGCAGCTCTGCCTGCTGCATGCTGGGTCCTGTCAGTCACCGACCTGCAAAAAGCTGCTCTGCAATGGGTGGCGCCTGATGCTAGCCAGCTACAACACCCTAGAAATGGCATCATACTGTACTCCTGCCCCTGAGCTGGGGGAGCATCCCTGGCCCTGCAGCCCAGATCCTCCTCTCTGCCAGTGCCTGCTGTGGGAAACATGTCCTGTGGCTAAGAGCGGCAGCGTTTTAAAGCAGCAGGAATTCGCCTCTTCTTGCTTTCCTGCAGGGTTGGGAGCACAGTGCCCCACTAATCCCCTCTCCTCCTAGTAGCCCTGCAGAAGCACCATGCTCTGCTCTGAGGAGCTGTGGTGCGGCCTGAGTCCATCCTCTTGGCCACTGATCTGCCCAGAAACCAGGCAGCATCCCACCCCTGCAGCACCAGTGACCTCCAGCACCATTGCATCAAAACGCACCATTGCATCAACACGCACCTTTGGGGCAGGGGGAGCATGGACGTCACTGCTAGGATGATCCCCTGCAACCTGCCACTCCTGTCCCCTAAATGCCTCTGGCACCCTCCCAGCTGCTGGGTGCCCAAAAAGACCAGCAATGGGTGCAGGCAGGGAGGGAAGCATGTCCCCCACCACTTCCAGGGCCACTGGGGCCATGTGCAGTCCCCAGGACCCCTGGCAGCACCCAGGGGTAAGTCCTTGCCCACCTTGGGCACTGCCAGGGGGATGGTCCCTAAGGCCAAGGGGAGAGCCCCACTCACTGTCCCCAGCTCCTCTGGTGCCTTGGGGACCTCAAAAATGGCTGCTTTCCTCTGCACCACTTTGGTGGGGTGCCAAGCACCCATGGGACCCCATGCATGCTGGGGGGGGCACCATGCCAGGCTGAGCTGAGCCAGCACACACACATGCACAACTACAGCCAGTGCAACTCCAGCACACTGAAATTACCCCAGTTAAACCAGCAAAACCAGTTGCAGCCTTTCCCTGTGAGGCCAGTGCAGCCCAATAAAACCTGAGCGAAATGCGAGCCTGGGGCTAGACCCAGTACAGTCTCAGTATGGGGCTTAACCCCTGGAAGCCCAAACATAGGATTATACCACATGAAGCCCAGGACCAGGATTAAATCCTTCTTAGCCCAGGAGTGGGATTAAATCCAGTGTAGTCTGAATGTGTGGTTAAATCCAGCTCAGCTCAGGTGTGGGGCTAAACCCAGCTCAGCCAAAACGTGGGATTAGACCCAGCACTGCCCAAACATGGGGTTATGCAGTTCAAATGTGGGGTTAAATTTAGCACAGCTCAGGAGTGGGGTTAAACCCAGTTCAGCCCAAACACAGGGTTAACCCCAGCACCGCCCAGGGAATCACTCCATCTCCCCAGCCAGGTGCAACGCACATCTCCACACAATCCAGACCGACTCCCCACAATATTCCCTGGCAATGCCTGGATGACCACAGCCCCTCTGGTGTCCCAAGGGTCATCTCCCTCCTCCGTGGGGCCAGCAGCTGATAGCAGGACCCAGTGCTGGGGACCTGGGAAGCCACCACACACCTTGGTATGCCAGTAGCTTCATGGAGGTCGGGCTCTGCTCTTACCCTGGCTGGGAAACTCCCACCCCAATGTCCCAGTTTCCACCCTCCCCTGCTCCATCTCGTGGGAAGAGGTCTCTGGCTCCCAGTTGTAACCGGAGGCATCAGCAAGGGCCAAAACAGCAAGGGCTCTGTTAGCAGCCAGCAGCCCCGACGCCACGCCGGCTGGCAGCGTTGCATTTGGAGGGGGGAGAGAGGGCCCCTCCACCCCTGTCCCCATCCCCACACTCCCCCCGAAGCCACGTGCCAGAGAAATTCCTAAAAATAATCTCCTGTCTGTAAAGAAACCCACTGGCGCTACAGCTACAGCAGGATACTATTTTTAGGATGGATGGATGCAGTCATGGGGGGGCTGCATCCCCACTGTCCTCTTCACAGAGTCACCGGACAGGGACGGGCACGGTGCTGCATCCAGGGACACGGGTGGGACCCGCTGGCAGGGAGCTGGGCCACCCTGTGATTACAGCAGGGTGGGAAAGGCTTTTCCTGTCCCGGGAACGCTTTAGGATTTGGGACATTTTTCCGTTGCTGGGCTCAGCCTATCCTGGCAAAGGTTTCGGTGAATCCACAGCTCCTGGCACAACAGGGCAGCTGGGCACCAGCGTGCACCCTGGCATTTCACCTCCCCAGAAGCATCTACATCCCCCAGAATAAGTTCCCCTCATAAGCTGGCTCTGGAGCAGATACCAAAGCATATGCATCCATATATGTGGGGAACAAATGCATATATGTACATACACGTGAATGCCCCACAGAAGCTCAACTTCTGATGGTACTGATGAACTCCAGCATGGAGCTGAGAGCCCTGAACAGGAGAGGGGCCCCACAGCATCCCCCTGCCCGGTGCTCCCCCCACCCTTCCCAGCACTCCAAAGCTGGCTGATGCCTGGGAGCCATTGGGCTCAGCTCCATCCCGGAGGCACGAAGGCACCCGGGTCAGCCAAATCGCTGCGCAGCCAGCAGGGCCAAAATAAACAGCTCACCGTACACAAAGGCTCCCCCAGCTAGCAATTTGCTGTCACTCCTTTTGCAAAACAAAATCCCTTTTGGGCTGGAGAGGGATTTCAGGTGTCATTAAGGGCCACCTGGGTAGCCAAATAAAGCCACCACCAAAGGGTGGCCCATTAACCCTTTGCGCTCCACTGGCAGCACCCTTGTCAGGGGGGAGGACGGCAGTTGCAGAACCCCTGCAATGTGTGGTGTGGGGATGCCAGTGCCAGGTTCTGGCGCCTGGTGGGATAACAGTGGCCTGTCTTCTCCACACTTGGAGGCAACTCTGCCTGCTTAGCTGAGGGGAGGCAGGCCAGGGGATGTAGCAGGGTGTGAGGCATGTGGCAGGATGGAGACTGAGGAACCATCTCGCCGCGGCAGTATCTGTGCCCCTCACCTCATGCCAGGTCAATCAGATGGCAGCCCCCAAGTCGAAAGGAGAAGTGACAAGAAGTGGGGAAAAGCTGGAGCAGAAGCCCACCACCAAGGCTAGGGGCTGCAGTGCAGCGCCAGGGGATGGGGGCTGAGCCCTGCCTAAGTTGAGAAGGTTGGAAAAACACCATCGGCTCATTTTCTGCTGGGGAAAAAAAACTCCAGCCAAGTTCTCCTGAAAGATTAAGTGCGATCGTAACCGAGCAGGGAGCTGGGGGAAAGCAGGGCAACGCGGTGAGAGTGCTGACACATCTCCTTCCCCAATGCTGGAGAGACGCCCCAGCCCCACTCGGGGCCAGCTCTGTTTACAGGCTCCTATTGTGTCTTTTTTTCCTTTTGGGTTCCCCCCACCCCTCCTCTCCAATATTATAGTTCAGAGTAAACAAAAGCAAGCAGCCTCTCACTCCAAACATTTCAGCCATCCCAAACTTTCTCTGGAGGGGGGCTGCCCGTGGAATTTTCCTCATCCAAAAGAATTTCGAAATGTTCCCGTTGCAGCCTGCTTTAATTGGAGGCCAAGGCAGCTCCAAAATCCTTCGCAAAATGGTCGAGCTGCCCTCTGCGCAGCCCTGGCTCTGGCCAGAGGCACCAAGGACCAGCAGCCGCTGTGCCCCAAAGCACCCCCATGCACAGGGAAACCCTCCAGCCTGGCACACTTGCCAGATGGGGACAAAGGCACGTCCCAGCACGTACACCCCCCCCAGCCCAGCCCCTCACCTAAAGGGAGTCAACAGGTCCTGGTGAGGCCAAATCCTACTGTTTTTTAAATATTTTAAGCTGCCGCTACAGTTATTATTACCCTGAGATGGCGATGCTGGTGCAAAGTGCTTGGGTGCACTGGGGTGTGTGTGCATCCCAAAGCACGCACTATTTCCCTTTGCAGGTGGCATCTCCACAACACCAGCCAGTGGGGAGAGGGTGAAGTGGCTGCCAGAG
Source organism: Ibycter americanus (assembly GCA_035590275.1). Taxonomy (NCBI): domain Eukaryota; kingdom Metazoa; phylum Chordata; class Aves; order Falconiformes; family Falconidae; genus Ibycter; species Ibycter americanus. The sequence continues at coordinate 10,529,637 of JAVJGI010000057.1, read as the reverse complement.
CTCCTTGGAGGAGCGGTCAGTGGCACCCAGGCACCGGGAGGGCAGTCTGCAGCAGTGATGCTAGCTCAGTGCTGCCTGCTCACCACCCGGGCAGATGGAGGAGGGGATGGTATGCTGCATCTACCCTCGAGGATGGAGTAGGGGCACAGCACTGTCCCCTGCAGATCCCTGGCAGATTGCATGTGGAAGGGAGGAGGAAATCTCCTCCAGGATAAGCTATGGCGCTGGGTGCCACCCAAGGGTGCTGCTCCTCTCTGGCCCACATCACACTGACAGGGTCTGCACCCCAGTCCCAGAAGAGGCGGGACCCCAATGTGGGCAAGCAGAGACCCCCAAGAGGTCTCTTGGCTCTGGCTAGGCACAGATGTGGTGTGAAACACATGGAACCCTGGCATGGGGGTGCAAGCACTGCTCAGCCCACTGGCAATGGGGGCATCAGGAGTGGTCACTGAAACAACTGGCAGGAGGAAAGCCTCACCAAAAAGCCCCACAAGAAAGCCAGCACCCGCAGGAAGAAGCACCCGAAGCTCAACCCAGCAATGATTTGGCTGTCAATCCTCCTCGCTTTCCCAAGTGGTCCCCAGATGGGTGCCACCAGGCAGATGGTCCTGCAGCCCAACAAACACCCGGACACGCTGGGGAGCCCCCACATACTCCCTCCCTGGGCACACACAGATCTTGGGGACTGCGACCCCTTGACGCACCCTTGCTGTCATGCCAGGAAGGCGAAACCTTGCTGGTACCCACTACATCCCCTCCCGCCCCAGCATCCTGCCCCAGTGGGCACAGAGCCCCGTGCCACTGCAACAGCACTGGCAGGGGTGGGGGAGATACCTCAGCTCCACGCCGGACAGGGGTCTTGCCGTGGGATGGGGCTCTGCTGGGTGCCCCCGCTGCCTCTGCACCATCTCCCTGCACCGCTTTGCTGGGATCTCCTCCTCCGCAGAGGCTGCTCAGTGGCTTGGCGTGTAAGCGGTCCTACCCCCCCACCCCCTGAAGCCCCCTCCCCTATAAAGGGGCCAGGCAGCGGCTGTGCGGGAAGTAGAGCCCCCAGTGCAGCAGATGGGGTCTGTAAGGCAAGGCTCCCCCAGGTGTGTTTGCCTTGGCCAGGGCTCAAGCCCGTCTAATTAGAGCTACAGAAAACATATATTAAAAAAAACGAGGGGGGAAAAATAATCCTCTCCCCTGTGCTGGGGCCCAGGGTTTGGCCGGAGTTTCTCGGCAGGCCAAGTGCAGGCGATACAGGCTCTGCTGGCAGCAGCCCGGGGAGGGAGGGATGTTTGTGGATATTAAAATGCAGTCATAAAGGAGAATAAAAGGGTAGCCTTGTTTCAGAACGAGTCTCCGAGGCTTTCCCCTCTCCCGGCATGCTCGGCACCTGGCCGGCAGCACAACCATCTCCCCCTTCCCGCAGCTCCCCCTGCCAACCCAGGCTCGCCCAAGGACTGAGGTGCTGCTGGCGAGACCCCAACCCTCACAGGGTGAAGCCCAGCACCTTTGGGTGGGAGAAGATTTGGGAAGCCCCCCCCTTTGCAGTCACCCCCACGGGGTTAAAATTACAGCTGGCGCTTCTGGAAAACTTACCCCTGCACATCCCCTCCTCCTCGCCCCCGCAGCTCCCTGCCTTCCTCTGCCCACTGCCCTGCCTGCGTGCAGGCACGGCTGCCCAGACCCAGCTGCTTAGTGGCAGACACATGGCAGCACTGCCAGTATTCCACTGCCTGGCCTCTCCCTGCCTCCCCGCCGGAGGCAGAACAAGCCGGACCGTGTTTTGGTCAAGGTTTAAAATTAGCCCCAGGCACCCGACACCCCCAGCGCCCGCACAGACCAAGGGGTGCTGCAGGGTCCCATGTGGCTCCCCGGCATCTTGGGGTCTCCGCCCATCCCCAGGGACATGTAAACCACCCCAGAAGCCCTCTCCTTGGGACATCTCCCCAGATCCATTCCTGAAGTGTGATGCTGCCTCCCTGCAGCATCTCCTCGGTCTCCATGCTGCCATGTCCGGCTCCGAAGTGTCACACCAGAAGGCTGAGGAGCAGCTGCAGGCGTCAGTCTGGCAAGGATGGCCCTGTCCCGGCCCCACCTGCTCGGCCAGAGATACCTGGCACACATCTGGCTTCACCGCTGCCCTCTGCCCCCTTCCCAGGGCAGATAGGAGGGGACAGTGGGCTGCAAGCCCAGAAGCCTCCCATCCACCCCTGCTCCCATCCCTCCCCCTTTTCCCTGGCAGCATCCTGAAAGTGCATCACCAAGCCCCCCGTCCCCCCAGCTCACAGGGACCCTGGGCACACCTCGTCCCCAGCCACGGCCCAGATGACTAACGCCCCGGCAAGCAAGCTGGGTGCCGTCAGGGCGAGCAGGGCCTGTCCCTTGGCCGTGCTCCCTCCCCGCGGCGGTGAAATCACGTCTGGAGAAAGCATGGGGAGGGAGCTGCTGGGCCCCCCCTGCTGCTTCCCAGCGAGGATGCTCGCTCCCTGCCCGCTGGCCGGCTGCCCCACACTGCAAACCCCGCATCCCAGCAGAGGGATGTTCCAGGCACACAGCCTGCAACAGGACCGAACATCTCATCTCCTCCTCACTCCGGATCCCATAGCAGCATCCCAGGCACGACAACGGTGCGGGATGCAGAAACGTGGCAGCAAGCCCCAAGGCACTTGGAGCGGGCAGGAATCTCTAACCTCCCTCTAACCTCTCTCATACCAATGCAACCCTGCCAGAGCCTGGGGGCCGACACGGAGTGGAAGGGGGACCGCTGACACCCCCCACAGCAGAGCAAACTGGCTCACAGAAGGAGCTGTTGGCTCTGGCAGGCTGGAAACACCCCTGGGCAGCACCAGAGGGGACGGTGAGGGACCGGCCACCACCACCCACCTCCGACCTGGCACGAGGCACGCGCCGGCTGCAACGGGGGTGACTAATGCGGCTCTTTAAACGCCTCCGCCGGCACAGGAGCGTGGCTCTGGGTTAGGGTTTAATTATCTGCCTTCCTCTGCAGCCTGAGCTCTCCTCTTTTTGAACCGCCACGGGGACCCCAGGGATGTTGTCCATCCCCCCCCAGCCTGGGCTGCTGGCACCAAGTGAGTGGGGCCGCAGCAGGGAGCTGGCCGGGAGCACGCCGAGGCTGCAGCTGGGGGCTATAAAAAGCACGGCTGTGGTATGCAACGAGGCACTGAGAGGGGAATAAAATAAAATCAGGTGGTGGATGAGTCGGACGCTTGCTTCTGCACCAGGGCTGGCCCCAGCACTGCTCCCCATCATCCTTTCCCTGATCCCTGCCTGTCCGACAGCCCAGTGAGGCTGGGGCAGAGCGGAGAGCTGAGATTCAGCTAAGGATGGAGGATGCAGGACTGGGTCAGCAGGCAACGGAGTGGGTCAAGGCTGGAGGAACAATTGCTGGCTGTGGCATGTGGGCTCCTGCCTAGGATGGAGGCATTGCAGCCACCCCTCGCCCAGCCCAGAGATGCCGGATCTGGGCACCCAGCCTCCTGGCAGCTTGCACTGGAGGATTAACTGTACACTGATTTACGGCCAGAGGTGCCTTTGCTGGGATGGGGCTGGTGCACCAACAGCCAGAGCAGGCACCCCACCATTATCCAGCAGGGACCTCACCCAGAGGTGACAGTGACAGCACAGCTCGGGGACAGACAGGGCTCCCCTTGGCCTGGCAGGAGCTCCCTGCTCAGGGACATGCAGTGTTTGCACAAGCCTGAGCAGGAGAAGGTCAGATTAATTTTAAACCTGAATAAACAAGGAGAGAAGTCAATGCCAGAGCTCGCCCTTCCTGGCAGGGATGCCCAGCAGAGGTGCACAGTACCCGCAGCATGGCTGTGCCCAGCCCAGATACCAGCAGGGCTCAGCCATGGGGCTCATATTGCCCTAGGAGAGCCAGGACAGACTCAAATCCCAAATCCCATGCCTGGGGGCCTCCCTTTTCCACAAGGAGCTCCCAGCTGAGTCAGTGCTGGCGTCGGGGTGAGCGGCTGCTGCTTGCCTTTGCAAAATCCTGCCGGCCTCCACAGGGAAGCACCCACCACGGGACCCCTTGCCCACCAGGAAGAACACTGGGGCTCACCTGTCCCCTGGCCACGGTGCACAACCCAGTCTTGGGAAGCAACCAGGAGGAACAAAAAACATATAATAAAATTGTTTGTGGGTCAAGAGGAAAACAGAAAAAACAAAAACAAAAAGTGTTTGTGTTTTTCGTGCCAAAAGGAAAATGAAAACCAAAACATTTTGTTCTAAATGATAGGCCTTGTTTAGTTTTCAGTGGTTTTACTTTTTTAAAATGGTTTGAGTTAAATCAAGCTACATTTGGCTTCCAAACATTACCTTGGGGTGGGGAATAAAATAAAATTAAAAAAAAAAAAATCAAAACATCTCATTTGGAAAATGTCAGAGCAAAATGCCACGGCTTTTCCAGCCCTGGGAGAGCCGCAGCCAGGCGCTGAACCCAGCCTCAGCTCACAACTTGTGATGGCCTCCCCAAAGCAGCCTTTTTTTCCAGAAAATAAAGCAGCTGCTGCGCTGACTGACAGCCAAGAGGGCCCATGCCCTTGGTGCCTGACTCCCATCGGGGATGTCCCCTCCACCTGTGCTGGTCCCTGGGACCTGCCAGGGCACGGAGAGACCCCGCTGCAGCTGGCAGCCAAGCGTGCGAGCCGAATCCCAGCCGAGCGACTCTTCAAAACTCCTCTTTAAATGTCTTTTCTATTAGGTCAGCATTCCTGCGTCGCCCAGGGAAGGTGGTTACGGCCCGCAGCCCGGCACACAGGCTCCTCGGTGCTGACTGCTGGCTCTCTGTCAGCAAGCAGCCTGCCCACACTATTAAATTACTGAGAAAAATGGATCGTTTCACCAAAAATTAGGTGCAGGAACCTCTTGTGCGGTGGCAAGGCGAGCTGGTAATTGGGAATTCATAGCACTGGCCACAAACGCTGCCTCCGGCTCCACTCCACCCCCCTCTGGTTGCGGTGATGGATGGTGGAGAGGCATTCGCTGCCATCCCCGAAATGCCGATGCTGATGGAGATGCAGCGGCCACGTCGCCAGCAGCCAGCAGCGCTGCTGAGGTCCCCTGTGTGCCCCAGGAGGGTTAGACGTTGCTGCAGGGTCCCTCTGCCCTTGGTAGATGGGGCGGGGGGAAAGTGAAAAAAAGCCCACAGGGACCTTTCCAGACACTGGAGGAAGAAAATTCTCTGTGCATGGCTGGACCTGCTCACCATTAACCACCCTGCTGGGGACATGTCTGACAGGGACGTTGTCTGGAGACATGAAGGACACGCTGTCCCAGTACCCTTCTCACTCTTCCAGCTGCTGCCCAGGGGTGAAAACCAAGATAACCTTCCCCATGGACCTTGCCTTGCTTACATCCTTCACCCATCCCAGGCACAGCATGAGCACTGCTGCTGCTCCATTCGAGCTCGGGCATCTCAGCATCCTCCTCCCAGACCACTCCAAGTCCAAACCTCTGCACCTCACTGGCTGAGCAGAGCCCTCCAAGGCATCTCTGGGGCAAACTACCTGGCTGTGGAGCTGCTAGAGAGCCCAGTGCGTATCTGTAGCCTCCGGCCAGGAAGGAAGGATGGGGATGTGCAGCAGACCAAGGACTATGTCAGCAGCATGCTCCGAGAGACTGGCCCCTCCGGAGTTCACACTTGCAGCTCCCTGCATGGTTGCAGGCACTGGCGGAGTCATACCCTGGCGTGCACCACCTGCCCCGGTGCTGTCGGGAGGGGAAACACTGCAGCTAAGAAGCCTGAGGCACCGGGATGTTTTTGGGTGCTGGGATGCAAGGACCATGGGCACAGTCCCAGCTGGAGAAGGGAAAAGGAGCTGGGTGCAGGATCGCGGAGACCAAGGAAAAGGGACGCATCCCCGGGTGCAGCCATGTTCCACCCATAAAGCTGCAAAACTCAAAGCTGGGATGGGGTGAAGCAGCCTTGGGGGAGCTATGAAACAGCCCCCCAGGAGCCTTGCAGGAGCTAAAAAAATCAAAAGCAGTCAAAGCACTGAGGAACCCCCCAGGGCTGCGTGTTGGCCCTTGCAAGACAAGGATGGAGCAATAGCTGGTCAGGTCCACCAGCTCCTCCTGAGCTTTGAGGCCTCAGGCAAAACTCATGGAAAGCAAAGGAAAGGCTCCTGCAGACCTCCCCAGGGGCTTGGGGCTGGCCCTGGCCCTACAAGGAAGTCTGGGGAGATGCCAGCTGGCCTGGGCACCCTGCGTGACAGTGGCTTTTGCAAAGCCAGGCTGGGCCACTGTTACCAAGCCACCCCTGGGGACCTTTGTGGGGCTGTTGCAGCACAGCTGTTGGGAGCTCTGTCGCAACACCAGCACGGCACTGGGCCGGCTCAAGATGGAGAACCCACATGATGGCTCTTTTTGGGTTTTCCTAGCTACTTTTGCAGGAAGGTGAGTGCTGAAACATGACTTTCATGCTGTTATTGAATTTAAGAGGCACCGATGCCCATGCTGATCTTCATCAAAAATGGTCTGGTGAGGTCCCTGGCTACAGCTGCGGCTCTCGGTCCGGCCAGGATGAAGTGTATGGGGTTTTTGGTCCCAAAGGAAGGGGCTGGTGAAAGCACAGGAAGTCAAAGGAAACGGCTGGACGGGAATCGCTGCACCACCCTGTGGGGACGCTCCAAGGATGCTGTGCCAGCCTCACTGCCTCCCACGTGCTCTTCCTTGGGGACATCCACACCCCTTAGGGCTGCCAGCAGTGTGGTAGGCGGCAGCCCTGAGCCCTGTTCAGGGCTCCCCAAGGTGGGACAGGAATCAGGGGCAGTCCCTTTTTGCCAGTATCAGAAGACTCTCCCCAAGCTGCTGCAGAGATGGTGCTCACACAAAGCTTTTTGCATCTCTTCTTCCCCTCAGTGTGTCTCCAGTGTCAGCTTTTCAGCAAGGCTTGGCATCCCTTATTTCACTTTAGGAGGTGTGGTAAACCAGAAGATGCCCAAACAAACTTCTTTCCACCATCAGGATTTCATTAGATGAAGGAGCCCTAAACGTTTCCACCTCTCCCTATAAGGCAATCTCTGTGGGTCCATAACCATTTCTATTAGGCTGTTTCTATTTCAGCCATCTCTGTATTGAGAGGAGGGGACCAGAGCTGAGCAGCCTCTGGGAGCCCCAGGTTGATTTCCAAAACGCCTTTGGCACCCTCCCCTCTCCTTTTTGATGCATGGTCTTGCCTGTGGTCCCCTGGCCACCACCACCTGCACAGGCCAGCCCCACATCTGACCACACTAGGTCTCTCCTGAGGTCCCTCCAGCCTGCTTGTCCTCTCCAAAAGCATCTTCAGGAAACGTGTACAAGCAGGGCACAAGTGGATGCGACCTTCCCCTGGCCAGACCCTTCCGAAACCCCTCATAAGTTTTTTCAGCAAGGGCCAATCCCTGCTACAGCAAGCCCAAGCTTCACTGGTCAGATGTGACCACAGTGCAGTCCTGGTAGGACGGGGGTGAATCAGGTCTTAACAGACTTCTTGTCCCTCCTCTCCTGGACCCACCCCACTCCAAACACCAGAGGAGGAGATGTTTGCCAGGTTGGTCTTTTTCCCACGTCTCAGACTCATACCACTGGAGAGAAGGAAGAATTGCACCTTTCAGCCCAGCCCTCCGCCTGTACTGGAGAGCCTGGCACATGCTCCAGGGCCGTGGGTGCTGTGACTGTCCAAAAGAGCCTGAAGCTCACCCTGTCCCACTCCACTGCCAGGGTGACTCACAGACCTGGGAAGCAGCCAGACTCGGGAGATAATTCCTATTAACATGCTGATCCCTGACACCGCAAACCTGCTTCTAATTTTCAAAGGAATTTTCCTTTTTCCATGGAAATGGTCCATGGGAATCTGGCTGTTGGAGAAGACAACTGAACCACAACTGCAAGGCATCTGCACCTCTCCCCACCTTCACAGCCTGGATCAGAGCACAGAACCATCACCGGGAGGTGTTCGGAGATTTGCTGGTAGGAGCTCAGGTCGTAAGGTCACTACATCCCCGGCCGGAGAGATCTGGTGATTTTTCACACATGTGATGCTGTTGTAACCACAGGAGCACTTAGAAAAACCAAAAGCTCTCTAAACATCCCAGCGAGTCACCCCAGACATCCCAGGGCTAATTCCTGATGCTGGCTTTATATCAGCATCCCAAATGCTGGTAAGGCCCCAGCGCATCACCCATAGCAAAGAGCTGCCGTCCCATCCAAGCTCTGTTCTTGGCTACATCTTCACTGGGGGCAGAGCCACCCTCTCCCATGCCCGAACAAGAGGGGAAACAAGCTGGGAGAGGTACTGAAATTTTCCAAAGGGAGAAAAGAAGAGCCACAAGCTGGCACCTGCCCCCTCCTGCAAGAAGCACTGTGAGAGGGGTTTTCCTCCAGAGCCAAACCCATGGGAGAAGAGAAGGCAAGAATCCTTTGGCTTGTTTAACCTAACAAGGAAGCTATAAATACAGCAGGGTAAACACCAGAGAGGGAGAAGAGGTCTTGAACTAAAAGCACAATGTTGGCACAAACCCACAGGGGAATAAGCTCTCCAGGAACACATTCGGCAGGAAACCAGAGGGAGGTTGAGCCCTGCACGAGCAGGAAGAGTCTGGAGTCGCCTTTGAACAAGAGCAGAGTGGAAAGAGAGGGTTTGAACTGAGTGCTCAGCTAGTTCATGGCAGGTGAGTGTGCCTCGTACTGTCATGTCTGTGGGGGTTTCCCCACTCAGGATGGTCCAGGTGAGCCGGGGGAGGAGGGCAGGGGAGGTGGGGTACCTACAGGCTAAGGGATGCACGTGTGGGCTGCCTGGGCATCCACCCAGCACGACGGCTTCTGATAAACCCAGCAGCTGCAAAAAGGAACTGCCACTGCTGCCACGATGAAGACGGCAGGGAGACTCGCCACGCCATGAGTCATTCATTCATCCTTCACAAACAGGGCCCGCACTCAGCCAAGCATCCTCCTCCCCCCCACTGCTGGGACGGCTCTCTGGGATGGGGAAAAAGTGGCTTATCAGATATAATCAAGTCAAGTTTTCCCCTCCCCATGAGGTTCCTGTTCATGGGGCAGGAGGCAGGGCAAAACCAGAGCTGCTCTTCTCCCACCTTTCTGCAGGCAGCCTCTGCCTTCAGCTGTGCCCCCAGGGACCCCTCCTCACCACCATACTGCACCCCACATCATCTAATCACCCACTGCTGGTGACATCCAGCCCTGCACACAACCTTGCTGTCACCGCTCAGCCCCTGTCCCCTGACTCCACTCCCGCTTTGACCACCAAGGTCAGTTCACAGCTTTCCAGAGAGATGTAACCCCTTTCTCTCCCTGAGAAAAGGCCAGGTTGGTGGAGCAGAGGGTGCATGGATGCTGTGGGGATACTGTGGCCATGTTCTGTCCCCATCCCTGCCCCAGGAGGGACTTCTGCCAGCTCACAACTCCCCGTGAAGCTCCTCTGCCCCGTGCCAGGCTGGGATGCCGCGGACTCCGTGCAGCCCCGTGCGTAACCACGCTGCTGCGACCTGCCCTCCTATAAACAGGCAGAGTGCAAACACCCCACCTCCTCCTGCAAACACGACGGGCAGATGTGGCTGCAACTTGCAAGCAGTGGGCACCTCCTGGCACCCGAGGCATTTGGCCAGCCCTGGGGTGGCTTGGCACCAGCTATGCCGCCAAAATCAGTCAGTCCAACACCGATTTGGGCACAGCAACACATCTGTGAGTTGCTGCAGCTCTGGGCTTCTCCCCATGGAGACCAGGCACAAGTCACCCCCAAGCCCCATCACAGTGGGGTCTCAGTTTGCTGACAGCGATGTCCGAGCTAAACTCCGTTCCGGGCGCCCTCTGACACCCTTCACTAGCCTGGAGCCAGAGCTCAAAGGGGACCTCGGGGGTGACACAGCCCAGCCTGTGAGGATGGCAGCGGGCACAGCCCAGGGCTGGGTACCCGCAGGAGCTGGCAGAGGATGGAGAAGTCGTGATTGAGACAGCATCCTGGGGCAATGAGGGACAAGGCAGGCAGAGAGACCTGCCAGTGCCCGCACATGGGAAAGCGCCTTTTTCCGCGCCTCTCATAATTGGGAGCAGCTTTTCCCTCCCTGGACCCCCCAGGAGAAGAGGGGGCCCTGCCAGAGGGGAGCTTTGTCTGGTGTTGGTCCAGCCTTTCTCCAGCAAACTCCCCCTGGAGATGGGGGGAAGGGGGTGTCCCAGTTTGGCCGGGGGGTTGAGGGGGTAGGGGACTGCTGTGGACGCTGGGGACGGGGCTCAAAGATCCCACCCCGGGACCTCCATCCATCCCCCGAGCATCTGCGGGCAAGGCGGCAGAGAAAGGGGCGCAGCAGGGGGTATCCCCAGGCAGGCGGGGGGAAGGCGGAGGCCAAGTCGCTGCCCAGCTGCTTTGCGTGGCGACACACACACACACGCACACACACACGCACACACGCACCCCCAGCCCCAGCTCCCCCCGCAGGGGCAGCGCACAGCCGGCGCAGCGCACAGCCGGG
>JAVJGI010000057.1:10494387-10511276 GCA_035590275.1 Ibycter americanus | reverse complement strand
CTGCAGCGCAGCCGTGCGAGGGCAGCACAGACCGCTGCCCGCGCTGGAGCAGCAGCAGCCACAGCAGCAGCAGCAGCAGCAGCAGCAGCGACAGCAGCAGCAGCAGCAGGAGCAGACCACAGCCTGCACACCTGCTTGCTAAGAACTCGCTCCGCAGGTCCTTTTGGGAACCCTTGCCTGGCTCCCCGCCACCAGCAGGCCATTGCTTGCTGGGGTCAACTGGAGCTGCTGCAATGCCTGCTGCTGCAATGCCCGCTGCTGGCTCAGGAATCTTTTTAGCTCCTTTCCCCGTGGTGGATGAGATGCAGTGACCAGCCTTGTTGGGCGCACGTGGCTCTAGCTGTGTGTCATCTTCCTCAGGCTTTGGGAATCCTGCTCATTCACTCAGAAAACCAAGCTAAAATGGGAAAAGACATGAGAAAAGTTGAAAGAAATTAAACTTTTCAGGATCTGCATGGGGAGCCTTGCTCATCCAGAATTTGCCCTGTGCACCAACAGGTCATCTCCTTGCATGGCACTGAGGACAGGGACTAGAAATGTGTCTGTGTCAGTAGTGTGCCCATGCTGGCAGCACATTGTGGGGGCTGGGAGGGGGCTCTGGCCAGCCTGCTGCCCTGGCAGTGCCCCACAGGGGCTGGAGCGGAGGATGCCCAGGGTGACAGAAGCCTCTCCAGTGTGACAGGAGACAAGCATTGCTCCTACAAGGGTTGGGGATAGAGGCCACGGCTGGGGAAGGTAGGAGGGCAGAAAGTGTGGGCTGTGGTCTGCCAGAGGGAGCAGCAGGCTTTTGGGACTGGCTGGCATTTAGGAGCGTAAGCAGGTAGGGGATGGTTTGTGCAGGAGCCTGCTGATAATGTGGAAGGCATCCCTCACTGCAGACACTGTTGGTTAGAGACAGGAAGGCACAGCGAAATTTCCAACATTTCCCAGCTTCAGACAGTGTTTGGAGGACTTTCAGCCTGGGAAAAGATCCTCACTGGACAGTGGGAGTGGGCTAACTGCATTTCTGGGAGGAGAGGTAGGACTGCGTGAGGAGGATACCTCTCAGGTCTATCCCCCTGCCCAGCCCAATCCACCTAGCTCCCAATGGCTTGTGATGGGATGGAATCTGCTCTCTGCATTTGCCGAAGGACATCAAAAAGATGCAAAGGCACTAAATTTGGGCATTGGTTGACTTTCTCCTCAACTAAATGACCCAGAAACATTTGAGAAAGACACATCGTCCCCACTGTAACAGCTGGCAATGGCACCAGCAGGTTGTCCTATCCAAGAGATACCCCTATGCCATCTACCCATCAGCTGCAACTTACCTTGATACTTGCTCAGGTTATAAAGTTATGTAGAATTGCACCATCTCCTCTCTGATGTGACATTTCTTCCTTCCTTTATGGTTCCTGGAAGCATCTCTTCAGAAAAAGTGCCCTTGGGAATTTGAAGTACTCGGGGATATGGGTCTGTGTGAATCTAAAGATGGCAGCAAAGCGAATATCACCCCATTGCAGCACAGTGTGCAGATGGTGAATCACTGGCCTCCCTGCTGGGATGTGCCGCAGTAATTACACAGGGGCTCCTGCCCCGGCTGTTGGACTGAACCCAAGTGCCTCCTGCTTGTTGGAGGCATAGGACTCAGGGACAGGGCATGGGGTGCCCCTGAGAGCTGTCAGCTTCAGAAAGCATCAGGGGTCCCAGAAATCCAGGTCTGATATTGCAGACCACCCTTGGATGGGTGAGCTGGGAGAATAACTATTGGCCTGTTTTTCCACTGGAATCTGGAAGGGTTTGCTTCTATGTCCCATGTCTCATTTTCCTTCCCCTCCTCTGCTCCTTGACTTTCCTCAAACCCCTGCTCCACTGAAGCATAAGGTAGTGCTCCATCCTGCAAACCCCTTCTCTGAGGGAGGCCAAGGCAATGGAGGAAAAGACATTTGCTACTGCCTCTGTTTTTAAGCCACATCCTTGTCCATGCTAAGAGCTCCAAGGTGATATGTGTGCAGGTTTCCCTGCATGAGCAAGCAGTCAGTCATCCCAATAATCCCATCAAAGCCAGAGCCACCATGCTCCTGCTCAGGCATCTCGCCACCTGGCATAGCCCAATAACGCAGTTCATCCCTAGGGCTTGCAGGGCACCACCCAAAGGACCTCAACCTGGGCAAACAGCTCCTGACGAGCGGGGACTCTCATAACTCTGGCATGTCTGAGGCCGTGGAATCCATGGCCTCCCCTGATTTCTTCTTCCAGGCAATTTGCAGATCGTGACGACACCCAGGACAGTTTATTCTCAGCCATCTGATGCTTTCTCACCCGAATGTGCTCCCACGCCGAGGGAGTGCTCAGCAAAACACACTTCTGGAGGAAAGTCCCCCGAGACTGCAAGAGTCCATGGGATTTATCTCTGCAACTTATAAAAGTTTTACTACAAATCTTCTGGTCCAAGCGAGCCAAGAGCTCGCTCCATAAATTACTACCAAGCTAGGGATTAGGAGCACTAAAACAGACGTACTTCACAGCTAAAAATAAGGCACGGCACAAGCTTGAAGATTTGTTCTGCCTGGAAGTTTTATTGCACCCAAACTGTATGAGATAATGTGCAACAAAGAAATGCTTAGCGGATCCATCTGCTTTTGGACACATTCGCCTGCGCAATCGCTCTGGAACGAGGCAATGAAACCACGAAAGTGGAGTTAGACGGTGTTACCCAGCGCAGTAAAACTTTCTCCAGACAAAGGGAACAGCAACCCTGCCCCTCCCAGCGCTGCTGTTACCGCAGGCCTGGGGATGCTGCAACCCCAGTGCTCTGAGGACCTTGAGCTTGGCCAGTGTTTGGGCCTGCTTGCAAAGGAGTGAGCCACACCAGTGCTTGTGCTGGGTGTTGCTTTTGCTGGGTTCCTGCTACCCCAGGGGGACTTTGTGCACGGTCCTAGCCCAGGTTTGGTATCCAAGCCCAGCCAAGGGCACAAGGACGGGAGACCTCTCCCCTGGCTGTGGATGGGTGCAGGAACTATTGAGGTCTAGCCAGGCGTAGTTAGATCTGGAATGGGATTGCTCCCTTCTGTCCACAGACACATCTCCACCATGCTTAGGTTGGGCTTCCTTAGCCCATGTATATGAACAGCTTTGAGAAAGTGTTTCCCTTCATCTAAGGCCTGGCTGTATCTCCAGGAGTGCCCGTCTTCCTGCTTTCTGGGTGATGAAGCATAGCCTTGCCAGCCTCCAACCTGGAGGCATGCAAAAAGAGTAATGCAAAAATTGTAATGCATGAAAATTTTTTCACAGAATCACAGAGTGGCTAAAGTTTTCAGGGACCTCTGGAGGTCCTCATTGCTGAAGCAGGGGCACCCAGAGCCGGTTGATCAGGACGACATCCAGATGGCTTTTGAATATCTCCAAAGATTGTGACTCCACAATCTCCTTGGGCAACCTGCTCCTGTGGTTGGTCACCCTCACAGTAAAATTTTGTCTTGATGTTCAGAGGGAACCTTCTGTGTTCCAGTTTGTGCCCGTTGTCTGTTGTCCTGTCAAGGGACACCACTGAAAAGAGTCTGGTTCCATCCTTTTTACACCCTCCCTTCAGGTATTTATATACATCAGTAAGATCCCCCTGAGTCTCCTCTTCTCCAGGCTGAACAGTCCCAGGTCTCTCAGCCTTTCCTTATAGGACAGGTGCTCCAGTCCCCTCACCATCCTTGTGGCTCTTTGTTGGACTCTTCAGTAACTTCCATGTCTCTCTTGTACTGAGGAGCCCAGAACTGGACACAGCATTCCAGGTGTGGCCTCACCAGTGTTGAGCAGAGGGGAAGGGTCTCCTCCCTTGACCTGCTGGCAATACTTTCTGTAATGCAGCCCAGGACACCTTCTTTGCAGCCAGGGCACATTGCTGGCTTATGTTCAGCTTGGCGTCCACCAGGGTCTCCAGGTCGTGTCCACCAAGCTGCTTTCCAGCTGGGTGGCCCACAGCATATATTGGTGCATAGGGTTATTCCTCTCCAGGGACAGGACTTTGCACTTCTCTGTGTTTAACTTCATTAGGTTCCTGGTGGCCCATGTCTGCAGCCTGTTGAGGTCCCTCAGGATGGCAGCACAATGCTCTGGCACATCAGCCACTCCTGCTGCAGGAACAGAGGAGGGTGAGTTCCTCCTGCACATTATCGACCTGGGCCAGGGACACCCTGTGAGGAATGAGACAGAGCAGCGTGGTGCAGCCATCATGCAGCATGGTTGAGACTGGTTGGACCCCATGATCATCAGCAGTGGTGTAGGGTGTGAGTCAGCATGAGCTGTGCATCCCTCAGAGGCAGAGCCATGCTGGCTGATTATATGTTAAAGAGCTATATTTCTGCCAGAGAGCCTCTGGTGACATTGAGAGCTCTAGGAGCGAAGCACCTGTTGTTCATCAGCTTTGCTGGAGTCCCCGTGGCAGGGGCAGGCTCCACAGTATGTGCCTTAGGCCACAGGACCACAGTACTCACAAGGAGGTGCAGGGAATGAAGCAACTTAGGGGCTGCCTGTCTCCATGGTCCTGGGTCCTCTGCCACCTGTGGCTCACTCTGCACCACTCCAACATCACCAGGGCGGAGCTGCTCCAGCCACAGCCTCAGAGGTGGCAGCAGCCCCCAGGCACATGGCTGAGATCCCAGTCCTGCAGTGAGGGTCAGCCCAGACTGGTTAATATTGAGACCATGATCACAGCAGCATCTGAGGAGCCCTGAACATGCCCTGGCAGCAGTTACCTGTCTCAGAATGAGTTTCTCTGGGACATGAACCAGCACATGGGGGAAGGCAGGCACTGAAGCGGTCAGCAGTGGCACGGAGAGTGTGGCCAGGGGATGCACAGCTTAACAGAGCTGGGAATCGCAGCTGCTCTGTTGCCCTGTCCCCTGTTTGAAACAGAGACAGCCCTGGCCTGTTCACCCTGCTGAATGTGACAAGTGTGCTGCCAGCTTTGCTGGAACCAGAGCTGGAGAAAGTGACACTGTCAGGCTTCAGCTGGGGCTCTGCTGCCCCTGGGTACGAAGGATCCCAAGTACTGAGCTGAGGTGACCCTCTTGGTCACATTGTCAGGACGTGAGAATGTACCTGAGGCACAACTCCATGTGCATCCACATCCCACATCTGAGTGCCTCATGCCAGGGGGCAGAGGAGGAGGATGAGCGACCCCGCTCTGTGAACTGTCTCTGCTTATGTGCATGGATGGAGAAAGGCAGGAAAGGGTTTTCTGGGAGAGATTCAGCAGCAAATGAAACCACAGCCGCAGCCCCTCAGGAAAGCCGCCAAGTCAGCTCCTGGAGGCTGTGAGCATCCTCCTGAATGAAAACCCAGTGAACAGCAGAAGGAAGACAGGTCTCCTGCACTGACCCATGGACTGCCACTGTGGTGCCCAGCTCCACAGAAGCACCAAAAACACCTGCCCAGAGCACCACGCTGGCTGCAGCATTTGCTGCTGCTCCGGGGATCTGCAGCTTCAGGTGTGCCCAGGTGGTCATCAGGGCCACCATGAAAAGGCCATCCCTGGGAACATACCCCGCACTGAGACCAAGCTGTGGCGCACAGCGAAGCCATCTGTTTCTATCCTGCAGCTGCTGTCCTTCCCATTGCAATTTACTCTGCCTCCTATAATTTATTCATCCCAGGATGCAGCTTGTACATCTGCAGTATCATTACTGGAGACGCCATTAGCTTTAAAATTTTATAAACCTCTGTGCAGGTGATAAGTTGAAAAGTTAAAGAGGGTTATTGTGGCAAGAAAAAAAAGGTATTTGCTCAGTGTTCATCTCACACCAGAGAGACAGGCTCTGGGGGGCTTTGAAGGGAGATCAGCAGACTGGTGTAAGCGAGTGAACTGCTGCCAGCTCTCAGCCAGCTCACCCAGCTGTGAATCCTTCCCTGCTGGATCCATGCACTGGCAAAGGGACCTACAGGCATTTCCATGTCTTTCTCCCCTCTTGCCTACTTGGCTGCACCGTTTCCTCAGGACAATGACAAGAAGTGCTTGCTGCATGTCCAGATGTTTGCGTCTGGACATCTTGCCCATGTTTCTACCAGCATCTGTGATGGACTTGCCAGTGACTGTCCAGGGTAAGGGCAACCCTGAATCATCTGCCTGCAGTTTGTTGGTCTGGATATTGTAAGACTTTCCAAGGAGCTGGGAAAGTCCCCATCACGTAGATGCCCATCACCCAGAGCATGTGTGGGGCTCCTAACCTGCAGTCCTCTCTTGACTCTCTGCTTCCTGACCAGAGCACCCAGCTGCATGCGCCCTCATTAAGGACCACAGCAATTAACTCATGCTGGGGAATTTCCCCTAAGCAGTTTCTGTGGCCTGGATGTAGACATGCACCGAAGATTGTACTTGCAAGGTTTGGCAGGGAAGCAGGCACGGGAGCCTTCATCAGAGGCCCCACACCCCTTGCCATGAATTAAGAGCATGCTGATCGTTCCTGGCAGCTGGAGGTCTCTCCGACAGCTGAGCCAGGGGGATAAATTCCCTCTCCCCAAGGCCAAGGGAGATGCCTCTACAAGGATAATTTATGGGCTGCTTGCAGGGAGCGATGAGCTGGAAGGCTGCAGGGAGCCAGGTCAGTGCCAAGCATCCTGGGGCACGGAGGAGTGAGAGGTGGTGTGAAGGAATGAGGTGTGGCGGGGACCAGGGAGGGCAATGGAGCAGACAGGACCCCAAAGAAGTTCCACAGCCTGCAGACAGCTTTCTTTGTCCATATTATAGGTGAGAGCATGGATCTGGACCAAGCATCCCAGATTCCCCCTCCATCTCTGGCATACCTGCAGCCCTGCTCAGCCTCCTGCAGCCTGAGAGCTTGAACACCATTGCCTGTCCCCAGGGTATGGTCATGGAAAAAGCAGGTGTGAACACTGGGGAGAGGCTGCTCATGGGTCTTTCTGGCACGAGTCTATCCATCTTCTCTATATTCTTTTTCATGCTGGTGTCTATCCACTAGCAGGCTGAGGCTGGAGAATCAACTTCCACCCGCCCTTTCTGTACACCCAGTCAGTCCCTGAAACACAGTGCCACTCTGCCTCCTGTGGGTCACCATCATGCAAGGTGGGTTCGTCACGCACTGGTTAACTGCATTATCCAAGCCCCGACCCCTCACATAATCTTTGCCAGCAGTTGGTGGCAGTCCAAGTCCAAGCTTCAGCAGGCATTTCCCAGTCTGCACATCCCTCACCACCCTACAGGCATCTTGTGTCTCCGTCCAGAGCCACATTCATCCGTAATGCTCCAGGACCAGTCTGGAAGGATACAGGATCTAAATGCTCAGCCGGAGGGAATTCCCAAACTCTTGAGCAACGGGAGGGGAATGAAGCATGGGGAGGTCTGCAAGATACATCAGCCCAGCTGGGACTGACCAGTTCCCAGCTTATCCTGCTCTCATGACATTGCCATGTTGTCTTTTCCTTCCCCAGAGGACATCTACACATTAACTTTGCTACTCCCCATCCTTCTTTGCTGTGATTTTTCTGTCTCTGGTTTATTGTGGGAGACTGGCTCAAGATGGGACTGAGAATTCTGAAATGGTCCTACGTATGAGGACAGGCTCATTCTGCTGTCTGCCTCAGGAAGCTGTTGTCTGCTGGGGTGACTTTGCCCCGGAGTAGTGTTCCCATGTGCTTTCTGGAGTGACACGCCGTGGGCTATGAGCATCATCTTTCCCACATTCACAGACCGAACACTGGTGATGCCAAAACAGGTCAGCCTTCCCATCCCGTCTCGCTCTGCTGCATAGTTCATTGCAGAGACCTTCTCCTCATCTTCCCGACAAAGCCCTGGCTGCTCAGGAGCAGAGGGGGAACTCCTAGCAGGGCCTGGTCATCTTCTGTAGACCACAGTATTCTTGAGGACTTCATGACCCCCAGCAAGCCTTGACAATACTGGACTTTACTCCATGTGACTTGGTGAGCTGGGACAGAAAAGCAAGCCCTGTGCTGATGTTGCTGTTACCCCCTGCCAGATTTTGGGGACATGCACCACAACATAGTGTGTCTGGGGACTTCTGGCTGTGTCCAGAAGTCATGCAAAGGGGGACACTTTGGAAATGGATCATCATCTGCTAGGATGGGATGGAGCTGGCTTACTGAGCAGAGGTGCTGGAGGAGCTGCCTGCTTGTGCTACGCTGAGACCTTATCTGTGACGATCCCTTCTGGAGTGTGAAGACCAAGCAAGATTGCACTTGATGACCAGTTCTGGCAGCCAAAACTAGCTCCTTCTTGCTCTTCTTCTGCATTGGCTTTTTTCTCCCCATTCTGCACAACTTCCATCCACTGATACGCCAGGAGAAGGTCTTCTCGAGGTGTTCCTGACTTCAGACTTCTGTCAGGTAAACAGCATGGAAATTAGTGGAGACAAGTAAATAATTTGTAAACAATCATTTATTTATTACTTTCCTCTCCTTTCCCTGTGCAAGCAGATTGCAAAATGCCTCAGAAGCACTCACAATTTGGAGTGAGTTCTCTTGTGAGGCATTTCCCACTCCCTATGAATAACTTATGAACAGATCAGAGCGAATATTAAAGGCCTGAAAATCCAGTGACTTGGGCTGCTGAGCTCAGTAAGTACTGCTTTAGCTCCTCGAATATACATGCTATCTAATGAAACAGCACTAAGTGGATTCACTGTGCTGTAATTAAAGGGTGCGCACATTTGTTAGTCAATGGTTTGCCCATCAGGTGGGGTGGGTGATGTGCAGCAAGGCGGCAGCATGCTGGAGGGATGCTGCGGATCTGTGAATGTGATTTGGACACCAAGTGTCAGCATTTGATTTTGTGGATGATCTGTGCTGTATAGTGTTCCCACTTAGGTGTTCAGGGGAGGCAAACATGACCGGACCAGCTGGACTGGGTTGATGCTGGAGGTTCACAGAGCAGCATTCTGGATAGACTTGCATGTCTATAAATTACCCGAGAACTGGTAGAAGGCACGCGCAGAGCGTTTGAGCCCCAAACCCACAGAGAGCATGAAGATGCGCTGACTTCAAAGAGTCCAAAGCCAGGCTTGCACTTGGATTCATTCAGGTGCTCCGTGCTGGGCATTTATCCACCTTCAAGCTCAGCCGCCTGCTTTGTGTTATTATTTTTTTTAAAGATTATTATAATTCACTCAGAGA
The DNA here is from genome assembly GCA_035590275.1 of Ibycter americanus. Classification (NCBI taxonomy): domain Eukaryota; kingdom Metazoa; phylum Chordata; class Aves; order Falconiformes; family Falconidae; genus Ibycter; species Ibycter americanus. The sequence continues at coordinate 10,502,159 of JAVJGI010000057.1, read as the reverse complement.
AAGGCTCCCAACCACCTGCTTGGCTCCTGAGGCAAGGATTCAGATTAACACTACATGAAATGGGGGAGATGAGCTATAAGCTGAAAGCCCTGTTGCTTTTGCAAAGCTCCCTGCCAGCCCTGTGCACAACGCTCCCCACGTCCCAGCTACAGCAGGACCCACTGCCCAGGGTTGTGCTTGCAAGATTGTGGGCTGTGTCTGATCCTGGTTGTCTTTCCCAGTGCAGGTCTCAACCATTTCCCAGTGCTGGAAGAAGAGCAGGAGCCCCCATGACTGGGGACATGACCAGCATCCTGTCCTGAGGCACTTGACACAGTTTCTTTTATGCCACCTGGCTGAGATGGCAGGAGGAAGAGACTAGATGTTCTCTCCAGATCTTGCCTGTTTCCTTAATTATAGTGGCTAGGAGGTCCTTGGAAGGACTTAAACCAGGTGTGAATGTGAGTCACACAGCTATGGATCCGGATACCCAAACACTTGTGGTACCCGGGGGATGCCATCAGTCACCCGCTGTCCCCCAGAATACCATGAGTCTCCGAGTCTCCTCGGGGCATCCTGTAGCACATCTACTGGCATGGTGTAGGTCTTTCTGTGCCCCTGTGTGTTGCCACAGCAGGCTGCCTGCAGGCAGCCCTGCCAAGAGCACCTGCAAGACAATGCAGTGTGCTCTGGAGCAGACAGAGGGGACTGTTCCCACTGCAGGGATGGACCTGAAGCAACACACAGCTTGAGGCTGGCCCCAGCTCCCCCTTGCCTGATCCCCCATGCATCTGTAGTCCCTTCCCCTCTCCAGCAGCCCCGTGCACCTGCACTCCAAGGCGGAATGGGATTTATCCTGCCCCAGGCGCTCGGTGCAAGGGGTCAGCCCTCATAAACCTTGCCGGCACTGGAGCCCAAGCCAGCTGCCTCACTCGCACCCATGGGGACGGCCTCGGTATCCTGGGCGCGTTTCGCTGTTGGTGCCTGGGGCAGTTCCCTGGACCAGCACCCATTCTGGTAGGTCCTGGGCATGGCGTGGTGGCAGCACAGCGGGGATAGGGCTGCATGCTCCCAGCCCCTGGCTTCCCTCCCCACACCAAGCACTCTGGGTAACCCCCGGTCCGTGGGAGGCAGCGTGAAGTCATTCTGGTCCTCCAGCAAACCCCTCCAGCTGTCTGGAGCCAGCGCAGATTGTGGGACGTGTCTGGTGACTGACGGGGCCTCAAATCCATGTTTATGTGAGATGATATCGAGAGTTTTAATTTTTTTATGAGCGAGGGGTTGCAGGGAGGAGGGGATTCCCAGGGCGGCTTGGAGGGGAGGCAGTGGTGTGTGCATGTGCGTGTGTGAGACACGTTTCGTCCCGCTGACCCCCAGCTGCAGGAGTCCTGCACAGATAAAAACAGCATCCCGTCACCTCTGAGCAGTGGGGAGCAGCTGGAGAGGAGGTCAAACAATGGCTGCTAGTAGCGTGCCTGGAGCAGGGATGCAGCAGCAGGGTTCATAGCTGGCTCTCTGGACCAAACCCTCTGCTCAGCCCCTCCTGCACATCACCAAAGTGCCCTCTGCTCGCTGCTCATGGGCTTGCTCCAGGCTCAGCCCCTTCCTCAGCAGATGAGTCCGGGGAAAGCTCTGTTGAGCTGATCTCCTTCTTCCCCAAAGGAAAGCCCACTCAACAGAGCACCTGAGCACAACTTCTCCCACATCCAGACCCTGGTGAGATGCCACAGTCACTTTCAAACCCCACCGATACTCCTGGAGAAGCTGCTTTCCTGCCCTGCAGACTCATGGGCAGCATTTAGTACATGCTGGTGTTTTCCACAGGGATACCCTGTCTGCAGATTGCTCTGCCCTGGTTTAATCTCTGCAAACCTTAGCTGCTAGCCCTGCATAAAACCTCAGCATGTCTTTGAGGAGCAGGTCAGAGTCACCAATGCCTTTCAGCTGGCCAGAAAGTTGCCTGGTCCAGTGTCAGCCAAGAGCAAGGTGGAAAGTGAGCCAAGGTGAAGCCTGGACACATGTTCCTGAGTGCCCTGTTCTGGGTGTGATCCTGCTAGGAAAGGACCTGGAGCAGCCGTTTGGCCAGGAATCTTGAAGAAGGCAGCATCTGCTGGCTGCAGAACCAGGGTCAGTGGCTGAGCCTGTCCCCAGGACCACTTTGGCACCAGGTGGTTTCCAAGATAGAAGAGATGCCCATGGGGAGCTGAGAGCCATCAGTGATCCATGGCCCAGGTTGTGAGGTGGCCATCAAGGTCACACGCTGCCACCCTTGACTGTAGGATGGGGACTTCCAGGTGGTGCCTGGCTCTTTCAGAGGGAAGATCCTGTCCCTGCTTCCCACAGACAGTGGGGATGGAGCAACCTCCCCCCTAACTGGCCAGAGTGCCTGCGTGTCGTGACTCTCACTCGGGAAGGAGGAGGGGGGCCGAGGCCTCTTTGTAACCCAATCTTGTCTGCATGGGCCCCTTTGTTGTTATTACATTTATTTATTGATCCCCCTTGGGAAAACCTTTGCAGTGCTGGACTTGCTGGGGCTTTATTAATGGGGGTGGGGGGTGAGGGAAGGGGAGGGGGGACGAACAGAGTGCTCGGACCATCTGTTCCCACCAAAGGGATGGAGCAACAATAGCCATGTTTATAAAACTCCTCTGCAACTCATTGTGTTTGCGAAAGGAGAGCTTCCACATCAAAGGCCATTTCCGCTCCCGCTGCTCAGGGGCCCCTCCATCTTCTAACATCCTGCAAGGATTGCCCTGTCTTGGTCCCCTCCTCCCCCTGCAGCCCTGGACTGATGGTGACGTGGTAGTGGCATCACCCACGGAGGGACCACCATGGCCGGGAACACCCAGCTGAAGGGAGTGTGCATCAGCCTGCTCGTGCCTGATGGTCCAGGGGGAGTTTCTGAGGGGATGTTTCTCCTGGGAGCAATAAAACTCTACCATAAGGCACTGGACAGAGTTTGCTAGGCACTGGTGGTGGGAACACCAATATGCCCGGCGCTGGAGACCCGTGTCCAGACTGGTTTCAGTCAGTCTACTGGAACAGAAATGTTTGTGAAACTGATTTGGTTTTGCTCAAATTTCAGATGTGGGAAAAAAAAAAGAAGAAAAACAGAAAAAAAGGAAGAGAGTGGGGTCTGGCTACGTCAAAGCTGGCTGATGGGGTCCTTCATAATGAAACAACTGTGTTTGGCTTTGCTCTAGGCTTGTTTTAGATTATCTGTTACAATCAGACATGAAATAGAGACTGTTAAACAGCAATGAAATATTTTGACTGAACCAGTATGTTGTTTTTTCTTCCCAAACTGATCTTTACGGACAAGATGAGGGTTTAGTTCTGGCTCAGATCAAAGCTGAACGCCTTCTTAGGGACTTGCAGTTGTCAGCCATCTCCTGACCACAATCCAGCCCTGTGGCTGGGGGACGGGCTGCTCTGGGGTGAGTCTACAGGCTGGAGGTTTGGGACATGTCCAGGCTGTCACAGGTCCCTGGCATGTCACCTCCTGGGACCGTGGCTCCTTCCCTCTTTGCTGATGCTTTATGGCAGCGATTGTCTCCATGGAGTGATTCACACATGGGTCAGTGATTCTGCTGGGGTTCATGCCCACTGGGTGTCAGGAACAGGGAAACCTCCCCTAGGGATGTGGGAATGTCCCTGTCCAGCCTTGGACAAAACTGAGATGTCTGGAAGATGCTGCCAGCCTGCAGGAGGGCACTTTGCCAGCCATGGGAAAGGCTCCTCTCTGCACCATCTGGTTGTGCAAGGAGACTTCCAGCCTGTAGGACAGGTGACCTGACAGCAGGCTGGTGGCCGGGCAGGGACAGGATGTCTCACACCTTTGAACTGGAAGGGGGAAACCTTCCTAGGGACTATATGACACCTTCTTGGAAAGCAGTCCAAGTCCTTGTTGGCCATGTCCTCTTGGCCTGTCCTCCCCCAGGCTGCTGGAGGAGACAGGAGCACAGTCCCTGATCACTCCTGGCAGGGTGTAGGGAGCATGCTGCTCTCTCCCAGCACTTCGCAGCTTCCCTGGGAACCGTGCAGGAAAGAAGAAGAGCCCAGACTTCTGGGAGACACTTTCATTTCATGCCTAAGCCACTACTCTGCTGCTCAGCCACACGGCTCCATTAAGTCCCCTTCTGACTGTCTTCTTTCCATCAATCACACTGTCTCCACGAGCAGCCCAGACACCGGATCTGGGTTATAAATAAGACAATCAATCAGTGATGCTATTAGATAAACAGAGTGGCAGAAGCCAAATTAATGCTTGGCTTTTTCTTGAAAGAGAGGAAAAAAAAGAGTCAATTGCTTATTAGGGGACCCTGGTGTGGTCTGGTCTCTGTGCTGCAGCTGCCTTGGGTGGGCTGCACTTGGCTGCCGTTTCTGCGTGCAGGGAGGTTCCAGATGCTGTGAGCAGGTGGTCTCTATGGGTCACCCTGGACAGAGCAGGCAGGGGACTGGGGCAGACTGGAGGTGGGCAGGGAGGTCACAGCACTGGGGAGGTAATGGGGAGCTGGGAAGGCAATGATGGGTGCTGCCCACCTTACCATAGCACAGCTGGGGGATGAGGAGATGTTAGAGCTGGTCTAGGGGGGAGGGAGGGTGTGAAGCTGCAGGTGGAGATGTCTGGGGACCAGGGACAAAGTGCCAGGGCAGAGGGTGAGCCATTCAGGACGGACATGAGGAAGAGAAATGTCACTGCTCGGAGGCTGAGAGTCACTGCTCTGAGGCTCTTTAAACAACACACACCCTCTTCTGGAGAGGCATCAAGTTCTGATCTGGAGCCACCAAGGAATAAGATGGTCCAAAGCTGTCCTTCTGTGACTGTCTGTCACCTCTTGCTGCTACAAGCTTTTGCCCTACAGCACTGTGGGGATGCCTGGAGCTCTTGTAACACCCAGGGACCCCACCTGCAGCTCTGTCTGCTGCTCTGTGTGGTGGTGGCTGACTCACTTAAAGCTCCTGGGCTCATTCCTGCACCAGTGGTAGTAGGCAGGAGCCTTTCCCTATGGTGGGACCCTGGTGTCTGAGCCATCCCTCCTGCCACTGCAGAAGAAAGTCCTGGGAGGAAGGCTACAACCTGCCAAGGGCATCCAGTGCTACATCTCTGTACAGGAGATGTAGGCATTTTCTGAACCAATACCCCGTGGTTTGGGGTGGGCTCTTACATTTTGCTGGACTTAACACCGTTACAGGTTGAGGGCTGGGATAGTCTGACCTGCTCCAAATCAAGCTGACCGTTTACCTCCTCACCCCTTGCAGATGCTGCTCTCACCTTGGGGATCACCCTTCCACCAGCTCCTGCTGGTCTTGCCTCCACCTCCGACCTCTCCCAGTTGTGATGGAGGAGGACATTTGCCCCTTGGGGAGGAATTCTGCCCCTGTGCAAACAAGCAACAGCTCTCCTCTGCCCGCTGACTTGGTGGGTCTCACCCGGCATTTCCACCCAGCTTGGCAGGATGCTCTCACGCTTGGGTCTGGCTGTGCAGCTACCAATGTGCTTTGTCAGCAGCCAAGCCTGCCTTCACACCTCTCTGCCTCTCTGCTCTCACCTGGGACTATCTAACACTCTGCCAGGGCCAAAACACACAGCACCATGCCTGCTGATCCTCCTTTACCCACCAAAGTGCGGTGCCCCACCAAAGCCCAGCGACTCATCCCTGTCAGCCTGATTTGTGATAAATAAACTGTTTATTTACACCTGGGGGCTCCAGACTCCTCGGAGGCTGGTGTGGAAGCAGGGAGCTTCTCCAGCTATTGGGCTGGGGAGGATGAGGTCTCTGCTGGCACCCATCTCAGAGAGGGATGCAGGAGATGCAGTGATTCAGACCCGTTCCACTGCTCAGCCCGTTACTCAAGCAAGGGGGTTTTCTGCTTCCTACGTGGCTTTGCAACCAGGAAATAGCTCCTGCTTTCCAGCCACACTTCTGATCCCTCTCACAGAGTCTGGGGAGCTCAGCAAAGGCTGCTCTTGCATCAGCAACAGACGAAAACAACACCCAAGGTGGGATTTACTGACACATATGTACTGGGAAGATGCAGAGACCCATTGCGCCCGGCTGATGTATTGGATTTCAGGTTATGCAATGCACAGGTCTCTCTGAGTGCTGCAATTCCCTCTTTCTTCCTGTATGGATTTATACTGCTAAGTGGATGGATTTTCTGCTTGGCAGGGATTCTCCCCTGGGACCTTCCCCAGTTTGAAACATCTCTGCACATCTGTACATAATATTGCTGGGGCACTTCATGAGTGGGCTTTTGTGACACCTCTTGCTTTATGGACTGCCACTTAATCTGGCCAGGTACTGCAGAGGGGCTGACAAACGGCATGCTGGAGCCAGTGACAGGCTGCATGCCAGCTCCAGGTGCTGGAGGGTGCCCAGGACTGCATGTGAAAACCACTGCTCTTGGATGGCTTCTCATACAACTGCCCTGGGCAGTGGGAGCACTGCTCCCTCAGTCCCTGAAACAGCTTGAGAGGGACAGGTTTCCTCTGCTTAATAACCTGAGACAGCATGCCTCTGGACCACGCATGGAGATCCTGGGTGGAGATGAAGGCAATCTGTCTGTCTGGGATGCTTCCCCCAGGCAAGGGCTGGGCCTGACATTTTTATCTCTGCTAAAAGCTGTCCCTTCCTCCTGCCCCAAAGAGCCATCTGCTATGGTAGATTACCCTGGCTTTTAGCACTGTGAATCCATAATTAGTGCATAATTAATTATCAGATGTTTTTAACACTAATGAAACATTAATAAATGATGGAGGCATGTTGTCTGGTAATGGAACATTAACCAGTGAACCAAGCCAGCACACGGGGCAGCACTGCTGCTGGCACAGCCAAGCCAGAGGCAGGGCTGCATGGGACTGAGCTCTCTTCTAATAAAGCCCCAGCGCAGTTAAAATCACAGCCAGTGCCTGGTGGGAGCTAGGAACTGGCTTGGTGCTGCCTTCAGACTTTGCAGAGCCAGGGCTGTTGCTCCTTCACCTCCATCCTTCCTTCCACCCATCCACCCATCCACCCACTCATCTGCCTATCCATCTGTCCACCCATGCATCCACCCATCCTTCCATCCACCCACCCATCTCCTGACTGGAGAGGTGCTGTTAGGGCACTGGGCAGGTAATTAGCTAAAAGATTGAGCTTTTTTCCCCCTGGGATGAACTGCAGCTTAATGGCATCTCTGCCTCAGTTGGTGCTCACAGGCAAGGCACATGGGGAGAGGCCAGACCCTGACACCGCGTGCTCTGCTGCTCCCGCTGCCTCCGTGCCAGGTCCCTGTGAGCCCTGCCCTGACTGAAGTTTAATTCAGAGCATCTGGGCAGTGGCATTTTCCTAATGTGAAATTATTAATCAGACAAGGAAAGTGCATTAATTGTGATGACATGCCACATCCAGTCTCCAGGCTGCAGGGGGGCACCGGCAGATCTCCATCCTCCTGCTTGCCTGAGGGATGTCAGGGTATGTCCAGAGCTCAGGGACACATGCAACCCCTGAGGGCACGTGAACAGGGAGAGGTGGCACCTCCCCATCACAGCATGGGTGCCACACTGGGGGGTGAAAACCATTCCCTTTACATCACCAGGGGTCTCCAGGGGTAGGCACCCGCCTTTCACCTTCTCAGGATGTTCCGAAGGCCAGGTTTTGGATGCCCCATCCCCTTGGGAGGTGATGCTATGGCCTCAGGCCCCAAGGCAGGCTCCAGGGTCCCTGTGTCCCCCTTCACTGCCATCCCTACACCCTCCTCATCACAGCCAGCACCACACATGGGAACAGGCAGCCGAATCCACCCACACC